>JALAZF010000603.1:1200000-2400000 GCA_022829125.1 Lathyrus tuberosus | reverse complement strand
GTCCCAGATGAGAATGATGACGAGAAGTCCCTAGTGTCTCGGACCGACTTGATCGGGAGGATTAGAATCCTTGGTGAGGACAATCTAAAAGCGGCTGAGTTTGGCTTTAGTGCTGCTAAAGAACAGATGGTGGCCCTCAACTCCGACGTGCAGCTCGTGGTGGACGGGATGGGTCTGTTCAACAAGGTGGTGGACGATCAGGTTGTTCCTGCCGAAGAGGAGAGTGAATTCGCAGAATAGGGCTTGTTTTTAGCATGTTTCCTGGGTCTGCGTGCCCTTATCAATTTGTATGGGCGTTGCCCCTTTTTTGTATCTATGACATTATCCGGTTGTGCCCGGTATTTTTAATATACTTGGATTTTTGAATGTTTTATTATGGACTTTTGCTCTTTTTGTTTATACGTGTGTGTGCTCAGCGAGGCGTGAAACCTACCGAGGAGGGCGAGGTGGTTCTGCCCATGATGAGGCTAGGACTTCGTTTGAGGTACTAATCTCATAGGCTTGGACTATTCCCATCGCGAGCTGGGTGTCCTGCCTGAATGGTGCGGCAACGGCGGAGCTCGGTTGAGGTATCCCCGTTGTGCGCAGAACCTGCTCGTGCAATGAGCAGAAGCTGGCCGGCGTTGTAACGCGTGTCATGCTTCACCAGGGCGTGACATGATGGTCGCGCAGCTCTCCCCGTTTTGGGGTGATTATGTCGACGACTTCTCTATCCTTGTGGTTAAGGATTTAGCTATAGTACTGCTTGAGTTTTTCGGCGTTCCATGGTCGAGCAAGTTGTTTTTCGTCTAGTGTTTCCAAGTAATATGCTCCCGTGCCCATTTTGAACTTGACCTTATAAGGTCCTTCCCAGTTCACTGCCAGTTTCCCTTCGCGAGAATCCTTCTGGTTTCTGCGCAGGACCAGACTGCCTACGGGGAAGTCACGCTTTATGACTCTGGCGTCATGTCGCAACGTTATTTGCTGCTTTAATGCGGCCTAGCGGAGGGCAACCCCTGATCTTATTTCTTCGACCAGGTCGAGCTCCTCGCGTAGAGCCTCGTCATTCATTTCTTCGTCGAGGGGGGCTTCTGTCCGTCTGGAGGGCTCCCTTATTTCCACCGGTATTACCGCCTCTATCCCATATGCTAGTCGGAAAGGTGTTTCCCCGGTGGTGGAGTGAGGTGTTGTCCTGTACACCCAGAGGACGCTGTGTAGCTCCTCGACCCACCTTTTCTTGGCCTCGCCTAGCCTTCGCTTCAATCCGTGCAGGATTACTCTGTTCGCGGCCTCCGCTTGCCCGTTGGTCTGGGGATGCTCGACCGAAGTAAAGTGTTGTTTTGTTCCCAATTTGGCGACGAAGTCTTGGAATTTTTTGTCAGTGAATTGGGTTTCGTTGTCGGTTACGAGGGCTTGGGGCACCCCGAATCTGGCGAGGACGTTCCTTTTGTAGAAACGCAATATGTTGAAGGCTGTGATCTTGGCGAGCGTTTCGGCTTCAATCCACTTTGTGAAATAATCGACGACCACGATTAGGAATTTATTTTGGTAAGATCCCATTGTAAAAGGGCCTAGGATGTCCATCCCCCACCAGGTGAAGGGCCACGGCGAGGATAGGGTCTTTAATTCGTTGGGCGGTGCCAAATGCATGTCCCCGTGGCGTTGGCAGCGGTCACATTTTTGCACGTGTTCTTTAGCGTCGTGTTGCATGGTCGGCCAATAGTATCCTGCGCGTAAAGCTTTTCGAGCCATGGATTTTCCCCCTAGGTGTTGTGCGTTGATGCCCTCGTGGATTTCTTGTAGGATTCTGGGGACCTGGGCCTCATCGACACATTTTAACAGAGGGATGGAGAATCCTCGTCGGTATAATTTATCTTCGACCAATACGTACGAGTAGGCTCGTCGTTTAGTTATGGTTGCCTCCTTACTGTCTTCGGGGAGCTCCCCCTTGGTGAGGTAATTGTATACTGGGGTCATCCAACAATGGAGATCTCCGACGACGTTAACGTCTAGCCGTTCGGGTTTTACGATGCTCGGGCTGGCCAGCATCTCTTGTATGATGGATTTGTTTCCACCTTTCTTTCTGGTGCTGGCTAATTTAGAGAGGATGTATGCTCGGGTATTCTGTTCACGCGGGACGTTCTGAACTTCCCATGCTTCGAACTCCGTCATTTTTTCTTTCACCACGGCCAAGTATTCGGCTAGTTGGTCGTTCTTTGTTTGGTACTCTCCTCATACTTGGGATGCCACGAGCTGGGAATCAGTGCAGATTTTTATTTTCCTCGCGCCGACGTCGTTTGCTAGTCGTAACCCCGCGAGGAAGGCTTCATACTCGGCTTGATTGTTGGATGTTTTGAAGGAGAGGATCAGGGACACTTCGATCAGGGTCCCTTCCTCGTTTTCGAGGATAATCCCTGCTCCACTTCCCGATGGGCTTGACGCGCCATCCACGTAAATGATCCATTCCCGTGTCCCTCCCGGGGGGGACGATTCCGGAGTCATTTCTGCCACGAAGTCGGCCAGGACCTGTCCCTAAAGGGCTTTTCTCCCTTCGTAGTGAATGTCGAACTCGGCCAGTTCAAGGGACCATTTTAGCATCCTGCCCGCCATATCCGGTCGGCTTAACAGCTGCCTAATTGGCTGGTCGGTCCTGACGATGATAGTGTGCGCCAGGAAGTAATATCTGAGTCTCCTCGCGGCAATTATGAGGGCCAGCGCCACCCGTTCTATTTGAGTGTACCTGACTTCGGGTCCTTGGAGGGCTTTACTGGTGAAATAGATGGGTTTCTGCTCGTCCGTAGTCTCGCGAATAAGTGCTGCACTTACTGCTTCGTTGGCCACGGAGAGATACAGGTATATGGTTTCCCCGCGATCTGGTCGGGACAATACTGGTGGCTCGGACAGAGCTTGTTTGAAATGGGCAAGGGCCTGCTCGCACTCGTCTGTCCACTCGAAATTTGCCTCTTTCCAGAGTAATTTGAAAAAGGGCAGGGCGTGCTGGGCGGACTTACTTATGAAGCGAGCAAGGGACGCGAGCATCCCGTTGAGGGATTGTATCGCCTTCCTCGACCGCGGCGTGGGGAATTCCACGAGAGCTCGGCATTTGTCTGGGCTTGCTTCTATTCCTCTTTCGGTGAGGTAAAATCTGAGGAATTTTCCTGCTCGCACGCCGAAGGTGCACTTTTCTGGATTAAAACGCATTTTACATTTTCGAGCTTGGTCGAACACCTTGCGCAGGTGGGTGGTATGGTCGGATTCCTCTTGGGATTTCACGATCATATCATCCATATATACTTCGAGCATGTCACCGATTTCTGATCGGAAGACTTTGTTCATCATGCGTTGGTATGTGGCTCCGACATTCTTCAATCCAAAGGGCATCACGTTATAGTAGTAATTCCCCGAGAAGGTCATGAATGCCGTGTATCTCTTGTCCTCGTCAGCCATTGGGATTTAGTTGTATCCCGAATACGCGTCCATGGAGGACAAGAGCTTGAAATCTGCGGAATTATCTACGAGTTTATCTATGCTCGGTAGTGGATAAGCGTCTTTTGAGCAAGCCCGATTGAGATCAGTGTAGTCAATGCATATACGCCACTTTCCATTACTTTTCTTTACAAGTACAATATTTGAGAGCCAGGTCATATACCTGGCCTCAGAAATAAATTTTGCCTCTAAGAGGTCTTGTACAAGTTTTTCGGCAGCCTGTGCCTTTTCCTCGGATTGTTTCCTTCTTCATTGGGCAATGGCGCGGGCAGCTGGATTGATTGTCAAGTGGTGACACGCAGTTTCTGGATCAAGGCCGGGCATATCCGCTGCACTCCAGGCGAACAGGTCGGCGTTGTCGTCAAGGCATTTCTTCAATTCTTCCTTTACGTCTTCGGAGAGACCAGCGCCTATTTTTACTCCCCTGTTGGGGTTGTTGCTGAAGGTGATAATCTCGAATTCCCCATCTGGAACTGGTCGCAGAAGTGCAGGGGACGGGGAGCTTGTTGCTCCTGGCTCTTTGTCTTCGCCATGGTCTTCATCTCCGTCTTCAGAACGTCTGCTGTCGAGGTCGATGGTGTGCACGGAAAGCGTGGGCTTTTTCTCTGGCTGGCCATATTCAACTGGAACCTCATCTTCTCTGGTGCGCTTTGCCGACTTTGCCGTCGTCGCGATCTGACTCTGTCCTTTTGTCGCGGCCTCGAAGCATCTGCGAGCAGCTTCGATGTCGCCATGAAGAGTTGCGACATGTCCTTTCTCGGTGTAGTACTTGAGCTTGAGGTGGACTGTAGAGGGGACATCAACGAGTTCGGCAAGAGCTGGTCTGCCGAGGATGCAGTGATAGAGCGACGGGTAATCAATAACCAAGAACTGCATTTTGATTGTCCGGGATGCCTCTTCCTCGCCAAACGTGACTGGTATCTCCACGTAACCCCAAGGACGGGTCGTTGCTCTGTTGAATCCCTGGAGATCAGATCCCACGTACGGGGAGAGATTAGACTTATTTAGCTTCAGTGCACGGAACAGGCTGGAATACATGATGTCCACGGAACTCCCCTGGTCGACCAGGATTCTCCGCACATCGGTAGATGATAATTTAGCACTGATCAGCAGAGGAATGTGGGAATTCGGCGATCCTCCAGGGAGTTCTTCTCTGTAGAACGTGATCGGCTGTGAACGTCCTTTTCCCTTGCCGATCGTGTACAACTGTTCGGGGCTGTTGTCTATCAGCTGTTCAAACTTTCGTTTGATGGATCCTATCGTGAGCTCATGGTACCCCCCGCATGAGATAACCATGGTCTTAGGAAAGGCTTCCCAGGTGCTGTGTACGAATGCTTGGGAAGTCGGGTCGAGGTGGTCAGGAATGAGGAAGTCCTCTGGTCGGCTGATGGCCATTGCGACCTGCGGGGGAGGACTGGAAGAGGCCGATTCTGCTTCTTTCTTCGGATCAGACGTGTCTCGTCGGGAGGACTCTCCCTTCTTCACGTATTTCTTCAGGTGACCCTCTTTAATGAGGATCTCTATAGCATCCTTGAGGTGCACGCAATCTTACGTTACGTGCCCGTGGCTACGATGGAAACGACAGTATTTGCTTTTGTCGACGTTTCCCTTGGACGTGGTTAGTTTAGGGAACCTGACGCCCCCTTGCTTGAACTCTGTATTGATGCAATCGGAGAGAATACGCTCGCGTGAGGTAGTGAGCACAGTGTATTCATTGAATCGGCCAGCTGGCCCTTTACCTTCACGGGGACGTTCCTCCCGTCGCTTCTCCTTCCCCTTCTGGGATGGCTCTGGCTCCTCCTTTTTGGATGCCCGGGGTGCTTCACGATCTCTTGCGTCCTGGGCGCGGTAGGCAGCCTCCTTTTCCTCGTAGCGGATGTAATCTTTGGCCATGTGAAGAAGCTCTGTCAGCGTTCGAGGAGCTTCGATACCGACAGCTTTCCGGAAGTCGCTCTTTGGTCGGAGTCCTTTCTCGAGGAGGTATTTCTTCATGTAATCGGAAGTTCTGACTTCCACTGCCTCTTTATTAAACCTCTCAATGTAAGCCCGCAGAGGTTCTTCCCTGCCTTGTATGATCGCTTCTAACGTTGCCTCCGTCTTTGGATGTCGTCGAGAGGCTGTGAAGTGGCGGGTGAACTGGCCTTTGAGCTCGCGCCAGGAGGAGATGAATCCTCGGGGGAGTCTTTTGAACCATGTCATCGCACCCTTCCTCAGGGTGATGGGAAATATTTTGCACCTGATGGCTCCAGAGACACCATGGTACTGAGCATGGCTTCGATGTTCTCCAGGTGCTCGTGAGGATCTGACGTGCCATTGTATGTAGCCAGCGTGGGAGGTTTATCTAACCCGCGGGGGATCCGGGTGTCCACAATGTTTCTCGTGAATGGGCCTTGAGCTTCGTCGTCACTGCTAGAGCTGTGAGAGGAAGACGGAGAGAGACTGTGGTCGCGACTTTGACTGCGGCGAGGAGAGTGCCCGCGGGTACGCCTATGCTCATACTTGTCCGAGTGTCAGTGTCTTTTGGAACCAGGGGAGTGCCTAGTTTTCCTGTGAGAACGACGATGTCGGCGAGCAAGATCGGGTGTCGGGCTCCCTGATCCTGAACGTTCTTTGACCGGGGAAGGGCTATCACGTCTCCGCTTTGAGTGAATTCGTGGATGCGGGGAGAGGTTCAGCGTCTCCGAGGTGTGATGCTCTTGAAGGGCGTGCTCGAGGGCACTGATCTTTTCTCCCTGCTGGAGGATGAAACGATTAGAATTGTTCAAAGAGGTGATGAGCGCCGCGGTGGTAGGATCAGCGCCTTGAGGAACCATAATGGGTTCGAAGGAAATTTCCACGGCCAGTGCTCGTGGTCTCTGTTCGTCGGACTTTGGGGAAGCTGGTCCACCGTTGTGCTGGATGTTTTTGGACGGGATGCTCCCGACGAAAGCATCCTTGTCGACATTGGCAGCGGCGGCCACAGGTTCTGGGTGGATGTCACTCTTGATGAAAGCCATGATGATCTGGGATTTTGGAAAGAGATGAAAGCTTTGGTCTTTTGGGTGAAAAGATGAGGGATCTTGATTCAAAAAAGACGGGGAAGCGAGTTTCCCACAGACGGCGCCACTGATCGGAGATGACCAGAAGGAGATCGCCGCGGCCTTCGTGTAGGACAAGGGTTGCTGCTCGTAGGAGAGAAAAAGGGGGTGGAGGTACCTGCAAGGTACTCCGATGCCAAAGTAAGTATTTGGTCAAAAGAAAAGGGGAAAGCAAGTAAGAGAAGTCAAGTGTATGATTTGTGTTACCTGCCCCTCTCAAGCGAGGGGGTTTTTATAGGGAGATTGTTGTCGAGCAAAGCGCCTGATCGACCAATGAGGTGTTGCCAGCTGGAGGGCCAAGCGCGTGGTCTTTTTAACCGTTTCCGTGATATACGGGGAAGCAGTTGGTCGCGTGAACTACTCTGCGCGTAAAGGGGACACGCCCAACGACTATATTATGCCCAACGGCTATGTTGTGCCTATCGGGCCTGTTCGCCAATTATGATGGATTGGGCCTGGACCTTAAGGGCAGGAAGCTCTGCCCGGTCCAGAACAAATACTTTCAACAATTTCAAATAAGAAATCTAACAATGTACAAATATTATGTTACGAAAAAATTCTAATACTGATAAAGTACTCGAACCATAATTTACATAATCTTATTCACAAGGACATTAAACAAAAAAATTATATTAGTAACAACTCACCGATAGAGTATAATTATTATCAATATAATTTTTTATTATAATAATTAAAATACATTTAATTATTTTACTAATCAAAATTTATACAATTGTATTCACGATAGGTAAGTTACAATCATACAAATTAAGAATGAGTATATTTTAATCAAAATAGAAAAATTTATATAATTGTATTTACGATAGGTGAGATTATAATTATACAAATAAATTATGATTACTTAGTTTTCAGAATAAAATTCATTACATAATAAGATTTCTAATATACTCATAAAACTAGATTTTTATTTATTTATTTGAGTAAATAACAAGAAATCAATTTATAAAAATACATAGAGAGTTTTAATTTTTTGAGTATTCCGAAAAATAATAACTTTAATTTTTATATAATTGTACAATTTTAATTTAAAAAAAAAAAGTGGATGATAATGTTGTAAATAGATTTAATCATATATACAATTAAATAATAAGTTGTAAGAATTTTAAAATAATAATCAAATTACGACTAACCTCAAAAAGTTTGATATTCATTCTTGTAAGTAGAGGTATTGAACTTAAATGACCTTTAGAGTATTGTAATGTCATCTAAAAAACGATTCATGATTAAAGAGAACTGTTATATCAAAAATATAAATCAAACACAATTAAAAAATAATATAATATAAATCGCCTTTAAAATTGCTCAAAATTATTTTATTATATTTTACAAGTGAGCATCTAAATGATAAGGCAACATATATTTTTGTTTTTTTTAATTGACAGGAAAAATCTAATAAAATATAAGTGTATATCAAAATTTCTAGGACACATGATTAGAATTCAATGCATAAATTCGGAAGACTTGTTTCTTATAATTTCATAATAATTGTAATCATATTTTACAAACAATAATTGAAGGATATAATATGGGGCTATCAAATTCCAGTAAAAGTGTAATGCCTATACTATACCTATTTAACACTTCTTCCAATTTGCGATGTTCTCAAACGTCTTTTTTTCAATAAGCAAGATTTCATTAAAAGCGAGAACAAAGGGTTCTCGAACCCGCTTACAGAAATGGAACGAGTCAAGGCTCGACAAAAATAAAATTACAATCCAATTAAGCCTTAAGATAAATAAGATAAATGACTCTTGCTAAAATCATAAAAGCTATAATTGGCACGTGTAATTTTTCCGATGTAAGACCATCTCCAAATCAACGTCTTAATCTTCCAAACCGAATCAATGACATTCCAAGTATCATTCCTAAAAATGATACCATTCCTCAAAATCCACATACTCTAAACTATTGCCAACCAAATACATCCCTCTTTTCCCTTCTTCACCCCCTTCCACTTGCAAAATAAAAACCACTTCAAGAAACTTTCCTTAATATTCCTAGAATCACAGTCCACAAGACCGATCCAATCCGCCACCTCCTTCCCCACCAACTTAGCTACAACACAATTCAATAAAATGTGAACTAAGGATTCATTAATATTCCGACACAAAACACAAACCAAATCACCATCCGGAAACACATAACCTCTAATTTGAAGAGAATCCTTAGTAGGTAGCCTACTAAGAAAACACCTCAAACCAAAAGCTTTGATTTTATAAGGGTCCTCTACCTTCCACACAAGAGAGAAAACCTCTTCAAATAAATTAGGTGGGCCAAATGGAATACGGTGTTTACTCAGAATTTCGTAAATTTTTTTTACCGAGAATTCCTCTTCCATTCCGCCGACCCATATAACCGAGTCATCCCGGACATTTGCCGGCTACCACCGCGCTAGAGCAGCCCGGAACAGCCCCAATCCGATCACCTTCGTCCCTCCAAGGACACCACCGACCCCAAAGTCCCCCCACCTCCACTCATCTTCCGTCCAACCACCCATGCAAGCCACCGAAACCTCCTTAAGATAAGACATCTCAAAAATAGAAGGAAATTTCTCCTTTAAACAATAATCATCAAACCAACAAGTATGCCAAAAAGAAGAAATATAACCATTCCCTATATTGAAACGACAATTCGAAGCAAATAAATTCTCCGAAAACCCTTTATCCAAACCAATAACATCCTTCCACCAAAAAGAAGAATTTGAAGGAAAATGCAAAGTTTTACCGAACTCCACCAACTTCACATTAATATCTCTATATCTAGCCTTAAGCACTTTATACCATAAAGCTTTCGATTCCTTCACAATCCTCCATCTCCATTTATTCAAGAGGGATAAGTTAAAGTCATCAATTCTTTTTAATCCAAGACCCCCCTTATCCATCGGAAGACACACCTCCTTCCAACTCACCCAATGAATTTTCCTTTTATCCTCCTTTCCCCCCCAAAGAAAATTACTTTGAATACTAGTGATCTCTTTGATAATCTTTGTCGGAGCTTTGTAAAATGAAAGCATGAAAACAGATAAGCTCGACAAAACCGACTTCAACAAAGTAAGCCTTCCCCCAAAACTTAGAAATCGATTATTCCAACACGAAAGTCTCTTTCTAAGTTTTGTCACCAAATCCGACCACAAAGCAAGAGAGTTCGAAGAGAAACCTATAGGAATTCCAAGAAAAACAAACTTACTTTCCTCCCTTCTACAAGAAAAAAAATAAGAAGCCACCTCCAAAAAACAAGTACTAGTATTAATTCCGATGAGTTTACTTTTGTGAAAATTAATACCCAAACCGGACACAAATTCAAAACCCCTAAAACGTCAAAAACGACAAAAAATATTGCAGCAGTTATAATAATAGTAAATTTGATCGCTATTAATTAATAGGATTTGCAGTTATGATAGCCGTAGTTACTCATAAAAAGTACATATACAGGTAAGAAAAATATAGTGACACACTTAATCGTCATAGCTATTATATTAAGAATTTGCATAGTAACATTTCTTTGCATGTAATTTCTATTGCAATATTAAAAAAGATTAATAGTTATAATTTGTATCTAAACCAAGCTCTGATACCAATTGAAGGATTTAAATTAAATTTATAGATACAAATTATAGCATTTGTTATCTTAAAGAATAATCGACAATAATAAGAACGGTGTACCTTCTAGGATTTGAGAGACGACTATCGAAAGAGTGAGTATGAGAGGATTACTACCCCCATTACCGTCTAGGGTTTTTAGAGTATGTTAATTGTCTAATGGGGAGACACTTAACTAGGTAAACGGCTGAGGGCAGAGACCTCTCATTGGGCTTAACTGAATGATCAAATCCATCACAGTCAATTCAGGCACAAAACCCAATCAAATAATTCATAAATAATTAGTGTTTAATAACCACTACGGGAAAAGAGGGCGCTTTTTTTTGCCCTATAAAAGCACTTAAAAGCGCTGTCTAAGCCTGCGCTGTCGTAGGTAAAGACGGCGCTTTTTTATTTATGAAAAAGCTCTCTCTAAAATGGAACTTTAGACAGCGCTTTTAAAAGCGCTCTCTAAAGTATACGTTTAAAATTAATTTTTTTTTTAATAAACTTTAGAAAGCGCTTTTTCCTTCAAAAGCGCTATCTAAAGGTGCTTTAAGACATCGCTTTTGAAAGCGCTGTCTAATGTATACGGAAAATGATTTTTTTATATACCTTTGGAGCGCTTTTCCCTAAAAGTGCTCTCTAAAGGGGACTTTAGAGAGCGCTTTTTCCTTAAAAGCGCTCTCTAAAGTATACCTATAATTTTATTGATTTTTTCTACGTATAAAAATTCCCATTTTAGCCATTTTTTTTATGCAACCTGCATAGTTTCAAACCTGTTTCTTATAGAATTTCTTGCAACAACAGAATTCTTATACATTTCAATAAATAGGATTCTTACAACAACAGAATTCATATACATTTCAATAAACACAGAATTTTCTTCTATTCACAAAACTAGAATTTACAACAGAATTCTTGCAACAGAATTTACAACAAAAATTCCTTCTATTCACATTACATTCACAAAAATAAAATTTACATTCACAAAACTATACATTCAAATAATTTTTTTTAGAAGAAAGAATTCGTACAATTCTTCCGTAATATAATTCAATTGTTTCCTTGTGTAAGAAGAACACGCCATATCTTCGAAATACTACATAACAAAACAAAATACGCATTATTTAGTTAAAAATAATAAATTATATGACATATCTGATAAATATTAAAATAAATCCTAAGTTATAAAACCATGCATACATTAATAGGAATCTCCAATTGTCCCATTTGAAGGATTTCTCTTATGAACCTCAAAACGAAGTACCCGCAGTCTATGCCATTACGCTGACGAGGGCACTACACATAGACAAACAAATAAGAAATAATATATAGATGTTTTGTGTTATTAAGTAGCATCACTAATAAGCAATATTGTCAAAATTAACATACCTCCACTTTGACCCATGTAATATTGGTTGATCTAGCCCGTGCTACTCGAGTCTCTCTTTGTGCACGGTATAGTAGTATAGCTCTATAAAAGAAAAACGTAAACTTAGAACAATGTCACAGAAATAATTAAATATACAAATACACACGAATATTTCGAACAATTTCACTTACGTGTCAACCACCTCCTTCATATTCTGATATGTGGACCAATCAGTATCCAATGAATTAAGATAATAGACCACTTCTATTATAGGATTAATGGCAACCAACAACCAGTGTCCACTGTAAAATATAACAAAAGTTTAGATGGATAATTTCTACGCAAAAGATACAAATTAAAGATTAGAATGAAATTATAATGAAAATCTTACCCGTTTCTAGTATTACACGGTAAAAGAAACAGACTTTCTGTGTTGCTGGCCATAAATCGCTCAAGTAAGTGGTCTCTTACTTCAATTGCATTCATACCAATTCTCGGTGCATTAACAAGGCTGCAAGAGAAGAAACAAAATTTGTTTGACAAATCCGTCCCCCGCATGTATTTTTCATACATGCACCTTAAATAAAAACATAATAAACATTAGACTATTATCATTGAAATGTGTAAATAAATTGTTCAACTAAATAAATAATAGATTGATTGGAGTACCAGATGTATGAATGCATAACACCGATGCCTAATTCAGTATGATTGAAAACCTGCTCCATATCCTCTTTTCCGATTATCTCGGAATGAGGAAAACCAAAAACACCTTCGTCCATGTTGATTTGACGAATAGAACCTTGCATCAAATCTGACATTGACAAAAGTGTTTCTAGACACGTCTGAAAGTGAGGTGATCTTTTTTCCTTCACGGTCCTTGTAGGAGCTTTTTTCTTGCCGGTCTGTTGTGAAGGTTGAGCAGAAACCTAACAATCATATAAGTTAGGTAAAGTAGAAAATCATGAATTCGGATAATAGAATAACACTTAAAAGCTACTTCTCTGTGTGATTCAACATACTCGTTTTGCAGCAAAACCCCTTTATTCGTTGCTGCGGGTTTTGTATGAGTCTAACATTACCATGTAAAAAAAATGTAAGTAATGGTTCAGAATGATTTTCATAATCGTTCAGAATTGACATTTGAATACTAAGAGATTCGTAATGGTTTTCAACATACCTCATCACCTATGGAAATGAGGTCTAACGGCCATGCAATAAACGAACCTATTGCATCCCGCATCAATGTAACCTCTGAAACCGAGTCTGGTATCGGTAGTAACGCATCCGTATCTAAAGCGATATCAACCGACACTTTTAGATAACCTTGTGGGAGCGGATGATGGTGAAGTAACGCTCCCACAAAGTTATGCACTTTTCCCTTGCCAACCATGCGATAAGTCGGAAACGACAAATACAGCTGGCAAGATGAAATGCCCTGAAGCAATAATAAATATGTGACTGTTAATATGTATAAAGGTCAAATAAAATAAATGTGTTAATTTAATTAAAATAAATATGTGCTAATTACCTCGGGAATTTTATTTAGAGAATTGATACTAGCTTTGTCACTAGCATCTTTCAAACCGGAACCGCGCCTTTCCGCCTCATATCTCTCTTTATCCTGCTGCAATGCTTGGACTTACGCTTGTAGTGCCATCACAGTTTGCATGATTTCTTGGGTGGTGGGATTTTTTTTCTTTGATTGCTTAAACAAGGATGATGGAGTCACACCAAATCCTTTACCTCTCACCCGACCGGGATACTCAGGAACATTTAGTACTCGACTAAGAATGCTCCTGCAGTCATCCTCATCTGTGGGTAAGGATTTAGATAGATTCTCGTGAAATTCATTGACAAATCGAAAATGATTAGTGGGGATTAAAAATTAATTATATTTTAATAAAATTTCGATTAACTTTGAGACATAATGTTATACTTACACATTCATCGTAAACATGCTGAACATCTTCTCTAACAGCTCCATCCTTACCCACACGTGCTTCCTTCCACAAAACATGGTCCGGAAGTGATGATTCTTCACTTTTAGACTCTTCTAACTACACATTTAGTTAAATAATAAGTTCATCAATTATAACACAATAATACAATTAATAAAATCATAGCATTAATATATACTTACCAATTTTTGTTGTAACCGTGCATATCCCAAATGCCCTTTTCTGTATGGATATGCGGGCTTTGATGCTCTTTCGCGATTAATGACACTCAATTTCTGGATAATAAAATCACAATCAATAGACATGACAAGATATATAATACAATCAATAGACATGACAAGATAACATTACATTGAATTCTTCGGTTTTCCGTTTGGCTACAAAAATGCCCAATTCTTCCGGTGTAATCACATCCGCATACAACGGTGGAAGTTCTGCTTCAACAAAATTTTTGTCCTCATCCCTAAGATATTTGTTTGATAATAAAGCTCTAAACCCTCTGTGTCTCTTTCTGGCCAATTGAAGACAATACTTTTCCCGGCTTTCTTCAATATTAAAGGACCTCTACAAAAAAACATACACATATAAACATAAAGTGTGTTAGTATAAGTAAATTAAAGACCTAATCGTCAACAAAAATCTAATAACATCAATCATACATAAAGTACTTGTATCTCAGTCCATATCTTTTCTTTACCGACATCCAACGATTTACTCCTCCAATTATCACTAGTGATTGGAATGTGCTGACGGACAAGTGAACCAATGTATGAAGATAACATTGAACCGTTAGGCTCAACTAGTTGGTTCTGGTCACTCCAATGTACATCAAATCTCATCCCTTTATCTCTAGCACGGATGATTCTCTTCATAATGGTTTTTCCTCTTTTTATTTCATGTTCTACATTCGAAGCTTCATTCTGAGCTTCCTGTGTATCATGTGTCTCGTGGGTGTCTTCCTGGTTATTAGACATTTTACCTGTAAGAAAGAAAAAAACAAAAATTAAATAACAAATATAAACTCATAAAGCAAAAGATCCACAAAGACACCACAGTATAACCCAACACCCATGTCAACAAAAGCTTCCTCCATAACTCTCTCTTCACTCTATTTGACCCATTTCAGCCACATCTTGGTATCCCTCACTCCACTGTTAATGAATACTTACAACTTACAAAGCCTAAGCAAGTTAAAGTGAAAATTGAAAAGGAAAAAAAAATTAATTAATAAACACAAACAAGCAACAATTAGAGGTAAAAAGGATATATAATACAAGCAACAATGGTAGTACATTGATTAAAAATTCACTTTTACTTTTTAGAATTCTCTAAATGGAAAAAGGATATATAATACATGCATATTCACATCTTGAAGCATAATTATGTAATAGTTGGTGTGATATTTCAATATGGCAGGGTCAATTTACAAATATTTCAACTATTGACTTGTTTTTAATATAAAGTCATATGTCTATATCAATATGTTTAGTTCATTTCCATTTTCTTGCTGGAAGTTTCTTACATGATTATTAATCAAGTTTAAAAAATAGCTTCTAGAACTAGCAGAACATAATGAAATAGTTCTAAACAATCTAAATTTAATAAAGAAATGAACTTCTAATAGTTTAAAAATCATTTCTTTTAAAAACATTAACAACGAACATCAACAAAAATTGTTTTTTTACGTTTATTTAAAAAAAAAAAAGAAGAAGTTGCAGGTGGTGGTATGGTTCCTTTCACGACAATGAACAGCAACAACGAACAACAATAACATGCAAGAAGTAAGAACAGCAACAATGAACAATGTTAGAAGTAAGAACATCAACAACAATGTACCTCTTCTACGTCACGATGGCAGCAAAACGACGGCAGCAGTGAAGTCACGACAATGAACGACG
Organism: Lathyrus tuberosus; assembly: GCA_022829125.1. NCBI lineage: Eukaryota > Viridiplantae > Streptophyta > Magnoliopsida > Fabales > Fabaceae > Lathyrus > Lathyrus tuberosus. Next base: position 2,384,625 of record JALAZF010000603.1, on the reverse strand, counting down.
ACAATGGCAGATGAACGACGGCTATGGAAAAGGGTTTCAGCAGAGAAGAAAGAGAGCAAGGGTCGAGAGAAGAAAATGAATAGAAGCAGTTTCAGAAAATGAAACGAAATGTGTTTTATATTTTAAATAATACATGACCTTAGAGGGCGTTTTCCTTAAAAAGTGCTTTCTAAAGTGAGGAGACTTAAAGACCTTAGAGGGCGCTTTTCTTAAAGCGCTTTCTAAGGTTTACCTTTAGACAACGCTTTTATAAAGCGCTTTCTAAAGGCTATCTTTAGAAGGCTTATAACAGCGCTTTGTCCTTAGAAAATGTTGTCTAAGGTTTACCTGAAAATGTCAAAAAATATAAAAATGAGTTTGGGGCGAGGGGGATTCGAACCCCAAACTCAAAGCATGGCAAATAAACACACAAACCTCCTTGACCAGCGGTGCTACGCCCTCATCCATTGTTTATACTAACTCCATATATATATAAAATAAGGTGTCAACATATATATTTAAAAATATTATTTTAATAATTTTAAATATAATTTAAAATAAATTAAAATATAATTTAATATAATTTAAATATATTAAATATAATTTGATATATTAATATAATTTAAAGTATATTTTAAATTATATATTAATATAATTTATATATATTAAATATAATTTAAATAAGTTAAAATGTTTGTATTTAAAACATATATATTTAAATATATTATTTGAATAATTTTAAATATAATTTAAAATAAATTAAAATACAATTTAATATAATTTAAATATATTAAATATAATTTGATATATTAAAATAATTTAAAGTATATTTTAAATTAATATATTTTAAATTATATATTAATATAATTTATATATATTAAATATAATTTAAATAAGTTAAAATGTTTGTATTTAAAACATATATATTTAATTATATTATTTGAATAATTTAAATATATTAAATTAAAATATAATTTAATATAATTTAAATATATTAAATATAATTTGATATATTAATATAATTTAAATTATATTTTAAATTAATATATTTTAAATTATATATTAATATAATATATATATATTAAATATAATTTAAATAAGTTAAAATGTTTGTATTTAAAACATATATATTTAAATATATTATTTGAATAATTTAAAATTTAATTTAAAATAAATTTAAATATATTAAATATAATTTAAATTATATTTTAAATTAATATATTTCAAATTATATATTAATATAATTTATATATATTAAATATAATTTAAATAAGTTAAAATGTTTGTATTTAAAACATATATATTTAAATATATTATTTGAATAATTTAAAATATAATTTAAAATAAATTTAAATATATTAAATATAATTTAAATTATATTTTAAATTAATATATTTCAAATTATATATTAATATAATTTATATATATTAAATATAATTTAAATAAGTTAAAATGTTTGTATTTAAAACATATATATTTAAATATATTATTTGAATAATTTAAATATATTAAATTAAAATATAATTTAATATAATTTAAATATATTAAATATAATTTGATATATTAATATAAATTAAATTATATTTTAAATTAATATATTTTAAATTATATATTAATATAATTTATATATATTAAATATAATTTAAATAAGTTAAAATATATAATTTAAATATATTAAATATAATTTGATATATTAATATAATTTAAAATTCCTTTCCCTACCTAAAGGGCGTGGGTTCGACCCCCCCTTTTGCCAATTTAGTAAATGACTTTAGATGGCGCTTTTCCTTTGAAAGCGCTTTCTAAAGTGAACAGAAATTGAGCCCTATTAGAGCGCTTTCTGAAAGCGCTTTCTAAGGTGGACACCATTTAGGGCATTTAACAGCGCTTTTGAAAAGCGCTTTCTAAAGGCTATCTATTACAACGCTTTTTTTTAGCGAAATTTATTAAAGACCTATAGCAGCGCTTTGTCTTAAAAGCGCTGTCTTTGTTGCGCTGTCTTTTTTCAGTTTTGGCGTAGTGAATTGACCATACGATAATTAATTAATAATTTATTATTTAAATCCATTTGATTAATTAAATAATTAATCTAACAGGAAAAACACATCATGCTATTTCTATATTCCATTTTCAAGTGGCAAGTGCTCTCTTTGTTACAGAGTAGTAGTTTGGCTGTGAGGACATTATATGTGGAATCCTAGGTTTAAAGAAGAATGTAAAACACATATTTATGATTCCAACCAATTTTGAGACAATAATGATATGGTTTATGTATCTATCGTACAAGGAAGAGCATAAAATTCCACTGTACATGATAGACCAGGGTGCCGACACACTTATTCAGAGAACTTAAGCAACACATATCTGTTGAATAAACATTAAATGTTATGTTAAGTGTGTTTTAATTTAGAAGTTTGAAAGGCCAAGAGGTTAGCGGTAGGGTCAAGTTGTTACTGGCCTATTAATAGAATTTATTGCATTTTTTTAGAATTCCTAGAATAGCAGAATTTTGGGTCTATATAAAGACCTGATTATATTTTTCATTTTGATATATCCAAGAGAGTAATATATACAAGTAGTGCTTCTGTCATCAAATTGGCATCAGAGCTAATGGCAAACATGATGAGTCAAATGCCGTTGCCGCGACTAACAAAGTCAAATTACGAAAACTGGAGTATTCAAATGAAAGCTCTTATTGGATCTCTAGACGCGTGGGAGGTGAGCAAAGATGGGTTCGCAGAACCAGCAGATACTAAGGAATATACGGCGGCTCAACAAAAGGCATTGAAAGAGACGCGATTAAAGGATAAGAAGGAATTGTACATGCTGTTCTGAGCAGTTGACGAATCTGGTTTTGAAAAAATTACTGGTTCGACTACGTCAAAAGAAGCATGAGACACGTTAGAAAAAGTGTTCAGAGGAGCAGATCGAGTGAAGCAAGTTTGACTCCAAATCCTTCGTGGAGAATTTGAGAGGATGCAGATGAAGGAGTCAGAAACTGTATCTGACTACATCATGCGTGTACAAACAGTGGTGAACCAACTCACTAGAAATGGTAGCAGTGACTGATACACGAGTTGTTGAGAAGATTCTGAGATCTTTAACAGATAAATTTGAGAATATTATGTGTGCAATAGAAGAGTCAAAGGACCTTTCGACGCTCTCAGTTGAAGAGCTCGCAGGTTCTCTCGAAGCACACAACAACGTAAGATGAAAAAGAAGGAGGAAGCAGTCGAGGAAGCACATCAAGATAAGGAGTCAGTCAAAGACGAAAAGGTACTCTACTCTAAAAACTTTCGAGGAAGAGGGCGTGGCCGTTGAGGTCGTGATAGTGGTCGAGGTGGTCGAGGTAGCAACTTCGACAGAGGGCAGCCGAGCCAGCAAAATTGGCGTGGCAGAGGACGTGGTCAAAGAGGTGGTCGGTCGAACTACTCCAACATCGAATGTTACAAGTGTAACAAGCATGGCCATTATGCGAAGGATTGCAACTCCTTCAAATGCTATAACTGTGGTAAAGTGGGACATCTTGCAAAAGACTGTCGGGTCGAAAAGGAAGTAGAAGAAACAACCAATTTAGCTTTGGAAACTGAAGCGAATGAATGTTTTTTGTTGATGACTCAAAAGGAAGTAGACGTGAAAAATGACACTATGTGGAATCTCGACTCAGGAGCAAGTAATCATATGTGTGGTCACAAACACCTGTTCAAAGAAATACAAAAGATTAAAGATGGTCATGTGTCTTTCGGAGATGCATCAAAAGTGAAAGTCGAAGGCAATGGTACGATTTGTTACTTGCAGAAGGATGACTTGACTGGGTCAATCCAAGATGTTTATTATGTACCAGATCTCAAGACAAACATTTTGAGTCTGGGGCAACTCACAGAAAAAGGTTATTCGATATTCATGAAAGATCGGATGTTACACTTGAAGGACAGGTTAGGGCATCAGATTGCTTAAGTCGAAAAGGGAGAAATCGAATGTACAAACTGAACTTAAGAAGCATTCGAGAAAAATGTTTCCAAGTCAATGTCGAAGACAAAGCATCGCTGTGGCATCAACGCTTTGGTCATCTACATCATGCTGGTCTGAAAAGGTTGGCGAAGAGGAACATGGTGCACGGGTTACCAGACATGGATTATGAAGGAAAGTTTTGTGAAGAATGTGTGCTTGGCAAACAAACAAGAACCTCATTTCAAAAGAAGGCAGAATATCAAGCTAAACATATTCTCGAACTGATTCATACCGACATATGTGGGCCAATCACTCCAGAATCTTTCAGTGGCAAAAGATATTTCATTTCCTTTATCGACGATTTCTCACGAAAGACCTGGGTTTATTTCTTGAGAGAAAAATCTAAAGCATTCGAGGTGTTCAAAAAGTTCAAAATAATGGTGGAGAAGGCAACTGACAGACATATCAAAGTCGTTCGATCTGACAGAGGCGGTGAATATACTTCGACAACCTTTATGAAGTATGGTGAAGAGCAGGGCATAAGGAGATTTCTAACTACACCATATTCACCTCAACAAAACGGTGTAGCTGAAAGGAAGGATCGAACAGCTCTCGACATGGTTCGATCAATGCTTAAGAGCAAGAACATGTCGAAAGAATTTTGGGTAGAAGCTGTACAATGTGCCATTTATGTTCAAAATCGATGTCCACATTCGAAGTTAGAAGACCAAACACCACAAGAAATATGGAGCAGACAGAAGCCAACAGTTTCTCATCTCAAAGTATTTGGTAGTGTGGCTTATGGACACGTACCAGATCAACGAAGAACGAAGCTTGAAGACAAAAGTCAGAAGTACATATTCATTGGGTATGATGAGAAGACAAAAGGGTACATGTTATTCAATCCCATAAGCAAGAAGGTGATAGTAAGTAGGGACGTTCGAATAAACGAAGCGAGCAAGTGGGACTGGAACAATTCAACAGAAGTTATCGTCAAAGATGGTGAATCATTAGTCGCTGCAACAACAAGTATTTCGACAAATCTTGAAGATTCTGACAATGAAGATGAACCCATACAACCCAGAATGCGAAGTTTGCAAGATTTGTATGATTCGACAAGTGAGGTACATCTTGTATGCCTTTTGGCAGATGCTGAAAATATTAGTTTTGAAGAGGCGCTGCGAGAGAAGAAGTGGAAAACTGCCATGGACGAAGAGATTAAGGCGATTAACCACAACAACACATGGGAGCTAGTCGAACTGCCAAAAGAAAATCAACCCATTGGTGTGAAGTGGGTATTCAAGAAAAAGATTAATGTTGAAGGCGAAGTGGAACGATATAAAGCGCGACTTGTAGCAAAGGGATATAAGCATAAGGCAGGAATCAACTATGACGAAATTTTTGCTCCCGTTGCAAGAATGGAGACAATTCGATTACTCATTTCACAAGTTGCTCAATTCAAATGGCCAATATTTCAAATGGATGTTAAATCAACATTTCTGAATGGTGTGCTCGAAGAAGAAGTCTATGTTGAACAGCCACCAGGGTATATAAAAGCTGGAGAAGAGAATAAGGTGCTGAAATTGAAGAAAGCGCTTTATGGGCTGAAGCAAGCACCACGAGCATGGAATACACGTATCGACACATATTTTAAGGAGAATGGGTTCAAGGAATGTCCCTATGAGCATGCTCTCTATGTAAAGAAAAATGGAGGCGACATGTTGCTTGTTGCTCTTTATGTCGATGATCTCATCTTTATGGGTAGTAATGATCAAATGATAGAAGAATTCAAAGGCACAATGACACGAGAATTTGAGATGACAAATTTGGGTTTGATGAGATTTTGGTTCGACAAGAAGAAACAGGAATTTTTATTTCACAGGAAAAATATGCAAAAGAAACCTTGAAGAAATATAAGATGGAAAGTTGTAATCCGATTTCGACGCCAATGGAACCAGGTGCAAAGCTGTCGAAATTTGATGGAGGAGATCGTGTCGAAGCAAGCAAATTTCGAAGCTTGGTAGGAAGTCTTTGTTATCTCACATGTACAAGGCCGAACATTTCATTAAGTTTCGGCATTGTAAGTCGATTCATGGAGGAGCCAGTATCTTCACATTGGAAGGCATTGAAAAGAATCCTTCGATACATTCAAGGAACTGTGTCACTTGGAATGTTTTACTCAAGAGCAGAAAATTACAAGTTGATTGGTTATTCCGACAGCGATTGGTGCGGAGATATAGACGATCGAAAAAGCACTTCAGGATATGTGTTCTTCATGGGAAATACTCCTTTTACTTGGCTCTCCAAGAAGCAACCAATAGTAACGCTTTCGACATGTGAAACTAAATATGTGGCAACATCTTGGTGCGTTTGTCATGCAATATGGTTGAGAAGATTGTTGAGTAAAATGGAGCAAAACCAGGAAGATGCAACAGTAATACAACTGGACAACAAATCTGCAATTGAGCTAGCAAAGAATCCAGTGAATAATGAAAGAAGCAAACCCATCGATGTTCGTTTCCATTTCATTCGAGAACATGTGAAAGAAAGAAGTGTCGAGTTGAAGCATGTAGCTAGCAAGGATCAAGCATCAGACATCTTTACAAAACCATTGTCGAAAGAACTTTTCGACAGAGGCGAGAAGTTAATAGGCATGATGGATGGTAGAAACATTTAAGTTTACAGGGGAGTTTTGTTGAATAAACATTAAATGTTATGTTAAGTGTGTTTTAATTTAGAAGTTTGAAAGGCCAAGAAGTTAGTGGTAGGGCCAAGTTGTTAGTGGCCTATTAATAGAATTTATTGCATTTTTTTAGAATTCCTAGAATAGCATAATTTTGGATCTATATAAAGACTTGGTTGTATTTTTCATTTTGATATATCCAAGAGAACAATATATACAAGTAACGCGTCTGTCAACACACATCTAACTAAACAGATTTTTCATGTAATGATGAGTTGAAGATTACACTTTACTACTATTTCTTAATGAAACTAGAAAAATTTCAAACTTTCTATGGAACAATCTCAATCAAGCTTTGAGTAGAAACACCGTCTAAGATCATGAATTAATTGGAATACAAAAGGATGAGCTGAGTGTTGGTGGCAAAACACAAACTAGATGTGGCCCAGAAGGTTTGCACCTTATATTTGCCTCGTCGATTTCTGGCAGCCCAAGTAGAGGAGGATGCACATAACCAGCCACCAATGGCATGTGATAATTATCCTTGCACCTATTATAATAAGAAAGAAATTCAAATACCGATAAAAGCATTAACATATTGCAGGTAGTTCCTGCAGAAAATATCCTGATGCAAATTATGTTCTAGATGGATATACCTTGATTTTTGGAGAGGGATACATGCCCTCTTTTCCTTCCAGCGATCTTTTGTGGGAGAAATTTTGGATTCGTATTTAGCTAGGAATTAGCTATGAATTAGTTACGGATTAGTTGCAAATTCTAAATCTGTTTATTCATCTTAGCAACCGAATAGCGTCCAACTTTTCGTCGATATAATTTTAATTAATATAAAAAAACAAAAAATGAAAGAAATTACTATGTGGCATCCACGTCACCATTTTTGCCACGTTGACACTGTCACGTGTATGCACAGTCATAAAAAAATTCCACTTGGCATGCAACGTAGGCAACCGTTAGTTGTATTTGACGTTAGAGACAAATTATTCAGACGAAATTTTTTGAAAGAACCATTTCTTTAAAAAAAATTTAGAGGCACTATAAACAAAAACTGCAATATTTAAAAAGATCAAAAACTTATTTAATCCTATTTATTTTCGTGTCTGACTTGGTTTTTTTAACCTTTCCTTTATGAAGAAACTGTACTTTTTCTTTGATAACTGCCCGGGTATACAGGGACGGAGGCACATAAAGTGGAATGGGGGCTGCTGCCCCCACATGATTTTAAGTTGTTATAGTATTTTTTTAATATAATATTTTTATATTATTTATTTAATAATATTTAATAATTTAATATTTAATTTATGCATAATTTAAAATATTCCTCATAAATTAATGCTTTAAAAAAACATTAGTAAAAATATTTTGTATTCAATGACTTATTTATTTTAAAAATTAATTTTTATTTTATTTAAGAAAATTATAATAAATAAAAAAAGGTTTTTAATAATAAATTTGGGAAGAAAGAAATATCTAACAATATAAGATATAAAATACTAATGTTAAATAAAGATGCATTGATAGATATAAAATTTTTGTATTGATTGACAGTTTAAAATTATTTTACATTGTCAAATATTAAATAAATATTTGATCACACACATAAAAATAAATACTTTTAGTAACATTTAAAATAAATTGATCATATAACAATTTTTTTTTTGTTTTTACCTCGAATATCTGATTCATTAGATCGATTAATCTGATTTGAGGGCCAGCTCTGCCATCAAATGATTTTAGTCTCCTTTCGATTATAGTTGCAGAAGATCAAATCATGATCCTTCTTACCAAAGACAACACCAATCACCACTTGACCAATTAACGATTGATTTATCATATAATAATTTAATTAAAATATATTTGCCCCCACATATTAAAATTTCTGGCTCCGTCCCTGCGGGTATATCATTCACTTTTTTTTTACTATGTCTCACAAGAAAACACCAATAATTAATATGAATACTTTAATAAATTTATATTCTCTCTATCTATTTATTACTCTGTGGCATAAAGTATATCATTTGCACATTTTATTTTAAAATTATTATTTATTTATAATAATATTATTATTTTTACTATTAGATTTCTATTTATTATTATTTATTATTATTATATTATTATTTATTTTTACTTTATTCAAATACTCTATTAATTATAATTAATAAACGTATTTTAGTAAATAATACTATTAACTTTATCATTAAAATTAATATATTTTTTTTTTCAAATCATGCATTGTTCAAATAGAATATATTTTATGAGACTTAAGAAATATAACTTACATACAATTAGGAGTGCTCGCGGTTCGGTTTGGATCGGTTTTGAAGCAAAATATCATACGATCCAAAGATAAATTTACTCACAGTTTGGTTCGGTTTTGGATGATTGATTAAAAAATTCTGATCCGATCCAATCCATATTAATGCGGTTTATTTTGGATCCGTTTTTTGGATATCCAAATTATAAATTATATCCTTTATTAATATTCTAAAAGTACTAATAAATAATAAGTTTGACATAATATATAATATACTGAATTAAAAGTTAAAGTTAATATTACAAGTTAAAAATAATAAAAATAAATAGATTAAATCAAACTAATCAATATTATTTAAAACAATAAGTATCATCTAATAAATAATAAATAAGTATAAAAAATATATGCATGCGGTTTGATTTGGTTTGGATCGGTTTTGAAAAATCAATCCGAAATTCGATCCGAACCGATCGATTTTTACAAAATGACATCCAAATATATCCAAAAAATTTCGGTTTTTTACACTTTTCGATTTTTTTGAATCGATTTGTAGTTTTTATTTGGATTGGTTTGGATTTAAACACCCCTACATACAATACAATGATGAGTGGGTGAAATGATCACTCTAACTTAAAAGAGCTATAATTAATTATTAATTTTTAAAGAAATTTGGTTTGTACTTCCTCACTATATTATAATTTAAACTAGTATCTCTGCTGTTCTTCATAGTTTTGGGAAAAATTGTATAGCAAAATATAAGTTGTTTTACGTTACTAATAAATTATTAATGATACTTTTTATTATACTTTCAAATATTTATTATACCACATTTTTTCAATTTTTAAATTTATCATTATCTTTTTTATATAATTAATAAAGAATAATCTTGTAAAATCTTCTACAATTTCACTTTTTCACAATTACATTTTAATACAACTTATAAAAAAAAGTAATGCACTGATAATGTTATTTTATATTTGCATCAAATAACATTCTATAAAATCAAATTAAAAAATTTAAATTATTTATATGATATAATATAATAATATATTTTTATTAGATAATAACGTATATATCCATTAAACTCTTAAAAAAAGTACAAAGATACTGTGGTACGGAAAATCATGGAACGCGTTAAAACTCTTATTACGCCGTAATGCTAATTTTGTTGGCACGGATGTACCCACAGTTTACAGTTATTAATTTATCTATATCATCCTATGATTATTATTTGGTCGACCTAATATTGTATCGTGAGTCGTGACACTCGACTTATTCCATGTCATCCATATGCTAATTAAAATAAAATAAAAAATATCATTTGGAACATTCGCAGCAACTTCTTATTTATTCATCTATATCTTGTAACATCTCCATTCTTCAACACAACCGCAACACGCTAACAAAACCGACATTAAAACAATCTATATATTACAAACTACAACTTTGTTATCTTTAACTAACACTGTTACACACAAACATACAACCTCATAAAACATCATATTTTAAGGATTTTGTTTAACTATTGTTGGAGATGATTAAAGACGCTGGATTCGAGCATGTTATAAAATATTTTGATGAAGATGGTGATGGAAAGGTTTCACCGGTAGAGTTAAGACAGAAGCTTATACTAATGGGAGAGGATCTCTTGTTGAAAGAAGCTGAAATGGCTATTGAAGCTGTGGATTCGGATGGTGATGGTTATTTGAGTTTGGAGGATTTAATTAGTTTGATGGAGGAAGGTGGAGAGGAACAAAAGTTGAGGGATTTGAAAGAAGCATTTGAGATGTATAATGACAGTGATAAGTGTGGGTTTATAACACCAAAGAGTTTGAAGAGGATGTTTAAGAAGATGGGTGAGTCTGAATCTATTGATGAATGTAAAGCTATGATTAAATCTTTTGATTTGAATGGGGATGGTCTCCTTAGCTTTCAAGAATTCACAATTATGATGCAATGATGTCATATTATGCTTCAACTTTTCATTTTCATTCTGATTCATTTATGTGCAAATTATTGATGTAATTGTTTTAATACAAAAATACAAAATTTAAGTAAAGTAATGCTAGTTCATGACAAATTTTAAGAGCAAGTCACTCGATCCAAATTAATAACAAGACTAAAAAAAAATGCAAGGTCTCAAGCTTATCAACTTGATTGAAAATATATATGCTTGCATATTTTACATAGCTTACTTTTATAAAACTAGAGAAAGTCCAAAACCTATATAGTGTTGCATATTTTACATAGCTTACTTTTATAAAAGTAGAGAAAGTTAAAAACTTATATATTGAATTCAAGTTCATCGTTATAAAATACAAAATACATCAGAAAAAAATATACAGTACATACAAAATACATCAGAAAAAAGATGCAAGGTCTCCGGCTCTCAAACTTGGTTGAAAATATAGATGTTTGAATATATATATATATATATATATATATATATATATATATATATATATATATATATATATATATATATATATATATATATATATATATATATATATATATATATTATAAAAGAAGATACTGTCTAAATTTATACGAATTCAAGTTCATTGTTGTAAAATTTACCAATTAGAAATATTAATTTATATTCACAAACTTAGTCATTAAGTTTGTTAGAGGGTATTTTAGTATTTTGTTTGTTGCCTTTGTAGAAATAATAATTTATATTCACAAACTTAGTCATTAAGTTTGTTAGAGGGTATTTTAGTATTTTATTTGTTGTCTTTGTAGTCTAGTTTTAGCTTATAAATAGACTAGTGGTAGATGTCATTGATAGTGACTTTTATCCTTTTGTAGCCGTCATTCTCTTTATAATATATTCTTCTCCTTTCACTCATTATTCACCTTGTACACCAACAATTAGTATCAGAGCCATTGGTTTGAGAAAGAGATCGGCTTACTTGTATCGAAATGTCCAAGAATTGGTGTTCCGTAGAAATCGACGCCCAGGAAGCGGTGTATCGAAATGCCCTTGAAAGACCATTGAAAAAGGTGTCAACGGCGGTACAAGTATAAAAAAGAGGAAACATTGTGGACTCACACTTGAGGGGGGGTATTGGAATAATATAAGCAAGTGTGGAAATAGTCTCACATTGGATAGGAATGTGGTGACTTGAGCATTTATAAGTGGGAGAACCCACTCACCTATCTCCTTAAGGTTTTGGGTGTATATGTGGTGTCTCTCTCACAAAGATGCCTAGTCCTACATTATATATCAATGTTGTGGTGTGTCTTTCACAAAGGTGCCTAGTCCTACACTATGTATCAATGTTCCCTAGTAAACTCCCCCCAAAAAATGGTATCAAAGCTCGGTTCAGATTCACGGGGAAACACGGGAAACACGAGTGAAACGGCGAGGCGTTGTGTGATTGATTTCTGTTCTTGAATTCGTGTTGAATCTGGAACGAAATCGTAACAGAATCACATTTTCTGATTCTGAGGGATTGGGACACTGTGTTTGGTAAGATCTGAGTGACTGTACAAGGTTGAAGATGAACGAAAACAGCGGTATGAACACCAAGCTTCCAGTATTTGATGGCAAAAACTAGACTCGTTGGATGATTCAGATGTGTGTATTGTTCGGTGCTCAAGATGTTCTGGATCTTGTCACTGAAGGTTACGTTCCAGTAGCAGCAGATGCAACAGAGGAACAAAAGAACGCGCAGAAGGATACAAGGAAGAAAGATCAGAAAGTATTATTTTACATCCATCAGTGTGTGGATGCAAATGTGTTTGAGAAAATCGCTGATTCAACGACGGCAAAGGCTGTGTGGGACACACTGGTCAAATGTTACAGTGGTGACGCATCAGTGAAGAAGGTGAAGCTTCAGTCTCTACGTAAGCAGTATGAGAATCTCAACATGAAGAACAATGAGAAAGTTTCTGAGTACATCTCCAGAGTGATTCTAATCACTAATGAGATGAAAGCTTGTGGAGAAACTCTTTCTGAACAAGTAATCATTGAGAAGGTATTGAGATCCCTTACCCCTCAGTTTGATTACATTGTAGTAGCAATAGAACATTATAAAGATCTGAGCACCATGAGAATTGAAGAGCTGCAAAGCAGTCTGGAAGCGCAAGAGTTGCGTCTGACTGAGAGAACTTCTGAAAGGGAAGTAGAGCAGCAGGCTCTGAAAGCAGTTTCTGGTAAGAAGCGCCAAAAGCAGACTTGGTCAGAAGCCAGAAGAAGACCTGAGTGTGTTCAGAAGTCAGAAACCTCAATCTCTGATAGGCAGAAGAATGCTCAGAAGGGAAAAGAGAGGTATAACAAGAAGAAGATTCAGTGCTACTGTTGTAAGAAATTTGGCCATTTTGCTGCTGATTGTTGGTCAAACAAGGAAAGAAAGTCAGAAGAAGCAAATGTAGCCCGAAGTTCTGATGATGACGAATCTGTGCTACTGATGGCTTCTGAATCTGATGATACGGATCTGACAGACTGGTGGTATATGGACACTGGCTGCTCAAATCATCTTACTGGAAATAAGAAATGGCTGGTTGACTTTGACTCTGGTAAGAGGACAAAGATCAGATGTGCTGATGACAAATACCTCAACGCTGAAGGTATGTGAAATGTCAGAATCATTCTGAACAATGGGAAAACATCATTAATTCAGAAAGTGTGGTATGTACCTGGCATGAAAAGCAATCTGATGAGTGTGGGGTAACTAATTGAGAAAGGTTTTTCAGTTACCATGAAGGACAATCTTCTGAAGCTGTACGATTGTAATCAGAAGCTGATTATGGAATCAAAACAGGGAAGAAATAGAACATTCAAGGTGAATGTCAGAACTGCAGACTCAGAATGCCTTAGTGTAACAAGTGTTGTGAAGGAAAGTGAGTTGTGGCACAGAAGATTTGGTCATCTGAATTTCAGAAGCTTAGGGCATCTGAATTCGAAGAAGCTGGTACATGGAATTCCTACAATTAAGAAGCCTGAGAAGTCATGCAAAGTGTGCATGGAAGGAAAGCAACCAAGATTGCCTTTTACGTCAGAAATAGCTCCAAGAGCCAAGCATGCCTTGGGAGTAGTGCATTCTGATGTGTGTGGTCCATTTCCAGTAGCATCGATCAGAGGGAATAAATAATTTATGTCATTTGTTGATGAATTCACGAGAATGACATGGGTATCCCTTATTAAGTTCAAACACGAGGTGTTTGCTGAATTCAAGAAGTTCAGAATGAAGGCTGAGAATCAGAGTGGTCAGACTCTGAAGATTCTCAGAACCGATGGTGGGGGTGAGTATAACTCCACTGAGTTCAAAAAGTTCTGTGAGGAGAATGGAATTGAGCATGAGGTTACTGCTCCTTATACTTCTCAACATAATGGCCTTGCTGAAAGAAGAAACCGTACTTTGCTTGATATGGTGAGAAGCATGCTGAAGGAAAAAAAGTTTCCTCATTCCTTATGGGGAGAAGTTGTTGCCACCGCAGCATATGTGCTCAACAGATGTCTAACGAAGAAGTTGAAGGAAATAGTTCCTATTCAGAAGTGGATTGGAGATAAGCAAAGTGTTAGTCATCTGAAGGTTTTTGGTTCTGTGTGTTATAAAAATGTTCCAGAAGCCAGAAGACAGAAGTTGAATGATAGAAGCAAAGTGATGTTACTGGTAGGGTACCACAGTACAGGTGCATACAAGCTCAATTGTCCAAAAACTAATAAAATTGAATTCAGCAGAGACGTCATTGTAAAGGAATCGAAAACTTGGGATTGGAACAAGTCTCAATCTGATTCTGATGTGAGAACTTTTGAAGAAGACTCAAAAGGTGAAGATGGTTCTGATCCTAACTCTGAAAGCGATTCTGATTCTGAAGAAGACTCAGATGGTGAAGATGGTTCTGATCCTGATCCTGACTCTGATGGTGATTCTGACTCTGAAGAAGACTCAGATGGTGAAGATGGTTCTGATCCAAACTCTGGTGGTGGTTCTGATTCTAGGAATATCCCAGACTCTGAAGATGGTCAAGGTTCTGGAGGAAGTCAAGCTTCTGAAGACAGAACTTCTGGGGTTCAAGCATCTGAAGAAGATTTTGAACAAGGTCAGAGGCCACAGAGAATCAGAAATATTCCGAGAAGATTCGAAGAGTTTGACATGTTACAAGACACTGAAGTAGATTCTGAAAGAGAAGTTATTCAGTGTGCCATGTTAGTAGACTCTGAACCCATAAGTACGGAAGAGGCTCTCAAGCAGAAGGTCTGGCTAAAGGCCATGAAAGAAGAACTTGAGGCCATTCAAAGAAACAAAACTTGGAAGCTGACAGAACTTCCAAAGGACAAGAAAGCCATCAGCGTTAGATGGGTTTTCAAGCAGAAGCTAAAGCCAGATGGATCAATTGGCAAACATAAAGCGAGGTTAGTAGCAAGAGGATTTCTGCAGAAACCTGGGCTGGATTATTTTAAATTGTTTGCACCTGTAGCGAGACATGAAACAATCAGACTCGTGATTGCCATAGCTGTTAACAGGAATTGGCCTCTGATGCATTTAGATGTGAAATCCGCATTTCTGAATGGTCCATTACAAGAAGAGGTATACGTATCACAACCTCCTGGATTTGTTAAAAGAAATCAGGAAGGGATGGTGTATAGATTACATAAAGCTTTGTATGGATTGAAGCAAGCGCCCAGAGCCTGGAATCTGAAGATTGATTCATTTTTCAAGAAGCAGGGTTTTTAGAAATGTGAGATGGAATACGGTGTTTATTTTCAGCATATCTCTGAAGGCAATATGATTCTGGTGTGTTTGTACGTTGATGACATACTGCTGACAGGAAATTCTGAACAAGAACTAGCTATGTTCAAGAAGGTGCTGATGAATGAGTTTGAAATGACTGATCTCGGGAAAATGACATACTTTCTAGGGATGGAGTTTATGTACTCGGAGAAAGGTATCATTTTGCATCAGCTGAAGTATGAACGTGAGATTCTGAAGAGATTTAAGCTGCAGAATTGTAAGGCTGCTATCACACCTGCAAATACAAATCAAAAACTAGATTCAGATTCTAATGGTGAGGATGTGGACGCTACAACCTTCAAACAGTTGGTTGGTTCTCTGAGGTATCTGTGTAATATCAGACCTGATATCTGCTATGTAGTTGGAATGGTCAGTAGGTTCATGAGTAAACCCAAGTGGTTCCATTACCAAGCTGCTGTCAGGATTCTGAGGTATATCAAGGAAACTCTGAAGTATGGAGTGTTATTCCCTTCTGCAAGAAAGATTGAATTAGAACTTCTGAGTTATTCAGATTCTGATTGGTGTGGAGACATAGTTGATAGAAGAAGTACTTTTGGGTACTTGTTCAAGTTCCTGGGAGGCCCTATTTCTTGGTGTTCCAAGAAGCAACTTGTTGTTGTGCTGTCAACCTGTGAAGCTGAATATATTGCAGGTGCTGTTACTGCATGCCAAGCTGTGTGGATTCTGAACTTGCTGCATGATCTGAAGATCAAGGTAAACAAGCCTCTGAAGATGATGATTGATAACAAGTCTGCTATCAATCTTGCCAGAAACCCAGTGTTGAATGGGAGAAGCAAGCATATTGATACCAAGTATCATTTTCTGAGAAATCAGGTTCAGAGTGGAGTGTTAGAAGTTGAGCACTATAGCACCCAGAAACAGTTGGCAGATGTTCTGACGAAGGCTATCATGACTGATCAATTTCTTCGCTTAAGGGATGGAATTGGTGTTGTTAGTTTTGGAGAAAATATAAATTAAGGGATGGTATTAGAAATAATAATTTATATTCACAAACTTAGTCATTAAGTTTGTTAGAGGGTATTTTAGTATTTTGTTTGTTGCCTTTGTAGCCCTAGTTTTAGCTTATAAATAGACTAGTGGTAGATGTCATTGATAGTGACTTTTATCCTTTTGTAGCCGTCATTCTCTTTATAATATATTCTTCTCCTTTCATCCATTATTCACCTTGTACACTAACAAAAAACACTTTGAATATTTTTAATTTACCACAAAAATTTACCAATCAATTCACTTATTAATTCTGGCCATAAATTTTTTTCTTTTTTTGTGCGAACCTCTACCTTATAAATAGAGGTCCATTCCCACATATTTTTTAATGTAGAAAACGTTAGCTCTCATATCTCACTATTTACTCTCTCTACAAATATTTTCTCACTTTCTCTTACTTAGATATTAAGTCGTGTCACTCCCAGGATTTTCATCCAGGTACAAACGCGAAAGTGGCGCGGAAAACAGAGTCGCCAGCAATGTATATTTATCCCAAGAGAGGGAAAGGAAACACCGCATAAACCTGAGGAAGAGGGAAAGGAATGGTCATCGCAACCATAACCTGGGTTCGGAGTCGGTTACGCGAGGGGAAGGTGATAGCACCCCACGCGTCCATCGTACTCGATGGGATCCATGCTTGTTGTCTATTCTAAGGGTGAGTTATCCTAATATCTATGGCTGTACTAAAACGGGGAAGGGGAAAGCAAAGACAAACTCGGTAGGACGTCGTCGTCCTAGGCCTATGTACCCCCTTTGTGCAATGGGGAATTCAGAGTCAACGTAATTCGGACCAAGTTCTTTTTGTGTTTTTTATGAGCGACGTTAAGTTCACGTCCGGCAGTTAGGGTCGATGCCTGTTTGCGACTCAGACGGAAAGTAACGTGCCCTTTTTGAAAATAGCCTTTAGTTTGACAATCCCGAAGGACAAAAAGGTTTGAGGTTTGTTTGTATTTTTTAAGACAGAAGTGACTTGAGTTAGTTCATAACTCAACTTGAACCAAAGTCTATGACACGGGAACGAATGTGTCGCATGGTCGTCCCCAATGGGACGTATGCTCAACACTCTAGAAGGGAGAAGGGGGACCCCTCAATCTTCATTTCCTATGTTTAAGGCTTGTGTGCAAGGCAAGTTGACCTTATTAAGTATCTTAGAGATGTTAAGAGATGAGAAGAGGGACTCAAAAGAAAAGAAAAACACTAAGGGAATTCTATCCTAATGTTATCATGCAAATATGGCCCTAAGGGGAGGTTTGGAGGGAGACTATCCTATGGAATTTAGTCCTAATTTTATCATGCAAAGGATTGAGAGCCTAATGTCTCTCCTACCTCCAACTTAATCAGAAATTAAGTGGAGCTAGGAATCCTAAGGGGATCATGTGAACAAACACAAGTAAACATTAACCAGTTTAATCACATACAAAGTGAAATCCAAAACTTAAGGAAAAGAAATGAGAAGGAGAGAATGAGGGTGAACATGGATAACTATCCACACCCTTAAATAACTTACCTCAGCCTCTGCATAAAAGGTCAGTACAAAACAGACATAAGTAACTATAAGACAAATGCAACCCAAGCAAGTCACAAACCAAAGAGAAATGGTTATAAACCAAATGAAACTCATCCAAGTCAGAACGTGGATGACCTAAACATGTGCCTAACCATGCTATGCAAATGTCACATGAGACATGCAAACAGATATCCAAGCATCAAACATCAATAGAAGAAGAAGGAAGAATATAAATGAAACATGTTCAAGTATGCAAGATGAAACATGAATGACATATGATATGAATGCAAAGCTCCAAAGTCAGAAACATACATCAAATGAAATGCAAATGAATGATATGACATGGCATACATAAACCAAACATAAATCATGAAGAGACACAGATGAGAAGAAGTGAGAAAATAAGTCAAAAAGAGGCATGTAGATCAAACATTGAACATGGGCACACAATATGCAACAACCTCACACCAATGACCTATAATTACAATCAAATGACCTGTAATAATTCAAACATGGTTCATGAAGTCAAATAAGCAACCCCACACAATGGCACAAGTGCCTTCTCAAACAAGTAATCAGACATGATCAAAGATGTGCATAAAAGAAGACCTCAAACAATGAGCAATCAAACAATTAGCAAAACACCTTTAACAAATACCAAATTGATTCTCAAAACACCTTAACCAGGGGGAAACATCATGTTAAAAATTCATGCAAAACATCACAAGATAAGCCACTCAAACAATCATGCAAATATCAAGTAAGGCGCATGATTCAATATGCAAAAGAGAAGGACCAAAATGCAACATGAAATGATCCTAAAAATATGAGAAAAATGTTTTTATTCACTTAAATATGTTGGTAAAATAATGCAAAAAGAATGGACTCAAAATGTTTTATAGATGATGAGAAATAAATTCTACAAGCTATGGCATGCATATATGGAATAAATAAAGGGGGTGTAATTAGCAGCCCAAACACATTGGAAATGAACATGGGCCCCAAAGGAAGGGGTGTGGATATCAAGCCCACACGCCAAAACCCATCAGCGAAAATAAAATAAAAACAAAGAAGAACACGTGGACTTCAGTCAACCCACATACCCAATCATGACCATACAACCCATCCAACGCACACCATCAGTCAACACAATCACAAAATAAACAAGATCAATGGCCATGATTAAAAGTGCACCATAATAAGAGTACACACGCGCATACCATACATCATCAGAAATTAAATGAAAGAACACGTGGGGAACACACCAAATCATTAATGCGCTGGCATTGTGTAGACCATCAGATCATATCAACGGATGCAAATGGATCAAAAGAAAGTGTGATGAGTGGGTCAGATTGGATGTACACGGTAATTATCATGGACGTCACACACACAAGCCACAAAATAAAAACATAATTTAAAGGACGTGGCAATGCATGAACCGTTAGATCAAGTCAACGAACGGTGGTGATTTCGCCTTCCACCTTGGAACCCTAGCCGACCGAAAAACCTACCAGACGCCGGAGCCCTAGCTCCGGACGTCTTCTCCGGCGACCACCACCCCCAAAATCCCCAGAAATCACATATGAGTACACTAAATTGATCAGAAAAACATGAGGATTAAGAATATCATGCTATTTTTCACAAACAAACAACATACAAGGCAAATCGAACGAAAGAAAGTTTGGACCCAAAACTTAAAACTCACGAAACAACCAATCTATACGTCCAAAATCAAAACAAAACACATCAGAATCATCAGTGAATATCAAATATCATTTTGCACATCAAAAAAATTAAGTTTTACGATCATGGAAAGTGTCACTAACCTGAGATTACGCAACATGTACCCTTGCTGTTAGCTTCAAGTGATGGGTGATTTGTGTTCTATGGATACCAAGGATGAAGATCGTGAAGGAATTTTTGGAAAAGCTCTTGTGGATTGAGAGATTCGAAGGAATGAAGGATTAGGGTTAAAAGCTTGGTTCTCCTCAAAATCACGTGCCTCCTCTCCAATGAGTGCATGAGTTAGCTTAAATACATTAGGTTATTCCACTGATTAGCATTTAGGTCTTAATAATTCCTTGGTTAATGAGTTTTGGGTAATTTGGCAATATATATGCTTGCATATTTTACATAGCTTACTTTTATAAAACTAGAGAAAGTCCAAAATATTTTACATAGCTTACTTTTAAAAAACTAGAGAAAGTCCAAAACTTATATAGTGTTGCATATTTTACATAGCTTACTTTTATAAAAGTAGAGAAAGTCCAAAACTTATATATTGAATTCAAGTTCATCGTTATAAAATACAAAATACATCAGAAAAAAATATATAAGAAAAAAATATACAGTGCATTCAAGTTCATCGTTATAAAATATAAAATACATCAGAAAAAAATACTTCTAGTTGATCACTTTTTTTATTTTTTTTTACAATTATGTATTAAAAATTTATTTTGAGAAAAAAATTATTATTAGCCAAGTAATTTATATTACATAAACAGAAAAATAACGTCACAACCATTATTTAACGACATAAAAAATCACGTAGCCATTATTTAACGACATAAAAAATCACGTAATAGGACGTTTGTGGCAACTTTGTTGCCACGTGAAAATTATGCCATAATTTTGTCACGTAATTTTCGCGTCGCAACACTTTGTCACATGAATTTCACGTCATAAAGTTCAACTACAGGACAAGAGCGAGGTAGATTGACAAATATACCACGTGAATTTCACATCACAAAAAAGAATATGTATCAAATTTGCTTCATATTTACCACGTCACAAAAATGAGAATACTGCCAGATAATTTTCATTACGCATATTATTATTTTTTTTTAAAAATATTTAATAATTAATAAAAATACAAAAACTAATGAATAATACAAATATTTTTAAATAATAATTAAAAATATACTTATATAAAATTTCAATTAAAAATAGTTAAATTAAAAAGAATTCAAAATATTTTACAAAAATGAATATTTAAAAGTAAAATAACAATAAAAAATCAATCACCACCATCAATAAAATCTTTACCTACATCACCATCCTCATTATTGAATTGTTTGATTAGTCCTTTTGTGAGAGAAATTGTCGTATTTCCTCCTCCATCTCAAATTATTTCTTCTTCATTGCCACCATTTTGGTATTTATAAATCTCACGTTCTGCCGTCTCGCCTTAATTATCGTCACTCGTCTCACTGTTTTCATCATTTTAGGTGTTAATTATGATGGACGTAACGTTTCTTCCCTATCTATAACTCTTTCAAATAGTTTTGTCCTCTATTCTCTAGTTGCTGGCCAAAGATCCAACACACAAAAAAACACCCATTAGGTCATTTTTCGCCATTTATTAAACTCCAAATATAAAAATTCATACATGAATCAATCGAATTTGAAGTATACTAAGGATTTTTGTAATATTCCATATCCTCTTAAGTGCAATATTCCTTGTCAGTTGAGATAGATTGAGCTCCTACATGCTCTATTTGTTGTTAGTTAAGACAGATTGAGATCCTATGTGCTTTATTTGTTGTCAGTTGAAACAAATAGAGTAATTAGTGAACTCAGTTGAGCTTAATTCTTACCCAATAAGGTTGATATTCATTAATTTCTAAAAGGAATAATACTTTGGTAACATTAATAATTGGTTAATTGCTCTTTAGAAAATAAAAACATCCTTTAAGATATTTTCTTCCTTTCCTTTTATTACCAACCACTCATTTTCTTTTGGTTAGTAAGAGATAAATAAAAAGAATAAAAAGGAGAAAGTCGATAAGAGAGAAATAATAGAAAGAGAAGATAAGAAAAAGAGAATATAAGATAAAAGGAAAAGAAAAGAGAAAGCTTGGAGGAAAAAGAGGAAAAGCTTGATCAAGAAGCAAAATCAACTCAATTTCATCATCAATCTTCTTCCTAAGATGGATTATTAGGTAATTGTAGCTTTGGGGGAAATGTGTTGGGTAAAAAGTGACTCATTGACTATTACATTCACAATAGCATGCCTTGTATATGCTACAATCAAGAGTTACAAAGCCAAAGTAATGAGACTAATCTAAACATGGCCCAATAATCCCAAATACCAGCTAATACACAACAAACCCTCCCTTAAGTTAATCTCTTATACAACTATAGATTAACTAATAAAACAAAGAAAGAAAATAATAGAAACAGATCAAAAACAGACAACAGAAAAATCATTTGATGCAGCCAAGATCACACATTCATAAGCCTTCCCTTAATTTGCAGAAATTTTCCACCTTCAAAGCTTTTGTCATAATATCAACCAATTGATCTTGTGGTTTGCAGAATTTTAGCTCAATAACTCCATCATTACTGATTTTTATAAGAAAATGGTAACTAACATCAATATGTTTGCATCTCCCATGCATGATGGGATTCCTTAAGAGTTTGACATAAGAATTGTTCTCACAGTTTATAGTAGTACAACTGATTTGGTTCAAATGCAAATGATTCAACACATTTCTCAACCAAATGCATTGACATGCACTAGAGATGGCTAACACAAACTCGGCCTCAATGGTGGACAAAGTGACAATAGGTTTCTTCTTGGAGAACCAACAAACTGTACTTAATCCCATTTTAAACACATAACCAGAGGTACTTTTGTTATCATCATAATCACCTGCTTAACCACTATCAGACCATCCTTGCACCATTATATCACCATCAGTTTTACACATATACATGATGCCAAAACTTAATGTTCCCTTCAAGTACCTCAAAATTCTCTTGACTGCAGCAACATGCAACTCAGTTAGCCTTTCAATATATCTTACAGTTAAGCAAACAAAAAAGGTCATGTCTAGTATCGTGGCTAGAAGATACATCAAACATCCAATCATCCTTTTATACAATGTAGCATATGTGGCTTTTCCTTTTTCATCCTTCACTAACTTTCTTTCCGGTACAATTGGGATACAAACATTATTGCAATCTTCCATTCCAAACTTTGTCAGTATTTCAGAGGCATAATTTTGATGATAAATGAATATTTCTTGAATACATTTAGTTACTTCAATTCCCAAGAAATATTTCATTTTCCCAAGGTCAGTCATAGTAAAGCTTTCTCTCATGGACCCTTTGGATGCTTCAATTATCTCATCATGATTGCTAGTGTGGATGAGGTCATCTACATACAAACTAACAATGAGAATCTTGTATTTACTTCCATGCTTGACAAACAGAGTTGGCTCATGAGGACACTTCTCAAAATTTTATGCATTGAAGTAAGACTCAATCTTGCTGTACCAGGCTCTAGATGCCTGTCTTAGGCCACACAAAGCCTTTTTGAGTTTATAAACTTGGTCATTTCCTCCTTTGTTATACCCCAATGGTTGTTTAACATACACTTACTCAATTAATTCTCCATGTTAAAAAAACACTTTTTACATCTAACTGGAACACACACTAGTGTTTATGAATAGCCAGAGCTAGAATTGTCCTTATAGTATCCCATCTTGCCACTGGAGCAAAGACTTCACTATAATCAATTGGCTTAATGACAATTTTGGTCCCTATGTTTTGGCCAACTCACGAAATTGGTCCCTATGGTTTAAAATTGAACGAATTAGTCCTTATTCCCAATTCACTGTTGAATTTTAGGGAGGGGAAATGGGAAATAAGGACTAAAACTGCATAAAACATTATAGTTTAGGGACTAGTTCGTTCAATTTTAAACCATAGGGACCAATTTCGTGAGTTGGCAAAAACATAGGGACCAAAAGTGTCATTAAGCCTAATCAATTCCATATTTCTGTGCGAACCCCTTTGCCACAAGTTTGACCTGATGTTTCTCTACCTTTCTCTTTTCATTATATTTGGTCTTGAAAATCCACTTGATACCAATGGCTTTCACTCCTTGGAAGAATTGTCAGTTCTCATGTATCATTATCCTCAATTGACTGCATTTCACTGTCCATGGACCTCTTCCAAGCATATAATTTTATAGCTTCTTCATAGGAGTTTGGATCTTCATTGGAGCTAAACATAGCAACTGCCAGATTCTAAAGGTGATCAGAAATTTGATTGTCCACAATTGACTGCATTTCACTGTCCATGGCCAAAAGCTTTGATTTTATAAGGGACCTCTACCTTCCACACAAGAGAGAAAACCTCTTCAAATAAATTAGATGGGCCAAATGGAATACGGTGTTTACTAAGAGTTTCATAAAAAAAAATTACCGAGAATTCCTCTTCCATTCCGCCAACCCATATAACCGAGTCATCCCGGACATTTGCTGGCTTCCACCGCGCTAGAGCAGCCCGAACAGCCCCAATTCGATCGCCTCCGTCCCTCCAAGGACACCACCGACCCCAAAGTCCCCCCACCTCCACTCATCTTCCGTCTAACCACCCATGCAAGCCACCGAAACCTCCTTAAGATAAGACATCTCAAAAATAGAAGGAAATTTCTCCTTTAAACAATAATCATCAAACCAACAAGTATGCCAAAAAGAAGAAATATAACCATTCCCTATATTGAAACGACAATTCGAAGCAAATAAATTCTCCGAAAACCCTTTATCCAAACCAATAACATCCTTCCACCAAAAAGAAGAATTCGAAGGAAAATGCAAAGTTTTACCGAACTCCACCACCTTCACATTAATATCTCCATATCTAGCCTTAAGCACTTTATACCATAAAGCTTTCGATTCCTTCACAATCCTCCATCTCCATTTATTCAAGAGGAATAAGTTAAAGTCATCAATTCTTTTTAATCCAAGACCCCCCTTATCCATCGGAAGACACACCTCCTTCCAACTCACCCAATGAATTTTCCTTTTATCCTACTTTCCCCCCCCCCCCCCCCCCCCCCCAAAGAAAATTACGTTGAATACTAGTGATCTCTCTGACAATCTTTGTCGGAGCTTTGTAAAATGAAAGCATGAAAACAGATAAGCTCGACAAAACCGACTTCAACAAATTAAGCCTTCCCCCAAAACTTAGAAACCGATTATTCCGACACGGAAGTCTCTTTCTAAGTTTTGTCACCAAATCCGACCACAAAGCAAGAGAGTTCGAAGAGAAACCTATAGGAATTCCAAGAAAAACAAACTTACTTTCCTCCCTTCTACAAGAAAGAAAATATGAAGCCACCTCAAAAAAAAGGAGTACTAGTATTAATTCTGATGAGTTTACTTTTGTGAAAATTAATACCCAAACCGGACACAATTTCAAAACCCCTCAAACGTCAAAATCGGCAAAAAATATTGCAGCAGTTATAATAACAGTAAATTTGATCGCTATTAATTAATAGGATTTGCAATTATGATAGCCGTAATTACTCATAAAAAATACATATACAGGTAAGAAAAATATGGTGACACAGTTAATCGTCATAGCTATTATATTGAGAATTTGCATAGTAAAATTTCTTTGCATGTAATTTCTATTGCAATATTAAAAAAGATTAATAGTTATAATTTGTATCTAAACTAAGCTCTGATACCAATTGAAGGATTTAAATTAATTTAATAGATACAAATTATAGCATATTGTTATCTTAAAGAATAATCGACAATAATAAGAACGGTGTACCTTGTAGGATTTGAGAGACGACTATCGAAAGAGTGAGTATGAGAGGATTACTACCCTCATTACCGTCTAGGGTTTTCAGAGTATGTTAATTGTCTAATGGGGAGACACTTAACTAGGTAAACGGCTGAGGGCAGAGACCTCTAATTGGGCTTAACTGAATGATCCAACCCATCACGGTTCATTCAGGCACAAAACCCAATCAAATAATTCATAAATAATTAGTGTTTAATAACAATTGACGATACGATAATTAATTAATAATTGATTATTTAAGTCCATTTGATTAATTAAATAATTAATCTAACAGGAAAAACACATCATGCTATTTCTATATACCATTTTCAAGTGGCAAGTGCTCTCTTTGTTACAGAGTAGTAGTTTGGTTGTGAGGACATTATGTGTGGAATCCCAGGTTTAAAGAAGAATGTAAAACACATATTTATGATTCCAACCAATTTTGAGACAATAATGATATGGTTTCTGTATCTATCGTACAAGGAAGAGCATAAAATTCCACTGTACATGATAGACCAGGGTGCCGACACACTGATTCAGAGTACTTAAGCAACATATATCTGTTGAATAAACATTAAATGTTATGTTATGTGTGTTTTAATTTAAAAGTTTGAAAGGCCAAGAGGTTAGTGGTAGGACCAAGTTGTTACTGGCCTATTAATAGAATTTATTGCATTTTTTTAGAATTCCTAGAATAGCAGAATTTTGGGTCTATATAAAGACCTGATTGTATTTTTCATTTTGATATATCCAAGAGAGTAATATATACAAGTAGTGCTTCTGTCATCAAATTGGCATCAGAGCTAATGGCAAACGTGATGAGTCAAATGTCGTTGCCGCGACTAACGAAATCAAATTACAAAAACTGGAGTATTCAAATGAAAGCTCTTCTTGGATCTCTAGACGCGTGGGAGGTGACCAAAGATGGGTTCGCAGAACCAGCAGATACTACGGAATATACGGCGGCTCAACAAAAGGCGTTGAAAGAGACGCGATTAAAGGATAAGACGACATTGTACATGCTGTTCTGAGCAGTTGACAAATCTGGCTTTGAAAAAATTGTCGGTTCGACTACGTCAAAAGAAGCATGAGACACGTTAGAAAAAGTGTTCAGAGGAGCAGACCGAGTGAAGCAAGTTCAACTCCAAACCCTTCGTGGAAAATTGGAGAGGATGCAGATGAAGGAGTCAGAAACTGTATCTGACTACATCACGCGTGTACAAACAGTGGTGAACCAACTCACTAGAAATGGCGAAGCAGTGACTGATGCACGAGTTGTTGAGAAGATTCTGAGATCTTTAACAGATAAATTTGAGAAATTGTGTATGCAATAGAAGAGTCAAATGACCTTTTGACGCTCTCAGTCGAAGAGCTCACGAGTTCTCTCGAAGCACACAATAACGTAAGATGAAAAAGAAGGAGGAAGCAGTCGAGGAAGCACATTAAGATAAGGAGTCAGTCAAAGACGAAAAGGTACTCTACTCTCAAAACTTTCGAGGAAGAGGACGTGGCCATGGAGGTCGTGATAGTGGTCGAGGTGGTCGAGGCAGCAACTTCGACAGAGGACAGTCGAGCCAGCAAAATTGGCGTGGCAGAGGACGTGGTCAAAGAGGTGGTCAGTCAAACTACTCCAACATCGAATGTTACAAGTGTAACAAGCATGGCCATTATGTGAAGGATTACAACTCCTTCAAATGCTATAACTGTGGTAAAGTGGGACATCTTACAAAAGACTGTCGAGTCGAAAGGAAAGTAGAAGAAACAACCAATTTAGCTTTGGAAACTAAAGCGAATGAAGGTTTTTTGTTGATGACTCAAAAGGAAGTAGACGTGAAAAATGACACTATGTGGCATCTCGACTCAGGAGTAAGTAATCATATGTGTAGTCACAAACACCTATTCAAAGAAATACAAAAGATTAAAGATGGTCATGTGTCTTTCGGAGATGCATCAAAAGTGAAAGTCGAAGGCAATGGTACGATTTGTTACTTGCAGAAGGATGACTTGACTGGGTCAATCCAAGATGTTTATTATGTACCAGATCTCAAGAAAAACATTTTGAGTCTGGGGCAACCCACAGAAAAAGGTTATTCGATATTCATGAAAGACCGGATGTTACACTTGAAGGACAAGTTAGGGCATCAGATTGCTCAAGTCGAAAAGGGAGAAATCGAATGTACAAACTGAACTTAAGAAGCGTTCGAGAAAAATGTTTGCAAGTCAATGCTGGTCTGAAAAGGTTGGCAAAGAGGAACATGGTGCACGGGTTACCAGACATGGATTATGAAGCAAAGTGTTGTGAAGAATGTGTGCTTAGTAAACAAACAAGAACCTCATTTCAAAAGAAGGCAAAATATCAAGCTAAATATATTCTCGAACTGATTCATACCGACATATGTGGGCCAATCACTCTGGAATCTTTCAGTGGCAAAAGATATTTCATTTCCTTTATCGACGATTTCTCACGAAAGACCTGGGTTTATTTCTTGAGAGAAAAATCTGAAGCATTCGAGGTGTTCAAAAAGTTCAAAATAATGGTGGAGAAGGCAACTGACAGACATATCAAAGTCGTTCGATCTGACAGAGGTGGTGAATATACTTCGACAGCCTTTATGAAGTATTGTGAAGAGCAGGGCATTAGGTGATTTCTAACTGCACCATATTCACCTCAACAAAACGGTGTAGCTGAAAGGAAGAATCGAACAGCTCTCGACATGGTTCGATCAATGCTTAAGAGCAAGAACATGTCGAAGGAATTTTGGGTAGAAGCTGTACAATGTGCCATTTATGTTCAGAATCGATGTCCACATTCGAAGTTAGAAGACCAAACACCACAAGAAGTATGGAGCAGACAGAAGCCAACAGTTTCGCATCTCAAAGTATTTGGTAGTGTAGCTTATGGACACGTACCAGATCAACGAAGAACGAAGCTTGAAGACAAAAGTCAGAAGTACATATTCATTGGGTATGATGAGAAGACAAAAGGGTACAGGTTATTCGATCCCATAAGCAAGAAGGTGATAGTAAGTAGGGACGTTCGAATAAACGAAGCGAGCAAGTGGGACTGGAACAATTCAACAGAAGTTCTCGTCAAAGATGGTGAATCATCAGTCGTTGCACCAACAAGTATTTCGACAAATCTTGAAGATTCTGACAATGAAGATGGACCTCTACAACCCAGAATGCGAAGTCTGCAAGATTTGTATGATTCGACAAGTGAGGTACATCTTGTATGTCTTTTGGCAGATGTTGAAAATATTAGTTTTGAAGAGGCGCTGCAAGCAAGAAGTGGAAAACTGCCATGGACGAAGAGATTAAGGCGATTAACCACAACAACACATAGGAGCTAGTCGAACTGCCAAAAGAAAATTAACCCATTGGTGTGAAGTGGGTATTCAAGAAAAAGATTAATGTTGAAGGCGAAGTGGAACGATATAAAGCGCGACTTGTAGCAAAGGGATATAAGCATAAGGCAGAAATCGACTATGACGAAATTTTTGCTTCCATTGCAAGAATGAAGACAATTTAATTACTCATTTCACAAGTTGCTCAATTCAAATGGCCAATATTTCAAATGGATGTTAAATCAACATTTCTAAATGGTGTGCTCGAAGAAGAAGTCTATGTTGAACAGCCACCAGGGTATATAAAAGCTAGAGAAGAGAAAAAGATGCTGAAATTGAAGAAAGCGCTTTATGGGCTGAAGCAAGCACCACGAGCATGGAATACACGTATCAACACATATTTTAAGGAGAATGGGTTCAAGGAATATCCCTATGAGCATGCTCTCTATGTAAAGAAGAATGGCGGCGACATGTTGCTTGTTGCTCTTTATGTCGATGATCTCATCTTTATGGGTAGTAATGATCAGATGATAGAAGAATTAAAAGGCACAATGACACGAGAATTTGAGATGACAAATTTGGGTTTAATGAGATTTTTTCTTTGTCTGGAGGTTCGAAAAGAAGAAACATGAATTTTGATTTCACAGGAAAAATACACAAAAGAAATCTTGAAGAAATATAAGATGGAAAGCTGTAATCCGATTTCGACGCCAATGGAACCAGGTGCAAAGCTGTCGAAATTTGATTGAGGAGATCGTGTCAAAGCAAGCAAATTTCGAAGCTTGGTAGGAAGTCTTCGTTATCTCACATGTACAAGGCCGAACATTTCATTAAGTTTCGGCATTGTAAGTCGATTCATGGAGGAGCCAGTATATTCACATTGGAAGGCATTGAAAAGAATCCTTCGATACATTCAAGGAACTGTGTCACTTGGAATGTTTTATTCAAGAGCAGAAAATTACAAGTTGATTGGTTATTCTGACAGCGATTGGTGCGGAGATATAGACGATCGAAAAAACACTTCAGGATATGAGTTCTTCATGGGAAATACTGCTTTTACTTGGCTCTCCAAGAAGCAACCAATAGTAACGCTTTCGACATGTGAAGTTGAATATGTGGCAACATCTTGGTGCGTTTGTCATGCAATATGGCTGAGAAGATTGTTGAGTAAAATGGAGCAAAAACAGGAAGATGCAACAGTAATACAAGTGGACAACAAATCTGCAATTGAGCTAGCAAAGAATCCAGTGAATCATGAAAGAAGCAAACCCATCGATGTTCGTTTCCATTTCATTCGAGAACATGTGAAAGAAAGAAGTGTCGAGTTGAAGCATGTAGCTAGCAAGGATCAAGCATCAGACATCTTTACAAAACCATTGTCGAAATAACTTTTCGACATAGGCAAGAAGTTAATAGGCATGATAGATGGTAGAAACATTTAAGTTTACAGGGGAGTTTTGTTGAATAAACATTAAATGTTATGTTAAGTGTGTTTTAATTTAGAAGTTTGAAAGGCCAAGAGGTTAGTGGTAGGGCCAAGTTGTTAGTGGCCTATTAATAGAATTTATTGCATTTTTTTAGAATTCCTAGAATAGCAGAATTTTGGATCTATATAAAGACCTGATTGTATTTTTCATTTTGATATATCCAAGAGAGTAATATATACAAGTAGTGCTTCTGTCAACACATATCTAACTAAACTGATTTTTCATGTAATGATGAGTTGAAGATTACACTTTACTACTATTTCTTAATGAAACTAGAAAAATTTCAAACTTTCTATGGAACAATCTCAATCAAGCTTTGAGTAGAAACACCGTCTAAGATCATGAATTAACTGGAATACAGAAGGATGAGCTGAGTGTTGGTGGCAAAACACAAACTAGATGTGGCCCAGAAGGTTTGCACCTTATATTTGCCTCGTCGATTTCTGGCAGCCCAAGTAGAGGAGGACGCACATAACCAGCCACCAATGGCATGTGATAATTATCCTTGCACCTATTATGATAAGAAAGAAATTCAAATACCGATAAAAGCATTAGCATATTGCAGGTAGTTCCTGCAGAAAATATTCTGATGCAAATTATGTTCTAGATGGATATACCTTGATTTTTGGAGAGGCATACATGCCCTATTATCCTTCCAACGATCTTTTGTGGGAGAAATTTTGGATTCGTATTTAGCTAGGAATTTGCTATGAATTAGTTACGGATTAGTTGCAAATTCTAAATTTGTTTATTCATCTTAGCAACCGATTAGCGTCCAATTTTCCGTCGATATAATTTTAATTAATATAAAAAAATGGAAGAAATTTCTATGTGGCATCCACGTCACCATTTTTGCCACGTTGACACTGCCACGTGTATGCACAATCATCAAAAAATTCTACTTGGCAGACAATGTAAACAACCGTTAGTTGTATTTGACGTTAGAGACCAATTATTCAGACAAAAAATTTTGAAGGAACCATTTCTTAAAAAAAAATTTTGGAGGCACTATAAACGAAAACTGCAATATTTAAAAAGATCAAAAACTTATTTAATCTTACTTTATTTCCGTGTCTGAGTTGGTTTTTTTAACCTTTCCTTTATGGAGAAACTGTACTTTTTCTTTGATAACTGCCTGGGTATATCATTCACTTTTTTTTACTATGTCTCACAAGAAAACACCAATAATTAATATGAATACTTTAATAAATTTATATTCTCTCTATCTATTTATTACTCTGTGGCATAAAGTATATCATTTGCACATTTTATTTTAAAATTATTATTTATTTACAATAATATTATTATTTTTACTATTAGATTTCTATTTATTATTATTTTTTATTATTATATTTTTATTTATTTTTATTTTATTCAAGTACTCTATTAATTATAATTAATTAACGTATTTTAGTAAATAATACTATTAACTTTATCATTAAAATTAATATTTTTTTTTTTCAAATCACGAATTGTTCAAATAGAATATATTTTATGAGACTCAAGAAATATAACTTACATACAATGATGAGTGGGTGAAATGATCACTCTAACTTAAAAGAGCTATAATTAATTATTAATTTTTAAAGAAATTTGGTTTGTTCTTCCTCACTATATTATAATTTAAACTAGTATCTATGCTGTTCTTCTTAGTTTTGGGAAAAAATTGTATAGCAAAATATAAGTTGTTTTACGTTACTAATATATTATTAATGATATTTTTGTATTATACTCTCAAATATTTATTATACCACATTTTTTCAATTTTTTAATTTGTCATTATCTTTTTTATATAATTAATAAAGAATAATTGTAAAATCTTCTACAATTTCACTTTTTCATAATTACATTTTAATACAACTTATACAAAAAAGTAATGCACTGATAACGTTATTTTATATTTGCATCAAATAACATTCTATTAAATCAAATTAAAAAATTTAAATTATTTATATGATATAATATAATAATATATTTTTATTAGATAATAACGTAAATATCCATTAAACTCTTAAAAAAAGTACAAAGATACTGTGGTACGGAAAATCATGGAACGCGTTAAAAACTCTTATTACGCCGTAATGCTAATTTTGTCGGCACGGATGTACCAACAGTTTACAGTTATTAATGTATCAATATCATCCTATGATTATTATTTGGTCGACCTAATATTGTATCGTGACACTTTGACATATACTAATTAATATAAAATAAAAAATATCATTTGGAACATTCCTAGCAACTTCTTATTTATTTATCTATATCTAGTAACATCTCCATTCTTCAACACAACCGCAACACGCTAACAAAACCGACATTAAAACAATCTATATATTACAAACTACAACTTTGTTATCTTTAACTAACACTGTTACACACAAACATACAACCTCGTAAAGGATCATATTTTAAGGATTTTGTTTTATTATTGTTTGAGATGATTAAAGACGCTGGATTCGAGCATGTTATAAAATATTTTGACGAAGATGGTGATGGAAAGGTTTCACCGGCAGAGTTAAGACAGAAGCTGATGCTAATGGGAGAGGATCTCTTGTTGAAAGAAGCTGAAATGGCTATTGAAGCTGTGGATTCAGATGGTGATGGTTATTTGAATTTGGAGGATTTAATTAGTTTGATGGAGGAAGGTGGAGAGGAACAAAAGTTGAGGGATTTGAAAGAAGCATTTGAGTTGTATAATGATAGGGATAAGTGTGGGTTTATAACACCAGAGAGTTTGAAGAGGATGTTTAAGAAGATGGGTGAGTCTAAATCTATTGATGAATGTAAAGCTATGATTAAATCTTTTGATTTGAATGGGAATGGTCTCCTTAGCTTTCATGAATTCACAATTATGATGCAATGATGTCATATTATGCTTCATCTTTTCATTTTCATTCTGATTCATTTATGTGCAAATTATTGATGTAATTGTTTTAATACAAAAATACAAAATTTAAGTAAAGTAATGCTAGTTCATGACAATGCCTATGTCCAGCCTTTTCTTAGTTAGGTGGATATCGTGTCTTCCATTTGACCGTGTGTAAGAAGCTCCCTTAGTGGGAAGATTGATCAAACTATTGGAATTGTTCGTGTGAGATTTGGGTCGAACTCATCTGTATCGAAGGAGAGTTTTCATGTATTTCGACAGGAGGCAAGCATGTGTTGGGTCGAACTCATCTGTATCGAAGGAGAGTTTTCATGTATTTCGACAGGAGGCAAGCATGTCATCGAAGCGTGTTCACATGCTGGTGCCTGTTAGTTACATATAGTAGTCGAAGTGTGTTCTTATATGTATTCTGTCGAAATGTTTATATTCTGTCGAATTGGGCCATGTGTTAAGGATCCAATTGTTTAGGTTTTTTGGGCTGCAAGTTACCTAGTTAGTCTATAAATAGACTAGCACACTCAGTTTGTTGAGTGTGGCAAATTGTGATATTTACTTGTAAGCATTTGTAAACATTAATGTGAAAGTGAATAGTAAACAGAATTATATTTGCCCAATCCTTGTTATCATTTCTTCTTCTTCGTGTGTTCTCTTTCTTGGTTTTCCATCAACCCTTGTTTTTGGTTCTTGATAATTCAAGAAACGAGTTTTATATTTTGATTAAAGTCATCATTTTCACAACAAATTGGTGCGGTGAGCGTGGAGAAGATGGCTTCAACAAAGTATGAGATTGAAAAGTTCATCGGAGTGAACGATTTCGGTCTGTGGCGCTTGAAGATGAAAGCCCTACTGGTGCAACAGGGATGTTTGGAAGCGTTGAAGGGAATGGCAGCCATGGATGTTGCGTTGACGGAAAGAGAAAAGACGGCAATGATCGAGAAAGCACACAGCGCAATATTGTTGAGCCTTGGTGATAAGGTTCTTTGGCAGGTGTCAAAGGAGACGACGGCGTCGGGATTATGGGTGAAGCTTGAAAGCTTGTACATGACCAAGCCGTTGGTGAATCGTCTTTAGCTGAAGCAAGCCTTGTATTCGTTCAAGATGAATGAAGACAAAGCTTTGGCTGAGCAGTTGGATTCTTTCAACAAGCTGATTCTTGATCTTGAAAACATTGATGTGAAGATTAATGATGAAGATCAAGCATTGTTGTTGTTGTGTGCTTTGCCAAGATCGCATGCTCACTTCAAAGAAACTCTCTTGTATGGAAGAGAGTCCTTGACCTTTGAAGAAGTTCAAGCAGCCTTGTATTCAAAGGACTTGAACGAAAGAAAGGAGCAGAAACCTTCATAAGTTGGCGAAGGGTTGTCTGTAAAAGGAAGATCGTCGAAGAAAGATTGTAGGTTTGACAAGAAGAAAGGAAAGGTTCAGCAGAAGTCTTATGGTGATGATATGTCTGGTATCAAATGTTATCACTGTAAAAAAGAGGGTCATACAAGAAAGGTGTGCACTGAGCGCCTGAATAATCATGGAGGTAAGGACAATGGGAATGCAGCTATTGTGCAAGATGGTTATGAATCATCTGATGTCCTTGTGGTGTCGAGCAGCAACTCTTGCGAAGAGTGGATTATGGATTCTGGATGTACTTGGCATATGACTCCAAACAAGAATGTGTTTGAAGAATTGTGTGATCAAGATGGTGGATCAGTGCTGCTGGGAAACAATAAAGCTTGCAAGATTGCAGGTATTGGATCTGTTAGATTCAAGCTCCATGATGAGTTAATAAATCTATTAACTGGGGTTAGGTATGTACCTGATCTTAAGAGGAATTTAATTTCTCTTGGTGAATTCGACAGAAAGGGATATGTTTTCAAAGGAGAGCAAGGTATCCTGAAAGTCATGAAAGGGTCGAAGGAAGTCTTGAGAGGCGTGAAAAACCAAGGCTTGTATACCCTTGAGGCTGAGGTTGTAAGTGGTTCGACAAATGTTGTATCCACGAAACTTATGTCGAAGACAGAATTATGGCACATGAGATTGGGCCATGTCAGCGAAAGAGGCCTGGTCGAATTGGGGAAGCAGAACCTGCTAGGAGGTGACAAAGTCGAAAAGCTGGAGTTTTGTGAATCTTGTGTATTTGGTAAATCCTGTAGGGAGAAGTTTAACAAAGGCAAGCAAAGAACACATGGATCCCTTGATTACATTCATGCTGATCTTTGGGGGCCTGCAAGGAATCCTTCACACTCAGGTGTAAGGTATTTTCTATCCATCGTTGATGACTATTCCATAAAGCTATGGGTATTCATTCAGAAGACGAAGGATGAAACTTTTGAGAATTTCAAAAGTTGGAAGGTTCTGGTCGAAACTCAAACTGGCAGAAAGGTTAAGAGGTTGAGAACCGACAATGGCCTTGAATTCAGCAATGAAGCGTTCGACAGTTACTGTGTTGAGTCTGGAATTGCAAGGCATAAGACTGTAGCAGGTACTCCTCAACAAAATGTCTTAGCTGCGAGATTCAATCGAACAATCCTTGAAAGGGTTAGATGCATGTTGGTTAGTGCTGGATTGAAGAAGGTGTTTTGGGCGGAGGCTGTTTTGACAGCAGCTTATCTGATAAATAGATGTCCCTCGACTGCGCTGGGAATGAATACACCTGAAGAAGTTTGGTCGGGTCATCCACCAGATCTCGATAAACTGAGAGTATTTGGCTGTTTAGCCTATGCTCACATTAGGCAAGACAAGGTCGAACCTAGAGCTCTGAGATGCGTGTTCCTTGGATATCCTGAGGGAGTCAAGGGTTATAGATTGTGGTGCCTAGAACCAGGTCACAGAAGATGTATCACAAGTCGTGGTGTAGTTTTTAATGAGGTCGAAATGGCTTTCAAGAAAACTGGTGATGTTAGTCGAAGTGCAGAAATCTCTGAAGAAGAGCTGGAACAGGTAGAGATGCCTGTTGAGGTGGAGCATTGTGATGCTGAAGTGCATAGCCCTGATGAAGTCGAAGAGCAAGATGCTGAAGAGGTTGAGGAAACTGTCGATGACTACCTACTGGCAAGAGATATGTCGAGAAGAGTCATCAAGCCACCTCAGAGACTTAGTTATGCAGATCTTATAGCTTTTGCCTTAATCTCTGCAAGTGAGGTACTTGACGACTAAGATTTCCCATCATTGTGAAAATCATCATCACAATATGGATGAACCATCATGCCTCATCAAATGCCTCAAGGGTTGTTGAGCATTCACCACAATCAAAATTAGGGTTTCAAGCCCTCTCAGAGCCTTAGACAAAGGATCAATCAAGGAATGGCTTGATCTTCAACTTGTATAACCTCTAAAATATCCACAATGGATCAAAAGGACTCCCACTTCAAGGATTAAGCACAAGGCTGCTCCCTTCTAGGTGGGTCAAGTCTCAAGATCGACAGTGTCACCAAATTAGAGTTTTGGTCTACCAGGGCCTCGAGATGGAAATTTTTCATCTGGGCACAAGCCAATGATCCAAAACATAACCTAATATACTTCATGGAACCTTATGGACCCAAGCATCAAGTCAATTTTGCCTCAGGGGATGCATTCATCAAAAATCAGGAATTAGGGTTTCTTGACCTAATTCACCCCTAAGTTGACTTTTGGGACAAATCATGAGCTAAGACCTCAAGACATGATTTGAGGGTCTCCAATATGCCATATTGATCCATTTTCAACAATGGATTAATCCAAGAAGCTTGAGAAACAAGTTTCAATTTCATCTGCACCACAATTAGGGTTTCGCGAGGAAAGTCAACTGTAACTTTGACTTTTGACCAGGACATGCTCCCAAACCCTAAGACATGATTCAATATACTCTATGACACCCATGGAACATGTCCATCAAGTTTGATTTAGGTCAAGGACATGATTTCCTGAAGAATTGCACAGTTTAGAATTCATCTGATAAAAAGTCAACTGTGCACAAAAGTCAACTTTGACTTTTTGAGATTTTTCACCAAAATGGATTTTTAACCCTAAAATGATGTTAATGTATGATTTGAATCATCATTCATCAAGAAAAATCAAAGAAAGTGGGATAACTTGTAAAAGGGGTAACCATAAAAACTTAGAAAATTTTCTAAGTTATGGAAAAAGTGACACTAATGTGCCAACTTTGGAGGACCATAACTCCTAAACCACAAGGCCATTGCCCCCCATTCAAAGCTTGATTTGTAGATCACATTTCCCTCTACAAAAGCTTCATACTGACCTATGTCCAAATTCCTCATGGATTTTGAGTTATAGAGTGATTAAAATCAAGAAAAGTCACTTTGTTCCAACACTTAGTGAAAATTTCACTAAGTCAGAATCTGCCTTTACTTTTTTCCAAATGTAGGGGGATTTTTCACTTGGATTCAAAAGAGATCAAAACCAAACATGTTCAAACAGTTGTTGTATCATGTAAGGGCTTTCCAAAATGACCAAGACCATTACCAAATTCAACTTGAGCCATGAGATATGACATTGGCAAGTTGCCTTGCTGAAATCTGCCAAGGCAAGGCAGATTTTTACACTTTTGGTCGATTTTCCAAAATCAGCCAAATCCAAATGCTCCTATCCACTTGGACACCTCTGAGGATTTAATCTAAAGGGTACAATCATTGAGCCAAGCCTCCAAAGTCTTTGGAACAAGAAATAGCATGTTGAACCTAGAATTGCCAAAATAGGGACAAGACTCCAATTTTGGATTAGAGCATTCAATGGAAGCATCAAGGTGGCATGAACTGAGCTCTTAGCAACTGAATTCAGTCAAGACTTATCCAAGACCAAGGGGACCAGCATCCTGTGCCCTAACCTCTAGTCAATGGCTAGAGGAGACTTGGATTTTCATTTGCCAACATTGGCCAAACCTACTCAGCAGTTGCCATTCACTATTCCTTGCAAAACAAACTTAGTCTACTATAAATAGAGCTCAATTGTGATCAGTTTGAGTACACCAAAGCCATCAAACAGATGCTTTCCTCAAAATCTCTTCTTTCACTCCAATTTTGCCTTCTAAGGCAAGTCACTATCGGGTTTTGAGTTTGAGAGCTTTTCCAATCAAACCAATCACTCACACACCTCACATACATCATATAGAAGTGATCCAAACACTCACATAACATCTGGAACACTGATTTCACAAAATCACTAGCCAATTGCTCAAGTTCTTGACAGTTTGGCAGTTGAGGTACCATCTTCAGCTCCAAACCATTTCAATCCATTCCAAGCATCCAGATACACTCCATGGCACCTAGGGAAGCTATCCAGATCATTGGAACCTAGCTGTAACACCTCTAACACAAAACACGATCACCAGCTGCAAGAGGTCAATACTTAATTTTTGAAGCATTAATCCAAGATCACAATTTGTTTTTCATATGTTAAACAATTTTGATCATTTTAATTGAATTTTTATTCAATTAAAACACATTTTGAAAACAAATTAGGGTTTTTGGATTAATTCAACCCTCATAAATCATTTTCAAAACATTTTTGACCTCTAATAGAGTGTAAGACCCAATCCTTTTTTTGACCAAATCATTTTTGGGCCTCAGTGCATTGTATAAGTCCCGATACCGTCAAAAAGTTCGACGCGGTCATCATCCGTTGAAAAACAAACTTTCTGGGCCTCTCCTCGAGTTATAAGATCCATTCAAAACTTTTGGGCCTCTAATAGAGTGTAAGACCCAATCCCCTTTTAACCAAAAACAACTTTGGGCCTCAGATATTGTATAAGCCCCTTCGCGTTAAAAGAAAATCTCGGCGCGATCGCCATTTTAAACGGAAAATCAACTGGGTCTACCCTCGTGTTATAAGCCCCACTCTTTTTTCTTTAAACCTTTTGGGCCTCTTGAGAGAGTGTAAGACCCATCCCTTTGTACAGAAAACCATTTTTTGGGCCTCAGTCACTTGTATAAGTCCCTCTGTACAACTTCAACAGTGCACTCACTGATAAAACCCTGGGCCTCTCCTTGAGCTGGAAGCCCCAAATCTTTCTTTTTCAAAGCACTTTCTCCTTTGATTTTGAATATATTGTTGTTTTCAATCTTTCTTTGTTGAACAACTAACCAAACAGCATGGAAGCTCTACAACCGAGTAAGTGTTTATACGCTTTCATTTACCGCTTTCATATACATATAGCTGTATTGTGGGGCTGTTTCGCTGTAAGTCTTCTTTCATAAACTCATATCAACTGTGTAATAATAGTATAGATATTTAGAGTTTCCCCGGCAACTACGTTTAGAACTAGGAAAAGTCGTCGCGTTTATTCGTAGAAATAAACAACTAGATCCCCAATAGGATCACCAGATACAGTCTTCTCTTCGGCTGTCCTCATTAGGAATTGTCAAGAAACTCTACTCCCAGAGATGAATGTATTCTCCGTGAATGCCATCTTTGAGCTTCTTCCAAATTCTCGAACTTTCCTGGCTTGATCTATTCTTTGTGAATAGCCTGTCTTGAATTTCTCGGGGTTTGGGGACCCACGAGCTTCTTAAAAGCATCGGCCTCCTCTTGGGCATCGTACAAGGACCCACAGGCTTCCTAAAAGCAACCCCGCCTCCTCTTGGGCTTAGTACAAGGACCCGCCGGCTTCTTAGAAGTATTCACAGCCTCCTCTTAGGCTTCGTATAATGATCTCTTCCTCCGGGAATGATAGCCTCCTCTTGGGCTTCGTACAAGGACCCGTCGGCTTCTTAAAAGTTTCCAGCCTCCTCTTGGGCTTCGTACAAATTGTCCCGACGACCTCCTAGAGGTATGGGAACAGAACTTAGTCATCTGCATAGAACAGTCCTTTCAAAGAGTCTACTACTGTTTCTCAAAGCATAGTACAAAAGATAAAACTCTAGACACGGACAGTCTAATATCCTTGAGTCTCAAAGACATTCTCAAGTGACCCCTTCGTTAAATAGGAAGAAAACCCGTAGACTCGGACAGTCTCAATGCCTTTCGGATTTCCCACTTCCTTAAAGTACAGGAATAACCCGGATCCTCGAATCAAATCCTTGAGTATAGTGTTGCTCATATAAGAACTGATTTTCTCTTTAAATCAGCATATTGGACCTGTCGCTCAACTGAAACAGCGCCATAGCCTCCTCTTGGGCTTTGTACAATGATTCTCCCCAGTGGAGTCAAACATCGTTTAGCCTCTCTCCCGGGCTTTGTACGAGACACATAAGAGACTCCCTCGTTGAGTCAATCACCCATTTTGCCTCCATCTCGGGCTTTATATGAGATACAAAAAGGTTCTTTTTGAGCCAAACAAATTTCAGCCTCCATCTCGGGCTTTGTACGAGATACAAAAACTCTCTTGTTGAGTCAAATAGCCTCCATCTCGGGCTTTATACGAGATACCAAAATATTCCCTCGTTGAGTCAAAACCTTTTAGCCTCTCTCTCGGGCTTTGTACGAGACACATATTAGCCTCCTCTTAGGCTTTGTATAAGAAAACCACTGGTTGATCCAATCAACCTTTTAGCATCAAAGTTGTGCCTCGTTCACAGTACACAAACATCAACAACTCCTTCCCCTTCATCTAATCGCT
This sequence comes from Lathyrus tuberosus, assembly GCA_022829125.1. Lineage (NCBI taxonomy): Eukaryota > Viridiplantae > Streptophyta > Magnoliopsida > Fabales > Fabaceae > Lathyrus > Lathyrus tuberosus. Next base: position 2,343,628 of record JALAZF010000603.1, on the reverse strand, counting down.
GTAAGCGGCAAGCCTCTGGATCATCTACATCCATGCCACTGTCCCTCTTTTAGCATGAGAAATTCCTAAGGAAAGATAGCATTGCTCTACACTGAGTTAAAGTCTTCTCCTTCAGGTTAAAATCCCCTATAAAGGAAATTATGGCATTGTCGGATTCACACATCCCGGTTAAAGTAATTCTCCTTTATAAACAGTTGTGACATACAACCCCCTCTTTAGAGATGACAAATTCTCTCTAAAGTCAACACCCTTTTAGCTTCATATCTTGGGCTTTGAACAAGATACAAATCACCTTTTTAGCTTCATATCTTAAGCTTTGAACAAGATACAAATCACCTTTAGCTTCACATCTTGGGCTTTGAACAAGATACAAACCACCTTTCGCTTCACGTCTTGGGCTTTGAACAAGACACCAAAACAACCATTTCCTCCCATAGAATAGGAGGAACTACGAACGCTTTGATTTCCCTGTTTCGGTAAACGGGAATACGTAGGCATAAGATTGAAAGAAAAGATCTTAGCGAGCACACTAAACAAAAACCTTAAATCCCATACTCTCACATATCTATCAAAAAGCATCAGTCCTAACATCCTAATCCTTGTTCCCCGCCAGAAACCTGTCATTCTGTCAAAATAACACAAGAAAGGCCCCACCACATTGATCGCATCCGTAACCTAACATACCGCTATTTAAACTCAGTATGCAAGTAGGGTTAATTGGAGACATCTATTTCCCTTCCTTCATCAGCTTTAATAGGATAAAAAATGAATCGACCTGTAGTAAACTAACCCAGAGAGCGAAAGCGCTTAAGAACCGCGTCCAAAATCGCTCGCTACACCATGCGATAATTAGCTTCTATTATTGATTTAAAGTTTTTAATGAAGCACCGAGATTTTTTGTATTGATGTTGGATCAAGTCAAGAGAATTCCACTATTCTCTTCTTTTTAATATAAAAAGGTATAGGCATAAATTCCAAAATGCTTATTAACATTAGATATCAAAAATGAAACTTGTTGATCATCATTAGCTACTACACTAGGGTTCAAGTTTGATTCACAAATATACCAGAGATTTAGAAAAATAAGTAGCTATTTTATTGACTGCAAAAACTGCAAAAACTTTTAGGTTAAATGATAACTCATTATTAGTAAGATATTCAAACTCATAACACTTAACTTTATTTTGTTATTAAGTAAGTTTATTAGGTTAATTTAAGTTCATATTGCTATTTTGAGTAATTTTGTTAAGATCACAATAGGTGCCTTCTTTTGTGAGTTGTTATGCGTTTGCAGCATGTGTAAGACTGTTTTTTGATAAGTTCTGAAAAGACAGAAATGGGACATCACTTGAATCTCAATTTTCAGGAAAGTCTTCTATGAAAATGAGGTTACAAGGAATGAATGTTCATGGCATTAGGGAAAATATGGCACCTATGTGAAGATTAGAGTACAAATGAGTTGGAAACTTGGATGGATACACTGCTAAGAAAAACACATACAATCACAATTGGCAAAGATATATACTCATGGAGGACCATTCGTTGTTAAGTAGCGTGTGGTTGTATATGTCTTACTTACAATCACAGACTAGTGCCCGTTGTAGAAAATTGGAATGCGCACTACCTATTGTAACAACCCAAATTTCGTAAGAATATTTATTTAATTTATTTAAATATTATATTCGTGAATTTCTGTGATTTTTGGTGGATTGTGTCGATGTCGGTGTTTTTGTGAAGTTTTGGTTATTAAATAATAGTATATAATATGAATATATTAGTATTACTATTAATTTAAAATAATATTAGAGGAATTAAGGGTAAGATGGACATTTGAGGAGTATTAGTGGGAGTAGTATGAGAAAGCCCATATTTGAGGCCCAAGAGTTAAATTAACCAAAAAGGAGGAATTGAGGAGAATTAAGATTCATTTGTGGAGATCGTGAAAATAAGGATAAAGTGCAGAGCTCTGAGGAAAACGGGAAAAAGGCGAGGATTTTCGTGAAGGTTTCTAAAGGCTCAAAAGCGAACTCATCGGATCGACAATCTAAGGTATGGGGAGTAATTGTCTTTCATTGTTTTTATTATAGGATTCGATGCGATTAAAGTGGATTTTTGGGGATTTTGAAGTTTATGAGGGTTTATGGGTTTTGAGGTAAACTGATGATTTTGAGGGTATTTTGTGAATCGATTAGTAAGAGTTGAATCTAATCGGGTAAAATAGACCTTGGGGCTTATTTCCCCGTCGTTGTTGTAGTTTTAACCTTGTGGTGAAGGATTTATGGAGTTTATATGAAGCTTGAGAGTTTGAAGGTTTAGGGAAATTAAGGTTTCCCGTTGTGTCCTGAATCGACCTAACAGACGTAGGTTTTAGGCCTTTAAATTCCGTGAGTCATTAAAACTGTTATAGGGATGTTTTTGGGTCATTTGGGGCTGTAATCGCAGGTGCTTGGAGGTTGTGGAGCTACTGAGGCGTAGCAGCGATTTACTGTAATCGCAGGTTCACTAGGCGAACCGTTGCTTTGGTAGGCGAATGTTCGCCAAGGCTCACTAAGCGAGCAGCGCAACAAATGTGAGATAACGTGGGAGGGAGCACTGAGACGATTCTGGAGAGGAAAGGTGGGCTTCGCTGGGAGTTTCGCTAAGCGAAGGAATCAGCGAAGAGGTTCGCTAAGCGAGTCAACCGGTAAGTGTGACAGATGATTGTGTTCTGGTGTTGAGTGTAGGGTCTATGAGGTTCGCTGTCCACTTCGCTAAGCGAAGGCCACAGCGAACAGGTTCGCTAGGCGAACCCTGGAGCGAACTTCAGCTGTTCGCAAATTCTTGTTTATGCTGCTGTGTTGTTTTTAATGTTTTGATGTTGTAATGTTTAATGACTTGCCATGATGTTCTTGATGATATTGAGGTGATGACTTGTGATGTTTTGATGAATACATGATGATATGGGTTTTATGAAAATTGATGAATGATGATGCACATGATGATTGTTTACTTGATGATGATGAATTATTGACGTTTGTGTATCATACATTCATATGCATGCTCTGTGACGACGCTTCATTCCCATTGTCCGGATATGAGGTAATTATGACGTGCTCCAGTTCCAAATGCGGGATCGATCCTATTGACGGGGATCTTTGGAGGGTTGATGGCATAGTGTCCATCTATTATGACGATTGGTACCACATGCATGAGTCTTTTTGTGGATTTGTATTTAATTGGCATTGCTGTATTTTATGATGTTGTTCGTGATTTTGATGTTTCCTTGTGATGACCCTGAAGATGTTGTATATGAAGATAATGCCATTTTATGTATATCTTGTTTTGTAATGATTATTATGAATTGTGATTACTTACCCTTCCTGTTTGAATGTTTCCTCCACGTGGGTAACGTGCAGGTGATCAGGTTTAGCTGTGGATGCTTTCGAGGACCTTGAAGTTTATTTGCTTTTGGTCGATTTAGAGGGTCTTGCTCTGATAGTGTAACATCGTGTTGGAGTCCTTTGAGTCGAACTATGTTGTTTCTTTATTTTGTTGTCATTTGATGATATGGTTTTATATGTTGAAAACCTTTTTGGATTATTACGATGTTTGTTGAAAACCTTTTAATTGAGAATTTTGAGTTCCGTTGCCATGTGAAGGCTTTTGAGTCATTTTGAGGAAAAACCCTTTGTTTATAGGGCAGGTGTATTATTTTGATTTAAACGAGAAATGTGCACCATTTGAGGTGATTTTAATGCTTTACTCTGAAATTTGAGTTGTTTCTGCTGTAACATTTGTGGGGGTAGAAAAAGGGTGTTACACCTATCACCACGGTTGTGATACATAACCGTTATGAAAAGTTTAAAGGTCCTTGGTTCGATTCCCATCAACGTCATTTTGGAGATTTAAATTATTCTGGATAGCGTTCAACATATAACCACTGTTGGATTTAGAAACCGTGGTGAACTCACTTGCTTATATATATATATATATATATATATATATATATATATATATATATATATATATATATATATATATATATATATATATATATATATATATATATATATATATTGCTTTTATACATTTTCCCATTTTAACCTATATTTTTGTGAATCTTATCAGATTAGAAACATCAACACACATTTGTGAATCGTAGCATACCAAAAATTGTATATTACATCAAAACCAAAATGGCACAAAATAACCTACAATTTACATATCATCAACTACCTAACTAATAATGGAAAATACATAGTAACTCCCTCATTTACCCTTTAATCAAAATTAATTTACACTTAAAAATGCCCTTAATGGTAATTTACTAAATACAACATCATTTGACCAATAAAAACATCTCTTTTGTCCAAGTGGCATAAATATTGCCACTACAATTTCAAATTTCAAATATTACCTCTATTTTCTCTCATCAGTACAGTACCTCCCCCTTCCCCCTTCTCTCTTTCATTTTCTTCTCTTTCCCGTCACAATCTTCCCCCTCTCTCCAATTTTCTCTCTTTTCCTCTCTCTTTGGCCATCAAACCCTAACACGCCGCCGCCGAAGCTCTAAAATGGAAGATGAAGCGATATCACAAATGCAGAAACTCATGGCTCCGCAAATCTTCGGAGCTGGTTCTATGGTATCGTATAAACTCATATTTCATTTCAATCTCTCTTTCACTCATTTTTATTTTATTTATAGTTCACGGCGGCTATGGGTTTGTTAATGATTATTGTAGTTTTCTTTTTGTCTCAGTTTTGATTTCAGGATCTATATACATTTTGGGAATGACTTATGTCGTTGTATCTTTATCCTAAGGTGACATTCTTTTTGTCTCAGTCTTACATTTTTTGACATTTTACTCATGCTTTCATTTTTTGACATTTTTATTTTGTTTTTCGATACATGATGTTACACAGTTCCAGATCTGATTTTTTGGAAGTTCAGGCTTGAATGCGATTTGTTTCTGGAATCAATTTATTCTGATATGGTTTGGTGAGATCTGGAAATCAAAATCAGATTTTGGATATATGATTTAAGTTGACAGAATTTTTGTTTTTCATATAACAATGATATTTAATTCAAAATTGAAACTTTTTCTATACAATATATTCATGGTTTAGCTGCAATACGAGTTCGTTATTTACATATGTCTGACCCTCCATTACAGGATAGTTTTGAAACCGATGGGTGTGGTGTCGAGATGAAAAATATTCAGTCGTTGAAAGAGGTTAGTGGTGTGCTTTTGGTTGATAGTTTGACGGATATTTCATAACCTTCGATGTTGATTTTGAATAGTTTTAGGAATGTGGTTTATGATTCACTTTCGTTTCTTATTCCTGGGAGGAAATGATTAATGATGTACAAGTATTTTTGGATGAAGGTTTATTGGTAGCCACAATATTATGGTGTTGTCATGTTGTGTGCTGAAGTTGGAAAATCGTGTTTATTTGCAAAATCGTGATTTTTTGGATGAAGGTTTTTGCGTGAATTTTCCGTTGTTTTCTAATTAACTTACTTTTGTTGCAGATCTTTGCAAACACCCCGTCGTTGGCTTTTCCACTGGTTTGGTAGACGAAGCCAACATTTTTTAATGGAGTGTAACCATAATTGGACCACCTGATACTCTTTAGTAAGCTGTTTATATCAATAGACTAATTGGACCACCTGATACTCTTTAGTAAGCTGATTATCTTGATTATGCTAAGGTTTTTCCTTAGCTATAGGTTTTGCTTTCACTGATCAAATTGCCATGCCATTCATGTGAAGTACTCAGGGTTTTTATCTGTTAATATATGCTAGAAAGACGGTTGGGGGTTAAAATTGGAGGAGTTTCCAGGCTTGGATGCACTGAAGATTCCAGGTTTGATTTTAATTGTTATTCTTAAAGATAAATTTAACGGTATCTAATCAGATTACATTTTCAATTTATATTTGTGGCCAATACTAAGTGTGGTCAAAGTGTTTTTTCCTTTATGTATCATGTTGATAATTTCATACATAATCCAACAACCCATCTGGTTCCGAACAGGAACTTCTGATGGCCAGAAAAAAGTAGTTAAAGAGGGAGATAATGGGGTGGCTTATGAATGACACATGAGCGAATCCTACACGTGTTTTTGTTGGCCAGACAAAAGTAGTTACAAAGGTCACTAGGGATTTTATTGGCTCTATTGATTATATATTTTACACAGGTGAGCTATCTTGCAGTGTCATCTCATTTGATTAGCTGCATACCAATCATATCTTATTTTGTGGTAAAAATTCTTGTGATTATGTAACCAATAACTCACAAATCAGATCTGAATGGCAACCATTTTCTTAATTTGTTATTAGCTATTACAATGTGGCGATGCATACTCAATCAATACATATTTCATGACTTTTTTAATAAGCATATTTCTTAACCAAAGATCTTAGGGTCTCTTTATGTTCCTGGAAAAATGAGGAAAATTGATTTAGTAATAGTATGACTTGTAAATTAGAAAGTAGTTGTAATATTGAGTTTTGGAATCATAACGCGTTCATCGCCCATGTATCTGTTGTTTTCGGCTATTTGCAATATTGTGCAGGCTTCGAATTCAAAGTGCAATCAAGATCTTCTCATTCGAGAGGTCTTAGTTTAATGGGTGAAACTACATAATATCATTATGCACATCAGTCCAATTCCAGTTTTAGTCGATAAGTTCATGTGGTGGCGAAACGGAAATAAATTTTCAATCAAAGTAGCTTGTCACAGGTTTAATGTCATTGTCGGTGTTGATTATCATATTGAGGAATAGTTATCTTTGATTGTAAATAAAAGCTGAACTTTGATTCAGTAAATAAACTTAGCAAGGTACAAAGCTGCTAAACTAATGGAAAATCACTTTTATTCTTAAATACTCAATACATTTTTCATGTCATAATATTTGGAAAGACACTTATCATAATAAATACTAAGTTTTGGTTTTCTATATCACTTTCTACTGCATTTTTATACATTTAAGTTATAGAAACTACTATTTTATTTTATTTTCTTGTATGAAATTAGTGAAATGTAAGTAGAAGAAAGGAAAGAAGTAGTTCTTGTGCACATGGTGATCTGTTTCGTCATCGTTTTATTTCTTTCAATTTTGTTCAATTCACTGTCTACAACTAAATACCTCTTGGCATTTGTTAAATTAACAATCTAGGTAATTTTCGGTTGTCAAAAGCATGCCTTCCTTGAATTGATTTCACTATTCCAACACTACATGCTTCAAATCATGTTTGAGTTTTGAACTGATATCTGTTACAACTTTTTTGTTATAGTTTTTCTGCATAACTCATTACAAATCATAAGAGTGATATCCATTGAAAGGTTTGATGTTCAATAATTGTTTTTATGAGTGAAGTATATTCAATTTATTGGTGAAAAATATTATTTAACAATAGTTTAAGATACAAGACTTATAAGTATAACAAAGTTGTTATATTTAATAGTACTAATTATATTCAATTTAAGAATGTTACCAAATTTTGGTCTTTTGCAAGATAATGCTGGATGCTTCCCATAAAGAAGAGAATGAGAGTAGGTTAGGTGATAGCTGAAGGGTAATAGTAAGACAGACTTTTATGTTTGTTTCTATACATATACTTTTTTATTTAAATATTTGGTCATTATGTTTCTGCTTGTCTGTAGTTTTATCTGAGTAACAAGGAAATAGATCTACTGTGTAGGTCAGGATTATGTTTTTCACTTTTTTGTTATCTGGTTTATGTTTAAAGCTATTATGATAACTCATATGAGAAGTTGAGATGTTGCCTGTGATGATAACAATCACAAATTCCCATCTTTCGGGACTGATTGGTTTTTCTGCCTTGCTGATACTATTCTGCAATTCCGAGGCTTCATCTCTCTTTCACATTCTCTCTTACTATGAAGCACCGACAAATCTCCATTTTAATTATGATACTAATTATTATTGCGAAGTACCACGTTAAATTTTAATTACCAGTGGGCTTTCTATGAAGTTTATTTTTAAAACATAAGCATACATAATTTGATTCATTCAATTAACAATTGATAGATCAAAATAATTTAAATTAAAATATTTATAACTCTCCATAAGGTTTGATTTATGATAACATCTCATATGAGTTATCATTATGTTCCTATTTATTCCTTTGTGTAGGCCAGGATTAAGTAAGCGAAGTTCTGTTTGTTTTAGATCTATGAAACTGATATTATCAATTAGAGATTTAACCTTCTAAATCCTATGTTCATTCAGATAATGCTAAAGAATAGACAGAGGAAGAGATTGAGAAAACATCATAGGCAATTGGATATGGGGCTGTTAAGTGAGTTCTTTATCTGTATAATATTTTTCCAAAATTTAAAGTATAACAACCAACATGCTTTCCAGCAATAATATATAGTTAGCTTAATTCTAGACATACTTTTTAAAGTTAAAATGGAACCAGATGCATTGTCTTACAATTTCCTGTTTACTGAATTTTAAAAGTTCATGACATACTTTGCATGAGTTGGTTTTGCAAAAGGTTGTTGCTAATCAAGATATCGTTGTTGCAAAAGGTTGTAAGTTTCCAAATTAATTATACTATAACACTAGAAAGCCCTATATTCATCATTGTCTGTAATTTCTTTACCTTTAATATACACAATGTGAATGACCTTATATACTGAAAAGTGAAGGAAGACCTAAGTAAAGTGGAGGAAGATTTGCTTCAACAACTTGTCCCTGAAGAGATATATGCAGTAGGCTTTCTAACACCTAAAGAGTCTGTAACTAAACTCAAACACATCAAAAAGGAGTGATACACTATCTTTCTAACTATATATTAAAATGCTTTATGTAACTTTTGTTTTGTTGATTTCCAATCTACCATCTGCTTTTGGATTTGTAAGGATTAATTCCATATTCTATTATCACTGTACTTATGAAATAACAATGTAAGCATTAAATCCTATTTTGATTGAATTTACTGAGTCATATCTATAACAAACCCACTTCTGCTTGTAGGATTTTTACTTTCTTTCATGAAAAAAAATCTTATGAACTAATGTTAGATATTTAAGGAAACTTCTTTCTTTCATCCTCTAATAGTCATGAACTAAGATTTTGAGCCTTGGGTCATCATAACTAATGTAAAAGTCATATACTATATTAGATGTAATAAAATGTATAACTTTTAACCAAGTCTTTCTAAATTTAACTCACATCGCATAAAATATGAAGAATAACACTTATGCTAAAAAATTTAAGTTAAATATTGGAATCCTTTGTAACTTTATGGAGAATTGAATCATTATAGTATATTAGTCTGTTATTAATATATAAAGTAAATGATTATAAATGATTCACAATTACTTGGTAAGGACTATGCTAATACATTATTTCTTTCTTAGCTTTATAATTATGCAATTTTGTTATTGTTAATATATGTAAAGATGTATTAAAAAAGAACCACAAACATTTAGATTTTTTATTGAATGATTTAATATAGGAATCAACTTACCCGTGCGGACGCACGGGTCTTCTACTAGTTACATCAAATAATTGTATCTTGGTGTTTTGGTTTTTTGTCTCTTGGTGTCTTAACTTTAAACACCTATAATTTCAAATAGTCATACTTGTTAGTAAATAAACTTAGAAAGTATAACTTACAATAAATTATGAATAAAGAATAATATGCTTACTTGTTCATTTTCTCATATGCACTTTTTATGATCGTTACGAATAGCATGCAAATCATCTTTATCAACTTCATCAGATGAGGTAGGCAATTAAGTTGTGTAAGAAGGAATGGAATGAATATCAAAACTTTCATCACTGCGAGGAATGTATTTTTCTTGGAGAACGATTAATCATCTCCCTGATATGTCTAAAGGGTCATTCACATAGAAAACTTGTTTTGCTTGAGAAGCCATGATGAATGGTTCGGTCATATAAGTTGTCTTGCCAAAGTCAACCCGGGTGAATCCAAAGTCATCACTTTGTACACCATTATTATTGGGAACCCACTTGCAATTAAATAAAGGAACTTTGAAAATAACATAATCAATCTCCCAAATCTCCTTAATGACACCATAGAACAATCTATATACCAATATATGATTCTTATCTTTTAAACTAGATAAATACATGGATTCGGCCTCAACCATAACCCCACTGTTTTTCATTGTACTACGATCATATTTTGATATTATATAAAAGGAAAAATGACTAATGTCGTATGCAGTCCAAGTTATCACATTAAATTTTGGCATGTACGACAACCATTTAAGTTTATCGGATGCACTATCATCATTAGATATTTTTTCATTAAACCAATCTATGAATTTCTTGTCATGCTCTGTCAACAACAACTTATCACTCATTAGAAGATTTTTTTTCTGCACAAATGTTTTGTGAGTAGCTATGTAAGGTTGAACTTCATCAAGATTATGCAATATATAGAATTGTGCTTAAAGAAGTACATCCCGAACCATTGACTTAACATTTAAACCTTAAGTACCTCTACCTTCATAGTTGTCAGGGTGACGAGACTTTGGAATTCCTATAGACTCTGCTTCTGACAAATAGTTTGTACGAAACTCATAAGCTTTTTCTGTGACATACCTTTCAATAATCGAAACTTCCGATCAATGATGATTCTTCATATAACCTTTAAAGATCTTAATGTATCGCTCTATTGGATACATCCACCTTAAATAAAATAGACCACAAAATTTGATTTCTCTAACTAGATGAACAAGTGAACCTTAATGTCAAAAAATGATGGAAGAAAATACATTTCCAATTAACACAAGATTATGGCAGCCTCATATTCTAATTCATATATTTTTTTGAAAACAAGAACTTTATTACATATAGCATCGAAGGATAACCACACACTGGTTATAGTTACTCTCACTTTTTTTGGTAAGATTCCACGGATAGCCACTGATAAAAGTTGTTGCATCAAGACATGGCAATCATGAAATTTTAAACCAATTAACTTGAGATCTTTCATTGATACAAGTTTCTTGATGTTTGATGAGTAACCTTGGGGAACTTTGATACTATGCAAACACTCGCAAAAAAAATTCTTTTCCTTTTTAGATAGAGTGTGACATGCCGGAGGCAGATAAATTCTTTTTTCCTAATTTTATTTGAGCCAACTATTTTCATATACGCATCTCCTCCATGTCGAGACAATAATTCTTACTATCTTTAATCTTGCCTGGAATGTTTAGAAGTGTTCCATTTAAAGTATCACACATATTTCTCTCCACATGCATCACATCAAGACAATGTCATACATCGAAATTTGACCAATATGGAAGATCCAACATACCTCTTTTTCCATATATTTTTTTCAACTGACCCTTTTCCTTTTTCTCTTTTTTCAAAGACAACATAAATGTGTTTTTGTCGTTGATAAACTTCATCCCCAGTTAAAGGTGTAGGAGTCATATCAAACTCCTGCTCTCCATTAAAAGCCTTCCGCAATCTACGATAAGGATGACCGGGTTTTAGAAATTTTTTATGCCTAAGGTAAACAATATTTTTTCCAAACTGAAGTTGTTGATAACAGGTATTAGATTCACTTATAGGACACGTTTTATGTCCTTTGACACTATATCCAGCCAAAGTACCATATGCAGGAAAATCGTTGATTCTGCAAAATAACATTGCACGCATCTTAAACTTTTCACCAGAATATGCATCATCAACTTCAATGCCTCCGTCCCACAAAAGTTTTAAATCTTCAATTAATGGACATAGATAAAAATCTATGTCGTTTCCAGTTTGTCGTGGTCCAGAAATCATCATACTTAACAACATATACTTGCGCTTTATGCATAACCAATGAGATATGTTATAAATCGTGAGAAGAACAGGCCACGGAGAATGGTTAGAACTCAGATTACCAATGGGGTTCATTCCATAGGTGGCAAGCCCAAGCCTAAGTTTTCTTGGCTCAATACCAAAATCCAGAAACATAGAATCAATTTTCTTCATTGCAAAGAACCAGCTACATGGTGAATGTTTCCATTACATTTTCTTTCATTTGTATGTCATCTAATATTCTTTGCACCATTCCCGTTAGAAAAAATTCTCTTGAATCTTGAAATTATTGGCAAGTACCATAACACTTTAGCAGGAAGACGCTTTCTACTAACATTTTCATCGTTATCGTCATTGTTGTCCTTCAACTTGTAACACGACACACCACATTTCAGACACTGATCTAAATTTTCGTATTCTTTCTTGTATAATGTGCAATCATTAGTGGATGCATGTATTTTGATGTACTCCAAACTCATTGGAAATGAAGACTCTAAATATTTGAACAAATTTTGGTAAAACAGGTTGCTGCACAAGATGTTCCAACAATAAAGAAGAATCCTGCTAAAAGAAGACATGTCAGATAAGATGTCTCAACACGATGTTAGGACATCGTGTATGTTACTAACAACTGGATGTTTATAGATCAGTTGCAATATTTAAGGAGCAATTCGAACGTGGATCAAGGAATCGGCCAAAAGAAAGTTGAAAACCCAATGTAGCAGAAGACTATAAAAGAAGACCAAGACCTAATGCAAAAAAGAGAGAGAGAATAACATAAACTTAGGAATCCTATTTTGTAAAGTAGGGTTTAGGGGTTTTAGAGTCGTAGGTTATCTTGTATGTAAAGCCCTGTATAATATATACCTAGAATAATACTATACAAGCATTTTATTTGGTACTGACACCATCATAAGTGTCTAATGGCATAACTCACATACTTGACCATTTTATGAACATAATACAACCTATGGTACAAGATATGGAAATTAGCCAAAACAATAAAAACTAAGACCAATATACAATATCCTTCATTGTACAACAAATACACAGCGGAAAACTAAACTAAGCTTCTCTTGAAACATCCAAGCATATCTCCACTTGTAAATCAAACCTACAAACAACGCCTGAAAAATAACAACAATAATGGGGTGAGATATTAAATCTCAGTGAGTTCCATATCTTATGGATTCTCTCGGCTTTACAGGGTTCTAGCCAAATCCTAACTCAAGTTAAGGGGAAGGGAAAATGACCTTGAGTTCACAATCTCACACTATATGGAAACATGTTCATAAGTTCACCAACTCACAATATCACTAATCGATAACCTTACCAAGGCATCCCCTTTTCCCGTCCGCTTCTACGTCTAGAAGTCGACCCGAGTCATGGATCCTTGTAACTTACTTGACATACGAAATCAATTCGGGAACATCGGCCTATTAACCGTGAACCGTCACTTCTCATGGTCTGTTAACCATCACAAGTCTCTACCCATAGGTTCCATTCGTACTACACGCGGGAATCAAACCTGCCAAGTAATCATGCATACGTTTCAGAGGAGCTCGAGACTCATGAAACTGCAACTCAAATGAAACGGTTACGATTACGTGATCTCACACACACAAATGGGATTGTATTCGACAATCACAAGGCCACATTCGCCTTAAGGCGTCTTTTGACTTTTCTCATAATCACAATGGTTCACACATGTTCTATACTAGTTTTTCACTCTCTCCTAGACCATTACTCGTCACGGATGCACATCTATACATCGAATGCACGAGCATCGCCATCTAGATTTCTCTATCACAATCTTAGTCATCACTAAGACACAACCTTAAACTATACCATTTGTTTTGGGATAAGGTTTCCTCACTCTTCCTAATTCATTTTAAGCATATGCATATTCTCTCATTCATACTTAACAAAAATTAGATAGACATGGTTTAACACAATTTGCATATAACAATATCAATCATAAAACACACATGATAGCATAACATGTCAAACATAATCCACATAGTAGTTCACACACATTTTAAGGCATACAAGCCACTACTATCCTCTACCAAGCATCCTTGGTTAAATCATGGTCTAACATTACCATTCAATACCTTATTGGATCATCTTTCCAAAGGCTTTGGACTCGTATCGATCGGATTCCCGATCCTTGAGTTTTGGTGGAAACAAAATTACATACATTACATTTCTATAATTATCTTTTCAATCCATAGCATATAATCATGTTTCTACCTCGCCATCACAAAGAGCATTGAAGTAGCTTTCCAACGCTTCTGACCGTGCCTCAATCCGAGTTACGGATCAAAAGTTATGAAGGAAACAAAATGGGAAAATCTATCATGTTCGCTAGGCGAACTCTGGGCGAACAGGACAGAATAAAAAAAGGCATAAAGTTCATAAAGCGAACTTCTAGGCGAACCTTCGCCTTCCCTTCGCCTTGGGTTCGCTAGACGAACCCTACGAACCCAGAATTCCCAGCAGCGCTAATATAGGTCATTTGGGGCCAAAAACTCTCATTTCTTCACCCAAAACACTTCCAATTCATACTTTATCAACTCCAATCATAACCCGACTATACTACGCATTTTATATCGCATTTCATCCATTAGATTTCATTGATTTATCCGTTTAATCATTTTCTCTCAAATCTAACCTATGTTCAAATCATGGATTTCTAGAACTTAGAGTTTCTAACTAAAACCCACCTTGATGGTTGAAGAGGAGGTTGAAGAAGATGATGATCCAAGCTTCTTCCCAAGCTTTTCCTTCTTCTTCCATGGTTTCTCTTCTTTCTCCATTTCTTCTCTTTTTCCTCTTCTTTTCTTTCTCTTCTCTTACTATCTTTTTCTTTTCTTTTCTTTCTATATATATATATAATATAATATAATCCAATAGAGTAAAATATCTCCAATTGATATTTTATCATCTTACACCAATTGATCAATTATTAGAGTTACCTTAATCTCCTTTCTTGAATCTAAGTAAATATTGATCTATCTCTTTTATTAAATAATTGATCTCTTCAGAGCTCATTAGTTGCTCTATTGATCCTAAATGTCAATACTTAAAGTACTTAGACGATTCTATTAATCCAATTATCCAAAGATAGAGTACACAAAAACTCATCTGATATCCAATTGAGCATTTAAATAATATGGAGTATTACACTCTCCCCCCCTTAAATTGAAATTCGCCCACGAATTTCCTCTACTCAACAATAACCACAACTTGACATCACAGATCAAATTCCTTGTTTTCACAATTTGACAACTTCACGTCCTTAGTCATACCCTTGGATCAATATCAGTTTAACTTTCAACTTGCTTCTCCTCAATTCATCTGTAGCTTTATACTAAAACACTTGGTCATATCTTACCTTCGGAAGAAATATACCATTCTATACTCTTCTACTGAGTCACAACACAAAACCATAATACCTTATCTTGGTTTAAGGTAACAAACACTCATCAAATTTTTGCGATGTAATTTAGTGATTTCTTATCTTCAATACAATTACCGACGACTATCCTTTCATAAATCCTTTAACATTCAAAACCACTTCATAAATTAGTCCAACAACTCTTTACCAGTTCCATTTTGTCTGATGTCGTACATGGTACTCATTACATCCGATATTTCATCTCTTTCGTATCACACCAAAAGTAACACACTTAAAACACGGTCTACTTATATCCATACTTACAAGCAATAATCCATCCAAATTCTTATGATTCTGACAATGGAACACCATGATTCTAAAGCATTACCACGTAGCTAACAGTTAGTAGAGAAACACGCTTATCCATTGGGGTTCTTACTAACCAACTGTACAAGAACTTACTGACGTCCTATGGTAGAACAATTTCTTTGCCAACACACAATATTATAACTTCTGTCCAACACTCTCCAGATGATAAAAGTACAGGAGTTACACTGCTACAACCATAACATATACAACTCCAAATCCATTTTAAGCTCGAATCAATATATCCAAAATAGTTTAACAACTTCTGGTTCTGGTTACCACATTCCAAATCGATTCTTGTTACGGTTTCCAACTTACTCAAGGTTCCTTGTTGACACGAGATCTCAACCAATAACAATGTAACACCAACACAGAACTGCAATCATATGCGAGTCACCATTAATCGAAACTTAAACCATCCAAAGCGCAATCGTGAATTTCCATACCACTCACCAATTCACAAACAACACTCCACATACACACACCATCAAAGTCTATGCCACGTTTCTCAATTGAATCCACTTTTCTCATTCGTTCCATTTCATAACCGATTCCAAGTTACATGCTTAACTTCAGAACGTCCAATTCTTACTCGTACTTGGAAAGATAACTTTCAAATTCCTACTTCTGATTAAAGTACAACTGTACACACCTGGTACTACTCTCGCAAAGTCTAAATCTGATTCCATGAACTCGCGGAAAATAACAAATACTAAACTCTGATCAACTGCTCAAACCTTAATAACACCATAATTACCCACCGAAATATTCCTTACGAGACCAATATATCGTGAGTAGTCTCTAACCTCGTCCCCACGGCTTCCAACAGTAATGTACCTAAGGCTTTCTCACACTCAACACAATTTCACAAGATTAGTTCCCCAAAAGTCAACTCTCTCTTCGTTTGAACAATTGGTCAACTACGCAACACCTTTCCAGAAGTCACGATTCTAAAAACACAAATCCATCCTTCATTTACTTGCAATCCCGTTTACATTCGCACAATACTCTCCACTCGGAGCAACTTAAGGTAACAAAACACAGATGATGGTTCCTAAGGGATTTCACAATTTACACACATGTTAATCCATTAACCTTCTGAGCTAATCAGTTAACTCCTCAAAATTCAGTGCAAAGCATCATCCTTGCACGTGTTAATCGGTTAACACTGCTGCAGAAACTGAAAACCAATTCCTTTTAGTTCAAAAGCCCTCCCTACTCAAAACATCAATCTGGTTTATTCTAACCCACAATATCATTCTCCACTCGTGGCTCCTTAACTTGTGTAATATTCACTAACCATGATCCACTCAAGGTAATACCGAACAAAGTTAAAACATGCAGATGACACACTCCAACCAAGTGACGAGGCAGAATTTCCAAATTTCGACGCGGTTACACTACAAAACTTCAGCGGGATAGTTCATTTCCTGCTCAAACAACTACACTAGCGGGAAGCCAATAATGACGACATCCTAGGGTTTTAGCCACACTTATACTTGATTCGTCCACAAGCAAAACCCAACACACAACCATCATACGATACTACAAAAGCGATGGACGTAACATGTCAGTACACAACCTTATTCCCTCACTTGAATTTCTTGGTGAGAATTAAAACAACAACGTTCTTAGTTCAACAAAAGGTAGATTCCGAATATTCCGATTATTCACAATTACAGAAGTTTCTCTATACTTGAAAATAAATGGGGGCAATGCATCCTCTTGAAGAACTTTTCCATCATTACGTACACATTAACTGGGACTTCTTACCCTTCACTATCCATTGCACCCCACACTTACACCTAATTACTTAATGGAAAATTCGCAACCGACAATTCTCATAAACTCTTTACAAAACCTTTCCGGTATAAACCATTCCATGATTTACACTTAGTCCATAATAAGTCCCGGTTTGCTTCTCATTGTTTACCGCAATCTTGCTTCTTAAAATACAATATTCACTGTTACACAAAGTACGTCCCATCACACTTGTCTCAAGAATAAGAATTCATCACGTACACTTGTGACCATAGTGCTACTACCACGCTTGCTCTTAATACCAAGGTGTAACTTTTTCATTTCACATCATACTACTAGGGTCCTCACGGGTGAGCTATCCGTGATTACACTTCCTTAACTATAGGTTCATCAACACCTTCAAAATTCCATTGTACACTTGTCCAAAATGCATTCCGTTGTCACTTCCTCTTAACATACCGTTAATACTGTTTTCCACACTCCATTTACTTCACCCTCCATTGTAATCCTCTTAGGTCCAAATATAAACCCATCTTACAAAAATTTCCTTGAATCCAAGGTACTTACTCTGTTTCTTGACACAAACTTCTTCCGGTCCATATCACTACACTTTCAGTTACTAAATAAAGTATAAACTTTTTCCAACACAATACCTTATATTGTCCCTTGGGTAATTTAACAATTCCAAATTGGTCTCTTACTGAAAACAGAAATTCTGATGTATCATCTCGAACTTAATCTCTCTTCATAACTGAATACACGCAACTTATCTCCTACTCTTCATCCGGCACATACTTATTTCACTTGAAGCATGTAAACACATCCTTGTGTTCCTTCTCGCACTTCTCTACTACTTTAAGTTCTCATAAAAGTCGAACATCCTTGACCCTCAACTTTTAACCAGTCGGAAGATATTGTTCTGAACACATTCCTTAAGGTACTCTCGTCCATTCAAGATACCATAACGACCTTAGAACTGAAACACCAATGATTATCTCACTTCGGGACCTTACATCACAAGTTCCACAAAATAATTTTTCTTTTTCACGGAATGAGATTACTTGAAATCTTTGTCCATACTAGTGGCCAATCCAGCTCTACTAGCGACTTTAAATATTCCTCAATACCTTGACCAATCGTCCGATGGAGATCCTTAACTTTCAGACTCCATCAATTCCTAAGGATTGCTTTAACAACACACCACCCTTCAATTCCATGCTACCCCAAAACACAACTTCTACTAAAACCTCACTGAGTTGACCAAAACTCCTCACTACTAACTCTTGGCTTGAGCCTACTGTAGCACCCCAAAATTTACCCTCCTTACTTTATTACTAACTGGCTTATGTTTCATTTCATTTTTGCATTACCATGTGTGCATGTCATTGGTTCTTAACATGGGGTCAAGGTGCCTGAGGCAGTTCAAGAGGAGAAGATGTTTTTCAAGCAAGAGTCCTTATATTGTCCAAGAGAGCTCAAGTGGATCACTCTCTCCTAACCAGTGCAGAGATTAGGGTTTTGAGATTCTTGGGTTTATTGCTCCAATGGGCAGGCTTCTTGGGTTTTTATCATCACCAAATGACATATCTTATCTTTTTTGGAGAGGATACACATCATATTCAGAGGAATTTGGATTTGGAGACTGTGTTATTTCCTCCTAGACTGAGGGTACCAAAATTAGGGTTTGCTATAAAGTCAGTTTATTTCTGATTTTTTGGGCAAGACTTGATTCCATGGTATTCCTTTGGTCCCTAAGTACCTAGGAATGGAAGATTGTCCATCAGTTTGGTTCATGAGAAGTTCAATTGGCCAATGGATTGGGAATCAGGAGAATTGGGGAAAAGTCAACAGTGGGAGGGGAAGTCAACTGTGAAATTTTGAGGTTCTCTTCAAGGTTTTCAAGGTCTCACTTCCTCACATGGTCTTCAAGGGTCAAGCTTCATACCATTTATCAAGAATCAAGGGTTGGTACAAAAGTTACTAAATATGGAAATGACCTATAATTTGAAAGTTTCCTTTTTGGGCATGTTCTTACATTACATTCAACTTGACTTTTCATCATCAATGAAGCTTCAAATGAATTTTCCTAAAACATGAAAGTTGAAGATATTTTTCTCCCCTTTCCAACAAGTACTAGATGGTCTCCATATCATTTTTGAAACTCAAGTTATGATCAAAAGAAGGCAAGGTGGTTTTTAGGGTTTCCTTATGGTCCCATTTTCACAACTATTGCATTTTGGGACATAGTGACCTATATTTGGTTCCATTGCTTCAAGGCATATTATAACATCAAAGTACATTCCATAAGGACCATTTTTGGCCTTTGAATCAAGTGGATCCATGGTTTATTCATCACTTATTTTCCATTATGCAAAATTGCAAGATCATTGAAAACTCATGAACCAAGACATCTCAAGGCCTAAATCCAATTCAGGTGTGATTAGTAATTGTTAAATAAGTGATCCATCATCAAGGTTTTGGGTATACATGCATGGAGGAGAGTGTATTTCACATTATGAAAATTTCCAAAATCACCCAAAACTCATTAAGTAAGGAATCAACAAGGCCCAAGTGATGATCAGTGGATTAACCCTAAGTATTTAAGCTAACTCATGCACTGGTTAGAGGGAGAACACATGATTTTGAGGATAACAAAAGCTTGAACCCTAAAACTTCAATCATTCGAATCCCACAATCCACAAAGGCTTTGGGCGAAATTCTTTCACAATCTTCATCCTTGGAATCCATAGAGCACAAACCACCCATCGTTGGAAGCTAACAGCAAGGATACGGATTGCTTGATCTCAGGTTAGGGATAATTTGCATGCTCTTAAAACTCCTCTTTTTGATGCGCATAATGATGTGTGATGTTCATTGATAATCCTGATATAATTTGTTTTGAGTTTAGATGTGTATTATGTGCATATGGTGAGATTTAAGTTTTGGACCCATACGTTGTTTCGTTCGAATCTCTTTGTGTGTTGGTTATTTGTGATTTTTAATGGCATATTATTGATCCTCATCAAATTCTGGTCAAGAACGTATATTCGTTTGCGTGTTCTGGTATCCTTTTTGTTGCAGGTGGCCGGAAGTGACGACCGGAGCTAGGGCTCCGGCGTCTGGCCTGATCGCCGGTGGAATTAGGGTTTGGAGGTAAAGGACGCAATCGTGGCCGTCCATGGGTTTGATCGTGTGGTCCTTGTGTTGCCACGCCATTTAAATTTGTGTTTTATTTTATTGGTTGCGTGTGTGTTAGTCCATGATAGTTACAATAGGCCTCAGATCTGGATTGCTCATCAGGCTTACTTTCTTAATTGTTTGACTCAATCTGATGCGTTTGATTAATCAGGTGGTTAGATGTTTGCCAACGAATTAAAATAACATGTGCTGCTCACGTGTTACTTTCTAATTTCTGAATTGATTTGGTGTGTGCAAGTGTACTGTCCTTATGGTGTGCGTGTGGATCATGGCCATTGATCTTGTTTACTTTGTTTTGGGTTGACTTAATGAGAAGCGCATGATTAATCTGATGGTGAGTGTTGGGTCAATCAGTTGACTGAGTCCATGTGTTCCTCTCTTCTTTTTTTATTTTTGCGTTGTTGGGTTTTAGTGGATTGGGCCCTCTATTCACACCCCCTGTATGAGCCCATTAGCATTTTGAACGTGGACTGCTTACTAAACACACCCCCCATGCTTATTTCTTTATTTCATTTTTATTTTATTATTGCATTTCATTTTTAATCATTAAAAATAGTTTTTTGCATTAAAAAATTACAAGAAAATTCATGAATCACTTTTAGCATTTTATAAAATTTTCTCAAATTTTATTTTGTCATTTTACTTTATTTGTGGCGTCTGAAATAATTATTTGAATAGTTTCTTTTTGAATTTGTTTCATTTTGCACACATTGCATTGTAAAATTTATTTCTCATCATCCATAAAACATTTTGAACTCATTCTTTTTGCATTGTTTCATCAACATATTGAATGTCATTAAAACATTTTTCTCTCATTTTTAAAACTTTTTCATATTGCATTTTAGTCCTTTTCTTTTGCATATTGAGTCATATTTCTTGTCTGAACTTTGCATAATTGTTTGGGTGACCTATCTTGTGAATTTTTGCATGAGTTTTTAATATGATGTTTGTATCTGGTTGAGGTATTTTGGGTTTTAATTTGATAATTTTAGAAGATGTTTTGCTAATTGTTTGATTGCTCTTTGTTTGAGATCTTCTTGTATGCACATCTTTGACCATGTCTGATTACTTGTTTGAAAAGGCACTTGTGCCATCATTTGGGCTTGGTTATTTGACTTCATAATTCATGCTTAGGTCATCCACATTCTATCTTGGTTGAATTCCATTTGGTTTGTAACCATTTCTCTTTGGTTTATGACTTGCTTGGGTTCATTTGTCTTATTTTTACTTATGTCTGTTTTGTGTTAACCTTTTATGCAGAGGCTGAGGTAAGTTATTTGAGGGTGTGGATAGTTATCCATGTCCACTCTCATTCTTTCTTTCTCTCATCTTTTCCTTTCTCTAGGTTTAGGTTGTCAGCAAACCTCCCCTCAGGGCCACTTTTGTATGATAACATTAGGACTAAATTCCATAGGATAGTCTCCCTCCAAACCTCCCCTTAGGGCCATCTTTGCATGATAACATTAGGATAGATTTTTCCTCGTAGTCTTTTTTTTATTTTCTTTTGAGTCCCTCTTCTCATCTCGTAACATCTCTAAGATACTTAATAAGGTCAACTTGCCTTGCACACAAGCCTTAAACATAGGAAATGAAGATTGAGGGGTCCCCCTTCTCTCTTCTAGAGTGTTGAGCATACGTCCCATTGGGGACGACCACGCGACGCATTCGTTCCCGTGTCATAGACTTTGGTTCAAGTTGAGTTAGGAACTAACTCAAGTCACTTCTGTCCTAAAAAACACAAACAAACTTTAAACCTTTTTGTCCCTCGGGATCGTCAAACTAAAGGTTATTTTCAAAAAGGGCACGTTACTTTCCATCTAGACACAAACAGGCATCGACCCTAACTGCCGGACGCGAACTTAACGTCGCTCATAAAAAAAACAAAAAGAACTTGGTCCGAACTACGTTGACTCTGAATTCCCCATTGCACAAAGGGGGTACGTAGGCCTAGGACGACGACGTCCTACCGAGTCTGTCTTTGTTTCCCCCTTCCCCATTTTAGTGCAGCCATAGATCTTAGGATAACTCACCCTTAGAATAGACAACAAGCGTGGATCCCATCGAGTTCGATGGACGTGTGGGGTGCTAGCACCTTCCCCTCGCGTAACCGACTCCCGAACCCAAGCTATGGTTGCGATGACCATTCCTTTCCCTCTTCCTCTGGTTTATGCGGTGTTCCCTTTCCCTCTCTTGGGATAAATTTACACGGCTGGAGACTCTGTTTTCCGCGCCACTCTCAAGTTTGTACCTGGATGAAAATCCTGGGAGCGACAGCTGGCGACTCTGCTGGGGACTCTGGTTGACCTATGCTGGTCCATCCCTAAGCGAGTCGATCCTAGCGCTTGCTTGTCTTTGTTCTCTTTGGGTGTTTTGTTTTTGTTTTGCTTTATTTGTTGTATTTTATTTTTACTGCATTTTTTTGCATTGCATATTATTATCAGCTGCTGCACTGTTTTTCTGTTTGGCGGGTTGGGAGTTCTGAGAGGTAAGCCCAATACCCAGGCTTGAGCATACACGTAGGATTAGCGTGGCAATTAGTTGACTCGTGTGGCATTTGGCCAGACATAGTATACATGAAAACTCCACATCCAGACGAGGTTCTCTTTGGTAATGTTCTATCCTGCGTATTGGTGCAGATGATTGAATGTAACCTGGAAAACTGTCGACTCTAGCGACCATTCCCGAGGACTCAGTAACGGCACTCCTCCCGAGACGTGATAATGGCAGACCAAAAATGGCAAACCCATTACACATGTCGATCCGAGGACCCAATATTGGGAACTTGCTATAGGGTTTCCTTTTGGGAAAGAATCAATGGAAGCACTCCTCGATTGGCGATAGTACTGTACCCCGAGGGATGAATGTACTATTGCTTCTCGACCTTAGTGCCGAAGCTGAGGACTTGCCATAGGATGTTTTCTTTTGAGGGGAATCACTTGAGGCCTCCTCGATTGGTGATGATGCCAAACCAGAAATGGTGAACGTATCATCATTTCTCGACCTGAGAGCCCGTGATATTGAGGATCCTCGGCTTTCTATTACCCACATGTGAGAGGGCATGGTGTTTACAGGTTTGCAGGTAACCTTGACCTTCAACATACCCGGTTTTCTGATCAGCAGATTTATCAGTGTGGTACTATGGTTATTCTGGTATTCTGGGTATTTGGGCAGACCTTTGAGATTATACAGTGGTTCAGTGCAGCAGTTGTCCAGTCTGTGTGACATCCTTGATCCCATGTGTGCATTTGCATAATCATTTTGCATCCTAACATGTTTGTTCATTTGCAAGGCTGCATCCTAACTTTGATTCTGGTTTTTGAAGACTATTAAGGATTAGTACTGAGAAGAGAAAAAACATCATAGTGTACAAGTTCCCATCACTTTTTCTGGATACTGTTCACAAGATTGTGTCCATGGCAGAACCTAGGGTATTGGCAAACTTTAGAGAAGAGTATGGAAGAATTCTGAATTTTGCTCGCAACATCACTGAATACGAGTATAGGGCTTTGCACACTCTGGTGCAGTTCTATGACCCTCACCTGTGTTGTTTTCTATTCACTGATTATCTTTTGGCTCCGACATTGGAGGAATTTTCTCTCATTCTGGATGTTGCCATTAAAGAAGAAGCTCCTTTCTATCCTTCTGAAGATCTTCCTGATTTGGAAAAGGTTTCTAAGGCTTTGCATTTGGATCCATCTTTGTTGAAAAATAACATTGGCAGTAAGGGAGGGTGTAAAGGCTTTCACGTGAAATTTTTTGTAGAACAGGCTGCTGTGTATGCTAAGGCTAGATGTTGGTCAGTTTTCAACGCCATCTTGGCTATGTGTGTCTATGGAACAGTGTTGTTTCCGAATATGAAGGATTTTGTGGACATGCACGCTGTCCGGATATTTACCATGAAGAATTCGGTACCTACTTTGCTTAGGGATCTGTATTATTCAGTCATTATAAGAATGAGAAGAGGAGGGGAGGACCCCTTTATTTTTGTGCGCCAGTCTTCTACAAATGGTTTGCTGATCGTCTTCCCACATCTGGGGCATTTGTGGATACTCAAGGAACTTTGGAGTGGTCCAAAAGATTGATGGGCTTGAGGGAAAATAATATAATTTGGGTTAACCGTGACTTGTTGGGCCAAGATATCATGATTAGTTGTGGAGGTCTCCCAAATGTGCCTCTAATAGGAAGGAAAGGGGGAATTAACTACAACCCTATTCTTGCTATTAGGCAATTCGGGTATGCCTTGAAAGAGCCACCAAGAGACGAAGAGGTCCAAGAATCTTTATATCTGAGCGGGGAAATCAATCCAGAACTGTTAAAAGAAGCTGCGAATACTTGGGAAGATCGTCATAAGAAGGGGAAGATTTCTTTTGGGAAGAGCAATAACAAAACATTTCCTGCGTATGAAGATTGGATTCAGAAAAGGGTAGAGGAGGAGCTTTTGCCATTCTCCAAAGAACCACCATCTTACCCCTTGCTGATTGAGCCTCCTACCACAGTTGAGATAGAGAAGTTTAACAAGTTGTGGGCTGAAAAGGAAAAGCTTCGAGAAGAAAACAGTGAGCTACAAAGAGAGATTTACTAGTTGAAACATGAGCGGGGTGAAGCAGTTCATATCGCCAAGTTGAAGACAGAGCTTCTCGCTAAGGCAGAAAAGGAGCTAGCTGACAAGGTCACATCCAGACAAAGGATGAAGCAAGCTCTAGAGGGTATCAGTAAGGTTCTCGAGTCTAAGAAGGAGGAATTGGACAAGGCTTTGTTAAAAATTCACAGGTTCAATGCTCACTGAGACACTGCAATGGCTGAGAATAAGCGAAAGGAAGACGATTATCTAGCTCAGATTGATCAATTGAAGTTGAAGCTCAAGAAGAAAGACGTTGAGATCCTATCAGGGGTATTCCAGAGACAAGCAGTCGAGGGTCGACTCAATGAAGCCATAGCCTCCATAGAGGAACTGAAGATCCAAGCTGAAGTGAAGAGACCTAGAAATTAGGGTCCTAGCATGGATGGTGTTTCTGGAGAAGACGCTTGGGAGTTACATTGCCGATACTTAGAGGGGATCATGCATAGGAGAGACGTTCTCATTCAAGAGCTAATTCGGAGACCGAAGCATCCCGACACCAAAAAGCTGTTCAAGGAAATTCAAGATTGGAGCAAAAAGCATAATGGATGGGGGGATTAACACTTGTGGACTTTGATGACATGCCGTAGTTTTCTGTTTTCTTTCATTATTCGGACCACCGCCAGACTTGTTGGTTAGGATCTATGATTATTGTGTTCAGACTTGTTATCTTGGATTTGTGATTGTTGACATTTGGTTTTCCTCTGGTTTTCTTAATATATAAACAGAAGTTCCGTTCTATCTTGTTGCTAAACTGGAATCAAGGGGTGGATCGCCCTGCGAATTTTCTAAACATGTTCATTTGCATTTGCATATTCATAATCATTCTGCATAACAGGTGTTTATCTCTGGTGTTCTTATCTTGTTCTAATCTCAGTACAGGATTGCAGATCAGCACATTCATCGGTATTCTACCAGACAAAATCAGAAGAGACTCATGGATCAGCTACAAAATGAGATGACTGAGATGCGGACTCGCATGAACCAATTCATGGATTTAATGCAAGGGGTTGCTCAAGGCCAAGAGCAGTTAAGGACTCTTGTTCAGCCACTGATTGCGAGAATTGATGAAGAGGGTGTCCTTTATGGAGGACTTCATACTGGTGTTACTGGTAATAATGTTCAGAATGGCCCTCCGGGCTGAGGTATTCCTGTTACTGGTGTTGTGATCCCTCCGGGCGGAGGAGAAAATGTTGTGGTTCCTACTTTAGTGGGGAGAGGTAACAATGTCAGCGCAATTCACGGCCGTCGGTATGATGATCTTCAGGAAGATGCTTTCTCTGTGCCAGGTGGGGATGCTGGTCCCCAGATTGACAATGATCAGAGGTTCAGGTTAATTGAGGAACAACTGAGGGGTGTTGTAAATCAGGATGCTTTGGGTATGGATCTGGAGGATTTGGGGGTGGTTCCAGGCGTTGTTATCCCGCACAAGTTTCAGACTCCCACTTTCGAGAAGTATAATGGTATGTCTTGCCCAAGGACTCACGTCAGGGCATACGCGAGTAAAATGGCTACGCATGCGAAGAATGAGTAGCTGATGATGCATTGCTTCTAGGATAGCCTATCTGGGGCATCCCTGGAGTGGTACATGCAACTAGAAAGGAAAGATGTGCATAGCTGGAGAGATCTGGCAGGGGCATTTATTAGACACTATCAATATAACACTGACATGGCTCCTAACAGAACACAGCTGCAGAACTTATCACAGAAGAACAATGAGAGTTTCAAGGAGTACGCCCAGAGGTGGCGTGAACTGGCAGCGAGGGTTCAGCCTCCCATGTTGGAGCGAGAAATGATAACTATGTTTATGGCCACCTTGCAGGGTCATTACTATGAAAAGCTGGTACCGTGTATGACTGGAAAGTTTGCTGACTTGATCTTAGTAGGGGAGATGGTGGAAAGCGGAATTAAGGCGGGAAAAATATCAGGCGGTGATGGGTCCTCATCTGGAGGAAGTAAGAAGCCTTATGCCAGTGGTTATAAGAAGAAGGAGGGAGATACAAATTATGTGTCATCATATCGTGGTAGAGAAGGACCTCGTCAGAACTTCAATCAGCAGGTGGCTTCTATAACCATCCCAGCAGCACCTCAGCAGCCAGCAGTGTCTCAACAACAAAATTAAGTTCCTCGCAGACCACAGAATGCTTCTAGGCGGGATAGGCATCTTGACACTCCGCCTATTCCCTACTCTCAATTATTTCAGCACTTGTTAAAGCTACAGTTAATTCAGAAGAGAAAATTGGCTCTACCTATTGGTAATCCACCTCCCGGTTATGACGCCAACGCCCACTGTGAGTTCCATTCTGGAGCACCCGGACATCATACTGAGAACTGTAGAGCTTTTAAGCATCTGGTTCAAGATTTAGTGGATTCCAAAGCCATCAATTTCTCCAATGATGTTCCAAATGTGAATCAGAACCCGATGTCGAATCACGGTGAGCCGAGGGTCAATGCTATTATTAAAGACTGTGAAGGCTTGAGTTTGATTTCAGATGTGAACGAAGTCCAAACTCCCTTGGGTGTGGTGAAGGAAAGACTGTTGAAGGGAGGGGTATTTCCCGGCTGTGATGAAGGTTGTGTAGAATGTGTGTCGCAGCCAGGCGGTTGTGATTTATTGAAAGCAAGTATTCAGAGAATGATCAGTGAAGGGGTATTACAGTTTGACAGGGGTTGTAGGCAGAGTAAAGTTACTGACAGAGAGATTGATGTTTCCACAATAACAATTTCGTTCAAGACAATAACTATATCAGCTCCGACGAGACCAGCGCCGGTCATTATCATTGTTCTTGGACCAGTCCCGTATGAGAGTACCAAGGCCATCCCATGGAACTATGGGGCCGAGGTGTTTGTTAATGGTAAGAAGCGGGAATTGGAAGAGACATCAGCTGTGAATACAGGGGTTGAAAATCTTGTTGAAGAAGGGGCTATCACTAGGAATGGTAAAGTCTTTATTCGGCTTGAGGATCAAGTTGGCAGTTCAAAACAAGACAAAGGTAAACAGGTGATGGATGAGTCTATGACAAAGCAGGTTGGGGATACTTTCTCAGAAGACGTAGAAGAGTTTATGAGGTTGATCAGGAAAAGTGATTTCAAGATTGTTGATCAACTTCACCAAAATCCATCGAAGATTTCCATCCTATCTTTACTGTTGTGCTCTGAGGCACACCGAAATGCGTTACTGAAGGTTTTGAACATGGCTTATGTACCGCAGGAAATATCTGTCAATCAGTTAGAAGGGGTTGTGGCTCATGTGAATGCTGGTAATGGTTTGGGTTTCACCAATTTAGATCTGACTCCGGCTGGGAGGAATCACAACAACGCTCTACATATTTCAGTGGAATGTCGTGGTTCCTTAATGTCGCATGTGTTAGTTGACACTGGGTCGTCTTTGAATGTGTTACCAAAGAAGGCTTTGATGAAACTGGATACTCGTGGGTTGATTTGTACACCAAGTAACTTGGTGGTACGTGCTTTTGATGGCTCCAAGAGGTCAATTTTTGGAGAGTTAGTTCTACCGATCAAGGTGGGTCCTGAGGTTTTCAACACCACCTTTTACATAATGGATATTCATCCTGCCTATAGTTGTTTGTTGGGTCGCCCTTGGATCCATGGTGCTGGGGCAGTAACATCTACGCTGCACCAGAAGTTAAAGTATATGGTGGATGGCCACGTTGTGACTGTTTGTGGTGAGGAAGAGATCATGGTAAGTCACCTATCGACCTTCAAGTATATAGAGGTAGATGGTGAAGTACAGGAAACTTTGTGCCAAGCTTTTGAAGCTGTGAAAATTCCCGAGGAACCCCCAAAGACAGTCATTCAGCCTGAGGTGGTTGCCCAACCCGAAGTTGTCAGACAACCAGAGATTCCAATGTCCTCTTTCAAAGAGGCGCGTGCTATAGTTGAAGCTGGTGGTTCTCAGAAGTGGGGCAGTGTCATTGATGTTCAAAGAAAACAGGATACCCATAGACTAGGGTACAAGCCACCCCGACGGGCTCAAGAGCCTCCCAAGTATGTTGGTCCGATTCGGTTCACAAGTGCTGGGGTTTTCTTTAATCAGGTTAATGCTATTGAGGATGAAGGAGATAGTGATTGTGACATGGATGAGTGGATCCGTCCCTGCACCCCTAGTCAGAGTTTAGGCAACTGGTCTTCCGAGAAAGTCATCCAAGTGACGCGCCCGGAGTAATTTACTTTTGTTTTCTATTATGTTGAATCCTACGTTCTGCCCAAGACGTAGTGATATTTATTTGTAGGGCTTGGATGTTTTATTTGCTATTTTTATCATCAATAAAGGACGTTTTTCATTCAAATATTTTGATCCCTGTTTTTCTGTTTTTACTTTTTGCATTAACCCACATCAAAATGGAAATGTGTTTCTTGTTTGTTGCACTCATAATAAACATAAAACATCCATCATGCAGGTTTCTTTGTTCAGATTCCACCCATCATGACTTATCTATGGCTCGATATGACTTCGACAATCCCATCTATCAAGCCGAAGAAGAGACTGGCGAAGGCTGTGACTTACCAGAAGAATTAGCCAGGCTACTGAAACAGGAGGAAAAGGTTATTCTACCTTATCAGGAGGAAGTTGAGACTGTTAATCTGGGAACCGAGGACGTTAAACGAGAGGTAAGGGTTGGGACTGCCTTGGAAGACACTGTTAAAAGAAGATTGGTTGAGTTGCTTCGAGAGTATGTGGATATCTTCGCCTGGTCTTACCAAGACATGCCCGGGCTTGACACTGACATTGTTTCACACCGATTGCCGCTTAAAGAGGGTTGTACTCCAGTCAAGCAGAAACTGAGAAGGACGAAACCAGAT
Organism: Lathyrus tuberosus; assembly: GCA_022829125.1. NCBI lineage: Eukaryota > Viridiplantae > Streptophyta > Magnoliopsida > Fabales > Fabaceae > Lathyrus > Lathyrus tuberosus. Next base: position 2,313,662 of record JALAZF010000603.1, on the reverse strand, counting down.
ATGGCTGTCAAGATCAAGGAAGAGGTCCAGAAATAGTTGGACGTCGGATTTCTTGTTGTGACAAATTATCCTTCGTGGGTTGCTAATATCGTACCTGTACCTAAGAAGGATGAGAAGGTCAGGATGTGTGTTTATTACCGAGATTTGAATAGGGCGAGCCCGAAGGATGATTTCCCGCTCCCCCACATTGACGTGTTAGTAAACAATACTGCTCAATATTCTGTATTTTCCTTCATGGATGGCTTCTCTGGGTATAACCAAATCAAAATGGCCCCAGAGGACATGGAGAAGACTACGTTCATAACACCGTAGGGAACATTTTGCTACAAGGTAATTCCCTTTGGATTGAAGAATGCTGGGGCAACATATCAGCGGGCAATGGTGACTCTCTTTCATGATATGATTCACAAGGAGATTGAAGTCTATGTTGATGACATGATAGCGAAGTCACAGACAGAGGAAGAACACTTGGTAAACCTCCAGAAGCTGTTTGAAAGGTTGAGAAAGTTCAGACTGAGATTGAATCCGAACAAGTGCACTTTCGGTGTGAGGTCTGGTAAATTGCTGGGATTCATTGTTAGTGAAAGAGGTGTCGAGGTTGATCCTGCAAAAATAAGAGCCATACAGGAGATGCCTGAGCCAAGAACAGAGAAAGAGGTTCGTGGTTTCTTGGGGACGTTGAATTACATTGCTAGGTTCATCTCTCATCTGACAGTCACGTGTGAACCAATTTTCAAGTTGTTAAGAAATGATCAAGAGGTCAGGTGGAATGAAAATTGTCGAGAGGCGTTTGAAAGGATAAAGAAGTATTTGCAGGAACCTCTAGTCCTTATGCCACCGGTGTCTGGGAGACCGTTGATTATGTACCTTACGGTTCTTGAGAATTCGATGGGTTGTGTGCTCGGTCAACACGACGAGACAGGCAGGAAGGAGCACGCCATTTACTACCTGAGTAAGAAGTTCACTGATTGCGAATCAAGATACTCTATGTTGGAAAAGACATGTTGTGCACTCGCTTGGGCAGCCAAGCGCCTGAGGCAGTATATGTTAAACCACACAACCTTGTTGATTTCGAAGATGGATTCGATTAAGTACGTGTTTGAGAAGCAAGCACTTTCTGGAAGGATAGCCCGTTGGCAGATGGTTTTGACAGAATACGATATTCAGTATGTTTCCCAGAAGGCCATTAAGGGAAGTGTTCTGTCAGAATATCTTGCTGAACAGCCGGTCAAGGATTATCAGCCAATGAAGTTTGAGTTTCCAGACGAGCATGTTATGTTTCTGAGAATGAAAGATTGTGAAGAGCCTCTGCCTGATGAAGGACCTGAGATTGGGTCTCAATGGAAGATGATTTTTGATGGGGCTGTCAACTCATATGGTAATGGAATTGGGGCAATCATTACAACCCCAAAGGGTTCTCATATCCCTTTCACTGCCCGGTTAGCATTCGTGTGTACCAACAATGAGGCGGAGTATGAAGCATGCATCATGGGGTTAGAAGAAGCAATTGATTTGAGAATTAAGAACCTCGATGTCTATGGTGATTCCGCGTTGGTAGTTAATCAGATTACAGGAGAATGGGAGACTCGTCAGACGAATTTGGTGCCTTATAACAACTATGCCAGAAGGTTGTTACCTTTCTTTGACAGGGTGGATTTTCATCATGTGCCCCGAGCTGAGAATCAGATGGCTGACGCGTTGGCGACATTGGCATCCATGTATAAGGTGAACCGTTGGAATGAAACTCCTTCGATTAGAATCATGCGCCTGGATAGACCAGCTTTTGTGTTTGCAATTGAAGATGTGTCGGATGGCAAACCGTGGTATCATGATATTAAGGTCTTTCTGAAGAGACAGGAATATCCAGAGGGTGCCTCCACCAAGGATAAGAAGACTCTGAGAAGGTTGGCAGGAAATTTCTTTCTGAACAAGGATGATGTGTTATATAAGAGGAACTTCGATATAGTCTTGCTACGTTGTGTTGATGAACACGAGGCAGGTTTGTTGATGGAGGAAGTTCACGAGGGTTCTTTCGGTACTCATTCCAGTGGACACGCCATGGCTAGGAAGTTGTTGAGGGCAGGATATTACTGGATAACTATGGAGTCTGATTGTTTCAAGTACGCCCGAAAGTGCCATAAATGCCAGATTTACGCAGATAAGATGCATGTACCGCCTACGCCTCTAAACGTGTTATCATCTCCTTGGCCTTTTGCAATGTGGGGCATAGATATGATTGGGAAGATTGAGCCCACTGCTTCCAATGGGCATCGTTTCATTTTGGTTGCCATTGACTATTTCACAAAGTGGGTGAAAGCAGCCTCGTACGCCAACGTCACCAAGTAAGTGGTAGCCTGGTTTATAAAGAAGGATATCATCTGTCGTTATGGGGTCCCGGAGATAATCATTACCGATAATGGCTCGAATTTGAATAATAAGATGATGAAGGACCTATGTCAGAGCTTCAAGATCGAACACCATAATTCTTCTCTGTCTCGTCCGAAGATGAATGGTGTTATTGAGGCAGCGAATAAGAATATCAAGAAGATTGTGCAGAAGATGGTGGTAACGTACAAAGACTGGCATGAGATGCTACCTTATGCCCTACATGGTTACCGTACTTCGGTGCGTACGTCAACTGGGGCAACCCCTTTCTCATTGGTATATGGTATGGAAGCAGTTTTACCCTTAGAGGTCGAGATTCCGTCTTTGAGAGTTCTGGCAGATATGAAGCTTGATGAAGCTGAATGGGTGCGTTCCAGGTTGGATCAGTTAAACCTTATTGAAGAAAAGAGATTGGCAGCCATCGCACATGGTCGTTTGTATCAGAGCAGGATGAAGCACGCCTTTGACCAGAAAGTGCGTCCTCGGAGTTTTTAGACAGGTGAATTGGTTTTGAAAAGGATTCTTCCTCCTCAGACATATCACAGGGGCAAATGGACTCCAAACTACGAAGGGCCGTATGTGGTAAGAAAGGTTTTCTCTGGTGGAGCCTTACTACTTTCAACTATGGATGGCGAAGATTTTACATCCCCTGTGAACGCAGACGTAGTCAAAAAATACTTCACATAAAAGAGACCCGCTGGACATAAAAAGAAAGTCCAGGAAAAAAAGGGCATCCCGGCGAACCATAAAAAGGAAAAGGTTCGGGCAAAAATTAGGGATAAAGTGTAAAAAAAAAAAAAAAACGTGTACACCCGCAAAGTTGAAAACCTGAAAAGGCAACTTTGGCAAAAATGGGTATCCCGATGGATTGAAAACCCGAAAAGGGCGATCCAGGCAAAAGTTAGGGATTTATAAGCGAAAGGCTATGGTCTGCGTTCGATCTGTGAGCGTTTTCGATACCTGGAAATTCTAAAAGAAAGGAATCAGTACAGTTAGTCTCTTCAAAGGTCAAGATATTTGTGGATAAGCAAGACATATGGGTCATAGCTGAGTCGAATCATGGTGGATATTTGTTCCCACATTGCCGACATGTGTATTTTCTTTTTGCTTTTGCGCAATTACCTCTTTTTAGGAATTGCTTCCGATTGTAAATGCCTATTTACAGGCGACTTTTCTCAATAAAATTTTCATTTCATTCAGAGAGCTTTCCATTGTTTGTTTTACTTTTACTGTTTTGTTTGCAAAAACGTCCGATATTTTTTATAAACATTGCATATAAAACTTCGAGCTTTGCGGAGCATAACGAAAAGCAGTAGAAATTGCTTAGGCATTAATGGTGATAGTCATGTTGTGGCATATTCTATTTGTTGTTATTTGACTTGCAAGGCAACAGGATTGTATTTCCCCAGCAGTTTGCTCTCCCCAGCATTGAGATTGCACCTTTCCTCAGCAGAGCAGACTTTCCCCAGCAGGAGACTCGGGGGATTTGTTTTCTGGATCAGGACATTGTTTCCCCACAGAATCAGGGTGTCCACTTTCCCCAGCCAGTCAGGAAACGCACTTTCACCGACGATGTCATATTCTAATCCCCAACAAGGCATGAGTAAAGTCATTCTCCCCATCAGCAGGCTAAGTTCAGCAGTATCCCCAAGCAGGATGGTATTATGGGCTGGCTTCGCCTAGCAGGTCCTAAGCCCATCTGTTATTGGCAATCCTCAGTAACAGACTTCTGGTTCCGTTATCGGCATTCATTCTCAACTCCCCCAATAGAGGAGGAATCTCAGATTCGATGTCACCTTCAGTAAAGGACATGTGTAATCCCCGGTAGAGTGTATATGCTTTTGGATTTCATCCCCGACAGAAGTTGTGGATCCAGAGAGTCGGTCAGTGTGATCCTTCTCAGCAGAGTTCCTGGATTCAGAGGACAACTTATTTTTGTCATCCCCGACTGAGTTGGTCTTTTCTCTCCAGCATTTATTTTGCTGGAGGAACCCTCTTTGCATATCATAAGCATTTGCATTGCATCCTCAAAAGCGCAGCATTTCCACTTCGTGTGGAGCATTACGGCAAAATTCAAGCATAGGCATCCGAAGCATAAGCCAGTTTTGAGCTTTCCTTCGTCGGGAAAAAAGCAGATTTCGGAGAATATCATTCAACTTTACTCCATAAGTATTGGTTTAGTCATTCAAAGCAATATTTGGCATTCCCTTGCAGAGTTGTTTGCCAGGAGCGTTAATCCATGATTTCCTTTTTACCCCTTCGTTCAGGTGGTCCTTTGGTTTATTCCCTCAAGGGTTCTTTCCGTCAGACACCCGTCTGTGTTTCTTTCAGCACCCGTCCGTGTTTGAACCTTTGTTTCAATGCCCGTCCGTATTGACTTCTGACGTCTGTCCGTGTCCTTTTAGCACCCGTCCGTGTTTGAACCTTTCATTTCAATGCCCGTCCGTATTGACATTTGGCACTCGTCCGTGTTCCTTTCAGCACCCGTCCGTGTTTGAACCTTTCATTTTAATGCCCGTCCGTATTGACTTTTGACGCCCGTCCGTGTCCTTTTAGCACCCGTCCGTGTTTGAACCTTTGTTTCAATGCCCGTCCGTATTGACTTTTGACGCCCGTCCGTGTCCTTTTCGATACCCGTCCGTATTAAACCTTTTTACACCCGTCCGTGTATCTTTTCGGTACCTGGTTCGTATCTGATATCTTTGACTCCTCGACACCCGTCAGTGTTTACCCCCAATAGTTAACACTCGTCTGTGTTTATTTCATGACATTCCAGTACATTGTTCGTGTTGTTTTCCAACACTCGTACGTGTTGTGACAAGTGCAGCATTTATTGCTTATTCCCCAGTGGAGTCGTTCCTCCTTTGAGGATTGCAAATTTCAGGTTTCTTTTGGTATTCAATCCCCGTGAATCCTTTGAATGCATGACAGCCGTTGCTATCATACCTTCAGGACCAAGTTGATTGAATAGGGGCAGCTGTAGCACCCTAAAATTTACCCTCCTTACTTTATTACTAACTGGCTTATGTTTCATTTCATTTTTGCATTACCATGTGTGCATGTCATTGGTTCTTAACATGGGGTCAAGGTGCCTGAGGCAGTTCAAGAGGAGAAGATGTTCTTCAAGCAAGAGTCCTTATATTGTCCAAGAGATCTCAAGTGGATCACTCTCTCCTAACCAGTGCAGAGATTAGGGTTTTGAGATTCTTGGGTTTATAGCTCCAATGGGTAGGCTTCTTGGGTTTTTATCATCACCAAATGACATATCTTATCTTTGTTGGAGAGGATACACATCATATTCAGAGGAATTTGAATTTGGAGACTGTGATATTTCCTCCTAGACTGAGGGTACCAAAATTAGGGCTTGCTATAAAGTCAGTTTATTTCTGATTTTTTGGGCAAGACTTGATTCCATGGTATTCCTTGGGTCCCTAAGTACCTAGGAATGGAATATTGTCCATTAGTTTGGTTCATGAGAAGTTCAATTGGCCAATGGATTGGGAATCAGGAGAATTGGGGAAAAGTCAACAGTGGGAGGGGAAGTCAACTGTGAAATTTTGAGGTTCTCTTCAAGGTTTTCAAGGTCTCACATCCTCACATTGTCTTCAAGGGTCAAGATTCATACCATTTATCAAGAATCAAGGGTTGGTACAAAAGTTACTAAATATGGAAATGACCTATAATTTGAAAGTTTCCTTTTTGGGCATGTTCTTACATTACATTCAACTTGACTTTTCATCATCAAGGAAGCTTCAAATTAATTTTCCTTAAACATAAAAGTTGAAGATATTTTTCTCCCCTTTCCAACAAGTACTAGATGGTCTCCATATCATTTCTGAAACTCAAGTTATGATCAAAAGAAGGCAAGGTGGTTTTTAGGGTTTCCTTATGGTCCCATTTTCACAACTTTTGTATTTTGGGACATAGTGACCTATATTTGGTTCCATTGCTTCAAGGCATATTATAACATCAAAGTACATTCCATAAGGACCATTTTTGGCCTTTGAATCAAGTGGATCCATGCTTTATTCATCACTTATTTTCCATTATGCAAAATTGCAAGATCATTGAAAACTCATGAACCAAGACATCTCAAGGCCCAAATCCAATTCAGGTGTGATTAGCAATTGTTAAATAAGTGATCCATCATCAAGGGTTTGGGTATACATGCATGGAGGAGGGTGTATTTCACATTATGCAAATTTCCAAAATCACCCAAAACTCATTAAGTAAGGAATCAACAAGGCCCAAGTGATGATCAGTGGATTAACCCTAAGTATTTAAGTTAACTCATGCACTGGTTAGAGGGAGAACACGTGATTTTGAGGAGAACAAAAGTTTGAACCCTAAAACTTCAATCATTCGAATCTCATAATCCACAAAGGCTTTGGGCGAAATTCTTTCACAGTCTTCATCCTTGGAATCCAAAGAGCACAAACCACCCATCGTTGGAAGCTAAAAGCAAGGATACGGATTGCTTGATCTCAGGTTAGGGATAATTTGCATGCTCTTAAAACTCCTCTTTTTGATGCGCATAATGATGTATGATGTTCATTGATAATCCTGATATAATTTGTTTTGAGTTTAGACGTGTATTATGTGCATATGGTGAGATTTAAGTTTTGGACCCATACGTTGTTTCGTTCGAATCTCTTTGTGTGTTGGTTATTTGTGATTTTTAATGGCATATTATTGATCCTCATCAAATTCTGGTCAAGAACGTATATTCGTTTGCGTGTTCTGGTATCCTTTTTGTTGCAGGTGGCCGGATGTGACGACCGGAGCTAGGGCTCCGGCGTCTGGCCTGATCGCCGGTGGAATTAGGGTTTGGAGGTAAGAGACGCAAACGTGGCCGTCCATGGGTTTGATCGTGTGGTCCTTGTGTTGCCACGCCATTTAAATTTGTGTTTTATTTTATTGGATGCGTGTGTGTTAGTCCATGATAGTTACAATAGGCCTCAGATCTGGATTGCTCATCAGGCTTACTTTCTTAATTGTTTGACTCAATCTGATGTGTTTGATTAATCAGGTGGTTAGATGTTTGCCAACGAATTAAAATAACATGTGCTGCTCACGTGTTACTTTCTAATTTCTGAATTGATTTGGTGTGTGCATGTGTACTGTTCTTATGGTGTGCGTGTGGATCATGGCCATTGATCTTGTTTACTTTGTTTTGGGTTAACTTAATGAGAAGCGCAAGATTAATCTGATGGTGAGTGTTGGGTCAATCAGTTGACTGAGTCCATGTGTTCCTCTCTTCTTTTTTTATTTTTGCGTTGTTGGGTTTTAGTGGATTGGGCCCTCTATTCACACCCCCCTGTATGAGCCCATTAGCATTTTGAACGTGGACTGCTTACTAAACATACCCCCCATGCTTATTTCTTTATTTCATTTTTATTTTATTATTGCATTTCATTTTTAATCATTAAAAATAGTTTTTTACATTAAAAAATTACAAGAAAATTCATGAATCACTTTTAGCATTTTATAAAATTTTCTCAAATTTTATTTTGTCATTTTACTTTATTTGTGGCGTCTGAAATAATTATTTGAATAATTTCTTTTTGAATTTGTTTCATTTTGCACACATTGCATTGTAAAATTTATTTCTCATCATCCATAAAACATTTTGAACTCATTCTTTTTGCATTGTTTCATCAACATATTGAATGTCATTAAAACATTTTTCTCTCATTTTTAAAACTTTTTCATATTTCATTTTAGTCCTTTTCTTTTGCATATTGAGTCATATTTCTTGTCTGAACTTTGCATAATTGTTTGGGTTTGTGAATTTTTGCATGAGTTTTTAATATGATGTTTGTATCTGGTTGAGGTATTTTGGGTTTTAATTTGATAATTTTAGAAGATGTTTTGCTAATTGTTTGATTGCTCTTTGTTTGAGATCTTCTTGTATGCACATCTTTGACCATGTCTGATTACTTGTTTGAAAAGGCACTTGTGCCATCATTTGGGCTTGCTTCTTTGAATTCATAATTCATGCTTAGGTCATACACATTCTGTCTTGGTTGAATTCCATTTGGTTTGTAACCATTTCTCTTTGGTTTATGACTTGCTTGGGTTCATTTGTCTTATTTTTACTTATGTCTGTTTTGTGCTAACCTTTTATGCAGAGGCTGAGGTAAGTTATTTGAGGGTGTGGATAGTTATCCATGTCCACTCTCATTCTTTCTTTCTCTCATCTTTTCCTTTCTTTAGGTTTAGGTTGTCAGCAAACCTCCCCTCAGGGCCACTTTTGCATGATAACATTAGGACTAAATTCCATAGGATAGTCTCCCTCCAAACCTCCCCTTAGGGCCATCTTTGCATGATAACATTAGGATAGATTTTTCCCCGTAGTCTTTTTTTTCTTTTCTTTTGAGTCCCTCTTCTCATCTCATAACATCTCTAAGATACTTAATAAGGTCAACTTGCCTTGCACACAAGCCTTAAACATAGGAAATGAAGATTGAGGGGTCCCCCTTCTCTCTTCTAGAGTGTTGAGCATACGTCCCATTGGGGACGACCATGCGACGCATTCGTTCCTGTGTCATAGACTTTGGTTCAAGTTGAGTTAGGAACTAACTCAAGTCACTTCTGTCCTAAAAAACACAAACAAACTTCAAACCTTTTTGTCCCTCGGGATCGTCAAACTAAAGGTTATTTTCAAAAAGGGCACGTTACTTTCCGTCTGAGACGCAAACAGGCATCGACCCTAACTGCCGGACGCGAACTTAACGTCGCTCATAAAAAGACACAAAAAGAACTTGGTCCAAACTACGTTGACTCTGAATTCCCCATTGCACAAAGGGGGTACGTAGGCCTAGGACGACGAAGTCCTACCGAGTCTGTCTTTGTTTTCCCCTTCCCCGTTTTAGTGCAGCCATAGATCTTAGGATAACGCACCCTTAGAATAGACAACAAGCGTGGATCCCATCGAGTACGATGGACGTGTGGGGTGCTAGCACCTTCCCCTCGCGTAACCGACTCCCGAACCCAAGCTATGGTTGCGATGACCATTCCTTTCCCTCTTCCTCAGGTTTATGCGGTGTTCCCTTTCCCTCTCTTGGGATAAATTTACACGGCTGGCGACTCTGTTTTCCGCGCCACTCTCGCGTTTGTACCTGGATGAAAATCCTGGGAGCGACACCTACCTTCACAACACAGGTTCTGACAACACTATAGAGTCCTCGTGGTCGCTCAACCATGATTCTACCTATCACATACATAACATTAGGTTGATCAGGCCCAACACTACATAGTATGATATTAAGATTCATACTGGCAAGACACACTTAAGAGGCATGAATAGATTTACTTATGATGTTTCAAGGCTAGGTTGAGGATACGACCTGCTCTGATACCAACTGTAAAGCCCTGTATAATATATACCAAGAATAATACTATACAAGCATTTTACTTGGTACTGACACCATCATAAGTGCCTAATGGCATAATTCACATACTTGACCATTTTATGAACATAGTACAACCTATGGTACAAGATGTGGAAATTAGCCAAAACAATAAAAACTAAGATCAGTATACAATATCCTTCATTGTACAACAAATACACAGCAGAAAACTAAACTAAGCTTCTCTTGAAACATCCAAGCATATCTCCACTTGTAAATCAAACCTGCAAACAAAGCCTGAAAAATAACAACAATAATGGGGTGAGATATTAAATCTCAGTGAGTTCCCTATCTTATGGATTCTCTCGGCTTTACAGGGTTCTAGCCAAATCCTAACTCAAATCAAGGGGAAGGGAAAATGACCTTGAGTTCACAATCTCACACTATATGGAAACATGTTCATGAGTTCGCCAACTCACAATATCACTAATCGATAACCTTACCAAGGCATCCCCTTTTCCCATCCGCTTCTACGTCTAGAAGTCGACCCGAGTCATGGATCCTTGTAACTTACTTGACATACGAAATGGATTCGGGAACATCGGCCTGTTAACCGTGAACCGTCACTTCTCATGGCCTGTTAACCATCACAAGTCTCTACCCATAGGTTCCATTCGTACTACACGCGGGAATCAAACCTGCCAAGTAATCATGCATACGTTTCAGAGGAGCTCGAGACTCATGAAACTGCAACTCAAATAAAACGGTTATGATTACGTGATCTCACACACATAAATGGGATTGTATTCGACAATCACAAGGCCACATTCGCCTTAAGGCCTCTTTTGCCTTTTCTCATAATCACAGTGGTTCACACATGTTCCATACTAGTGTTTCACTCTCTCCTAGACCATTACTCGTCTTGGATGCACATCTATACATCGAATGCACGAGCATCGCCATCTAGATTTCTCTATCACAATCTTAGTCATCACTAAGACACAACCTTAAACTATACCATTTGTTTTGGGGTAAGGTTTCCTCACTCTTCCTAATTCATTTTAAGCATGCATATTCTCTCATTCATACTTAACAATAATTAGATAGACATGGTTTAACATAATTTGCATATAACAATATCAATCATAAAACACACATGATAGCATAACATGTCAAACATAATCCACATAGTAGTTCACACACATTTTAAGGCATACAAGCCACTATTATCCTCTACCAAGCATCTTTGGTTAAATCATGGTCTAACATTACCATTCAATACCTTATTGGATCATCTTTCCAAAGGCTTTGGACTCGTATCGATCGGATTCCCGATCCTTGAGTTTTGGTGGAAACAAAATTACATACATTACATTTCTATAATTATCTTTTCAATCCATAGCATATAACCATGTTTCTACCTCACCATCACTAAGTGCATTGAAGTAGCTTTCCAACGCTTCCGACCGTGCCTCAATCCGAGTTACGGATCAAAAGTTATGAAGGAAACAAAATGGGAAAATCTGTCATGTTCGCTAGGCGAACTCTAGGAGAGCAGAACAGAATAAAAAAAGGCATAAAGTTCGCAAAGCGAACTTCTAGGCAAACCTTCGCCTTCCTTTCGCCTTGGGTTCGCTAGGCGAACTTTGCAAACCCAGAATTCCCAGCAGCGCTAATATAGGTCATTTGGGGCCAAAAACTCTCATTTCTTCACCCAAAACACTTCCAATTCATACTTTATCAACCCCAATTATAACCCTACTATACTACGCATTTTATATTACATTTCATCCATTAGATTTCATTGATTTATCTGTTTAATCATTTTCTCTCAAATCTAACCTAAGTTCAAATCATGGATTTCTAGAACTTAGAGTTTCTAACTAGAACCCACCTTGATGATTGAAGAGAAGGTTGAAGAAGATGATGATCCAAGCTTCTTCCCAAGCTTTTCCTTCTTCTTTCTCCTTTTCTTCTCTTTTTCCTCTTCTCTTCTTTCTCTTCTCTTACTATCTTTTTCTTATCTTTTCTTTCTATTTCTTATATATATATATATATATATATAACCCTTATTATATAATATAATCCAATAGAGTAAAATATCTCTAATTGATATTTTATCATCTTACACCAATTGATCAATTTTTAGAGTTACCTTAATCTCCTTTCTTGAATCTAAGTAAATATTGATCTGTCTCTTTTATTAAATAATTGATCTCTTCAGAGCTCATTAGTTGCTCTATTGATCCTAAATGTCAATACTTAAAGTACTTAGAGGATTCCATTAATCCACTTATCCAAAGATAGAGTACACAAAAACTCATCTGATCTCATCTGATATCCAATTGAGCATTTAAATAATATGGGGTATTACATTGTAAGTCTCTATCTGTATCGATTTGATACATTGTGGTGGACATAGGTACTTGTACAGATTCAGAAACCCATAGGTAATGAATCGTGTATTGTTCTTGAATGAAGCTTTGAAGCAAATCCAAGTTAACTTGTTAGTCAAGGATGCTTAACTGAACTTTGTATTGAAAGGGGTGTCTTTCAATAGGATGATACAGTTATGGTGTAGTAACTGTTAGATAATCACAGGTTGTGATTTAGGGAGTGAGATGGGTTTCTCTTATCTAGGATGGAGTTCTTAGATAATGTCTTCATTGGGTAGTGATAGGTAAACGTGGGTGTTTACAGTAAACCTGAGGTTGTTTACATAAAACTATACTACTGGTAATGAATTCTTCTTCCTGGATTGGTATCCCCCAGATGTAGGTGATTTGCACCAAACTGTGTCATCATATTTTATGTTGTTTATCATTCTGCAATTTACAGTTTAGTTTTGATTAACATGTTGGAACAGATGGAAAAACATCTGTGTTTCTGCAGTTACTAATATCTTGGGTTTCAGTCTGCTGTTCTGTTCTTGTTTAATATTTATGCAGAACAATGTCTTGACATGTGTTAGGACATCTGTTTTCTACTATGCCAGAATTTAAATTGGTATCAGAGCAGGCATCTTGTCTGTTTCTGGATGAGATCTTTGGGAGATACTTTTTGGCATTTTAAACAAGGAGGAGTTTTGGAGATCAATTCATCAACTCAGACATACTCAAGGGTATTAATGGATGGGTTGGATGTTCTGGATCGATGGTAACAACCCGGTGGTTGTTCATGATTCTGAGGAGGTTCTACAACAACTACAGGAGAAGTGGCTAGTTCTCTTGTTAGGGTGTCTTGTAAGATGTTCTGATATCTTATTAGGGCAGGTTAAATCTGTTCCTTGGTGGTTCCGCTGCATATGTTTCTGATGGAAGAGCTCTGGAATTTATGAGATTCTGGAGTTGTTACTGAAGACAAATGGTGGAAGATCTCAATCGTCGGCCTCTATAATTGAAGATATTTGCATCTTTTTATTCCAAAGTCGGGAGCAATGGAATAGAGAGATTGGTTGGTAGATATCTGTTATGGTGACCTGGTACTTGGAAGCTTGGTTCCTTTGTGCATCTTGAAGTCAGTTAAAGAGAAGGGGCGTTGAGATTAAGCTTATCAAGTTCTTGCTCTAGGGATTTGATAAATTATTGATCGGCTAAGTTGTCAAAGATACTTGAGAATTCTCTCAAGTCCACTCATAAAGGCATCTCAGTCGTGCATCTGGAGTCTACTAGTTATTCTTCTGACTAGAGGGTGTTTCTGTGAAACATAAACCTGAAGAAAGTGGAGTTGATTTATTTTCAGCGTCCAAAAGTGCAAGGAAGGATTCATATTTCTTAATCCTAAGGGTAAATTCAATCTGAATGGAGATCTCAGAATTGTTGAGGTAAATAGGTTTCGTTCAGAGAGAATCTTAGTTACTTGAGTCAATGGTGGCAACCTTGGTATCTCAACACTTTGTTTGTCAAAGAAGATACTTGCAAAGATTGAATGCTTGATAAGTGTTCATGAAGAGATCCGTTGGAGTATGGCTTTAACAGTGAAGCAGGATTATTGAACAAGGATTTAAGATCAATTGCTATTTGTGATATTCACAAGTATTTAATTGATTATCCTTGTACATGAAGTTTAAAATTACTGATGTTCAACAAGATTTTGAACCATCTCTTCATCTGGGTTTGTGCAGAATCATGGGAGGGGTACTTCATAAGCTTTTGGATCTATTTCTCTTTGGTGTTGACCTAAGAATCTGCTTCAGTTTGGTGTGGCAGAAGCATCTGATCTCTGGAGAGTTTCCTGGCAAGAAATTGGTCTTGACAATGGTGATGTGGAAGATGAAGAAGAAGACATCATAATCTTGATTAATAGTTCTTGGATCAGTTTATTTCTGATCTAGGAGTATTGGAGTGCAGCAGGTGTGTTCCAGTTGTTACTAGAAGCATCTGATGTTTATCTGGAAAGTGTCCTAGCAAAAGACTTGTCCAGAATATGGTGCTGGTGATGGCACAGCTTGGGTCAGTTTATTTCTGATCTAGGTACATATGAGCATGTGATCTTGCTCATCTTGGAGGTCAAGGATAAGTGGCAGTTATCTCTGACTTTCTACAGACTGCTCTACTTAAGTAAAGTGGCATTCTTTGGTATAGCTATGGTGTAGTCTATGACTACTTCTCTTCTAAAGAATCAGACTTGGCACATTGAGTTCTTTGGAGTTGTGAAGCAGATATTCATCAAGGTGTGAGCTTGAATTGAATACCTGTGATATGATTAAGCAGGATGGAGGTTGTCTACTCAAAATTGGTTGTTGAATCAAGTATATGAGAACATGGAACCTTTGTTCTGTTATAGGGAGGAGGTTCTTCTAAGTGGCAGAAGGAAGGGCTGAATTCCTCAGCTAGATGTTTGATCAGATGTTAGGACATCAAGCAGAAACTTCAGGGTCTTAGTTGATGTTGTGGCACATCATCATAAGATAAGTTGAGCTTCTCAGAAAGAAATGGAATTAATGCTTCAAAAAAGTATATCTCATTCAGTTTGCGGGAGCTGTGGAAGGAGAAGATGATACATGTCTAAGGCTTGGTGGATCCAAGATGGCTTACTATGGAGTAAGTAGATCATGTAACTTGAAGATTAGGTTTCATTAGTGGATCAGAAGATTGTCTGAAACTCTGATAAAAAGTTAAGATGAATCAAATAGTGGCATTTGGTTGATCTTTATTGTGCATTCAAGAAGGGTGCTTGGATCTAATTACTCTTGGGCAGAAGGGTAGTTGGTTGAAGACGTAAGGAGATTCTGGTTCAGTTCTATCTTAGAGCTTGTGGTAGAAGTTCTAAGTTGATTATGGAAGATTACCTTCTTTTAGTGGATGAGAGTTTATTTCTCTCTGTGGTTATCTGGAGCTCTTATTGATCAAGCTAGTGGCACAGTATTATTTGAAGATCTTCAGTTGGATTACTATGCTAGTAAGTGTAGTGGTGGAACATATCTAGAACCATGTTGGTTGGTGTCTATGATATGTGAAGGATGTCCTAACTGGTGTTAGAACATCTTCTAGGTTAGTTATCCTTGGAGTAGGATTCTTAGGTCACATCTTGTCTAAGAGGTATTTATTTTGTCGTACGGGAGAATGATGGGTAAATGACTGTCTTGGAAGTCTTATGTGAATATGGCATGCTAGAGAGAAGTGAATCAGTTTGGTGCTTGTGAAGCAAATAAGCTGAGGATTTCTGGAGCATGTATTTGATGTCCTTCAAGTGTGAAGAACGTCTGAGCGAGCTGGAAAACTAAGGGGCTATCTATGTCTCTTTGAGGAATGTGAAGCATTCATATTCAATTGGGTTATATCTCAGGGAACAAATAGATCTATACATAAGAATTCATGAGGAATTCGTGTGGTGTATAGATGGTTTCTAAATGAGAGGGATCAATGGTGTTTTGGTCTCAATCTAAGAGTTTGTTGGTTATGGTACAAGGATGTGTTCCTGGTACTCTCAGTATATGATCATGAAGTTGTCATGGGATATCATGTGGTGATTTTGGGTGGTTCTTGGTGAAGAAGCATTTGTTGAGGAAGATAGGGGGAGAACTTCTGTCTGATAAATGTACTAGTGTGGTACATGGATTGTTTGAGGGTCAAGCATTAGGTGAATGCGTTCAGCAGGTGTGTTGAATAGAGGGTGCTCTCTTGAAGACATGAAGATGCGTCTTATGTTTTCTATTCATTCAGGGTGTTCTTCTTGCAAAGGAGCACTGGCTATCTACGACAGGGGGAGTTAGACTTCTGTTTTGGATATATAATTGCAGTGGTGCAGATTGTTTATCAAGATTGTTTGTGGTTTCAAGCAGTTTGTGATAGATTGCCTCAGGTGAGGATGATATGTCAGACGAGATGTCGTGACATTGCCCTACTGGTATAAGTTCTGGGTGAACTTATCAGGTTGTTCTAATTTTGTCATTAATGTCAATGGATTAAATTAGAAGTAATACAAGTATCTTGAGAGTTATTGCTGCTAACTGAGAGATGTCTAAAGAATTGTCTTAACATCTTGGTCAGTTATTCTTGGTCTTCTGGTTGAAAGGGATTAAATAGGTGCTACAAGAGGGACTAAACAAAGTCTGACAAGATGTCAGAACATTGGTTAGGATGTATGGCTGCACTCTTAATTGCTTTGGACGGTGGAGAAATTGTGTCTTAGAGAACGCGTGTTAAACATGTGTTTCGAAAATACGCATTCCTTGAATGGTCCTTGTTAAAAGGAAGAAACAGTCAAATACGGTTTGGTCGGTGCACTTTTGTCTATGAAGATACACAATTTCACTTAATGCTCACATTGAATGGACATGTGTTACTTCCAATGGTTCGTTACATCCTAAGAAAAACGCTCTTGTATATAAAAGGTGTTCTCATCCTCATCTTGTCGCAGGTTATCTTTTCTGTTGTGTTGGGTTCTCATGGGGTTTATCCATTTTTGGGTTGGCTCGATTTGGGTATGGGTCTATCTTGGACATGTTTGTCAATTTTTGGCTAAAAAGGGGGAGAAAAGTACAAGGGTTGAGTCTGTCCTTGCAGTTGGTTTGCAAGGATGTTGGATAGAATGTTATGACATTCTGACTGAGTCTCAGGTTTCCTGTCATACCCTAATTTTTGACCTTAAGATTCTATTTTCATTTCGCATCATCTTGCATAGCTCTTGTGTACGTGTTCATCATGACTAACCAGTTTTTGCAGGTGTAATACTTTCAAGTATGAATTCTATCAGTTAAGCATTTTCAGGGCCTAACCATTGTGATTCAAGGAGGCTAGGGTTTCCTATTGGTTTGACTCAACTGGTTCCTTCATGCAACTAGGGTTTGAGCATATACTTATCAAGGATTAAAATCAACTTCCTCAGAACTTCTCAAAAGCTTCATTTGGGTTTTCTTCTGGTTGTTTTGAGCATGGGTTATTATGGAATCGTTATATGTTTGTTCTTGAAGACATGATACATTGATTTGGGTCACGATATTTCCAGCTTGGTTGCGATATGATGTTTGTCTTGGACGAAGTTTCATGATTCATGATTCATAAAATTCGAAATAAATTCTCATCCATGCAAAGTACAAGTTCAATTGAGTTCATTTTAAAGCGTTGGTCCATTTTTTACAAGTTAAGAAGGGGAGTGATCCAAACACACCAATTTGAGTTCATGTTAATTCAAGATTCAATACCAAATTCCATCCAAGTTTCTAAGCTGTGAATTTCATGAGATGTGCAAGTTCGAGATAATTTACAAGTTAAATATTTAAGTCCAAATTCTTGCACAAAGTGGAATATTTACAAGACTGGTTACAAAAGTCAAGAATTGGAGGCTTAAGGCCTTATAAATTCCAAATTCAATCCAAGAGGGTCATGGCCTTTCAAAATCAAGTCAGATTATTCAAAAGTCCATCCAAAAGTTCCAAGTTTAGGATTAAATCTATCATGGCAAGGATACAAGATTAAAGTGACACGAAAAGTTTACAAAAATTAATTGAATGACTTCACATTAATAGTTCAAAAGTTCTTAAGTTGTTCAGGTTCATTACAAGTACAGGTTTTTTTTAATTTTCTGATGTGTCCACGTGTGCTCTCCACTTAAGTTTCAGATGAGTCATTGTGTGGCAAAGTGGTAATGTAAATGTTTCCGTCAGATGATACAGCAGCCCTCGAATCGAAATTTTGATGATAACCACGCTTGGATATGCATTGGCTTGTAAGGATATTTTGTAGCACTGCCATTCCTAGCCCATGACTTGTAGCTGTCCAAAGAGAGATTATGGCACCATTATACACCAGCAAATTGAAAGAAAAATCATCCTAAACAAGATCACAACCTACTGAATTGGAAAGAGAAGGAAATCTGAACTGTCGGAACATGCTGAGTCGAATATGAAAAAAACATTAATTTATCAAATAAACAGGATATAATCAAGACATTCAATCCAAAACACAATCAAACATACAAGTCAAATTGAATTTCTTTTCCAAAACAATTCTGAGTCGAGCAAGGAAAGAATCTTAGCCATGATTACTATTGTTCCAAAACCAGTTTTGAATGATATCTCGCAGTTAATTTCAGATTTTCGGTTTTTTCAAGCTCTGGATCTATAAAAGGAGAGGACGTAGATTTTACACAGATATTTAGAGCAGAAAATCACACATTTACGGCAAGTTTCGAATTCAATTCAATACAAGATCAAACCTGTCGAACCGAAAAAGAAAAGAATGAAAAACATGTCGGTACGAAAATAGAAATTTGTTCATGAATTCTCAGCAACAAATCAGACAAATTATATTTCCAAAACCAGACCAAACATGTTCTAAACAATTTCGATTTGTTTCCAAAACAATCACAAGCATGTTGGCACGAAAACGGAAAATAATCAGAAGCAGCATTACTTTGTTTCCAAGACAAGGGCCACACACATTCAAGAGCAGCATTAAAACAATAATCCATTTCTTAGATTATAAAAGGACACACCAGAAAATCCACGATTCACAACAAGAGAAACAACATTCACTCAGAAAAACTCACAAAATCAAAATCATAGAGGTATCATCACATACAACATCAAAGGAGGAAGAAATGTTCACACAAATTCAACAACACAACGCCACACGAGCCAACAGCAAAGACGCAAGGAGATCTTCATACCTGTAAATGCGAGGACCTCTGGTTTTCTTATTCACTTCGCCGCCGAAGACGCGTCGGACGAACTCCGACAGGTAATCTCGCTTCGAGCTTTAAAGTCTTGATGTAGTTGCTTGATCACGAATCCTATTTTGATTGCTGCTAGTTGTTCAATAATTTGTGTTGATCTTTGTTGTCGATTCGAGCGATCCTCCGCCGTTATTATTGCTTGCTTCCACCGAACTCCTTGTTGAATCACTACGGCATTTGATCACTCTACAAATATTATATGGTGTTTGTGTATCTTTACTGTGTTGCCATTGTTTAATGTGAATATATAATGCTATTGTTTAGAATTTTCATTGCCATGTGGACGGTGGTGGTGGTGTTATGCATAAAAATCCATGGTAGATCATTCGTGTGTATGATGTGTATAGTGTAATGACTTTCTATGCTTTCACTTTTTATCACTTGAATTTTATTTCATTTTTGTTTTTTTCTCTATATTAGAGTAAATGTGTATTTCATAAGTGAAAGTTGAGATTAAGGATAAATGTTATTATAAAAATGTCAAATATTCAAGTTGGTTTTAGTTAATCAATTTAATTATTAGATTTTTTTCTTTTTTTTTAATAAGAAATCAATTTAGGTTTTTAACTATTATTATAAAAAGTCATAAAAGACAAAAAAAATTATTATTATCTAATTATAATTAATTAGGGTTGTTTCTTTAAGGTTGTTAACTTAAACAATTAATAAATAACTCCCTTATATCACGCCGCCGCACGATTGAGACGTTCACTTACCCTCCATCCTAGCCCTAGGATTAGAGTCACTGTTCTCTATGTGAGTATCCTGCCATTGGCACTAACCTCCCTTTATCCTAACCTTAGAATCGGAGTCGCCGCACTCCATGTAAGTATCTCGCCATGGATACTTACCTCCCCCTTGGAACCTTGACCACCGTCGAGAGTTCCTCACCCTCTTTGAGGGGAACTACGAATACTCTGATTCTACTCCCGTCAGGATACGTAGACCCAAGATGCGATGTCTTGGCGAGTATACTTAGATACTAACCCCTAGGTCTTTCCCTTAGCACATACCCTTAGCAAGCGAGCAATAAATAACATAAATAATAACAAGAGGTTCCTGTAGAGTACTTGTTTACTGTGAATTTTGGTAAACAACCTCTGGTCTATCAATTTTAAATAAAACCGACATAACTTGCAGGATCGACCACACAAATCCTAGGACATGTGCTAAGTTTAAGGGAAAATGTAACTGACAATGATAAATGCAAGAAATGTAAATTGAACTCCACGTTCGACAGTAAAAGAAAACTACATGAACTCCACATTCGACTACTTGCAAATAAAGTAAAGGCTTGGAAATGTAAAGGGCTGTAAATAGATGATGCAGAATTTAAAGGCGTCGAATGTAAAATACAAAAAGGTAAAAGACTTTGAAAAATAAAAGTGCAGGAAGATACATAACTGTCGAAAGTAAACAACAAGAAATGTTAAAGTGCTTGAACTCCACGTTCTTGAATGTAAAAGGTGCAGAAAGAGTAAATGACTATCAAAGGTAAATGCAGTAATGTAAAAGCTTTTGAAAAATGCAATGAACTCCACGTTCTTGAAAATAAAGACTGAAATGTAAAGGTGTTGTACAAAGTAACTGCAGGGAGTTTAAATGACTTTAAAAATAAAAGACTTTGAAGATAAAAGACAAGAAATAAAGATGAACTCCACGTTCTTGGAAATAAAGACTTTAAAGGTAAATGCCTGAATATAAAGGTGCAGTCGAAAGTAGATGCAGGAAGTTTAAATGAAAGTTGAAAAACAAGACTTTGAGTAAATTTGACATGAAAAGTAAAATTCAGGAAAACGTAAAGACATGGAAAGTAAATGCTTGAAGCTTAAACATGATGAAGATAAATTGCATTACTGAAGAAAGTGGTGTTACATCACGTACATTCTCACGAACTCGTTTCTCTACACGCGGGTACTTTGAGTTTCTTTGAGTAACTTGTACAAAAATATGAACACCCTTATTACATAGAACTAACTCCTATTTATAGTGCTAAGAAATAACTACTAAGTGGTGGTTATTGCTCCAAACGTGTCTCTCTGGCGCCTTCTCCTTGGCCTCAACTGTTCCCACGTTCACAACTGCTCCTATTTGAATTTCAAACATTGGAAATTCCCTTCAGCCTTAGTATAACAACTGCAGCGCGCGTTTCCATATTCCCATGGTCGAAACCTTTCCCAACACTTAGCCATTTTTTAGGCTTCCAAAACCCCTATTCGACTCAGGCTTCACCAAAACTGGGTCGAAGCCTTCTTTACGTTAAAAATAATTTTTTAACTTAAAATAGCTTTGATTCTTTCTAGCGTCGAAAATGAGGGTTAACAAATTGCCCCCAAGGAATGTCCTTTCGCCAGAATTGGTAGGAAGGTCATTTCTTGATGTAATAACCATTTCGACGCTTGTTTGCATGGCTTCAACTGAGTATCCCACTAATTACTTAGTGGCTGAATTGTTCAGTTTCTCTAACACAGGCTTATGACGTCATACCATCATGACAAATCCTTAAACGTCTCTTCGACCGTATTCATCATAACACTTTTCATGAAAGCAGATGTTTGCAGTCTGAACATAACTGCTACCATTCATCACGTCTCCAGGAAAAGAACACGCGTTCCACTAACTCCTCAACTTCAACGGTAGATCCAAGGTTCTTGGGATTTTCAAACGTCTATAAATACCCATTTCCACCACTTTGTGAACTTTCCACACTCTCATATTCTCAAGCGAACATCTTCTTCTCTTCAGTTTCTCTTACGCAAAACCCAGAAAAACACCATCTTTTCGTCTTCTTCAACAATGGCGTCTTCCCAAACCAATCCTCAACCAAAGAAAACTCAAAGAGGCAAGGCTACTCCATTTAAACAAGACATTCCTTCATTCGCAAATATCCCAGGCCCCCAAATAGTAGATAACCGTCGTTGCATGCCAGAACCCACCACTGAAGAAACACGAGCCATATATAAGTCTCAGGTAATGATTCCTTTAATCGTTTCTGACAAACCTTATGCGCTATCTGGTCCTCTAGCTGATGTTAACATTTCTAATGAGAAACTAAGTGAGTTTCTCCCCTCTTACCAAAAAACAAGGCCATTAGGGCAAAAAAGCTTTTTCAAAATTAACGTTTCTGACGAAACCTCTCCTGAAGAAATCCCCTTGCCCAAAATCAACGTTGGTTATCTCACTGATGGAACCGGGCTGGTGAGAGCTGTCAATCCCTTGAAGGAATTTGACCAATGGATGGCGAAGATGGAGAAGGTCAAAGCTGAACATTGGAAGAATATAGGGATTTATGACCTTCTTATGCTGTCGAAGACCAGCATACCATACTGTCTGAACATGTTGGCAGCGTCCTTATACTTTTGGGACAGCACCCATTATACCTTCCATCTGCCATATGGAATGGTTACCCCAACCTTGTTCGACGTAGCTGCCATCACAGGTCTTCGCCCAGATGGTCTTACCTATAACCCTGAGGTTGATGCTGAAGACACCATCAATATTTTAGGCTCTAAACTTACATACACTCTCTTCATCAAACACCACTTTAAACAAGAAGATGACAAAGTGTCTGATGAAGAACATATTGCTTTTCTTACAGTCTGGCTGTCAAGATATGTTTTCTGTACAAAATCTTTGCAGGTAGCTAAGAAATACCTGCCCCTGGCGAATCAACTTCACAACAACAGAGGAACCTGCTTGAGTGAACTCATCCTGGCGAACCTTTATGAGTCTATCAGCGAAGGAGCTTCTCGACTTAGAAATGTGGAGGCCCAAGGTCCTATGCACTTGAGTGGGCCTCTTTGGCTACTTCAATTGTGGCTTAATGCTACATTTGAGGCCATCTTCCCCAGAAAAGGCCTAGTTGATGAAGCCTCTGCTGAAATCAGGGAAAGGAGTGTCGAAGGGACGCATCTGGCCAAACTCACTCCCAATGATGATGGTGAAACCCTTCAAAGGGCCTTTACCAGTTATATTATGATGTTTGCCAAGCGCTATGAGTTCACTCCTAGCATGGCACCTTTTGCTCAAAGGAGATATGGCCCTGTGTGGTTTAAAAAGCCATTTCCAAATCCTCACCAAACTCTTGATCAAGAATCCCTTGCTATCTGGGAAGCCTTTTTGATTCCCAGATTCTTTATCCACAGGCTGAACTTAGGGAGAGGTTTATCAGCACTGATTGCCTATCAACCAAACCTTGTCTCTCGACAGTTTGGGCTGGCCCGAGCTTTCCTCAATGCTTGTATGAGAGAAAGGGCCAAGTAATTCTTCACACTGCCTGCTTCGACGAGGAAAATGTCTCCCTTACACTCGACAGCCGGAATGAGAAAAGAAGAGTCCTCTCCCCTGTGTTTTTTTAGCCTTCTTTTCTATGCACTTCATCATTCCACCAATGGTGGTCGAAGCACTATAGCGAGCACTTTCTTGATGTGGCTACATTTTCTTCATTACTTGACCAAGCTTTTCTCAATGTGCAGGACAAGACGAAAAAGAGTAAGTTTACTCACATCGAAGAAATACAGGCTTTCCAAAAATACTTTGAAACTATCTATCGACCAGATGATCTTAGTCGAACCATTCATGAGGCTGCTGTTACTCTAAAGAGAAAATTTCTTGAAAAGTTGGATCAACTAAAAATTCCACCCAGCGTCCCTTATGAGAAACGTTATGAGGTAGCTTTTAAACTTTTTCCTCCAAAGTTCCCTCGACTGCCTAATGCTGATTTTGGAGTGGCGCTTGCCCCTCCATTTCCAGATTGGTTTGTCTGTGGGGAGCATTTAAACTTCTTCGACGGCAGTCTCAGCCAAAGGCCCAACGAGTGGTTTCGACTAAGCATATGTTAGACAGTTTTAAAGGACACCTTCATATAGGAATTCAGGACGTTCGTGTCGAATCTGAAATATATGAAGGTTCGAAACCCTTAATCCATGGCTTCATAACTAACCACGTAATCATTAACTTGTAACAATTTTTTACTGTCTTTCAGCTGTGCCTAGGAAAACTGCTTCAACTAGGGTTGCCACCTCACAAAGTGGCAAAGAACCAGAGAGCACACAGGTATACTTCACATCCCCTGCTTACACTTTTACTATATGAATTTCTTTCTTATATTTGCATTGCCTCTTCAGACTGGTCGAAAACCTCCAACACCTTCCAAGAAAGGTAAAAAGGATACCCCAGCTGTTATTATATCTTCAGAGGCCTCAGATGAATCTCCTAAGGAGGTTCTTACAAAGAAAAGAAGAAAACCAATAAAGGCATCTGGACCTACTGGCCCACCTCCTTCGAAGGTGGCCAAAATACTTGAAAAGGCACCCACAACAAGTGGTGTCGAAAAAGAACCTTCCACGGTGGCCTCGAGAACACCTCTTGGTGACCATGGGAGTGATGACTCAAGTCCTGATGTTGTACAAGCTCAGGTATGT
This sequence comes from Lathyrus tuberosus, assembly GCA_022829125.1. Classification (NCBI taxonomy): domain Eukaryota; kingdom Viridiplantae; phylum Streptophyta; class Magnoliopsida; order Fabales; family Fabaceae; genus Lathyrus; species Lathyrus tuberosus. Next base: position 2,289,325 of record JALAZF010000603.1, on the reverse strand, counting down.
GCACCATTTTTTCATTATACTGACGTTTTTTGCCCAAGTTCTTTCAATCTCATTTTCTCCACTTGTGTTCTTTAGGCAAATATAATCAATAATCCTGATCCCCAACCAACTCCAAGCAACCTCGCCACCAACATAATTACCAATCCCACTCCTCAACCGACTGCAGAAAGCTTCACCACCACACTCCTTAACAGCCAAGGTGAGCCAACTTATCACCCATCTTCTGATATTGACTTTGGTTTGAGTGAGATTAATCAACCTAATCCACATGCTGCAGAACACACCACACCACCAGTTCAAACCCCTACTCAAAATGCACAAGCTGATGGCGCCAATTCTGATGATGATGATGCCTCAAGTCCACCACCTTTCAACCTGGCTAACTTCATGGACAATGATCAATTGGTTGAAGAAGAAAGAAATGAACCTGAAGTTCAAACACACAACGAAAATCCTGGTCAAGCTACGCCTGAGGAGACAAATGAACCACATCCTACACCAGCTGATGACCAGGAGAATATTCGACCAATTGCTGGAGAGCCTGACGAAGAAATAGTAGTCGAAGAAGAAAAAGATGAAGAAGGAGAAGAATCAGAAGAAGAGGAGGAAGAAGAACAAACTGATCCTAATCCCCACCATACTCCTTCACTTGTGGTCCAGCAAACCCTGGCTAACCTTCCACCTCCTGGAGACTCACTGACAGCACTCAAGTGGTCGAACCCACGTGAGTATTCCAAATTAATACTCGGGCAGAAGTATTGTTCTTCTTCTTCTGTCTCTTCGACTCCAGCATCAAATGACTTCGCCAAACCAATCCTCCAAGCCATAAAGAAAAAATTCTTCAGGGGGGACATTCACAAAGTTTTGGCCTCAGACCCATCTGCAACCGCTTATCTGAAGGATACCCTTGGAAAGCTTGAACTCACCACTCTTAATCCAGACGTTTCTGGTTTTCTGATAGAGTTAACCGCTGTGGTGAACCAAATAGCTGCAGAGATAAAGCTGCTTCCATCTATCAGGAATACCATAGAGGAAACATCTGGTCTTGAGAGTGCAGCTTGGTGCGGTGCAAAGGAGTCATATGAGAAGGTCGAAAGTATAGAGGCTGACCAAAAGAAAACACAAGATGAAATAGCCTCTAATCAGAAGAATATCGAAGCTTGGAAGCAGCAAATCACTGAGTTACAAGCTAAAATTGAGAATGCTGAAAAACGCAACCGTGATTTGCAGAACTTCGACACCACTGAGATGGCTAGGGAAATGAAACATGTCATAGATCGTATTGAGGCAGCCCAAAAACTTGAGAAACAGCTTTCCACGGTCAAACTTGATGAATCCTTGTGCAATGCTCGCCTCAAACATCACATAGAAACCTTTGCCCAGTTGGAGTCGAGGCTTCCCTTCTGATGCTTTCAAGACCTTTATTTGCTCAACCAATCATTTGTTTCTTGGCCTTTTCAAGTCTTTATGTAATGACAGTTTTATGCCTTTGGCATTGATTAATCAATTGTTAGTATTCATCCATTAACTGCTTTCGACCCATATTATATTATGATGCATTTTATTTATTGCCTCACATTTAAGTCAAATTTGCAATTAAGACATTCTGCCTTTTTTTTCTTGGAAAACAAAATTTTCTCAGTTTTAAAACTTCAAGGCATAAGCCTTTAGCTTTAAAGTAACATTGATAGCATAGCCCTCAGGCATACTTCCAAGAATAACTCACGTGTTTCCACCGTTTGACTGGCCAATCCAATCGATACTTCGCCTCTATAAATTTCTTCCACATGACCAAGTTTTGCATAGAAGCAAACATGAACAATTCAGAGAAATCATCAGCCAAGAAAATGGCTGGAAAGGCAAAGGCAGTTGAGGAAACAAAAAAGATGGAGGCAACGAAGAAAGTTGAAGCCTCTATTGGAACAACCTCTCAAGCCAAGAAAAGAGAAACTAAAATGAAGATCTCTAAGAAAGGACGCTCCAACACCCAGGACTTTGATGATGAACCAGATGCATATTATATGGATTTCCTCAAATCCATAGATTGGAGAGATTATGAATAACCTTTCCTTGATTAAAAAATTGTTGTGTTGATTCTCCTTTGCTTTGTATGCCATATTAGCCTGAGTTGTCCTATTTTGGCTTTCTTTTTATTGAATAAAGCTTAAGTTTTGATATGAATCTCTTGTAACATAGGCTTATATTTTTTCAAATACTTGCCATTTACTTTCAAGATTCTTTTATCTTTGTCTAACTCTTCCACTTCATAAGCTCCATTAGAGAAAACTTGTATGACTTGGAATGGACCTTCCCACTTAGGAAACCATTTGCCTAATGTTCTATCCTTTCGATCCATAGGCAAAATCACTTTCCAAACTAAATCCCCACATGCAAAAGATTTAGACTTAACCTTTTTGTTGTAAGATTCTTCGACCCTTTTCTTTTGTCTTCTTAACAACTCCAAGGCTCTAAGCCTTTCTTCATCCAAATCCACTAATTCATTCATCATCATTTCCCAATAATCCTCAGAGGGAATCTCATGATGTCTTTGAACTCTTACAGATTGCAAATAAATCTCAACGGGCAATACTGCATCATGACCAAAAGTAAGTCGAAACGGAGTAGTATTAGTAGCCTCTTTTGGGGATGTTCGACATGCCCAAAGAACTTGGTCTAATGTCTTATGCCAATTTCTAGGCCTCTTTCCCACATGCTTCTTAATTAGTCCAATCACTACCTTATTGGCAGCTTCGACTTGCCCATTGGCCTGAGCATAATAAGGTGTAGAAGTCAATAACTTAAAACCTATTTCTTTGGCAAACTCCTGCATCTTTCGACCAGTAAACACTGATCCTTGATCCGTAGTGATTGTTTCAGGAATACCAAATCTATAAATAATGTGATTTTGAATGAATTCAATAACATCTTCTTGACCTATATTCGCCAGTGGTATTGCTTCAATCCACTTGGTGAAATAATCAATTCCCACCAAAATATATCTTTGGTTCTTTGAAGACGCTGGTCGAATCTCTCCCACTATATCCAAAGCCCATCCTCTGAAAGGCCATGGTTTCACTATGGAATGTAATTCACTTGCAGGGATATGCTGTATGCCAGCATGAATTTGACATTCTTGGCAACCCTTAGCAAATTCTATGCAATCTTTCAGCATAGTAGGCCAATACATGCCTTGTCGAAACAACAGTCATTTCATCTTCTGGCCAACTTGGTGTGCTCCACATGTCCCACTATGTACTGTCGAAAGAGCCAAATATGCCTCTACTTCACTAAGGCATTTCAAGAAGACTCCCTCAGGGGTCTTTTTAAACAATTCATTACCCAAAAGTACATAGCTTAAAGCTTGATACCTGATTTTTCACTCTATCGAAGCCGTTGGATTTCGCAAATATTCAACTATAGGCTTCCTCCAATCTTCATCTGTCAAATTATCTATAGCAAAAATTTCAAAATTTTCTCCATCTATGCATCCAAGCTTAGTTGTTTCTAAGTCTGATGGGCACAATCCAACAGCCACCACTTTACCTCTTGCTTCAATTACTTCTTGAAGGTTTTCCTTCGACACCTTGTGTCCAGAGGCAATTTGAGCCAAGTCATTAGCAACTTGATTCTCTATTCTAGGTATGTGTTGGATGGCCACTACCTCAAATTTCTTTAATAATCTATTGGCTATCACAAAGTACATAATGAGATTTTCTTTAACACATTTATATTCCTTTGTGATTTGTTTTATAACCAATTATGAGTCTCCCATTATTTCGACTCTAGTTGCCCCCAATTCTAACAAAACTTCAAGGCCAGCAATTAATGCTTCATATTCAGCCTCATTGTTAGAGCAAGGTCCTTCGAACTTGTACTTGAATTTTGTTGGAATTTTTTCAGGAGAAATAATGTATATTCCCACTCCTGTTCCGTTTTTATGACTTGATCCATCAAAGTATAACTTCCAGAATTTTAATTCAACATAATTCAAATCATTTTCATTTATGGAGTGGTCAACTATAAAGTCTGCAACTATTTGCCATTTCACCGCTTTTAAAGGTTGATATGTTAGAGAAAATTCTGTTAATGCTAATGCCCATTTGCCAATTCGACTATGCAAAATAGGCTTAGATAACATATGTTTTACAACATCAAAGTGAGAAGAAACATACACATCAACTGGCTTTATATATTGCTTAAATTTAGTACAAGAGAAATACAAGCATAAGCATAACTTTTCAATCATGTTATACCTAGTTTCAGCATCATTTAAAACTCGACTAAGGTAATAAATGGCTCTTTCGACTCCATTTTCATCCTCCTGAGCTAACATGCTCCCTAGAGTTTTATCTGATGCAGCTATATACAATCTCATACTCTTGTTTCTACAAGGTGGTGAAAGAATTGGAGGGTGGCTTAGGTACTCCTTGATTTTGTTGAAGGCTTCCTGCTGTAATTGCCCCCACTCAAAACCATCTTTGTTGAAACAAAGCAATGGCGAAAAAGCTTGTGTTTTGCCACTCAGGTTGGATATAAACCTTCTTAAGAAGTTGATCTTGCCCAGCAACGACTGCAACTCCTTTTTGGTTGATGGCGCTTTCGGATCCATTATGGCTTTGGTTTTATTCTGATTTATTTCGATCCCTTTATTGTGGACCACAAAGCCTAGGAAATCCCCTGCCTGCACACAAAAAGCACATTTGAGAGGATTCATTTTAAGACCATATTTTCTCATCCTTTCAAAGGACTGTCGAAGATGGTCAATGTGACTCTTCCCAGAAATATATTTTATAACAATATCATCAATGTAAATTTGCATGAATGTGTCTATAAAATCATGGAAGATTGAATTCATCGCCCTTTGATAAGTGGCACCAGCATTTTTGAGACCAAAAGGCATCACTACTCATTCATAGGTGCCTAAGGCTCCAGGGCATCTAAAAGCAGTTTTATGAACATCTTCCTCAGCAATGAATATTTGGTTGTAGCCAGAATATCCATCCAGCATACTAAGATATTCATGTCCTGCTGCAGAATCTATTAACATTTCTGCTACTGGCATTGAATATTCATCTTTAGGAGTTGCAGAGTTTAAATCTCTAAAATCAATGCAAACTCTCAAAGACCCGTTCTTTTTAATAACAGGTACTATATTAGCCAACCATTCGACATACCTTACCGTGCGAATGAATTTGCAACGAAGCAGTCTTTTGACTTCCTCTTTGATCTTTGACAATATCTCTGGTGCAAACCGTCTTGGGTTCTGCTTGACTGGTTTTTTCCCAGGTGTCATAGGTAACCTGTGTTCGACCAACTCCCTGCTCAAACCAGGCATCTCATCATAATCCCAGGCGAAGCAGTCCTTGAACTCCTTCAACAACTGAACCACTTCAACCTTCAACTGGGGATCAAGGTTGGCACTGATGTAGGTAGGCCTTTTGGTTGTCCCCTCACTGAGGTCAACTTCTTCTAAAGGATCTTGTGCTAGCATTTTGATATTATTCGCCAACGGATCCTTCTCAAATCCCAAAGGCTCATCTTCATAGATGGCGTCGAGCCTCTGGCTTTGCTCTCCAGTTTCAGTCTTATCTGGAGGTTTTGGGTCGAAGTCCTTACCAGGACCTTCTTGATAAAATTCAGAAATGGCTTCGCCGGCCATATAGTCATTAGCAGCTTCTAAAGCCGCTTGTAGTTTCGTTTCAGCCACATAGGCCGAAATTCTTTTTAAAGCTTCGAGCTCAGTCATGATCACTGAATTCATCTCCCCATCCTGTCGGCTCTATTGGAGGTGAGCCTAAGCATGGCAACCTTCCTCCTGGTACTTCCCTGTCCCATCTGAAACCTTCGACAGGGTGTAAATACAATGAATAAAACGTTTCTTCATCATGCGTAAACTCAAAGTCAGCTGGAGGACATGGAGCAATGTTCGCCAAATGTTTCTCAAACTGTCTACTATCCACATGATTAATAGGTACCTTAAAGTACCCTTGATCAGCTTCAATATTTTCAACTATCCCATCTGGTCTCCAAATGGTGATTCTTTGATGCATAGATAAAGGTACAGCTCTTATCCCATGAATCCACTCCCTACCCAAGAGTAGATTGTAGTTAGCTTTCGTCTCAACGACCATAAACACTGTTGGTCTGGTAATGGTTCCCACAGTAAGATCCACTTGAATCACTCCTAGAGTGGAACTAACTTTTCCTTCATAGTTCGACAGAACCATGTTGTGGGGTTTGGTATCAGTCTCAAACTTCTCAATCTTGCTCAGCAAAAATATTGGCATTAAATTAACAGTTGCACCACAATCCACCAAGATTTTGTTAACAGGAACATTTTCTACTTTGCCAGTAATGTAGAGAGGTTTCAGATGACCCTTCATTGCCTCTGTGGGGCGTTCAAAGAAAGCATTATGTTCTTCGACGCACCCATTGTTCATGATGTAATAACACACAGGCTTGGGTGCCAACATTTCTAATTCAGCAGTTTGATCCAAGTCTTTGACCTCTGAAACTTGACCAAATTCTTTTGGCATTACTGATACCACATTCACAAGAATATCTAGAGAAGTTGCTGACTCACTGTCGAAATTATCAGTCATATTCTCATCATCTTCAACTTCCTTCTCTGGCTGAACCTTGAACAGCTTTCGCCTTATGGGCATCTTCTCAATTGTCCCAACTTGATTATCAATATTGGTGCTTGACTCTCCTTGTACCTGAGCCTCCCTGATAGCCTTTCGCCTACGTTGCTCCCTTCGCCATTGTGATCTAGACATGGGATTTTTACCCTTGTAATTTTGAGAAATGTATGCTGACTTGTTGGTGGTATGGTTCTCTTTTCTATACTCAAATGAAGAACCTCTTTCCACCATGGCTGCAAGATTATTTTCTTCTGCTTGATTTCGATGTCGAACCTGTCTAAGTAATTGATCAGCATTTTGGTTCCTGTTCACCATCACTACTGGCTCTTCCTCCATCTGGATTGGCATCTGGTTTCTTGGTGGTTCGACTCTAAAATGATCAATCATCTCTTGATCTTCCAAGTTCACCTCAGGTCCATGACGTGGATGACGTCTTGGAATATCTTCGACGACAGTTGCTCTTTGATCCACCGCTGGTACTCCCATGAAATCAGCCATGTGTGCCAATTGTGTAGCCAATTGTTGGTTAGTTTGAGTCGTATTCTGAATCAAGGGTGAAAAACTTCTCCCATTGTCTGAGACAACGTATGCACCATTTGCATGTTACTTTCATCCATCTGCTGTCTCAAACAATTTATGGATGTATTGGTAAGACTAGGCGCTTGAACAGAGTAACCAACACCTATACTCTGGTTGTTTCGACCTCCTGATCTGGATCCTTGCAATGGCGAAGATACCACATTTTCTGAAAATACAGGTGGAGCATTCTGCAGATTTTGCATCATTGATGTAGGCATACCATAGGGTTGACTCCTTGACCCTAAATGTGGAAAACCTGGAGGAGGGAGATGCTGGTATACCGAATTTCCTCCTGAGGGTGTTGGCGAATTAGGACTTTGTGGTCCTATGTATTCTAACACAGGTTGAGTATATGATTTTGTATATGTTGATCCCGGTTCAGACACTACTAATGGAGATGACGTTTGTCCTCCTGTCGAAGGCACTGGTGATGATGTGCTTTGAGACCCCATACTGCTACTTGACTGAGTGTTTGAAATACTCCCTTGAGGATCAACTTGTTGGTTGGCATTAGTTGCCATTCTCTTAGTGTATCTTCTCTTTGGTATTCCTTCGTTTGTTGTGGCTAACTTCCCACTTCTCAATAACATACAACGAAAGTATTTCTTCACCAAGAAAGATAAGATCAACAAAAAGTATAAATCTTAGCACTAGGTCCCACCGGGCGTGCCAATTTGTTTACTGTGAATTTTGGTAAACAACCTCTGGTCTATCAATTTTAAATAAAACTGACTAACTTGCAGGATCGACCACACAAATCCTAGGACATGTGCTAAGTTTAAGGGAAAATGTAACTGACAATGATAAATGCAAGAAATGTAAATTGAACTCCACGTTCGACAGTAAAAGAAAACTACATGAACTCCACGTTCGACTACTTGCAAATAAAGTAAAGGTTTGGAAATGTAAAGGGCGGTAAATAGATGATGCAGAATTTAAAGGTGTCGAATGTAAAAGACAAAAAGGTAAAGGACTTTGAAAAATAAAAGTGCAGGAAGATACATAACTGTCGAAAGTAAACAACAAGAAATGTTAAAGTGCTTGAACTCCACGTTCTTGAATGTAAAAGGTGCAGAAAGAGTAAATGACTGTCGAAGGTAAATGCAGTAATGTAAAAGCTTTTGAAAAATGCAATGAACTCCACGTTCTTAAAAATAAAGACTGAAATGTAAAGGTGTTGTCAAAAGTAACTGCAGGAAGTTTAAATGACTTTAAAAATAAAAGACTTTGAAGATAAAAGACAAGAAATAAAAATGAACTCCACGTTCTTGGAAATAAAGACTTTAAAGGTAAATGCTTGAATATAAAGGTGCAGTCGAAAGTAGATGCAGAAAGTTTAAATGAAAGTTGAAAAACAAGACTTTGAGTAAATTTGACATGAAAAGTAAAATTCAGGAAAACGTAAAGACATGGAAAGTAAATGCTTAAAGCTTAAACATGATGAAGATAAATTGCATTACTGAAGAAAGTGGTGTTACATCACGTACATTCTCACGAACTCATTTCTCTACACGCGGGTACTTTGAGTTTCTTTGAGTAGCTTGTACAAAAATATGAACACCCTTATTACATAGAACTAACTCCTATTTATAGTACTAAGAAATAACTACTAAGTGGTGGTTATTGCTTCAAACGTGTCTCTCTGGCGCCTTCTCCTTGGCCTCAACTGTTCCCACGTTCACAACTGCTCCTATTTGAATTTCAAACATTGGAAATTCCCTCCAGCCTTAGTATAACAACTGCAGCGCGCGTTTCCATATTCCCATGGTCGAAACCTTTCCCAACACTTAGCCATTTTTTAGGCTTCCAAAACCCCTATTCGACTCAGGCTTCACCAAAACTGGGTCGAAGCCTTCTTTACGTTAAAAATAATTTTTTAACTTAAAATAGCTTTGATTCTTTCTAGCATCGAAAATGAGGGTTAACAGTACTACAGACGTTTAGGATGCTAATACCTTCCCTAGACGTAACCAACCCCTGAACTTAGATTCTCTTAACTTAGGTTTTTCGATCTTTAACCTTTGCTTTGGATAAATCAAAGACTGGTGGTGAACTTTAAAATTTGTGATTGAAGTTAACTAATAGCTTGATATCCTATTCTCACCGCGACATTTCCCATATGTTTTGAGTCCTTCTTTCGTGGCTTGTGTTTGAGTTATGAACATAGTTGTATCCTGTGTTCTGAGTTACCCGGAGTAGTAGTCTGCTTCCTTATGAGAAAAGTGTAAGCTGCCGGCTGAAATGACTTCGGGACTTTCTACTCTATAAGGAGCATCCTGGGTTTATTGTGCAAAAGGAGTTTTAGCCAAAATTTGTCAAAAGGGGGAGATTGAAGACTCTAAATATTTGAACAAATTTTGGTAAAACAGGTTGCGGCACAAGATGTTCCAACAACAAAGAAGAATCCTGCTAAAAGAAGACATGTCAGATAAGATGTCCCAAAACGATGTTAGGACATCGTGTCTGTTACTAACAGCAGGATGTTTATAGATCAGTTGCAAGATTTAAGGAGCAATTAGAACATGGATCAAGGAATCAGCCAAAAGAAAGTTGAAAGCCCAACGCAGTAGAAGGCTATTAAAGAAGACCAAGACCTAATGCAAAAAAGAGAGAGAGCACGACATAGACTTAGGAATCCTATTTTGTAAAGTAGGGTTTAGGGTTTTGAGGTTCTCTTGTAAGTCTCCCTCTGTATCGATTTAATACATTGTGGTAGACATAGGTACTTGTACAGATTCAGAAACCCATAGGTAATGAACCGTGTATTGTTCTTGGATGAAGCTTTGAAGCAAATCCAAGTTAACTTGTTATTCAAGGATGCTTAACTGAACTTTGTATTGAAAGGGGTGTCTTTTAATAGGATGATACAGTTATGGTGTAGTAACTGTTAGATAATCACATGTTGTGATTTAGGGAGTGAGATGGGTTTCTCTTATCTAGGATGGAGTTCTTAGATAAAGTCTTCATTGGGTAGTGATAGGTAAACGTGGGTGTTTACTGTAAACCTGAGGTTGTTTACATAAAACTATACTATTGATAGTGAATTCTTCTTCCTGGATTGGTATCCCCCAGATGTAGGTGATTTGCACCGAACTAAGTCATCATATTCTGAGTTGTTTATCATTCTGTAATTTACAGTTCAGTTTTGATTAACATGTTGCAATAGATGTCAAAACATATGTGTTTCTACAGTTACTGATATCCTGGGTTTCAGTCTGTTGTTTTGTTCTTGTTTAATATTTATGCAGAACAATGCCTTGACATGTGTTAGGACATATGTTGTCTGCTATGCCATAATTTCAGGAAACAATATCTTCTTGGCATCATAACAATGATCCGACAAATTGTTATCTTCTGGTAGCATTTTTTTAAGAAAATCAAGCAATTTCGTGAAACTTTTATCCAACAACCCGTTTTTGCCTTCAAATTAAAAAATTTTAACATCGCAAAAAATCGTGTAAAACTTTTTCACCCTTTATATAAAGGGGTGTCCTTATCACTATATAAAGTATCATAAATATAGTCTTTCCTAAAAGAAGATTCTCCAATATCAAGGAACATATCTTCTAGTCGATCATTCATATTTTCATCTTTATTAACTTCGTGAATTTGTGTCACCCTGTTTCCCTTTTTATCCACTTCACCATGCCACGTCCATATAGTATAATTTTGACACATACCATCGCAACGGTGCTGGAATATTTATTTGTTTTAATTAACAGGAAATCCTTTCACCACGGTTCATGATGGATAAATATAATTGTAGTTAAACATTTTTCATTTTTTGTTTAACTTAAAAATTTAAGTGACACACACATTTTTTTATACGAAAAATGGAAAAATGTTGTTGTTGGGATTCGAAGCTTGTAACACTTAATTTATCACCACAGTTGTTTCACACAACCGTAATGAAATGTCTTTTAATAAAATAAAAATCAGGCGCTTCTAATTTGAGATATTACAACGGTGGACTGAATGACTGTAGTAATATAATGTTACCAAAGGTATATTTTATAGTAGTGATAAGATCAAGTACTACAAGACAAAATATTGAAAAATTTGTCATTTACTGAATAGAGTGCACCCTTATTTGTCTACGCAACAGACCTGCCACAAGACGTGTTATCCCCTGCATGCTGGAAGTTGTACCACCTATAGCTGATTTGAATGAAAGGAGAAGGATTATGCGGTGATTAGTGGTCCAAATAAAGGAATATCCACAAGGCTCGTGATCCAATGACAAGACAAAACCCAAAAATCTAGAAGGTATAAAAGGAACCTCTTGGACAAAATGGAAAGAGGTCAAAAGTTGGAAACTTGAGAAATTACTCTGAAAAATTATCTTGCTGAAGAAGAAGAAGAAGACTGAACCAATATTGAAGAGTTTCTTCCTTTCTCCCTCCATTAAAGAAGTGTTGAGTATCTTGTGGTGACAGAACTAGCCTCATGTTGATTGAAAAAATGCAAGGAGTAGGGTGTCATACTTAGGTTTACATTTTCTTTTCATTTGTCTTTAGAAATGTTGAATGTAAGAACTTGTGCTGTTGTATTTATTTTTCTCATCATGAGCTAAACTCTTTATGTTGAGCCATGTGAAGTTGAATGAAAATGAGTATTTTGTGTTAACATACTGTAGTTTGAAGTGATGCATCTTACTATGTGAAATAATGTTATACAATTGTTTCTTTGCTTGATCACCTTAGAAATAGATAAAAGTTGGCTAAGGGTTGAGAGATTCATTAACTAACGGACTTCATAAGTAAATGTGGTTAAAAATAGTATGATAGACATATTCACTATATTGGTCACTTTAGAATTTTAACTTTTCTTTGAGTAATTACCTAACAGTTACTTTTTTCTCTCTCTCCAATTTCAAAATTCAAATTTTTTTTATCTTCCTCTCTTTCACCATTACTTTATTATGTTCTCTATTTCAAATTCCTCACACTCCCATTTGCAGGGAAACCATTTTCTTCGTTATCTCTTTCTTCCAATCAACAGAAACATCCCTCATTAACCTAATTGTTCACAAACTCCTTATCACAACCCTTCACTTTTTCATCAATGGAATGAATGTCCACCACAAAAAGAATCAAAACATGTGAAAGAAATAACACCACTCCTCATGTGGTGTATTTATATTTTGATTCCCCAAATAATTAAACTTTCGTGAATAGTGGCGCGTAAAGTAGATACATTAAGGTGTTTTCTGCAAGAAATGTGCTTTCTAAAATGGGATTCATCTTTGACATGGAAGATGAAGACCTTGGTCTTACTGATGATGTCAGATGCATCATAACTAGGTAGAAATGGAAGAAGTTTTGCAAGCATCCTCTTCCTTGCAACACTCAAATCATGAAGGAGTTCAACTCCAATTTGAGCATGACATCTCAAAAGAAATTGGAATTCTTTGTGAGAGGAATATTGATTTAATACTCAGAGAAGACAATCAACATGGTGCATAAAGTAAAATTTTGTGTAGACTAATATCAATCACTTTTTGAGAAAATAGATGAGACAAATTTAGATGTGGTACGAGAAACCTTATGCCTGCCTGGAACTACTTGGCTTGAAAGAAACAAATCTACTGACAAGATGGCTATGTGCATGGAATTTCAACCTATTCCAAAGGTTTGGTATCAATTCTTAAGTCACTCACTAATGCATGCCTACAATGAATATGTCAATAAAGGAAGGTTAATCCTGCTCCACAGTATCACCATTTATTCCTCCATTAATATTGATAAGATCATTTGCAAAGAAATGCATGCTTGTGCAAAGCATAAAGATGGACTGTTATACTTCCCCTATTTGATTACTTCTCTCTGCAAGATAGATGATGTCCCAAATAATCCAACTAATGAAATTTGCAATCCTCAAGCTGGGTTTGACAAAGTTGCTGTTTTGAATCTGCTGAAAGCAAAGGGTAACAAAATCCAACTAGAGATAAGCCAGAAGAAATTAGAAGCTTGTTCTTCAAGGAACAATGAAGAGATCTTATGAGAGACTCTACAACAAATGTAGAGGAACTAACGAGAGTTCTACATGTTTTTTAAAGACTAAAAAACCTGGTATAAAGGTTGTATAGTCTCCACAAGGGTGGAGTATTGAACTGATCCCAAATTCTTCCAAAACATATCTCTAGAGATCAACCTGTTGAAGAAACCAACACCCCAAGAGAAACAACATGGAAAGAAAGATTAATCTGAAGGTAACCTGGTGAAGAAGTAAAAGAAATAAAAGGTTAAAAAGAAAAGAGTGTCCTTTATGATGACTGGGTATATCCCATGAGCGACTTTTGATGTGCTAGATGAAGAAACATGAAATAGACAAAAGAAGTCCGAGAAAGCAACCACGAAGAGCAAGAGCCTGGAAAAGAAAGCATTACCAAAGTTAGAAAAATATTTTGACGTGAATGAACCAGTTGGGAGTAAGCATGAGGAGGAAGTAGATGAAAAGATTGTGGTTGAAGAGAAACCAAATGAGAAGGAACCCAAAATTTTTAATGAATATGAGTTGAATAAGATCGCCAACCAAAGTCAGAAATAAGAAATAAACAATGAAAAAGACCAGGAAAATGCTGGAAAAAATGACAAGGAGAAGGACAATAATAAATACATTAATGTTAAAGACAATGATAAGGGAGAAGCCAATAAAGAGCAACCTGAAATAGAGCAAACAACTAAACTCGTTGTGGGAAACCTATCTTTTATTCGTGTGCAGGTACCCATGGAAAAAATTCTACTAAAGTAAAACGAACCCAACTTGAAGAAGACATTCAACAAGATGATGATGATGATGAGGAGGAGGAGGAGGAGGAGGAGGAAAACACTGAGTTCCTTGCCCCATTTAAAACAAATGAAGTATGGGAGCAATATTAAATGAGAGTGTTATTCAAAGATGAAAATACAAAAGTCATAGCCATAGGAATGATGGAAAATTATAAGGAATCGTGGGACTCTCTGTAGATTACTAGTGTTCCTGAAGGTGCTATTATTCTAGAAGATGATGAAATAAGGGAATTCAAGATTAAGGCCAGATATGCTAACATAGGTAAAATTAAAATATACCCCTATGATGTGACATAACATGTCACTAATCCCCCAGCGGAAGGAAAACAAAGGACCACTGAGTCCTCTTCAAAACTGAAATCCAAAGACAAATCAGTTGTTGTTTCTAAAGAGGAGACCAAGTCAGAGAGTAAAGCAGTCAAGGGAAAGCAAAAGGAGGAAAGAAAGAAGAATGACAAAGAAAAGAAGAGAAAAAGAGAAGAAAAATCAACACCAAAAAGGAAAAGCAGAAAGCTTCAAGTCTAGCGGGTATTTCCAACCCATCATATTTAGTTTACTGTAATTTCTTTTATGTTTTTTTATGTGTTAGAAATCATCAGACTGATAATGAGGACATTTTCCTTACTTTAAGTTTGAGGGTGAAGGCACCTATCTAGTTTTTAAATTTTAATCATGTTAGCTTGTTTTATCTCAATTTCAATAAATGAAATATTTTGTTTTGCTGTTTATTTTGTATAGAAAATATAATAATAATCAAAAACAAAATACCTAACTTCATATTTCTAAAAAGCTTTGGAGACTTCTATTGGATTGCTGATAATATTGGAAACAATGTCTTAATAAGAATTAATGCACACATTTTTTGACTTAGTAATAACCCCTGTCACACCAGATGAAGTCAGAAAAGTAGTTAGCCTCTTAAGAAGTTTAAATTGTTCTAGTGTATGGAAGAAAACTAGGGCTGGAAATGAATCAAACCAACTCGAAAATAGTTTGGAACTTGGTTTGACAATTAAATCGTTGAACTAGGTCCATGAACCAAATGAGCTGAATATGAGCAAAAAATTAAGTTAGTTAACTAAATGAGCTAAATTTGAACTATACATAGTTCGACTCATTAGGTTCATGAGTCAACTCGATTATATATGAGAAGAATTATATTGTCTTTAAGAGTAGGTTTAAAGATTTACTTCAAATCTTAACCCTATATTGTCCCTTCAATACTAGTTATGGACGTAAAGGTAACAATTGCATTTAGAGTCATCCTTGTTGGAGGTATAATGACATTTGCTAAAATAACATGTGTAATGAACGTTGCAAGTGGTGTAATTATTTTGTGATGGAAATGTATCAATTTTTAGTCATTTTTGGTGTACTATTTTATTAAATTCGTAAGGTTTCTAAATATTTAGATGAAGTTGTAGATTTTCTAGACAAATTTAAACTCCAATTGAGTAGTAATTGAATTAGACTTTCAAATGTATCTTTTGAAAGTTGTATAGTTTTTTAATTATGATATTTTTAAGACAAAGTTAAATTCCAATATGATAACTTTTATTTTATTTCAATATTTTCTTTTTAAAAAAACTATTAATTTAAAATGTCATATATATAAATAAAAAAATAAACTTAAAAATGGTTTTTAAGCCCGTGAAGCAAGCGAGATGAACCTAACGAGTTGAACCAAATTGTTCATGAACTTATAACGAGTCGAGTTTGAGCTTAAAATAAAGTTTGTGTTGAACTTGAATTGAGATTAGAGTTGAACCAATTCTTAACGAATCGAGTCGACCTAAGGCGAGTTCGATTCGACTCGACTCATTTCCAGCTCTAAAGAAGACTCATTGTAGAACTTTGTTTAAGGAAGGAGATACTAGAAAATAAGGTTATCCATTGAATCTACTGCATTTACTATTGCATGTTTAAAAAAACACAAAAGTGTGCAAAAAAATGAAAATGCCAAAGAGCGTTGTGAATAAAGTTCATGTGCCCGAAACTGAAGGAACAGTGTGTGAAGTCAAGCTTCTCAAAGTATTTTGATGAAGACAAATTCTACAAGCAAGAAAGATTGACAAAACAAATGGCTCAAGACTATCAAGTACAAGTCAAGTTTCACATGATAAAGAAATCAAGTCTTGAAGAAATTCTATTGAAATGATCATAAATTATTAAGTTATAAAGCTCTCAACTTCTCTATAAGTATTCAAGTGCTCAAACCTTGATTCATACATGCCATGATTCATCTAGGCTCTTATGCATTCTTTCTTGGCCTTTCCATTCAATTCCAAGTCAATTTTCTCATTCTGGCCTGATGGTAATCGGTTACCATGTTTTCAGTAACCGGTTACCACCCTTTAGCGTTACATTCTGTGGCATTTTCTTAAGGATATAACCGGTTAATCAATTATGTGTAACCATTTACATGGTGTACATTTTCAAAATTTTTAGTACGTTGGCATAGGTGTAACCGGTTACACCATTTTAGGTAACCGATTACCATTGAACCAATGCCTGAAAATATGCTATTTTTTCATTCAAATGGATTTCAAAATATGTTCTTGAAGCATGGTTTCCTTTCACTCATTGCACTCATTTGTAAAGGTGTGTAAAGGATATTTAAACACCAAAACTTCATATTTTCAAACTACCTTTTTCATCTACTATTCACATAATTTTTATTCTCTTCATCTTTCAAAACTCATAAGTGTTCCATACAAGAATTTTTATTGAAACTTCCTGCACTTAATTTTCATTGTAAAATTATCATAAGTTTCATTCCATACATTGTGAACATTTGTATATCATTGAGGGAATTGTATGCTTGAAGGATAAGATCAATCAAAAGATTGGTACATTGTAATTTTCATTTCAAATTCTTGTAAAAATTTAGAATACTTGTTGTAATCCTTGTTGTCCGGGATTGTTGGAAGACAGAGGTTCATTAAGGGAGGATTGTTCTCTTAGTAGACTTAGTGAAAAATCCAAGAGGATTGTTCTTGGTGGTTTTTGTTAGTGTTTGTATAGGAAGACTAGGATAGTCTTGTATAAGTCCTAACAATAGTAAAATATCTTTCATGTTGAAAGGGGACTAGAGTACTCTCGGACTGTGAGGGGAACCAGGATATTTCTCGGTGTTCTTTATCTTTCTGTACTTTATCATTTTCAGCACTTAGAATCTAAATCGGAAAAATAAGAAGACATAAGTTAAAAACCGAAAAAATTTTAAAGCACCTAATTCACCCCCCCCCCCCCCCTCTTAGGTGCAAACTCTACTTACACAGTGGATGTCTTCACCATTAGTAACAGGTTAGACTCATTACAAGCGAGATCCCATCAGGTAAAAAGGTGGAGCATCTAGAAAAAGTTACTAAGAAAAGTGATGCAAGTAAAATCGTCAAGTTTAAAATGAACCAAATATAAAAAACTGAAGAAAAAAAATGAAATCTTCGACCATAGAATAGAGTAACCAAACTAGGATTTAAGTTAATTATCTTGAATGAAAACTTTAGGCATGACAGGTCACGCATGCAGGCACGCAAGCACGCGCGCGCACACACACACGCACACTCACACACACACACACACACACACACACACACACACACACACACACACACACTTACCACGCACACACATACACATACATACAGACACATTATGCTAAAATGTAATAAAGACTAAGTTGTTCCAATTTTTGATGTGTTCCTCTTAGAAAAGTCTTGAGTTACATGAAATGTGTTGCTAGAGTAAGAGATGAAGGACATACTTTTTCTTTTATGATATTATCTTCCGCATCATCTGAGGACAAGTAATGATTCAATTTTTGGGGTGTCATAACTCACTATTTGTGAGATATTCAAAACCCTTAACACTTGACATTAATTTTGTTATTAAGCAAGTATATTAGGTTAATTTAAGTTCATTTTTTCTCTTTTAAGTAATTTTGTAAAGAGCACAATAGGTGCTCTCTTTTATGAGTTTTTATGTATTTGTTACATGTGCGGGACTGCTTTCTGATAAGTTCTAGCACAACAGAACTAGGCCGTCACTTGAACCTTAATTTTCAGCAAAGTCTTGGATGCAAAGGAGGTTACAAGGAATTAGGGGTGACAAAACGGGCCGGGGCCCGCCGGGCTGGCCCGTCACCCGCCAAAAAGCGGCGAGCTGGGTTGGGATTTTGGGCCCGCCCACCCGTTTCGCCCAACCCGCAAAAGGGAAAATCCCCGCAGGCGGAAGCATAATGGGGCGGGGTTGGCCCGCCAGCCCGTTAAAATAAATTTAAAAAAAATAAGTTAAAAAATATTCATGATGGCCCAGTAAAACAAGGCAAATGAAATGAGGCCTTTATGCTATCGTGACCTAGAATCCTAGATTTCTTTTCATTTGCCTCATGTACTTTCCTTTCCTTTATCTTCTTCTCACTCTCATTCTCACTATACAATCAGAAAGAGAAAGAAACTCGCCCAACTCGCCGATCCAAAAGGTTCAATCTTACCCTTTTCAATTTTCATTTTGTTTCTTTAGCCCCTTTCAATTGAAATATGTTATGGGTTGTCTTTTTCTTGTTAAAGTTTCATTTTTTGAAATATGGGTTTAATTTTTAAAACTATGTTGTTGTCCTTGCTGAGTAAACGTATTGGAGGTTGATTCCAGTTTGTGTTTAGAAATTATTGGAGGTTAAACTATGGGTTTTATTTTAGAAATTATAGTTTATGTTTAGAAAGTGGCTTGGTTTCGTGGCAGGTGCCACCCATAGTGGCAAGCGCCACTTTTTTTCTTTTTGTTTGATGTTGCAGGCGCCACTCTCCTTGATGTGGCAGGCGCCACTCTCCTTGATGTGGCTGGCGCCACTCTACTTTTTGTTCTTTTTGTCCATCATAGAAATAATCATAATTGAATATTGGATTTTAAGGTGTTATGAGTTCTTATACTGGATTTATGTTACTTCTGGTCTAGTTTGATATTTCAAATTTCAATCCCATATTGGTTGAATATTTTTCCCTGAATAATTGAATATTGGTTGAATATTAATCCCATATCAGTTCTTGTATGTTGTCTGCTAGTTTGATATTTCAATCCCATATTAGTTTAATATTAGTTTGATATTTCAATCCCATATTGGTTGAATATTTAATTTTGTGTTTATTGTATTTTAGGACTTATTTGGATATGGATTTCTTAGCTCCAATTGATGAGAGTGATGATGTAGATTTGGATCTAACTGTTGAACAAGATTGTGAGTCGGTGGAACCTAATAGTAATGTGTTAGGGGAACCTAGTAAAACGAAGAACACTAAGAGAAAGCCGAAATCTCAGGTGTGGAAGTTTTTTACTATGATAGAAGGGTTGGAAAATAAGGGAAGGCAAAGAGCAAAATGCAATGCATGTGGTACATCATATGCATGTGGAGGAAAATGATATGGGACAACTTCTCTAAAACGTCATCTTGAAGCTTGTAAGAAAGTTAATTTTGGAGATGTTGGTCAGATGATGTTAGACATGCAAGGAAAGCTAAAATCATCAAAGGTTGATAATTTGGTATCTCGTGTAATGTGTGCTCGACTAATTATCAAGCGGGATCTTCCTTTTAAATTTGTTGAGTTTGAAGAGCTTACAACTTGGCTTCAGTACTTGAATCCTGATTACATTCCTATCACTAGAAATACCGCCAAGGCTGATGTTGTGAGAATATACAAAATGGAAAAGGAAAAGATTAAGATAGAAATGGCCAACACTCCTTGTAGGATTTCTTTAACTTCTGATTTATGGACATCAATTAATACTGAGGGCTATATTACTTTAACTACTCATTATGTTGATAAAAGTTGGAAGTTAAATAGTAAAATCCTCAACTTTTGTCACATGCCTTCTCCTCACACTGGTTTTGAGTTGTGTAAGAGAATATATGATTTTTTGACTGATTGGGGAATAGAGAAGAAAGTTTTTACCATTACTTTGGATAATGTTTCTGCAAATGATGTCATGCAGCAAACTTTGAAGAGTCAGCTAGCCTTGCAAAATTGGTTGTTATGTGAAGGGGAGTTCTTTCATGTCTGTTGTTCTGCACATATCTTAAATCTAATTATGCAAGAGGGTCTTAAATTAGCTTCCAGTGCTTTGCAAAAGATTAGGGAAAGGATCAAAATTGTGAAGGGTTCAGAGAGTATGATGGTAAAATTTAAGCAATGCATTGATATGGTTGGCAACATTGATGTATCATGTGGGTTGGTTACAGATGTGCCTACAAGATGGAATACAACATATTTGATGCTTAAAAGTGCTCTTAAATATCAACGTGTATTTGAAAACCTTCATTGTTGTGATGCAAATTATACAAGTAATCCTTCAAAGGAAGAGTGGGTGAGACTTGAAAAAATGAGTAGGTTCTTGTTGCCATTTTATGAAATTACCACTTTGATGTCCGGAACAAGCTATCGCACTTCCAATTTGTACTTCTTGCAAATTTAGAAAATTCAATGTCTTTTGATAGACAACCAAAAAGAGGTAGATGAAGTTATAAAAAAATGGTTGAAAGCATGATTTTGAAATTTGAGAAGTATTGGGATGAATATAGTGTTGTTCTTGCATTTGGGGTTGTCTTAGATCCAATAATAAAGTTGGACTCTTTGGGCTATTGTTATAAAGTGATTGATCCACTAAATTGGGAATTGAAGTTGGAAAACATAAAGCTGAAATTGTACAAGCTGTTTGCAGAATATTCTATTTCTTCTTCCAATGCTTCAAGTACTCCTCTTACTACCTCTTCAACTATGTCAACTGAGCCAAGCCTATTTGATGTAAGTTTGTTGTTTATGATTTACTAATTGGTATTTTCCAAATAATATGAAAGCATGATTTACTAATTGGTTTTATTTAACTTTATGTTATTTTTCATTGTCATAATTTTAGGAAATTAGATTGGGTAGACAACAATCTAATAATGCTAAAAGAAATGGTCAAAGTCAACTTGACATGTATTTGGAAGAGCCGGCATTGGATCTTGATTACACAGAACATTTGGATGTACTACAATGGTGGAAGAACGCTAGACAAAAATTTCCCGAACTTTCGGTAATGGCTTGAGACTTGTTAAGCATTCCTATTACCACTGTTGCATCAGAATCGTCCTTTAGTATTGGTTCTAGAGTGCTTAACAAGTATAGAAATCGACTATTGTCTGAAAATGTTGAAGCATTGCTTTGTTCTCGCAATTGGTTGCATGCCTTTGACGATGGTAATTATTTTTAGTATGAATATAGTTATCTAAAATTCTTTTTAATATATTGTTTAGTAACCATTGAATTTATTTCATTGTTTTGTAATGTAGATGGAAATGATGATGACAATGAAGATGAAAAAGAGGGTCCAACTTGTTTTAAGAGTGCATCTAATATTCTTGACCTTGATGATTAAGATTTAAATTTTAGAATGCTTCACTCTTGTTTTGTTAGACAATATTATTATGGTTTTGGTTGGTTGAACTTAAACTTTGGCTGCTTGATGGTAAAGTTCATGGTTACTTGAAGTTTGAACTTGATATTTATTTTGGTTGGTTGGAAGCTAAAACTTATTGATGGTTGTATTGTACTTGTATATCTAAATGTTTCTTGATGCTTTCTTATTGAAATGTAAAAAAAATAAAGCATTTTAATTTATTTAAAAAATGGAAAAAAAAATTTAAAAAGAAGGCGGGCCGGCCCACCGCCCGCCAACCCGCCACTTTGGCGGGGCGGTCTAGAATTTCATGCCCATTTCACCTTGGCGAGCATGCCCATCCCGCTCTTTTTTTGGGGGGGCTTTTGGCGGGGCGGCAGGCCCGTTTTGACACCCCTACAAGGAATGAATGTTCATGGAATTAGGGAAAACCTGTCAAAAATGTGAAGATTGAAGTGTAAATGAGCTGGAAACTTGGATGGATAAGATCAAGCACCACAAGACAAAAGACTGAAAAAGTTGTCATGTGTTGAATAGAGCGCCCTCTTGTGTGCCCACGCAACACACTTGCCACAGGACGTGTTGTCCACTGTGTGTTGAAAGTTGTACTACCTTCCAACAATTATTTTAAATTTATGTCATGTGTTGAAATGGTATCATTGTCAGTTTTTTTCTCTCTCCACCATAATTTATTTTAATAATGGAGGAGAGAGAAAAACAAAAACCACACATAATTTTCACCATTTATTTGAAAATCCTATGATTCAAATTAATTCTCATGTTTTCACGTTAAAATGACATTCTCGTAGGATATATATATATATATATATATATATATATATATATAGCGCAGCCTGGATACTGGATTATTTTGGTTACTATTTGAGTGGTTGGGGATAATTTCTGAAGAACTGAAATTAAAACAAGAGAGAAGGTAGAGAAACTGAATATTTATTAGAGAGAGAAAGAGTTGTACAATGGAAGCGTGCTCTCAACTGAAGCACTGAAGTCCCTTATATAGGGAAAGGATACCTATTGTATCCGATAAAAAGAAAAGAAAACACACACAAACCGGTTACAAAAGTAAAACAAAAGTCGGGTGCTCAATGGGCCCCATCGACACTAATTGATTACAAACGACAACCGACAAAGAAAAGGAAAAGCAAAAGCAAAAGAAAAGCAGATTCTGCTGTCCATTTCCAGCTTTAGTTGGGTGGACGTTGCTATTACTTTAATTAGTGGAAGACAGCTGTGGATTACAGCTAGCTGATCCTAATCTCTTTGAGGACCCTTTCCTTTGGCCTTTTGTGCCATTGCAACAGTAAGAGAATCCCAGAAGTCGTCTGAAGTAGGTTCTGGCTCTTGAGATTCGCCAGCAAGAACGTCATCCATTGATGCATGTGAAGAGCTTGTCTTCATCGAACTGTCATCTTTGACAGTGGGAAAGGCTGTGAAAAATTGACCTTTCATGTGTTCAAGGATTCTGATCATTAGATCTTCATCATCTTCCTGAGGATATTTCTTCTGGTAGTACTCTTTGAGTTGTATCAATGTCATTTGAGAGGAAGCCTGCTTCCTAGTTGGATTTAATTTATCTTCTTCGATGGTAGCTTTGATAAGCTTAATCTTTTCTTGAAGATCTTTAGCATCCATTTTGCTCCACCATTTGGTAAAGAAATGCCTTTGTAAATAAGGAACATTGAGATTGCTTTTTCCGACGGAAATTGTCCATCTCCAAATCCATGGGATCTGAAATTTAGCAAAGTATAACAACGGACATTGTCCCGTAATTAAATTCTTAGAAATGACCTTTTCAATTAAAGGACTCTCATCACACCATGGTGTATAGAGATCATCTAATTCCTTAGGTAAAATTTCTAAGGAAGGACCAAATTTATTCCACCAATTAAAAAACCAACTTGGTAATTGTTTTTCCAGAATTTCTGGGTTAACTGAGAAGAACCAAGAATGCTTGTTTTTTGGATTCTGGTAATAAAATGCCTTAGAAAAGGCTTGGACATAGTCCCAATAATTGTAGTAGACCATTCTACCATCAGCCAATTTAATGGATTTCTCGCTATTAGGATTAAGGCCCCATTCTCTGGGATGCAATATCTTATTGATATGGCATTTGGAAAAGTTTATAAAATTATCAGGATTATTATTCTGATAATGATGAGTAATGGTGACCGATCCGGTCATTAGGAGCAATATCTCCATGTTAGGTCTGGATTTTCCAGAAAGACCAGCATATCTTCTTGCTTCAAGGTATCTAGTCATGATAGCCCAACCATCATTGTTGGTAATTTGCACATCTTCATGCTCAACGTGCATAATGAATTCCAAAGAAGGATTTTCAACATAGTCTGCTGACTGTTCTTGTATCGGTTCGCTAGAAGCGGCCGTCTTGTAAGAATCATTGTTCTTAGACTGAGCAGAGGAAGATTCTTCCTTCTCTTTATTCTTTGAGGATGCAGTTAATGTCTGCATTCTGGGTCTGTTGGGATAAACAGTAGTCCATTCCCCTATTAGAGGAACACTGGGTTCAGCTTGGGACAACAATTTGTTGTTCCCTCTTCCTCCTCCCCGGCCAAAGGAGCGACCTCCTCCTCTGGTCCTAAATGGGACGCTCATTGCCCTGCAAGAATTCACGGGTCAAAAAGTCAGCTAGAGAATTATTTTCTCCTTTAATGTATTGAATATCAAATTCAAAAACACTTAATTGGGCTTGCCATGAGGCAAAAATTTGTTTGGAAACAAGATTCTTGATATCCTTTTCAATAATTGATTTTGCAGAGCTGCAATCAATTCTTAACAAAAATTTTTGATTTAATAAATCAGTTTGAAATTTTGAAATACATTTAATGATAGAAAGCATTTCTTTCTTGACTGTAGAGTACTTAGCCTGTGTCTGGTTCCATTTACCAGAAGTGAATCTAACCAAGACTTCTTTAGAAGTTTCAGGGTTAACCTGCTTTAGTATTCCTCCATAACCTATGTCAGAGGCATCTGTTTCAACTATTTTGAAGTTGCTAGGGTTAGCCAAGGAAAGGCAAGGCAAGAATTTGACTTTCTTTTTTATTGCTTGGACAGCAAGAGTATGCTTCTCAGTCCAAGGTTTAGGGACTTTCTTAAGTCTCTGATAAAGGATGGCTGTGTCTTTGGCCAAATCTTTATAGTAATCAGAAATGTAATTAAGGCTTCCTAGAAACCTTTGTAATTGTTTCTTCTCAGATAATATATCTGGGAATTTGGAAGCAAATTCAATGCTTCTGCTTATAGGAACAATTGTTCCTTTGTTGATTTCATGACCTAAAAATCTGACTTTGGTTTGAAAAAGCTTCATCTTAGGGGCTGAAATCACAAGACCATTATGTCTAACAACGCCTTTAAAGATTCTTAAATGCTTGATGTGTTGATCTAAAGACTGAGAAAAAATCAAAACATCGTCAATATAAACAATAATAAATTCAGAATAAGGATTAAGAATATCATTCATAATCTTCTGAAATTCTGAAGGGGCATTCTTCAGACCAAAAGGGAGGACATTCCATTCAAATTGACCAAAGGGAACGGTGAAAGCCGTTTTGTATTTATCGGCTTCTTCAATTTGAATCTGCCAATAACCTGATTTCATATCAAATTTTGAAAAGATTAAAGCATTACTCAATCTATCAAGTAAATCTTTCTTATTGGGAATAGGATAACTAATCCACTTAAGAACCTTGTTCAAGGGTTTATAATTGATAACCAGTCTGGGAACACCTCGTTCCTTTTCTGCTGCATTGTTGACATAGAATACAGTACAAGACCAAGGAGATTTAGAAGGTCTGATCAATCCTTTGGATTGTAAGGATTCAATTTCCTTTTGGCAAAGATTCAAATAATCTTTGTTCATCTGGGCAGGTCTAGCCTTCGTAGGAATTTGATCTTCATTAAATTCATCCAAATAAGGGAGAGAAACAACATGTTTCTTCCTTTCCCAAAATGCGTTGGGAAGGTCACTACAAACCTCAGTTTTAAACTGATTTTCTATGATCTTGATTTGGGTTTTCATAGAGTTTTTGCTAAGCTGATCTTCAATGCTTAGCAGGTTTATTTCATCTTGAAGAAAGCCTAATTGCTTTTCTTTTTGGTCAAGGAGAATATCCTTAACCTCATTGATTATCCTAGTTTGAGGATCAGTCAGGAAGTCAAACCTAACAGGTTTTTTATTAACTTCTCCTATTATACCTTGATGGCTAAGTTTAGCTGGTATAATACTGTTAAGGAAAGGGGTTCCTAATATAATTCTTCTTGTAAGGTTTTTAACAAGAATGAAAGAGGTAGGAAGGCACACCTCTTGGTTGCAAATATGAGCCTTGGATAGCTTATATTTGACTTTGAGTTTCTTCCCGCCAGCTTGAGTGAGGGATTGGGTAGTCTTATCAAAAAACTTAGTAGGGATCATTCCCTCCTGAATGCAATTTAAGTCAGCACCGCTGTCAACAAGGGCAATCTCATCCTTGATGATGTATTGTCTGTCGATGACAAGGGTAATTTTGATATACCATTTTTGAGAGGTGACCTTGTCCAGAAGGTGTAAATAACTCTCTTCATCAGGACTCTCATTATCCTCCTCTTTATTTGATTCTTCTTCTTTAGAAGATCCAATTTGCTGATTCATAGTTTTGAGGATATTAATACGCTCAAGAAGACTTAAATACTCTTCATCAATAGACTGGATAACTTCTTTTCCTTTTTCTAGGTTTGTTATCCTATGATTAAGGGTTTTATTAGTTTTCTTAATCTGACTTATTTCAGATTTAAGCTGAGAGATTTCTCTTCTAAGGTCACTTAAGGAAGTGGGGGCTTCTTTCAGGTTAGATTTATGGAATCTAGTTAGGACCTCGCTAAGTTGGTAGGGGGCTTCAATCATTTTTGGAGCTTCCACCCTGGGTTGGTTATGAAGGAGGATTTCTAGCATTTTCCTCTTTATGCTAGGATCGGTAATAGCTTCAATGGCCTTTAAGGCATTATCTTGATCGCTTGTAATAACAAAGCAACCATCCATATTAGCTATGGAATTCCAATAATTGAGTTCATTGCACTCACAGTCTTTTGTGGATGATTCTGAAGACTCTGAATCAGAAGAATTGACAATGTCAACTTCCTCACTAGAAGAGTTTTCTTCTTCAGAACTGGAATTAATCAGCAAGACCTTTTCTAGCTGAATACGAAGTTTTTCATCTTCAACTTCGTTAAGAGCCTTTTTAGTCCAACACCTATTGGCGTAGTGACCCTGCTTACCACATTTGTGGCAGGTTATGTCAAGCTTCTTAGCTTTTCTTTTTCCCTTCTTATTATAGGGTTTCGGTTCGGGTTTAGGTTCCCTTCTTTTGAAGTTCTTTTTCCTATAAGGCTGAGAACTTTGAGCTTTGCCTTTGTAAGAATCCTTTTTCTTACCATGTTTAAGAGATTTCTTCTTTCTTTCCGTAGGAGGTTTTCCTAGGTCATAGGCGAATTGGTTACAGAATTCTCCTAACTGATGTTTCTCAGAAAGCTTTTGCTTCTTGAGTTGATGCTTAAGTTTAATGTCGTTGCATAACGCTAATCCTTCTGTTATGCAGCTATTAATAATTTGACCATAGGTTAGGTCTGGGTAATTGATATTAATCCCATCATTTTTGTCTCTAAGGGTTTTTCTAACCCTTTCAGAGAAGAGATGAGGAAGGCCATCTATAAATTTGGCTTTCCAATGAACTGAATTGGAGTTCTTTAACTGAAAAACCCTAGATAGGAAGGTATCTTTATACCACCTAAAGTGTGTCAAAGACGGACATCTAAGGTTTTGTAGAAGGGTTTGGAGCTTTTCTCCAATGGGTTGGTTATGACCAACAAAGTGTTGAAGGATGGAAAGACTTAGGGTGTAGACCGCGTCTTCATCTCCTGTAGTAGTAACTGTAGGGGTGCTGGTTCCCTCAGTTCTGACTAACTTCTTATGGGAAAGAATTTCTTTCCTTTGAGAATCAGAGAGGTAGGCATCCCACCAACCTCTGAGTTGACCAATAAATCCTGCTGTGATAAATGAAGCAACAGCATTGTCAGTATTACCGTTTTGTTTACAAACGGTGGCATACATAAGCATTCTATGTATGGTGTCAACTATTTGTTTCTCATTGAGGCCATCTATGTTCCATTCATAGATAGCTTTTCCAGAATACGAATTCTGATAATTATCAGGTTCTTCAAAGAGGACATCCTGAGGTGTAGGTCTCTTGTAGTAATATTTTTCTACAGGTTTGGTCATATGGACCGGGTTAATCTCAGGACCTTCGTCTTGATCTTTGAACATTTGGGTTAATTGGTTAATATTTCCAATAGCTTCTTCATCTTCTTCAGAGGTATAATCTTCTTCAGAAGAATTATTCTCATGAATTAAGACCCTTAGGTGAATATCCTTAAGCTTTTGTTCAAGGATTTTTATAAACTCACTGTGGTCTTCTTCCATTTTGAAACCACTGATTTGGACAGGTGGTTGGATAATAGGAGTATCCGGAATAGTTTTAGAAGAGGATTCTTCTTGGAAAGGAATAATTTGTTTTTTAGCAAGCTGATCCATTATCAAGCTATGCTGTCTCATCTGTTTTTCCATATCTTCTTTAACATATAGGATAAGTTTTTCAAGAGAAACCATATGTTCTCCCAGACAAGTTAGGAAGGCATTGGTGAAGTTTTGCGCCCTAACTAAAGAGTTTAATTCTTTGATAGAAACATGACTATTTTCAAGTTTCTTTATTGTGTTATAAGCACTGGCTTCAGCATTTTCTGAAAGCTGTATAGCCCTTTCAGGGGGATAAGGTGATTCAAGAGAATCTCCCTCAGGTGTCTTCCAGGACCTTTGAATAACAAGGATATCAGTTTGTGTTTTCTGAATAAAGAACTTCACAAACCAATGGATAAACGGAATAAGGGTTTGACCCTTGGATAACTCTTCATAGAAAAGTTCTTTGAATTCAAGAAGGGTAGCTTTAGGGAATTTCTTAAAGTACCATTTTCTAAAGGCTTGGTTTTCCTTCTTCATAAACTCATTATTAATGAGTTTCCTAGTGTCACTTCCTTCAGAGAAATCAATCATAAATGAAATGACATTTCAGATTGGGTTGGTGATTCAACCCTGGGTTCTTGGCCTTGGTATATTCCAAAGGGAATTTTATTCTCACTAATCTTGATATTTTCCACATACTCTTGATCTAAGGCATTATCTTTAATCCTAGAGGTGGATGTGGAAACCCTAGGAAGGACTGTAGGAGCTGTGACATAGTCACTGCGGGTTGAATACCTAGCGGGCATGGCTCTAGGTATAATAAACCTACGTTGATGGTTAAAATTGATAGCAACATCTCCTTCAGATGTTTGTACTATCTGATCAATGTCCTGATTAAGGACAGGCTTTGGCTCAATTTCTTGAGGCAAAGACCAAGTTTCTGGGAATTCGATTTCATTCCACCTGATCAACCTATTAGTTGCAACATTAGAAGTAAGCAAATTAGTTTGCACAAGAGTAGTAGATCCTTGCGGTGAAATATTTTTCACTTTAGGATTCAAAGTGTTCAAAACTTTGTAATAAATTCTATAGCATATTGCTATAATTTCACTACCTGGTTTAAAATTATAACCATGGGTGTGAATAGTTAGTCTCAGAGCATCCAAAAGATTTTTGTCAGTCATGGAGAGATTTAAGTTTGGGGAAACTTCAAAATAAACTGGACCGTGACATAGACTAGTTTCTATGACGGCAGCTAAAGATTGTTGAAAATGTTCACATCTCCCATCTCTGACATATGCCACGAGACTTGAGTTTAATCCAAGCATAGTTAAAGGTTTTAAAGCAACTTGGATTAATCCAATATGGATAAATTTGTAATCTTTAAAAGGAAGCAAATCTTTTTTGCTTAACAGCCCAATATTTTGGGTTGATCCTGAAACAGGTATGGTTTGCTCAGTGGTTTTAACTGCAAACCTGGACATAACATCGAACATACCAAATTTATAAATTTGTTTCGAAGGTACGGATGGTATTATCCATTTGTTCAACCTATCAAGATCTTTAGGAAATTCATTATTTTCCTCATTTTTAATCAAAGGGTTTTGACAATCATTGTTGTCAACAGAAACTGTATCAATATTAGAATCCATTTAAGATTCTGCTAAGAGTGTTGTGGTAAGCAACAGATAACAAAACTGTCAAGATAACTATTAAGTTTGACTCACAATTGTACTAGTTCATAACTCTTATCTTTCCAACAAATCATCTTTGCAAACAGGAACTGTTTAACGATCACAAGAAAATAGGGGAATTCGGCTGAGCCAAACGTCAACCCACGAAAGTGATCAAAGGGTTTTATGATAAATTAGTACGGGGCGTTGTCAACCTTGAAGTTAGGCCTTCGGTAGTTGTTATTCCGAAGAACAAAACAACTGCCTATCTGAAAACAGGCGCCAGTTTACAAGTTTCCAGCCAATATACCAATAGATCAAAAAAAATTGGACCTAAATCAAAGATGTAAAAAGAAGTTTCAGCAAAAAGTTTCTTTAAAGATGCTCAAACACATCCTTCCACGGACAAAAGAGAGCTACAGAAAGCACTGAAAACGTCTTCTTAAAATTTTAAAGGATAAGAGTATGGAACTACCATAATTATAAGAAAGACTTAATTTTTATAAATCAAGATTATCATCTGTGCTACCACAACAGTAACTTAGCTACTATTACTCATTAGTAACAGTAGTTTTTACCTTAAAAAAGGCTCGGTGATACCAGGAACAATATGACCAAACCTGTAGAAAAATATTACTACAAGAGACCTACACCTCAGGATGTCCTCTTTGAAGAACCTGATAATATATATATATATATAATACAATTAGAAATATGCTTACAATTATTTTTTTATGTATTATTGATGTCAATGTTAATGTCATGTGTGATGTTTGTGTGTTATTGTGGTGTTTTATAAATTAGACTTTTTGATACATTTATTAATTAGTTAATTATATTATTTATCAAATTTTAAAATTTTGTTTACTATTTAATTTGTAGTCTAATATTTACATCAAATCTACTATCTATCTAATATAATTAATTGCATGAACTTTCAAAATTGTCCTTTAACCACAAATTATTTACACTAGCAAAAGGGCATTTTAGTAATCAACTAATACTTACTTTTTTCATTCTCATCTTCTATTACATCATGACAAGTGGCGTTCATATATCAACATCCACCAATTAAATCACAATTAAATATTACATACACTGTCAACTGGTATATTCCTAGTCACTTCTGATATAGGAGAGAAAGTGGAATTGTTGTGGGCAGGGACTTCCATTGAAAGAAGATAATATTGTAGTATCGGGAGAGGATTAATGAAGTGTAATTTGTAATGTATTGTTTGGGCAGCTTTATTTAGTGTGCAGAGGATTTAAAGTCTCTATTTTCCTAGGCATCAATTGTATTGTGAAATAGTTTCAGACTGTGTTCAGGTTTTGCTTGTTGTGGAGGATGTTGGTACGGAGGATTTGTTGTATGGATGATGCTTTATAAGTTAAATTTGCTCAGAGGTGCGGAGGATAGTAGTGGTTTTTGACGAGGGGGAGTAGACTAGCAGTCTCCAAAGATCGCCTTGTTGGCATCATGACAGTACCAAAGGGGTCCAAATTTTGAAGCATCTTCTTTGTGTTCAGAGGTTGGTCTTGCTCAGGAGCTGCGGTTCGGTCTTTGGTTGTTGTGGAGGATGGTCATAATTGTCTCTCCCAAGTGGAGCTTACTAGATCTCCTGAAGGTTTGAAGTGTACAATAAGGGGATGTCAAATATGTTTTAGTTCTTATTGTGAGTTAGGATTGTGTCATGGTCGGGGGTGTCTAGTATTTGGAGTGACAGAGTTAAGTTTTAAGTATGGCCAGTATGGCATTTTGAATGTGGTCTGTATTTGAAAACTTAGAATATGGTGTATCAGTTGGTTTTACTTAGCATGTCTCATGCTAGTTTAATAAAAAAAAATTGCTTTCTTTAAAAAAAATTAAATATTACATACACTCATTCTCTCTCTTCATTTAAATTTCAAATCTCTTTCACATTTTTTCCCACACTTTCTCACTTTCATTTTAATTTGTTTTCTCTATTTTTTTATTATCACTAAAAATACAAATAATCTATTTTTTAATTTTAATAAAATTAAAAACTTATTTATCTCACGGGTCATTATCAACACAATATTTATTTTATTTTAATCAACCATTATCTTATTTTTAAATATTATTATTTTTCTTTCTTCATCTTATGATTTTTTTTTCTTTTTATATAATTATTTAATATAATTTAATTTATATGATTATTGTTTATTATACAATTAAGTATATTATTTTAAATTTTGCATTTGTATCTAAATACATTTTATATCGCACTAAATAATTCTTTTACCTCACGGGTCGTTATCGCATCAAAATTTTCTTTTTTTTGTCTTTCTTCATCTCCTGAGTCTTTTTTTTTCTTTTAGGATGATTATTTAATACAATTGAGATTATATAATTATTTTTCAATTTACAATCAAATAATTCATTTCAAATTTACATCTGTATATAAATACATTTTATATTGTATCAAATAAACTTTCTATTTCACGGGTTACTATAAACACAATACATATTTTATTTTAATCAATAATTATCTTAATTTAAAAGATAAAATCCTTATTATCAAATATTACATATTTCTTTTTTTTTTCATCTTAAATTTTTTTTTCTATTTGTATTTTAATACAATTGAATTTATATAATCGTTATTCATTTTATAATTAATAACTAATTTCAAATTTAGACATATATATAAATATATTTTATAATGTTTTAAATTTACATTTAAATATATTTTATACTGTATCAAATAATTTTTCTCATGCGGGAGCACGGGTATCTTATTAGTTTGTCTCTTAAAATAACACAATTCTAAACTATATGAACAATGAAGTTTATATAATATATATTTTTCTCATTTGTTTCATTGTTTAAGTTTTTTTTTTTTAGTTTCCGAGTTTCACTTTTTAAGTCCTTAAGCACTTATTGCTTAATTTACTAACATTCCTATAAACTGGTTACTAGTACTTTATTCCAATTACAAGCACTTGTTGTAACTACAAGCACTTGTTGCAAATCCATTCATGGTGAAAAGAAAGGGAGAAGGTTGATTGTCATATTTCGTTGTTCTTTTTGTTTTTGTTTTGTTAGATATATTAATTCTATTGTAAAATCAGTATAAGATAATTTTAGAGTGTTCGACATAGAGTATATATTTTTAGAAAGTTTATATATCATTGAATGAAGTCATTTGAATTTGGTTATGGCAAATATGAATTTTCAAGTGAGATGAAGGAATTGAATAATGGAATGTGTTGTTGGAATTAGATCAATAATGATTGATCAAAACATATATGTTGAAGAAATTATAATATAATTTAGGTGCAGAAATCAAGCATGTATAAAATTAAATGATCGATAAATTGATTTTAAAAATATCTGGATCCATTGAAAAAAATTTCTTTGACGGTAATCCTAAAACTCAGAACTTGATGGCTTTTGTGGTTCTTCCTCAACCAGTATTTCTTATGCCTCGAATCCTCTTTAGATGGGAAAAAGAGATAATTTGTTTATGTACGGTATATTGGGGATCATAGTCTATGTATAAAGTGAATGCCAATTAGAAATCTCATTATTCGCAAATGGGTCATCCTGGCATCCACTCATATTTGAGTCCATACCCAATTATTTAATTAATTAATTAATTAAATATTTCCCAAATAAAATCTAAATAGTCTTTTAACATTATTTGATCACATAATTATTTAAGGCACTTCATTTGATAAAATAGTTAATATAACTAAATAAATATATTTGGTCACATAATTATTGAAATATTAATATATTACTAAATCATTACAATATTTCAACAATCTCCCACTTGACCAATATATCTTAATAATTGTATCATAATTCTTTAGGCGGGAATCCGAATACTATTTTTCTTTAGATTTCAACTTTACAATCTGGTTCACCTCATACATCAATAATGAGATCACCACGGCTGTCGTCACTAACGTATAACGTGACAGAACCCCGATGACCACCACATCAACGTAGTTGATGACATAGATTGATATGGATGAGTGGCATGAAAATTTCTTACAATGT
This sequence comes from Lathyrus tuberosus, assembly GCA_022829125.1. NCBI lineage: Eukaryota > Viridiplantae > Streptophyta > Magnoliopsida > Fabales > Fabaceae > Lathyrus > Lathyrus tuberosus. Next base: position 2,255,651 of record JALAZF010000603.1, on the reverse strand, counting down.
GATCTCTAAATCATGCATATTTTTAACTGGTACTACTGGAGTCTTTAGTGAGATCAGACTGAAGTTCCTTAGGTGCAATTTAAAATTACAATATTTGCACATAAGAAAAAAAACTTGATCTATCTAATACAATTCAATTGCATGAACTTCCAAAATTGTCATTTTACCACAAATTATTTACACTAGCAAAAGGGAATTTTAGTAATCAACTAATACTTACTTTTTTCATTCTCAACTTCTATTACATCATGACAAGTGGGATTCATATATCAATCTCCACCAATTAAATCACAATTAAATATTACATACATTCATTCTCTCTCTTCATTCAAATTTCAAATCTCTTTCACATTTTTTCCCACACTTTCTCACTTTCATTTTAATTCTTTTTCTCTATTTTTTTATTATCACTAAAAATACTAATAATCTATTTTTTAATTTTAATAAAATTAAAAACTTATTTATCTCATGGGTCACTATCAACACAATATTTATTTTATTTTAATCAACCATTATCTTATTTTTAAATATTTTTTTTTTCTTTCTCCATCTTATGATTCTTTTTTGGCTTAAATGCAGTTTTAGTCCCCCTATTATTGATTTTTCTCACTTTTGGTCCCCCCATTTCCAAATCCTAGATTTTAGTCCCTTAAGTTTCATTTTATGAGGATTTTGGTCCCCCATCCCAATTTTGACCCAACTGTTCATGTACGGACATGCACTGTTCATGTACGGACAAAATGAACAGTACACAACCGTACATGAACAGTTGGGTCAAAATTGGGATGAGGGACCAAAATCCTCATAAAATGAAACTTAAGGGACTAAAATCCAGGATTTGGAAATGGGGGGACCAAAAGTGAGAAAAATCAATAATAGGGGGACTAAAACTGCATTTAAGCCTTCTTTTTTTTTATATAATTATTTAATATAATTTAATTTATATGATTATTGTTCATTTTACAATTAAGTATATTATTTTAAATTTTGCATTTGTATCTAAATACATTTTATATCGCACTAAATAATTCTTTTACCTCACGGGTCATTATCGCATCAAAAAAAAAAAAATCTTTCTTCAGCTCACGAGTCATTTTTTTTCTTTTAGCATGATTATTTAATACAATTGAGATTGTATAATTATTTTTCAATTTATAATCAAATAATTCATTTCAAATTTACATCTGTATATAAATACATCTTATATTGTATCAAATAAATTTTCTATTTCACGGGTCACTATATGCATAATACATATTTTATTTTAATCAATAATTATCTTAATTTAAAAGATAAAATCCTTATTATCAAATATTACATTTTTTTTTTCATCTCAAGAATTTTTTATCTATTTGTATTTTAATACAATTGAATTTATATAATCATTGTTCATTTTATAATTAATAACTAATTTCAAAATTAGACACATATATAAATATGTTTTATAATGTTTTAAATTTACATTTAATTATATTTTATATTGTATCAAATAATTTTACCCGTGCGGGAGCACGGGTATCTTACTAATTATAAAACTATCATATTAAACGAGGATCCACCGAGTATGACAAGATAATTAAAACTCTGTGATATATTATGATCTTATTTGGACATTCTTTATTTCCAGAAAGTATTGGAAATACTGTAAATGTTATGTATTTACCATTGTTACGCAACATTAATAAAGTATGCACTTATAGTTGGGGTTCAGTTGTCATGGCCCATCTATATAGTTCATTGTGTAAAAATTCAAAAAAAAAATACTTGTACTTTTTATGGTTGCGCCTTTCTACTTCAAGCATGGGGTTGATCTAGAATGCCGACACTACCTCCGGTCAACCCGCATCCATACACATTCCCCTACGCAAACAAGTAAGTTTATTTTTAAATATCAAACATGTATACTTTGATGAAATGTTTCTTTGTAACTAATTTATTTATGTCACGTTTTTTTAGGTGGTCAGTTCTGGGAATGACTTACAAACGTTGTCTCAGAAACTCAATAATCGTGTACCACAACTTTTTAGAACACATTGGGTCGGACGATGTAAATTATTCTTACACTACTATAAATTTGGCTATTAAATTACCACACTGTAATTTTTCTCATTAAATATTTGTTCATGTAGTTTGTTTGGAGGTCGTATGAGGGTCTCGATCATCAGCCCAACGCCGATGATGCTGCAGTGTGGACAGCTAAAACACCGATCATTCGGTTCACTACAGTGGAGATGCACCAAAGTGATTAGGTGAAACTGCAGTTCGACATGCATCAAGATATTTCAGCCGCTCCGACGTCTTTGGGAGACTAGCATCAAATGAGGGTGTATGCACAATGGGGTCTAGGTGATTGGAAAGACTTTGCAAAATAGATGTGTTGACATTGGAAGAATCGACATTGACTCATCTTAAACAACCTTGTTGTGGAAGGGGCTAGACTAAGTCATCAATATATGATTTGGTTTAGGTCGGTTACAACAACACAATAATTTGTGTCTGATCCGACATATTTGATTGATTTGCGCCAATGTGCTTCTTCCTCATACACACAGCAACAAACTCCTGCCCAACATCAAACACCGTGTTATACCCAACAACCATATCTACCCACTCAATCAATCTTCCAGAAGCGCAACACATTCATGCCACGCACCCAATCACAACAACAAGAGCCTTACCCTTACCGCCAACCTCCCGACACCGACACCACATCTGCCTATAGCCCTGATAACTCTTTCGACTCCATCGCAACCCACCATAGCCTCCCACAAATGAACACACAATCGTCCTACCACCAAAATACCCAACCATTATTTAACTACCTAACCCCACAACAACCATTGCATCGTTTCCAAAACAATTCAATGTACCAATTCGGCCAACCATACCGTCCGCACCCAACCCAACCCCCTCGTCCCAACTTCGAAAACATGGGCGTTGGGGACTGAATTACGGAAGCGTCGTTGGCAGCAACCCCCTGGCTATTGGGGACAGATGATTCAAAATTTGTCAGATATGTCGGGACCCTCTCAACGAATACCTTTTCCACTGGGCAACACGCAAAGACCACAAACACCTCAACAAAATCGTGGTAGACCTCAACGCTGCGCAAATGCGCCGGATGTGGAACCTGAGGACGTTTTGATCGGGCCGGTCATTGAATTTTTTTTTCATCTATTGTAAACTTTTTATATTTCAATATTGTTATTTATTTTTTCTTTGAATTTTTTGAAATTTTTTCTATTTAATTTCTTAATTAACCAAAAAAATTAAAATAAAAAAAAAACAAAAAAGTGGATGCGCCATCCCATATGGCGCATGCACTCTATTTTTAGGGCACAAATTATATGGTGGCGTCATTTGATTTGGCTACACCATGTATATGTTTCAAATCAAATGATGCATACTCCTGGTTTAATGAGTATACTCCATATGATATGGCGTATGCTCTATTTTTCTGACATAAATTACGTCACTTTGATAAATATTTTCAAAATTTTGTTATTTTAGAATTCAAATTGAAAATAGAGGTTATTTTATAAAAAAAAATCTGGTGTTGGACATTCTCTAAATCTAAATTATTCATTTTTCTCAAAGTAAAATTGATTTAAAAACGTAGGTAATGTTAGTACGACAAATTAAGGAACCCGCGTTGAAGTCATTGCGCAGCGATTCCAATTTTTGTCGGCACGTCTCCCACACGTACGGATGCAATAACAGTTTACAGTTATCAATTTCTCAACATCATCATCATATCATTATGTCCAAAATAAAATAAATATAATTTTGGAACATTCCCAGCAACTTCTTATTTATCTAGTAACTTTTTTTTTCAACACAATCCAAACACGACACTATTCTAAACCGACATCATCAAAATATATCTATATATAGCAACTTAGATTCACATTTTATTAACATCAATCATCCCCTTGCAAAACCCTTTTCAGAAGAGCTTTGTTTTCATTTCTGCAATTTGCCTCTAAGATGAAGGACGCTGGATTCGAGCATGTTATAAAATATTTTGACGAAGATGGTGATGGAAAGGTTTCACCGGCAGAGTTAAGACAGAAGCTGATGCTAATGGGAGAGGATCTCTTGTTGAAAGAAGCTGAAATGGCTATTGAAGCTGTGGATTCAGATGGTGATGGTTATTTGAATTTGGAGGATTTAATTAGTTTGATGGAGGAAGGTGGAGAGGAACAAAAGTTGAGGGATTTGAAAGAAGCATTTGAGTTGTATAATGATAGGGATAAGTGTGGGTTTATAACACCAGAGAGTTTGAAGAGGATGTTTAAGAAGATGGGTGAGTCTAAATCTATTGATGAATGTAAAGCTATGATTAAATCTTTTGATTTGAATGGGGATGGTCTCCTTAGCTTTCATGAATTCACAATTATGATGCAATGATGTCATATTATGCTTCATCTTTTCATTTTCATTCTGATTCATTTATGTGCAAATTATTGATGTAATTGTTTTAATACAAAAATACAAAATTTAAGTAAAGTAATGCTAGTTCATGACAAATTTTAAGAGCAAGTCACTCGATCCAAATTAATAACAAGACTAAAAAAAATGCAAGGTCTCAAGCTTATCAACTTGGTTGAAAATATATATGCTTGCATATTTTACATAGCTTACTTTTATAAAAGTAGATAAAGTCCAAAACTTATATAGTGAATTCAAGTTCATCATTATAAAATACAAAATACATCAAAAAAAAATATATAAGAAAAAAATATATAGTGAATTCAAGTTCATCGTTATAAAATATAAAATACATAAGAAAAAAAATACTTCTGATCGCTTTTTTAATTTTTTTTTATTTTATTTTTACAATTATGTTAAAGTATTATGAAATATAATTAAAAATTTATTTTAAGAAAAAAATTGTTATTAGCCACGTATTTATATTACATAAACAGAAAAATAACGTCACAACCATTGTTTAACGACATAAAAAATCATGTAGCCATTATTTAACGACATAAAAAATCACGTAATAGGACGCTTGTGGCAACTTTGTTGCCACGTAAAAATTATGCCATAATTTTGTCACGTAAGTCGCAACACTTTGTCACATGAATTTCACGCCATAAAGTTCAACTACAGGGCAAGAGTGAGGTAGGTTAACAAATTTACCACGTGAATTTCACATCACAAAAAAAAATATGTATCAAATTTGCATCATATTTACCACGCCACAAAAATGAGAATACTGCCACATAATTTTCATTACGCATATTATTATTTTTTTTTTTAATATATAATAATTAATAAAAATACAAAAACTTATAAATAATACAAATATTTTTAAATAATAATTAAAAATATACTTATATAAAATTTTAATTAAAAATAATTAAATTAAAAATAATTCAAAATATTTTACAAAAATAAATATTTAAAAGTAAAATAACAATAAAAAATCAATCACCGCCATCAATAAAATCTTCACCTACATCACCATCCTCATTATTGAATTGTTTGATTAGTCCTTTTGTGAGAGAAATTGTCGTATTTTCTCCTTCATCTCAAATTATTTCTTCTTCATTGCCTCCATTTTGACATTTATCACCGTCTCACGTTCTGCCGTCTCGCCTCAGTTATCGTCACTCGTCTCACTGTTTTCATCATTTTAGGTGTCAATTGTGATGGACGTAACGTTTCTTCCCTCTCTATAACTCTTTCAAATAGTTTTATCCTCTATTCTCTAGTTGTTAGCCAAAGATCCAACACACAAAAAACACCCATTAGGTCATTTTTCGCCATTTATTAAACTCCAAATATAAAAATTCATACATGAATCAATCGAATTTGAAGTATACTAAGAATTTTTGTAATATTCCATATCCTCTTAAGTGCAATGTTCCTTGTCAGTTGAGATAGATTGAGCTCCTACATGCTCTATTTGTTGTTAGTTAAGACATATTGAGATCCTATGTGCTTTATTTGTTGTCAGTTGAAACAAATAGAGTAATTAGTGAACTCAATTGAGCTTAATTCTTACCCAATAAGGTTGATATTCATTAATTTCTAAAAGGAAGAATACTTTGGTAACATTAATAATTGGTTAATTGCTCTTTAGAAAATAAAAACATCCTTTAAGATATTTTCTTCCTTTCCTTTTATTACCAACCACTCATTTTCTTTTGGTTAGTAAGAGATAAACAAAAAGAATAAAAAGGAGAAAGTTGGTAAGAGAGAAATAATAGAAAGAGAAGATAATAAAAAGAGAATATAAGAGAAAAGGAAGATAAAAGAGAAAGCTTGGAGGAAAAAGAGGAAAAGCTTGATCAAGAAGCAAAATCAACTCAATCTCATCATCAATCTTCTTCCTAAGATGGGTTCTTAGGTAATTGTAGCTTTGGGGGAAATGTGTTGGGTAAAAAGTGACTCATTGACTATTACATTCACAATAGCATGCCTTGTATATGCTACAATCAAGAGTTACAAAGCCAAAGTAATGAGACTAATCTAAACATGGCCCAATAATCCCAAATACCAGCTAATACACAACAAACCCTCCCTTAAGTTAATCTCTTATACAACTATAGATCAACTAATAAAACAAAGAAAGAAAATAATAGAAACAGGTCAAAAACAGACAACATAAAAATCATTTGATGCAGCCAAGATCACACATTCATAAGCCTTCCCTTAATTTGCAGAAATTTTCCACCTGCAAAGCTTTTGTCATAATATCAACCAATTGATCTTGTGGTTTGCAGAATTTTAGCTCAATAGCTCCATCATTACTGATTTTTATAAGAAAATGGTAACTAACATCAATATGTTTGCATCTCCCATGCATGATGGGATTCCTTAAGAGTTTGACATAAGAATTGTTCTCACAGTTTATAGTAGTACAACTGATTTGGTTCAAATGCAAATGATTCAACACATTTCCCAACCAAATACATAGACATGCACTAGAGACGGCTAACACAAACTCGGCCTCAATGGTGGACAAAGTGACAATAGGTTTCTTCTTGGAGGACCAACAAACTGCACTTAACCCCATTTTAAACACATAACCAAAGGTACTTTTGTTATCATCGTGATCACCTGCATAACCACTATCAGACCATCCTTGCATCATTAAATCACCATCAGTTTTACACATATACATGATGCCAAAACTTAATGTTCCCTTCAAGTACCTCAAAATTCTCTTGACTGCAGCAACATGCAACTCAGTTAGCCTTTTCATATATCTTGCAGTTAAGCAAACAAAAAAGGTCATGTCTAGTATCGTGGCTAGAAGATACATCAAACATCCAATCATCCTTTTATACAATGTAGCATATGTGGCTTTTCCTTTTTCATCCTTCACTAACTTTCTTTCCGGTACAATTGGGATACAAACATTATTGCAATCTTCCATTCCAAACTTTGTCAGTATTTCAGAGGCATAATTTTGATGATAAATGAATATTTCTTGAATACATTGACTTACTTCAATTCCCAAGAAATATTTCATTTTCCCAAGGTCAGTCATAGTAAAGCTTTCTCTCATGGACCCTTTGGATGCTTCAATCATCTCATCATCATTGCTAGTGTGGATGAGGTCATCTACATACAAACTAACAATGAGAATCTTGTATTTACTTCCATGCTTGACAAACAGAGTTGGCTCATGAGGACACTTCTCAAAGTTTTATGCATTGAAGTAAGACTCAATCTTACTGTACCAGGCTCTAGATACCTGTCTTAGGCCATACAAAGCCTTTTTGAGTTTATAAACTTGGTCATTTCCTCCTTTGTTATACCCCAATGGTTGTTTAACATACATTTACCCAATTAATTCTCCATGTTAAAAAAATACTTTTTACATCTAACTGAAACACACACTAGTGTTTATGAATAGTCAGAGCTAGAATTGTCCTTATAGTATCCCATCTTGCCACTGGAGCAAAGACTTCACTATAATCAATTCCATATTTCTGTGCGAACCCCTTTGCCACAAGTTTGACCTAATGTTTCTCTACCTTTCCCTTTTCATTATATTTGGTCTTGAAAATCCACTTGATACCAATGGCTTTCACTCCTTGTGGAAGAATTGTCAGTTCTCAGGTATCATTATCCTCAATTGACTGCATTTCACTCTCCATGGCCCTCTTTCAAGCATATAATTTTATAGCTTCTTCATAGGAGTTTGGATCTTCATTGGAGCTAAACATAGCAACTGCCAGATTCTAATGGTGATCAGAAATTTGATTGTCCACATTTTTCAACCCAGACACATAATTTATGAGATAACCAAGTGGATTTCTTATTCTTGTTAGAAAATTTCTAGAGTTATCATGCTCATGTTCAGAGTTCTCACTAGCATCAATATTTCCAGTTTTACCACTGCTGTTAATTGTATTATTCACAACATTCGCATCTTGTTCATTAATCAGATCAATTTTACCATTATGTTATACCTGACTCACATGATCAATTGGTTTGGCCGCACCTTGCTTATTTCAATTCCACCCTTTGGACTCCTCAAAGACAACATCCTTATAAACAATAATCTTCTTCTCAATGGGATCATACAACTTATATGCCTTTGACTCTTCACTCACTCTAAGAAGGACACGCGTGATACTTTTACCATCCAATTTTTTCCTGTAAACATCAGGGACATGAACATGAGCCAAATGCCCAAAAATCCTAAAATGATGCACAGAAGACTTGGCCCCACTCCAAGCTTCTTCTAGGGCAAGGTCCTTGACAGCATATGCAGGGCATCTATTCATAACATATGTGGCCCAATTTACAACTTCAAGCCAGAATTTCTTAGGTACACCTCTAACAGACATCATGTTACTGACCATATTTTAGATGTTAGAGTGTTAACTAACCTTACAAGCTCACCTCTACGTGATTGTATCGAATGTCTGCTCAGCCGCATCAAGATTCTACTTTATCATTTCACCAATAATTTGTGATTTTCAAGCAGGACAATAACCAACATAGATTGACCTAATACATAAATTATTAGCACATAGCAAAAATTAAAAATTGAAACCTAGAGAAAAAACACACTCTTAGTCTCAAGTATAAATCTTCGTCAACATCTCAACAAGTTATCTTATAAAGGAACAAATTATAATATTTTTTCTTCAAATAAATTAGTTTTCAATTCGGTGTAATGTGTTTTCTTTTGTCTAGGTCCATGGTGTAAGACATTCTCTAAATTATTGATTTTTCTCAAAGTCAAAATTGATTTGAAAACGTAGGTAATGTTAGTACGACAAATTAAGGATCCCGCGTTGAGTCATTGGGCAACGATTCCAATTTTTGTCAGCACGTCTCCCACACGTACGGATGCAATAACAGTTTGCAGTTATCAATTTCTCAACATCATCATCATATGATTATGTCCAAAATAAAATAAATATCAACATTTAAATATAATTTTGGAACATTCCCGGCAACTTCTGATTTATCTAGTAACTTCTTTTTTCAACACAATCCGAACACGACACTATTCTTAACCGACATCATCAAAAAATATATATATATAACAACTTATATTCACATTTTACTAACATCAATTCAATCATCTCCTCGCAAAACCCTTTTCAAAACAGCTTTGTCTTCATTTCTGCAATTGCGTATATGATGAAGGATGCTGGATTCGTTCGAGCATGTTATAAAATATTTTGACGAAGATGGTGATGGAAAGGTTTCGCCGGCAGAGCTAAGACAGAAGCTGATACTAATGGGAGAGGATCTCTCGTTGAAAGAAGCTGAAATGGCTATTGAAGCTGTGGATTCAGATGGTGATGGTTATTTGAATTTGGAGGATTTAATTAGTTTGATGGAGGAAGGTGGAGAGGAACAAAAGTTGAGGGATTTGAAAGAAGCATTTGAGATGTATAATGATAGGGATAAGTGTGGGTTTATAACACCAAAGAGTTTGAAGAGGATGTTTAAGAAGATGGGTGAGTCTAAATCTATTGATGAATGTAAAGCTATGATTAAATCTTCTGATTTGAATGAGGATGGTGTGCTTGGCTTTCATGAATTCACTATTATGATGCAATGATGTCATATTATACTTCATCTTTATATTCTCATTCTCATTCATTTATGTGTAAATATTCTTGTAGAGTAGCTTGGCAGATTTTATTAATTTAATTGTTTTAATACAAATACCCTCCAAAAATCATAGTTAGACAACTTAATGTAATCTTTTCTAATTAAAGGATGAATTTTATTCCGCTAACACTTTGATTGGATGCCTAATTCTCTATGTTTGTCAATCCATCCGTGGAATAGTTGGCTTCTTGATTGTCTTGAGCTATATAATAAATTCGAAGAAATGAAAGGTTATTTTTGAGGTGGGAGACTAGAAAATAGAGTTTATTTTCTCAAAAATTTATGAAAACTATTTATTGGAGATGCATTTTGTCAAATCAATGTTATTGATGAATATGTCAGAGAGTATTCATTAAACTCACCGGTAACCATGGGTCGGAGGCATGTCTAATTGATAGCATTAGTCATAGAAATCACGAAGTTGGAGCGCATAAAAAATTGTTGGATAAAAATCTTATTATTTAAAATCAAAGTTTCGGACTATTTATAACATAGAGTCCAAAAACTAAGAACTAAGAAAAATCTAAAAATAGTTTAAAATTATTTTTTTTAATTTTAGGTACAAGTTTTGGCTGAGGAATTCAACCATCCTGTCATTATCATTGTTGATTTAGGAAAAATAAAAACTGATAAACTACTATATAGGACTTTGAAAGAAAGAATTCTCTTATGTCTATGCATGATTTTGTTTAGGGGGGGGCTATAGGTCTTCTAGATAGCATCAGAGAAGACTAGACCACAATACGGGGGAAGTGGTAAAAAATGGAGGTGCATAAACGCCTAGAATTTGGGATAATTTATTCCATTTTAGATAGCAAATGGGATAGTCTCGTTCAATTAGTTCCAAAGAAAATAGGGATAACGCCTCCTGCAACATTACATTTCAACGTTGTCTGAGATTAACATTCTCAAATTTTCGGAAGATATTATAGAAGCCTTTATGGATGATTTTTCAGTATGCAGATCAAATTATGAAGACTATCTTACCATGAGATTAACTTTCTCAAATTTTCAGTATGCGGATTGAATTATGAAGACTATCTTACCAATTTTTATAAAAAGTGCTTGAAAAATTTGTGAAGGTCAATCTAGTCCTGAACTAAGGAAAAATGTCATTTTTCTTTGGTCAAATAAGGATAAGGATAATGTTGGGACATTTGATGTCCAAAAGAAGGATATAGACAGAAAACCTAAAAAAGAAGTGATAGAAAAATTATTATCACCTCATTCGAGATTTTTCTAAAACTTTCAAACTAAAACTTTCAAACCATTAACAAGGCTGCTAATGAAAAATGCAGAATTTATATTCGATGAGCAATACCTTAAGTCCTTCAACAAATTAAAAGAATCACTAATATTTGCACCAATTATACAACCTCTTGATTGGAGTATTTCATTTGAGATTATGTGTGATGCTGGCACCGGTCAGCTATTGAATTAACTACAGCCAATTGTTTAATTGGCAACACCTCTATTTTTTTCAATGCGCGTACCAACTCACCTGGCATGTGCTATACGTTGAGAAAAAAATTGTTTACACATGGATACTTTTGGAAATACTTGGAAACTAGGTTATTGAGGGAATTTTTATGAAACACATAGTTATTTGAATAAAAAAATCTCAGCTTGCTTCTTTCATTTATTTCAATATTTTTAGTGTGAAACGTCAGCAATTTGCATTAATAAGTCAACTACAAGCAGATACATATACATACAAGAAACGGACAAACAGTCATGAACTAAATGCTTATTGTTTCAACAAATTCCATTAGGAATGAACAATAAATATTTTCACAGGGTCATATATGACTATTTTTTTCTAGTGACACTTATAACTTAAAAACTTTCAGCACATAATCAGCATTAGTGGCCAGGGGATGAGGAACAAAAATAAAAATAAGTAAAGCCTTGCCAAATTTAACTAAAGCTCCACTTCTCCTTTCAAAACCCACCATCCCACAGGTAAAAAAACTTAGAAAACCTATATTTAATTTTACAATCGAAATGGCTCAGCCGCAAGCCCTGCAAGTCTCAACAGTCGGGCAAAACTACAAATACGCATGCCTGCTTTTGCAGCAGCCAATGATGGGGGAACATTTTATACAGGATAACCTCACATGAAATAGCTTAGTGCTTTCTTAACTCTTGAACCACCTTCCCCATAGAGTTCGTTCCATTGTAAAAGCTCCGTCATATTAACAGATTCAGAAGAAACACTTGCACATACCTGATTCAATATGACATTTAAGATTAATTTTGTTTTGGGGTTCTGCATGGCTGGAGGGAGATTATAAAAAAGGTTCCTTTCACACGTACCTGTTGGTGAGCATGTTTAAAATCTTCCATATTTAAAGATCGGATATCATCACTTCCACGTAATGCAGGTGCAGGTCTACCTTCTGCTTGAGCAGCAGCAAGATCCTGTCATGCATCAAACATGTTACAGCACAATGAGTAATTCATGCAAACATGATTTCAGATTTACTTATTTAAACAGAGCACTTTAAGTTAGTCTCTAACGGTTAATTTAGATTCAAGAACAATGACATACTCACGGCACCTAGCATGATGCTAATGCACCATTCTTAAGAACCATACCTTTTTTTCCTTTTCTAATATCTCTTTAATAGGACGGTGTGCAGCAGTTACACATAAGTTCTGCAATAGAAGAGCAAGCATGAAGGCACCGACAACCTTATCCTTAAAAAGTAGAGTAAAAGGAAAAAGAACACCCAACCTTGAGATCACTTCCAGAATATCCGTCAGTCATAGTTGCAATTGCACCCAGATCAATATCAGTAGACAGATCTTCTTTTGCAAGTATAACTTTTAATATTTTTGCTCTATTTGGAGCATCTGGTAAATTTACCATTAATCTGGAGAAGTTCAAAGACCATGAAAAATTCAATATCTCCCAAAAAATAAACGAAAACAATCAAACTAAAGTGTGAATGAACTAACCTCCGAGGCAGCCTTCGTATGACAGCCTCATCAAGGTCATATGGTCTATTGGTGGCTGCGAGCACAAGAACTCTTTCAGTATCCTTTGTACGTAAACCATCCCAGTTCACCATGAATTCATTTTTCATCTTTCGCATGGCCTCGTGCTCCCCTGGATTTTCCCTCCGGCCCAACATGCTATCAACCTATACAAGAACCCATACTAGTTTTCTCAGTAATTTACTTTTTAAGGGATGAATTAATACAAACCAGCAGCATTTTATGAAAAACCTTACTTCATCAACAAATATCACACTGGGCGCAATTTTACTTGCCAGGGAGAAAACGGCTTTGACATATTTTTCACCCTCACCAAACCACTGAAGGAAAATGTGGAGAGCGCTAGTTACAATAAACAGTGAACTGATAAAAAGAGTATAATGAACACAGTGAAGCAAATCTAACCTTAGACGTGATGCTTGACATGGAAATATTGATGAAGTTTGCACCGGCGTCGGTAGCAACTGCCTTGGCAAGCATTGTCTTACCTGTTCCCGGGGGACCAAATAATAGAATCCCCTTGCATGGCTGCACAATAAATAAATCAAAATTAAATCAAAATGAACAGGATTTGAATGTTCATTTTGAAGAGCAGTTTATGACTGATGAATCAAAATAAAGGGTAGCATTGAAGCAACTGTTAGGAATGTTTTGTTTTACAGCCTATATATCTGCAATGAATTTTAATCCTCCCTGGACCCCGGTGGCATAAGCTTTGTAGAACTAGGTTGCCCCCATAATGGAATAGATTTATTGAGAAAAATTGGATGAAATTTTCTTCTACAAAAACCAGCTTTCAAAACCAATTGCATATCGCAAATGCTTTTAGTTTTTCAGGTCAAACATTAAGCAACACGGGCTATGTAACTTGCAGAGAGGTGTTATCACATATTGATGCACCCTGTAAGACTGGAGAAGTAGACCAACACATAACAAAAACTTCTCATTGTTTACTCTTTAGTAATCACTACACAACACAAACAGTTTTGAGGGAAATAGGGACAAGCAAAGGATGAAGGTGAAAATAGGACTTTGGGAAGTGGGCTATCTGAGACAGAAGGAAACGTAAGTGTATCCATATTTCACTTTTGGATGTTGTGCATGAATCAAAGAAAGGGGACAGAACATTAATAACGATGTCTAACTCAACTGTTTAACGACACATAGTAGTAAAACAAATAGAATGTATGTCAATCAATAAAAGAAAACCTTGGTTAACTGCCCCTTGCAAAAAAGCTCAGGCCTCTGTAAAGGAAGCATCACCAATTCCTTCAATGTATCCTTAACATTTTCAAGAGCTCCAATATCATCAAAAGTAACACCAATGTCACTAGGTGGAATAACATCACCCAAAAGCCTCTTTTCAAATTCATTTTCTGTTACAACATCCTGATTTCATAAAAACACAAGCAAGATGATTCAAAATGCAGTATTTTTAAGAAAACAATTGGTTAAACTTTTCCAATAGAATTACTTCAAAGTAGCAAGGCGATAACAGTATTGTTAAATATTGGCCATGACTAATTGCTGTGGCAGATTATGTTTACCACTGCCATGGCTAAGTTGTGAAGGATGGCAGCGCCGTGGTGGATTTTTATCTTACCGCCATGGTCTTACATCCGCAACCAATAATACTGAGAGGTAACAAACTACCAAAAGACACTATTTCAGTTCACAACAATCACCTTAAGAGACTTCTTTAGGCTCTTCGACTCATTCTGGATAGCCTGTAAGATCCCAATTCCATACTGGATACTGGTATGGTAAAATAAAAAAAATTTATCAAAAAAAATAATAAATTATTAACAAATTTGTGAAGGTAGCATAATATTTCAAATAACAAGCAGATGGAAGCACAAGCTAATAATTACCTCTCACAAGACAACACAAGCTTTGCATCAGCGTCAACATCAGAATTCTGCATCAGATGGTGGCTTAAAGCCCAACCAACAATCTTCTCTGAATCTGCAATATAGCAAAAATGATATAGCCGAGAGATTTCAGCAGCAAATCCTTAGCACTTTTGTAAAACATACTTTCATTTGTAAGTGTCAGATCCTTGACAGACAAGGCCTCAAGTTCTTCAGATTCCATCCCACTACGGCTTAAAACCTACAAAAAAATTGTTAAATTGTGATTAAGAGCACTGTGTCTGCAATTATAATTGATAGACCATGAAACAGTTAAACTACAAATTAAACATGATCAAATATGGAATATGGAACCATTGAAGTTAGAACAGAATGAAATAAGGAAACAAAAAGATACTGAAACAGAATGATAACCGGCAAAAGGCTATTAATGACTCCCATGGTTGTCAGACTTGCGAGTGCACTCAAAGAAACGAGAATTTATGAGTCTACAGGGCCAGAAAAAGTTGAATCGCAGGTTGGCTCGTTTTTATGGTAGACTCGTATAGAATCACAAGTCTATGGCATGCAAACTAAGGGCAATGTTGAGCAAGTTGGTATTATTGTTACCAATGCTGTGGAAGCTGATGTTACA
Organism: Lathyrus tuberosus; assembly: GCA_022829125.1. NCBI lineage: Eukaryota > Viridiplantae > Streptophyta > Magnoliopsida > Fabales > Fabaceae > Lathyrus > Lathyrus tuberosus. The sequence goes on along the minus strand of JALAZF010000603.1, from coordinate 2,240,048 downwards.
TACCAATGGTGCCAATGTTGAATTAGGTGGAAGTTCAAGCAACCAACTTTGCTTAATGATGAAAAATGTGCTTCAACCAGGGCAGAGTTTGATGATGATGATAGACAAGATTTCATATGAGCTTGGGATGTTTGAAGCCATTAGCATATGTTATATGATTTTTTGATGTATGTAGTAAGAAGGAACAAAGAACTTAACTGCATACTTTGCTTGCTTTATTATGTTTCTTCTTGATAACAAGTTTATTATGGAGTTTGAAACTTGAACTTTTATGTTAATGAAAATAGCTCTTAAGAAAAGTGTCATATACAAGCCAAAGAAGCAACATTGGTGGACACCTATTATGAAGTATAAGCCCGAAAAAAATGCATGTTTGAATCAAATTGAAAATTGCACAAAGTTACTTACATTGCGCAAATGGTGCAAATTTCCTTTGATTTTAAGAGTCTCCACATCTCGATCAAGTTGTTGTTTCCAAGATGCTAGAAGCGCCTCATCCTATAAAAGGGAAGATAATATGATTACCATTGATGTAATAAAAGCTTTTATTAGTGCTCATGATTGGTGAGTTCATTCCTTGTGGTGTGGTGTAGCCCCCCTCATCTATAGAATCAAAGTGAAATTTCAACACTAACTATGGGCTTGTGCATTATCAATGCTTCGAGCCCAAGGTATGAGGGGACTCAATAAATATAATCCATTTGCGTACTTCCAAGTCTAACCCAACAGCTTATACTTGTGGAATAATCAGTTGGTCTAATGGTTTTCACTTAGTTTCGGATGTGCAGCTTTTTCAAAAGAAAAAAGAGAGGAAAACTAATGAATCCACTGTACAAACCTGTGGCATATGAATTGTTACTTTATTTGGAAATAGCTTAGTCAAAGTTTTGTTGGGTTTTGGGACTTCTTTCCCCCTGTCATGTAATCTTCCAAAACTATCCTGGAAAAAAATGAGATGTGATGTAAATGTAATTATAGCTGAGAAAATCAGAAAGAACTTATGTTGGGTTGCATGTAACAAGACAAACAAAAGATAATCACATGTAGGTAATCCATGTCTCATTCATCCTAATAAAAGACTGAACTAATTAAGGAGATATAGTTTGTACCGGGAAAGCCAAGTCAAGAAGGGCAGTCTGATTGCTGCCAAACTTCGTAAAAAGCAACCCCCCAGGATGTGACTGCAAGGGAAAATAGTTATGTATTAGCCACACAGTTGTTTATACACTTGTTTATACACATTCATTTAAACCAAGGATGAAATAGAAATGCCAGGACCGTATATTTAGGATTTCCATTTATTATTTAAATATTTTGAAATGCTAAAATGTCATATCTCACTTCAACTATTACACACATCTTCTTTTTCAGTTTCTCAATTAATAAAATATAAAGCCCACGCCAACTAAAAAATACAAATTTTTGGACTCCGAATAACTCATAGTTTCGTCAAGCCTTCATGTACCTAAACCAAATGGTATGGATATATAAAACATTGTTCATATTATCAAGCCATGGGTTTTTAAATCTTTTTGTGCAATTGTGTGTTTGTGTGCATGTGTGAGTGTATTTAAGCTTCTAATGCCTCAATGCAAACGGCATTTTAGCATTACAGAATAGTTGCCCTTAAAACATAATGATTACCTTCTCCTTTCGACTGTCGGTGTGAGTATGTGAACCTATTACCACCACGTTGTCAGGAAGCTGTTCAAGCTTACTTTTAAATGAGTATGGATCCCCATTTCCGACTATAGACTTTTCTGCTTCTTTCATGAACAAAATGAAAGGTGAATTTCTACTCTCACTAGTTACCACCTGAAACAAAGATATTTAAACTCTTATTGCAAGATTAAAGCACAATAAAACGTTGTTAAAAGAGGTATTTACTAGATCAGAGAAAAAGGCAACCTCAAACAACGTATTAATAAGTAACTTGTCGAGTTCGTCAATGCCACTGTTTTCCAATCGAAGATCAGTGACTGAAAAGAGATAAAGACAACTTCAAGATCTAGGACCAAAATAATGCTCCGAGAATATATAACAAGAATATCTATGTAGTTTATTAGAAAGGTAGGGCATTACCGTTGCAGAAAAATCCTTGACCTCCCTCACAGGCACCTCCAAGATCAACTCCATCTGGTATAGGTTTATCAAATCTTACACCAATTTTTGACAAGGGATTATCATCGAAAATTAAGACAACTTTCCCTCGACTTCCATTAGATGGACCCCTGTTCATGTAATTGCAAATCAAAATTATAACCGAAAATAAAAACAAATGCAATTGTTTGGTATGGTTAGGAAATGTTTCTGGGAAAAATGGAATTTACAAAACAGGGTAGTATGAAGGAACTAAACAGAAAACAATACAAGACCGACATTCTACTAAAAAAGGAGAGAAATCTAATGGAGGGGATATAAATAAAGCAACTATAGTCTTCTAAATTACACTGGAAATACCATTTTAGCCAAAGTTAACATAGATGAATACAAAAAATTTCCTATCAATACTTCTTGCCTTACATTTGTAAGACTACCAACAAAAAAAGAAGGAAAATAAATTTTTATCATAGCCACTGTCATTGAGCATTTGCAAGAAGAAGTCACAGCCACAACCACTGAGAGCATTTGCAAGAACTCACAGCCACTGTCTGGCAAAATCACGGCCCTTGGGGCCACTATTTTTCACAGGGAAATATTCATTTTTACACAGCCCGTCTGCATATTATTGAAGCCATGTGTATTTTTTGTGATCTTCAATGTTTTACATAAGAAAACCTGTTTCTGATTTGTGGCTATAGCCACATTTCTTTCACACTCCCTATTTGAGATATTAGACAAAATGGCACACCGGAGACTGGTGTTCTCCCTCTCTGGACACTGAACCATCTCTCCAATGGCATTTTGGAATGATCAATAGCAGTCGAGTGTTGTTTCAGAGCCAGCCTCGTTTTGCATATCATAGCACAACCCTCTTTTGATCTCTACTCTATTCATATCTTCATGTATTCAAAGAAGATTCTTTTTTAGAGTATGTTTGGATTGGTGATATGCGATGGAATGGAGTGATAAATAATGAGATTCCATTGTTTGGATTTGTAAATAATAGATGGAGTGGAATCATCCAATCCCTCATTTCTTGTGCCATCCAATTTGGGGTGTATGCAATGGAATGAAGCATTATTAATAAAATATCCAAACAATGGAGTGGAATCCATTTTCCATTCCCCTCCGCTCCATTCTATCCCGTTATGGTCTATTCCGCTCCGTTATTTCCATCAATCCGAACATAGCCATATATATAATATATAAACTGCCATGCCACCATAGAAGCCATCCAGCTAAACTGTCATGCCACCATAGTAGTTTTGGGGTAGCCGGAAGACTTCTCACCAATATAAACAAACTATATATTCATATTTCTTACTTTACTTCCATTATGTCCATAAACTATTCTCCCCTTAATTTAATAAGATCTTCATAGCAACTTACAAAGCTTATGCAGAGTTTCTCCTAATTTCCTCTTTGATTGTGAAAATAGCTTATATGTAGATACTTGTATAATAAATGCTTAATTTTATTAAGATAACTTTTCATACAAGTCAGAAGACTTTTCAAATTCAGTCTCTACATCATTCGTTAAAGCCTCCAAATTGGATTGGGTGAGGAAATGTGCTAGGACTATTCAGTTTTAGTAAAGAGAAGTTTCAAACACGACCCTAGAATGAACTACTAGGAGCTACTTTGGATAACTTTTCAATAAGCGCTAATAAAAAAATATAAAACAAATTAAATGATCTTGCAATAACCAGTATTGTCAGAATTGCATGTTGTGATGCAGGGCTGTACAAGTTTTTGGTGCTTGAAGGGAGCTGACTCAAAATGGAACTGTCGCACTTGCAAAATCGTAGGATCTCCGCATCGCTACTACTTAGCATAGACATTTCCTGTATCCAGTTTTTGTAACCCCTTTTATTGTGCAGTTGTGGCCTTTCCCTCCCTCTCTATGCTAGCTGCTACTTATGCAAAGCTGTATGCAAAGTGCTTCTCTGGTCACTGTTGAGACCTGAGATCTATCTACAGTGCCCAGTCTCGCCTCACCCTCTCTCTAGTGTGGCACAATACAATGTGCATCTAGGTTTTCCTGCTGAAGAGGAGATGAGATCCTGGGCCTGGCCCGCCTTATTTTTATTTATTTTTCTATTGATTAACTTGTTTCCGAGGAAGAGAGAAACGGGCTGTATGACCCGAACACTTTGACTCCTCTCTTGTCTTGGTTTGCTATGTCTCAACAGGGCCAATTCAAATCATTTAACAAATAAAAATGTAAGATGCAACAATAAATTATCTTGTTTTCCTCTTTATACATATAATGTAATTGTGCTGTTTGGTAGGATCTTCCAATCTGTGGGTACATACAATCCTCCGAGTTATAATCTTTCATCCTCCTCCCAACCGTAGTCCAAATTACATGTTTGCCAACATTAGTACTAACAAAGTCATCTAAATAATAGTTTCCTACGTGAATATTAACTTCTACACCTCAGTTTTTAGAAGTTTTCTCATTTATCTTCTCCATAAGCACCCAAAAACTTATAAAGGCGTTTAGATACATTAAGAATCAAATATTTATCTTACTTGAATAGCTCTCATTAAACAAAAGATAGTCCAAACTGGGCCTATACTATCTGATAATTTGCAGAAAGATGTAGACAGCAACGTATGTTAATGAAAAACAGAAACCGATTCAGAGCAATTTACTACAAACTTGTACCTTGAAGAAGATGTCTGATACAAACACCCAGAAGATGAACTATACTTAACCCGGTCGCCTGCAGGATTATTATTATATGATAAATATAAATATTGTGATAAAACTAGTGCTTCCTAAGATGCAATAAAAACAGAAGAGCACATACCTAGTTTAAACAAGCAATTTTTAGCTGATCCAGATGTAGATGGTACATTATCAGTTTCCAACTTAGCTTGAGATTCAAGTCCATGTGGAGTAGGTGCATTAGAAGAGCTAGGTGTATCTGTTTCACTAGCTGGTGGATCCATGCTCTTAGCCGTGTCTGTGGCTGTAGGACTTTGTTTGGCACAGCTGCAAGATTTATCGGCAGTAAGTCCATCTTTGAGAAGCTCAGCTTCCTTAGAAGATAAACCCTATTAACACAACAAATAAAAAATTCATTATCAGAATTATTAGTAAAAAGAAAACTTAAAAGAAAGAAACATTGAAGAAAAAGGAATGCAAGGATTAATCCAAATATCAGACCAAGGAAACTTAATCTTACACCCAAAAGCAACTGGCTATCGAATATGAGCAATTTAGCACCGAAGTATTTCGCAAGTGCTTTTACAAGCATCTCCTGATATATTTCTGATCCTGCAAAAACAATTCATAGAATTGCAGAGGGAAATGAATTGATGATAAAGGAGGCAAAAACCAAATTGAAATTGTGTATTGAGCGAGAGAGAGCAGTGGTGCAAATAACTACAAACCTGCAGGTCCTGAAAGTAGAATACGGGGATTTACGGTGGTGAGATCTGTGGTATACTTTGCATGCTCTTTATGCTTCAGGTGTATAAAACAAGCTGCAATCAGGACATTTTTTGTATTCTCACTACAAAAAGATAATCAGCAACAAAGTTAAAAAAGAACGACATCAAGCAATATGCATGGACTCGATTAAATCACACAAATAAAGAATAATATTAAACTTGCTGTAAAAACATCTCCGAAATTTTAATTTAATAAATATTTTTAAAATCAAAGTTTTAAATTGCAGATTGCATCACGTGATACAAACACAATTTCAGATGCAGAGGCTGGAACTACATTGGGTTGTGATTGTGAGATACATTGGTTACATGAGCTTGAAAAACTAGCAACACAACTGCAACTGCATATTATATATCTTGCTTAAAATCAAAAGACAAAAGTTAAGCCACAGCCAAGGCCTAGAAACAGACACTGCCAAGGCCTAGATTGCATCACGTGCATAAAAGTGCCATGTTTGGCATAACTATTTTTTTTAATAGAAGAGAGAAAAGGATACCAGAGTTGACATGTTTTTAGGCTCTTTTCCATAACATTGCAATATATATAGATATAGAATACAAGAGAATCTAGTATCCATTATATACTATTAATTAAGAAGCTGCCTCTATAAGACATTTGGTATTCTTTTTCAATTCACAAAATAAGACATTTGGTATTCTCTTTCAATTCACCCAAAAATAGTTGTAGATAAATCTTCCTTTCCATATGCTTGCTGTTTCTTTTTCAATTAACTTTCATTTTTCCGACTGCTTAAGAAGAGATTAGCAACATAACATCATCTCATTGGTTGTTTTGTTTATTTAGCTGGCATCCTAGCTGATCACACCATATGTACTCCAAAAATGAGACAAGTATTATGTCTGTATCTAGTAAATATACTGGCTAAATCCAAGAGGAGGCAGGGTTTTTGGGTTGATGAGAGAGTGGTCATTCAATTTGTACTTCAATAAAATGGGTTTGTTTAAAGGCCTTTTTTAGGGTGATTGATTACAGACTTCAAAATGAAAAACATAAGTTTGGAAGAGGGATAAAAATAAGGTTGGGTTAGAATTGAATACAAAGATTGATAAGTTGTATACAAAATCATTTCATTTAATCCATGTATCTAACTACGCCTACCAATAAAAGGCTTATATTGTTATCGATGTCATTGCCACGTATGACTTAAATTCCATACCACTTTGTCTGAAGTTTATGTAAAATAATTAAGATCGAAGTACTACAATGGTCAATAATCCACTTACTAGAAATTCAAATGGTATAACTAAATTACTATTTAATATTTGATATCATCTTCTATTGTTTATAGAAATTTTTTGACTCAGTTATTTCAAATTAATACAACAAAGTAGATGGCAATGTAGTACAAAAATATAAATGTCTAGCTAATATAGGAGGTTCAAAGAAGGATGTGACTCATGGTGGGGCTAGTAGAGGTGGCCCTAGCATGCATTTGTAACAGCCTGATTTTAAAACTCAAAACTGTGACCTCCTAGGAGCAAGGCAGCAACTCCAACTGTTGTACCAAAGCACCCCTTGTTGTAACATAAAAGTGACTTATTTCATCTTACACAACTATTGACATTCTAGAGAATGCAATGTGAAATAAAATCATTTTTGTAGCACATTATTTGATATGAAAAATAATCGAACGTACATAAATTATAACATAAAAATCATTTATTTGGATGTCAAACAAAATCAAAATAGCATAAAATACAGTGGTAATACAAACAACAAAAAATGACATCTAGAAATTCACCAAATATGAACAATATCAAAACAACTGGAAACTCCATGGAAGTCATTGAGGCATGGATTAGTTATACCTTAAATAGTATGGGAAGCTGTCGAAGGACACTTCTAGTTCCTTTCCATCCAGTATTGCAGCATGAGCATCTTCTTTGAAAACAGCACTACGTACAGATGTACCCGAAATCGATGCAGCTTGTGTGTCCTCCACCCCATTTCTTTCTTCCAATACCTGTTTACAGATACTTTTGCTCAATTTCAGTTTACAAGTAGTAGATCCAGCTAGAATCCTGAATAAAGGCCTTAGCTTATCATTCACCCCAGAGAACTTTACATTGCCTGGCTCTGCGCCTGCATCCTCTGGATCGTAATCCATAGGAGAGTTCCTGTTGTTAGCCTCAGCATCAGCAGCTTTATCAGTTCCTATATTTGGAGTTGAGTTGCCTTCCAGACCATCAAGCTCAATTTCTGTGCCATCAGGGAGAATAGTATGAATAGAAACATCAGCACCCTGGTGAGGCTTACTGGCAGTCTGAGATGGAGATTTCCATCTTTTAAGATCTTGTCTGAGGTTAGAAAGAGAAGCCAAGATAGAAGCCCCAGCCACGGCTGAAGGGTCTCCACTTCTCCTTTCAAGCTGCATAAATTTACCAACGCCACTCTGAACTTCTGCACCCTTAGCTGCAACTTCAGTGTTTACTTGCTGAAATATCTAGATTAATATAAATCAAGGAAACCCTGGGAGAAAGAGAGAGACACACCGACATATATACAATTACTTGAGAACAATAATCCCCCTTTAAAAAGAAAGGAGGTATGAACAAAGAGCATTTAAATGAAGGAGAGCATTAAAACAGGACACAAATTAAGGATTTCACAAATAGTAATTATGTCTAGTAAAAAAAACAATTTTAACTTTTTAAGAAATGAAATGCACAATTTCCAATACAAAGTATCTATCTGTAGTACATTAACAAATGCCTAAGGGCGCATGTTAGCATTTCTCATAAATAAACAAAAGGATACATAAGAATGATTTCCATGCAAGCCGAAAACCACCTCATCGCCCGAGTTTAGCGCGCACCAGGCATTCTTCTTGACAAGTGTCCCATTGACTAGCACAGATCCTTTGCTACCCGTACTTTCTAACACAGCCACATCACTTCCCTCGCTCTGATCATTTCGAGAAACAACAGTAATCATACTGCACATACATATCTAAGATATTCACCCCAAACAACTAGAAAGAAAAATAAGGAAAGAAGGCAACAAGGCACACACGTCTCCATGTGGAATTTTATAGGGCCCAGAAACATTTATGAAACAATAACCAGAAATAGTCGAGTATCAATTGCTGAAGTGTGTGCTTGGAAAAGCCTAACCATACCAATAATCATAAAATACCACACACGAAAAAAAACTGCCACGAAAAACTTACATTACTCCTGAGATATACCTGTGTGTGTTTGATTTTGCATAAATTTCCACTTATTGTATGATCCTTCAGATGAAAATTGCAATTTCTGCTTGAGCCAATAGTGAAGTTGGGAATGGAAATGGGAACATTTGGGTGCTGCATTAATCAAATACAAATACATTTCCATGTAAACAAATTTAAACACAAAAAATACATTTAGAATTGCTTCTCAAAAGTATTCAACTAATACAATCAACACCTGAGCAGACTGGGACAGAAGCCGACACCAGGGAGCTGAAGACTCGAGGATTGGATTTTGTTTCTGATATATACTCCATGAAGAGAACGAAGCCCTAGGTTTATCAGCTACAAGAGTCGGCGAAGAACCTTTTCACGATTAAAAAATTTTAAAAATACAAAAACTAATATAATAATAATAAAAGTAACGGAAAATTGAAAAGTGTGAGAGGTGAAGACGCACCGTCAGCGATCGGCGGTGTTGCATCGATTTTATCATCAGCAGTTACCGGTTCTTCGATCTGAGCATCGGACGGAGCACATTCTCCTGGATCGGCGGGAGGTTCTGGAGTACGCAAATCCTTGGAATTCTCCGTCGAAGATATCGATACCGGTTTCTCCGAGGAAGTAGCAGCAGCACCATTGTCAGGCTGAGAAAAAAAGAACCAATCAGAAAATCGAATCGAAGAAAAGTAAAAGAAACAGTGAAAGAAAAAAACGTTACAGATTGAGAAAGAGGAAACAACCTTTTGGCGCTTAGGGGAAGGAGAAGGAGGTTTGTCATCGGAAGATGAAGAAGGTCTTTTAGCGGCGGGGAAAGATCCACCACCACTGTTGCGTCTCGTTGAAACCATTCTCTCTTCTTCCACGGAGAGAAAGAGAAATTGAGAGTGAAGCGATATAATGAATTTACGATTTTTTTTATTTGTTTATATATGTGTTGTGTTTAATTAATTGATTAATTGATTAATTAATTTTTTTATTTTTTAGTTTTTTTGGCTGGTTGGGGACATGGTTGGGAGTTGGAACATCATGATTTGGTGCACAGTACAGCACTTTAGGAGACGGTGTATGTTAGTGTTGCGGCCATTGATTGTGACAAGTTGAGAGCGTAATTTAGCCAGGTGTCAATATCATGCGCCGATTTATTGTGCTAGATCCTGGTCGTTCGGTTCTAGTCGAGCTATCTAGTGTTTACTTTCGGCACAGTGCTTGGTTGGTTGCTCGGATTTTTTATTTCTTTTTATAGTATGGATAAATAAATTTAAAATTTTCTCTTTGCATGGATTTACCGTTTAAGGCATTATGGCAACCAACAACATCCATCTAATTCATGAGATTGGAGACAAGTATGAAATAATGAAAGAAGATGCGAGCATAGATTCATGAAGGAAATAGTTATGGATTTGTAGGTTTTATCTTGGAAGAAAGAGTTGATCTCAGTATAAATAAGATGTCTTCAAATTGAATTAGATTAAAGAAAATGGTTGATGTCTATCATACATGTGAAGCAAATTATTATAGAAGGTTTGAGTGTTCTCAAAAAGATACTCTTTTAATATGAAGGATTATATCATATCATATATCATATATCATCATTACTTAATTGTTTATCAATGGTCACCAAATTTTAATGTACTTACTACAAATATCGATAAAATATTGGAGTGAGAAAAATTTGAGTTTTAAATTTGTTTATTATGATAAGAGAGTGTTACGTGGGGCTTCGACGTCAATGGTAGGATTATTCTACCTGCCAAACAAACCTCACCCCCCCCCCCCCCCCCCTCCCCCCTTCTCCCAATTGTACCTAGCACCCCCCCAATTACAAGCAAAAAGTTCATTTTACCCATGTCCAAAATATTGGATTTTTGAAATTTCCGGTGCCATACCGGAAATTTTGCCCATTACCGAATTTTTCAGCCATTTTCAGTGTGTTTACCTGAATTTTCAGGTAGTACCGGTAATTTTGAAAATACCGGTAACATCCTCCGGACATTTTCAATTTACCAGTATAAATGTACCGGATTTCCTAATTTTACAGGAAATGTGAAATTTTCGGTATCAGTCCTAAGTTTGAAAAAAAATTGAAAAATCTGCTAGTTTCATTTTTTTTCCCACAGTGCTTGATCAACAAGAACATCAATAAGATTACATATTAAATTAAGATGATTTCCTACGTAAAAAATACATAACATCAACAAGATAACATATAAAATTAACGTGACTTCCTAATTTCTTCCTCCCAGTGCCTAATCCGTCCTGCATATGCTGTTTCCCAGGCTCTTGCCTCTTCAGTACAGTTCTCTCTCCACCGGGTCGTGACGGGAGACAAAGGACTATCAGGTTTTAATTTTACCTGAACCCAATGATTGTTGTTGAGAAAACCAACAACAATCATTTTATGCCTACTTGCAAACATAGATGGAGTTATGGTAAGAGGGAAGAAGGTTTGGTTAAGTGTCATTGACAGGGAGACAAAAACCAAACTGTACCAGGTCGCAATAGGATAACCCATATCTGGAATCAACATCCATTTCTCTCTACCCTGTACACCCAAGTGTGTTACTTTTAAGGAACTTCAAACCGCATCAACGGTGTCATAAAACAACTTGGAAAATAATTTTGGTTGTTGATAAATTTGAGCATCCAACTGATTCCGAATCAACGCTCAAGACTCTTCGCCCCATCCAAGTAATGCTGCAATAGCCTGAAAACCACAATTTCCATCATCACCAACATCAATTATGTCATCAATGTATGGATGCATGAAACGAGGAAACTGAGACAAGTATTTATGCTTAGAAGATACAGTGGACGGTTGACTAGAAGGTTGACTTCCTGTTAGTTTTGTACATGATGTCTTTGTAGTCTGACTCCCCTGCGAGGCCTAACCATACTCCCACTGCGAGGGATCACGACGTACATCACTCGCTTCAATCTTAGGCTTCGAACAAGACACCAAAATATATTTTTCCTTCCTTAGAATATGACGAACTACAATTGCTCTGATTTCCCTGTTTCTTTTAAACGGGAATACGTAGGCATAAGATTGCGAAATCTTAGCGAGCATACTAATAAAAAACTCTAGGTCCAATACCTTCATAACAATCAAAACCTAGGTCCAGTACCTTACCAAAAACATCGAAAAAACCCGAACATCAACAAAATCTCACTCACTCTCTCATATTTCCCAAGAAACTTTCCCAACCCATTAACGGATAAACACCATCAAGTACAAAGTGAATCATAACGCTAACATCCTGTGGATAACCACATATAGGATGGGTAATTGACAAATCCCCATTATATAATCTGACCCCGAATTCCCCAATCTCTTTAAGCGTTTGTTCAATTAAACATTCACGTGCAAGATTAGTTTTAGATAGTTTCCCTTTCCCTTCCAGCTTCACAGGATAAATAAGAAATCAGAAAGTAGCACCCCCTCCTCTTCATTGAGGAGAAAACCCAAATTCTGTGATAAGATGGTCGCGTCACCGACAAAAATCGCGCGCTACAGTAAAATGGTAACTCTGCTGGGGAGTCATTTTGTTTGTATGGGATTATAGAATAAAATTCTTAAGAGGTCTAGGATGTTAGTTTTAGGAATAAATATATATATATATATCGCTTTTCCTACTTGATATTCGTGTTTATTTTTCTGCTAATTGGACTGCGGGTGGTGTTGCATCTGGAAAGTTTGAGTGATACCTAAGATAAGTGATGGCATAGACGGGGGGTCTTATAGGGAGTGATTCCCGAATAAGCGATCCTGTTAGACCATCGAATCAGTGGAGATACCCTTTGCAGATTCAATGTCAAAACGACTTCGGTTGTTGAAATCAGATTATTCGATTGTGGTATCCATGAAACTGAGGATTTAGTAGACTAAAACCATGTGACTATTTTGTAGTGCGGAAGCTATCGGAAATAGTTGTCACGCGATACTACCTTCATTTGAGATTACCCTAAGATACCGTAGCTCGCTCAGGTGAACCAGCCTGCTGTTGTTATCCCAAGGGGGGTCAATGATTTTGAGGACAGGTACAAAAATTCACCAGGACAACCTTTGGGAATGGGTAGAGCCATGACTCCATGCTCGTGACGCTGAACCTTTGACCCCATGTTTTTTTTATGTTTTTGTGTGCTGCATTCATGCATTCATTTCATAAATAATAATAAAACTTTAAACAAAGAAAAAATCTTCTTTTCTAGTCTCTCTTTTTCAAATTAAACTAAGACAATGATTGCAAATATCAGAGAGAAAGATTGCGTTATGGATTTCGGTAGAAGAAAGACTCACAAGTACACCTTCAAGGTTCCAAAACTAGAGGATTTAAGAGGGTTGGCAAGGGTGATTACCAACCCTGATGCTTTCAGAGCTAAGTACAAAGGATTGCTGTCTCTGTTAAGGGTCCATGTAATTGAAGGAATATTGTCTACTCTGATTCAGTTTTACGATTCAGTCTATCAATGTTTCACATTCCCGGATTATCAGCTAGCACCGACGCTTGAGGAGTACTTTCACCTGACTGATTTACCCATCACTGACCAAGCTCCCTTTTCTGGACTGGAAGAAATTCCAAAGGATCAAACCATTGCAAGAGCAATCTATTTGGACGAGTCAGAAGTCAGGACTCACATGACCATTAAGGGTGGAATCCAAGGTTTACCAGCCAAGTTTTTGGTAAAGAAGGCTCTGTACTTTGCTAGTATAGGGAACGCGACTGCTTTCGAGAGCGTCTTTGTCTTGCTCACCTACGGGTTATTTCTATTTCCCAACATTGATAACTTCGTCGATACCAATGCCATTAAGATATTTCTAATTGGAAACCTTGTATCAACTCTGCTCGCAGACGTTTATCATTCTGTACATTTAAGGAATTTGTACAACGAAGAAATGATCACATGCTGTGTACCCCTGTTGTACAAATGGTTCACTTCCCACTTGCCCAAGTCTGCTGCTTTTTGGGATCATAAGAGTGCTCTACGTTGGTCACGGAGAATCATGTCTCTTACCAACTCTGACATAGATTGGTACAATCGGATCTATGACGGGATAAGGATCATTGACAAATGTGGAAATTTCCCTAATTTACCCCTCATAGGAACTTAAGGATGAATCAACTATCATCAAATTTTAGTTCGTCGTCAACTCGGATACCCGATGAGACACGTCCCGCGTAATGTTCATCTGGAAGGTCTTTTCTTTAAGGAAGGAGAAAATTACAGGGCACTAAAGACTGAAATAGTTCATGCCTGGAAACATGTTCATAGGAAAGGAAGAGATTCTATAGGAAAACCAGATTGTGTCTCTGTAGAACCTTATCTCCACTGGGTACAAACTAGAGCCCTCAAGCTGAGGATGCCTTACCCTCGTCAAGAAGTTCTTCCGTTAAAGAAATTTGTCCTTTATTTTATGTCTGATACGGAAAAACTCCAGGTCACTCTCAACAAACCTCAACGGGAAAAGAAATCTTGGAAGAACAAGTACCACATTCTCAATGTGGAGTGTACCAAAATACAGCAATTGTTAAAAGAAAAAGATGCTCTGATCAAGATTTTAGAGCAACATGCTATAGAAAATCATGAAGACCGAAGGAATTTGCTTGCTCGTTTCACTTGGCAAAAGGATGACAACCCGACAACGGCTCAAGAGCCCCGGTCAAAGAAAAGGAAAATACCAGAAACAGCACCTGAGCTCTCCTCAGAAAGGACTCAGGATCTATAAGTTTAGACATTTCCTTTTACATCACTTTGTAAAATACTATATTTCCATTTCCGCAATCTTTGAATTCAATAAAACGGGGTCTCCCCACTGTATGATATTTGCAATCCAATTGTTGAAGTTTCTTTTGACTAAAAAATTATTAATATATAATCATTGCATATCATTTATCATTCTCACATAACGCATTCTTCTTCCCTATGAATCTCACGTTTGTGTCTCGATTCTAGAGTCAAACTGTCTCATTTGTACAATATTCGGGTCAATCGACAAAAGAAAATGGATGATCTCGAGGAAGAGAACAGAGAGTTGAGAGAAAAAATTGACACTCTGAAAGAATATTTGAGAAAACTTCAATATGACATGCAATCTCTGGCAGCAGCTCAGATACAACAACAAAGGACTGTGATCTCAGAGACCACATCTACGCCCATAGTGGAAAAGTATGATCCTCGGTACAATATGCCTAAAGATCGTCCTTGGGGCATGCCACTTAACTATATCCCGGAAGGATATATTCCGCCGATCACGGAAGATCCGGAAACTACAGCAAGAACCGCTGGGACTGAAGGTTACAAACTTCGGGAAAGCGAAGATGCCAGGGGCATGACAGCAACTCCTGAAGGTTACAAACTTTGGGATAAGGAAGCACCAAGAGTCACTGTCGTAATGGCTATACCACCACCCGTGGTACACACTGTCCCGGAAGGACAGATTCCACAGATACCTTCTGGTGGGAACAAAAGTATGTACGATAGATTGAATGAGTTCCAGGAATAACTCCTGGAGATGCAGAAGGAACTGCATGCGATTCGCGGTCAGGATCTATTCGGAAAGGACGCCGCAGACCTTTGTTTGGTCCCCAATGTGAAAATTTCGCACAAATTCAAGGTGCCCGAATTTGAGAAATACAAGGGCAACTCTTGCCCTCAAAGTCATTTGGTGATGTACGCTCGGAAGATGTAAACTCAGACAGAGAACCAACAACTACTGATCCACTATTTCCAAGATAGTTTAACCGGTGCCGCACTTAAATGGTACATGGGTTTAAACCGCACCAAGATCGTCACATTCAGAGATCTTGGCGCTGCCTTCGTTCAGCAGTATAAGTATAACTTGGACATGGCATCAGATAGAGATCAACTCAAAGCCATATCGCAGAAGGACAAAAAAACCTTTAAGGAATATGCCCAGAGATGGCGTGAAATTGCCGCCCATATTTGTCCACCTCTTGAGGAAAAAGAGATGACAATAATCTTTTTGAAAACCTTGAGCTCGTTCTACTATAACCGAATGGTCGCCAGTGCGCCCAGCGACTTTACTGAAATGGTGAGCATGGGAGTTCGTCTTGAAGAAGCAGTCCGAGAAGGACGTCTGGTCAAAGATCAAGCAGTACCAAAAGATACGGTGGCTCTTTCCAAAAGAAAAAAGAGCAGGATATTGGTAATATCTCTCTTGAAAAGCAAAGGCGAAGATACTAACCAGTAGCAGTTGTAACTCCTGCTATTAACCCTGTGCCTGTTCTGACGTATCAACCTCAAGTTGCTCAGAGCCAACCGAATCAACAACAATATCAGTAAAGGACACAACAGCCTCTTCAACAGGCTCGTCCACCGTACAACAATAATAACCGTACAACACGACCCCCAGGATTTGATCATATACCAATGTTATACGCAGAACTTTTTCCACTACTACTGGTCAAGGGGCACGTCCAAACCAGGTCTCCTCTTACAATACCGAAAAATCTGCCTTTTTGGTTTAAAGCGGATCAGACTTGCCCTTACCATCAAGGAGGACCAGGGCATAATATAGAAAACTGTCTCAGCTTCAAATCCGATGTGCAAAAGCTTGTTAGGAGCGGGGTCTTATCCTTCAAGGTTACCAATCCAAATGTTCAGACCAACCCGTTGCCTCAACATGAGAAAGCTGCAGTCAATTTAATAGAGGAAGAGTCTAACCACAACTATCAAATTCATGATGTACTCTTATTGGGAACCAACCTGGTCAAGATGCATTGCAGACAGAGCGGATACGGTCATGTACCGTCTCACAATTATCACCAGTGTGATATCTGCTCTAAAAATAATCAAGGATGTTCTGTGGTGCAATTAGCTCTACAGGAACGGATGGATCTCGGATGGATCCAAGATCACCGAATCTGTGAGGTCAACATGACTTACACAAATTCCAACATCATTCAAAACCACGACATCCGTGCGATGAATGTCAACTTGGTGGCAATACACTCAAGGCAAAGCCAGCATCAGAATCTGCCACGACACGATTACGATTCCTGTCTGATCTGCTCGGTAAATAATCAGAGATGTTATTTTGTACAAGAGGCCCTCCAGTGTCAGATGGATCTTGGATGGATCCAGGATTACCGTGATAGAAGTCATTATCAGGTTAATATGATTCAAATCTTTGATATTCGCTTGATGAATACCAGTCTGGTGGAATTACACGCTAAGCAAGTCCAGCTCGGTTTTCTGACTTCGGACGATTATCAGAACTGTAAGGTATGTCGTGAGAGTAACCAAGGATGTGCACTTATTCAAAGAACGCTTCAACACTTGTTAAACCACTGGTGGCTTCCGATCTATGTGGACGAAGATACACAACAGGTCAGTATGACTGACAGGAACCCTACTAGGCATCAAAGTCAGGATGTTCGATCAATGGAAACAGATCTAGTGAGGTTACACTGCATACAAAGCGGACGTGGTCGGGTGCCACCA
The DNA here is from genome assembly GCA_022829125.1 of Lathyrus tuberosus. Classification (NCBI taxonomy): domain Eukaryota; kingdom Viridiplantae; phylum Streptophyta; class Magnoliopsida; order Fabales; family Fabaceae; genus Lathyrus; species Lathyrus tuberosus. The sequence continues at coordinate 2,222,826 of JALAZF010000603.1, read as the reverse complement.
CACAACTATGAGCGCTGTAGAGTTTGCTCAGAAAATAACCAAGGATGCTACCTCGTGCGAGCAGCCCTTCAGAGTCAGTTGGACCACAAAGAGGGTCAACCATGTTCAAGCTTTGGTTCAATTAAAATAATGTCAGACTATCTTCCCAATCGAGGCAAAGAAGTTGTCTTGATCCCTAAACGAGAAGTAGCCAAAGATGTATGCGCCATAATCCCTTTACTCCATGAATCGAAAGTTCCTCTTGATGATGGAAAGATTCTCAACCGTGAACCAATTGAGGCCATCTATGATGGTCAGAAAAATCAAAAGGCTCATGTGGTTATCTATATGTCGGGACCAGTACCGTATAAATTCGATAAGGTTATCCCTTACAAATACGATGCAACAATAATTGAGAATGGAAAGGAAATTCCATTACCCTCCGTCTTGAATATTGCAGACATCAGTCTGTCATACCCCAAATTTGTCCTACCTGTGGATAGTTTTCATCTGAACATTCATCCACTAACCATCATTCAGAAAACTCAAAAAAATATGTTGCTCCTGTTTCCTAAGTCCAGTTGTTGTGTAGATAAGTTCAGGCGTGGCTGTCAGGTCAAGGTTTGTATTGAGAATGCATCTTGGTTTTCATTGAGAATTAAGGAGTTTGGTGGAGTATTCATTCACATGATCGTTTGATGGTTTGGGTTCAAAATCCGATATCCATTCATCTCACCATAACTATTTTTCTTTTCACATTCAAAACCATTTGTCAATATCCATATTATAATCCAATTATCCACTTCTTAACCTCCATTTTAATTTTAATCCATTTTCAAATTCCATTCAAATTCATGTTAATAACCATTAAACCATATTTTCCCCTATAAACCACTTTTAAATCCATTTCATAATTCCTAAATTCATTTCCAAACCAATCCATTTTCAATTTAATTCATGGCCATTTTGTTTAATTCAAGTGTCACATACTAGGTCCATATCCTTTTTTGCCAAGCCCATACCACATTTTTGTCAAACTCATGTTACAATGTAATAAAAAAGGAAGGTTGATCTAGCTATAAAAAGGGGAGGGAGGCACTGGTTCTCAAAAGAAAAGAAAAAAACTGAAGAAAAAGAAGAAAAACGGCGCTGAAAAGAAACTTGTGGTGTCTCGTCGATTTACCACGACGGAGCACCAACTGTGATAGCACTTTTCACCTCCGCCACTTCAACAAACTCACTCGCGGCTACTACCCTCCCTCACTACAAAATTCATTTTCAGAACAACCATCCTCATTTAAGTTTCAACAACAACCGCACAACGACGCAGTTCACTTCAGCTCTTCCTTCAATCCGTGATTCAGATCCATCGAAGAACTGCTGCTGAGAGCAGTGGTAGAAAGGAGACCAAATTGGCGTAAACGAGATGTGTGGAGGAAAAGCCGAAGATGTTCGATGAGACGCTGCATTCAATGTTGTTGTGATGATTAGTGGGTGACAAAGATGGTGTACAAGAGTTGGAATTCACGTCAGTTTTTATGAAGGTGCGCTTATGTTTCAGATTCACTTTGGCTTGTCTGTGATATAATTTGCAGCAGCAACAAGTAGTTTGCAGTAGTAGAGGATCGCGTATCGGTAACAATTTCAAATTCATTAATAATATGCATATAATATCACCGTTGTTGTATCTGATTCTGTTTTGTTTCGATTTCGACTGTTGATTGTATTGTGTGTATTATGCTGGTATCGACATCATTTTCTGCACGTTTTACCGTTTTCAGTTACATCTTTTGTGCATCAACTGTATTGTAGTTTCGATTTAGTGGCAGTTTTGACTAAGTGGTGATTTGTTTACAAGGGTTTGATTGTTGCGAGTCTATTTGCGAATTTGAGAATTAATGAATTAGGAATTTGCTCTCAAAGTCGTGAACCTATTTGTGGAATGTGCGAAGTTCGAATGTTGGTTATTCTGTGTTTCTACTACTGATGTTTAGTTTTGCTGTGGAAACTATAGCTTTTCAAATGATTTGTATAGTTTAGAACTAAATATTGTTGGAATTAATGTTGAAATTTAATGTTGGAGTTCTCTTTGCATTACACTGTCATCTGCAAGTTATACTACTCTGCTACATGTTGCTGCTGTAATTTCACGATTTCGGTGTATAGATTGTCGATATAACTCTATGGTTCAAGTGTTTTGGGTTACTCTTTGAATTGCAATTCTGTTTGGTTCTTATTCCTGCTAACTTGCATCCATCTTGTTTTTTTATGTCATTATTTTATTATTGTGAAAAACTAATTGTGGTGTGGCTGTAGATATACTTCCTCTCATTTGTTTTAATTTTGACCATTATGCTTAATTTTGACTTCTTTTTCATTCCATTTTCTTAAGTATATAAATAGCATTTTGTTTCACGTGAATTATATACTTTATATTGTTTTTTGCAAGCCCTGTTGTGCTTAGTCTTTATCAATCAATAAACTTTCTCATATGTAACATAGGGTGATAAATGAAAAATTAATTATCTAAGTGTATGTAGTAATGGGCTTGGTTTCGAATAATTAAATAAAGCTCATTTAACTCTTTACATCCCATATGACATGAAATTGTGGTAGATTGTGTAAATAATTTCAATTGTTTTTTAAGAATAATTTTGTGAATTAATTAGATTTTTATTAGAAATTAATTAGAAATTAATTCTAGGTTTAGATATTAATTAACTTTTAATTTAGGTTAATTGTTGACTAACTTTTGATCTTGATTAATTTAAATTTTATTTTAACTTGGATACTTTTGATTAATTGTTGACCGTGATTTTGATGCCTATTCTGATTCATTCCTGATTAAATACTTGACTTGCCTCTTGCTGGACGTTCTTTTGTGATTGCGATGCTTTGTGTTTACTTGTTGATTACTTCTGTATTCACATGCTCCCTTAGGATTCCTAGCTCCACTTTATTTCTGATTAAGTCGGAGGTAGGAGAGACATTAGGCTAGCAATCCAAGCATGCTAACATTAGGTAGACTCCCCTCCTAATCCTTAAACCATTAGGACCTCTTTTCCATTAGTCCTCAACCATTTCGCACGCACATTCAAACCTCGATCAACATCGAGCATTTTTAAAATCAAATCAATACATTTAACCATATTTAAACATCATTTCTTAAAAGGTGAAAAGTGAGGGGGATAGAGTCTTTGGTCTTTCTCTTCAATTGTTTGGGTGCGAGTTCTCTTACTCGTGTGTGGACAATTGACACCTTAAAAAAACTTGTAACTCGATAACATTCAAACTTTTTTATAATCACTTGTTGTTTAAAACACGTAATCTATATTCAAACATTACTTTTATAAAAGGTGAAGTGAGGTGGGTTGAGTCTTTGATCCGTCTCCTCAATTGTTTGGGTGCGAGTTCTCTTACTCGTGTGTGAACAATTGTCACCTCTAAAAAACATAAACCTTAATTTGTCGATTGTTTGGGTGCGAGTTCTCTTACTCGTGTGTGAATAATTGATGTTTCTAAAAGACATAAACCTGTCAATTGTTTGGGTGTGAGTTCTCTTACTCGTGTGTGAACAACTGTCGCCTTTAAAACATCCAACACGTTAAACTCTCTTTCCTCGCCCCCGTGCGATCAAAACCTTCCCAAAACACTAAGTTATCGCCTCTTGTGATCCACAACTCAAACACCTTTTCAAAAGAACATTGTTTAGTCCATTCTTCCGCGCATATGAACTAGTGCTCCAGCCTCCCCTAGCGAGCAGACAAGCCAACGTTTAGCAGTTAGAATCCAACCTAAACTCTCGTTCGCCTAAAACACATACAAATCAAATTCTCTTTTCTTAATCAAACTCTTTAATACACTTAATCATATATTCAAATACAACTTCCTAAAAGGTGATGTGAGGGGGGCCAAGTCTTTGACCTTTCTCCTCAATTGTTTGGGTGCGAGTTCTCTTACTCGTGTGTGGACAATTGACGCCTATAAAAAAAACACAAACCAAACAACCGTAGTCCCACGAACTACGAATGCTCTGACTTTCCCATTGCACGAGGGAATACGTAGGCACAAGGATCTTAATCCTTGTCGAGCACAATAATAAAAAACCACCCATTTTCCCCTTAGAAAACAATATTCCCTTAGAAGATAAACAAACAAACGTAGCTAACTTTCTCTCGAATCGAATCAAGAGGTTCCCGTTGAGTACAACGGACGTAGAGGGTGCTAATACCTTCCCTCTTGCGTAACCGACTCCCGAACCTATAATGTGGTTGCGATGACCATGTTCTTATCCCTTTCAAAGGTTTTCTCGATATTTTCCTTTCCCTCTTTTGGAATGAATAAAGTTCGGTGGCAACTCTGTTTCGAACAGTTTTTTCTGCGTCCATCGCGAGGATCGTATTTTTCGAGGTACGACACAGTCGAGCCCGAGAAAAGGGACCTCAGACAGAAGTTCCTAATCAACCAGTCGGTCAATCCAGTGATCCCGACCTTTCAAAGAACAACGATGAGATGCTGAAGCTCATCCAGAAGAGTGAATACAACATTATTGATCAACTGTTGTAAACTCCTTCAAGAATCTCTGTGTTATCTCTTTTACTCAGTTCCGAAGCTCACAGGGAGGCTCTACAAAAAGTTTTAGAGCAAGCCTTTTTGGAACAAGATGTGACAATAAGACAAATCGACAACATCATCTCCAACATCACTTCCTGCAACAACTTGGGGTTTAGTGATGAAGAACTGCCGGAAGAGGGCCAGAATCATAATATGGCACTCAACATTACAGTCAACTGCCAGGACGATGCTTTAGCCAGCGTACTGGTAGACACCGGATCAGCTCTAAATGTTATGCCAAAATCTACTCTGATGCGACTATCATTTCAAGGATCTCCGATGAGAGGCAGCGAGGTCATCGTCAAAGCATTTGATGGATCCCGAAAAACAGTTATCGGCGAAGTCGACCTTCCCATAACTATCGGTCCTCTCACTTTCCAAGTCACTTTCCAGGTCATGGACATCCAGGAAGCATACAACTGTTTGTTAGGAAGACCTTGTATACACGAGGCTGGGACAGTCACTTCGACACTTCACCAGAAGCTGAAGTTCGTCAAGAATGACCAACTAGTCACAATCTGCGGAGAGCAAGCCTTGATTGTAAGAAACTTATCATCGTCCACTTGTGTAGAACCAGAGGAGGTTGTTGGAACCCAATTCCAAGCACTTTCGATGAGCAGTGACAACCAATCAGAAAAAGGAACATCGATTTCCTCGTACAAAGATGTTCTCGAAGTGATCAAAAGTAACAATGCAAAAGGATGGGGACAACCTGTCATTCCTATTGACAATAAGACAAAGAAAGGTCTTGGTTTTTCCTCAACCTGTACCCAGACTGCTACTAACGATGAAAGTTTTCATCCCATTCAGGACTTCTTCCACAGTGGAGGTTTCCTTAACCCAATATCTCAAGAAGTACATACCAACAACAAGGGTGATTCCTCCGATACAGATGAAGAATAGAAGTCATATCTTAACGAAGACGGTTATATGTCTCAAGGAGAGTTGCATACGCCATTTTGCTATCCCGCACAGAGTCTGAGATAGATACCAAGATCAGATGTCAAAATGATATACGGAGATTGTGATCCGGAAGGATGTCGTGCTCCACCAAACTCATTAGAGGAGGACACTCTGATGAAAGACAACTTTGACTACGACTATTATGGCCCAATGGATGACTTGCCTATTTGGAAGCCGTACCCAGGAGACTTGGGGCAAAAGATTCAGCCCAACGATACATATCAGTTGAGCATTATTGAAAAGAATACCCGTGTCCCCACAGAATCATGGGATCATTACTCAGGGCATTTAGAAAATATCCAGCACGACGATGAATTTGTAAAGATTGCAGGACAAGAGTTCCTTAACTATGCTTTTCCTGAGGTCAACATCATCGAAAGGGATGACTCATCCAGTTCCAAAGAAGTGTGGGACACCTTAGGACAACCGAGTGGCAAGTACGACTGCATGGTCAAGTACACCGCTCCTGAAAGCTCTCGTATTAGGCTCGAAGACATCCAGCCCACTGGATGGGGAGATCCACCTGAGAGTGCAAGCACTATGCAAGATACAGCCGAAGAATCCTTCTACGACAACTCTGCCTGGGAGACAGATTCCAACGATCCGGCTCCACCAGAAATCAGCGTCATTTCTGAAGATAAGCCAAGAAGGAAAATGCCAGACTTTGTGATTCACCGAGGAGTTCGCCGCCAATGGGTTGCTGCCGATGTCCCGAAAGTTGTTCATAAGTCTAAGTAATTGTCGTCTTTGTTTTAACCTTTTACCTTGCCCATGTGAAATAGATGTTTTTATAGGGCTTACTTTCTGTAAATGTCTCTCCTCGCTTTGCCCGAAGCGACAGAGTTTTGTTTTATTGGGCTGTAGTTTCAAGAATCGACAAAATCATAAATAAAATAACGTCGTTATGTAATTTCCGCATTTATTATTGTTTTCTCTTTTCGCTTTTTCAGAAAATGGTAATCCTAAAAATAACTCAAAAAATAAAAACAAGTAGTTTTCAGAAAATACACTGCACACACTCTTGTATTCTCTCCATCTCTTCTAAAAACAATCATCACGTCATGCAGATTGCTTGTTTTAAACCCCATTAAAACATACGATCCAATGCCTTCTCCCAACTTTGAATTCCCGGTATTTGAGGCTAAAGAAGAAAATGACGAAGAAATTCCAGAAGAGATCTCCCGATTACTCAGACTAGAGGAAATGTCCATTGAACCTCACAAAGAGCCGTTGGAAACGGTCAACTTAGGTTCAGAAGAAGAGAGAAAAGAAGTCAAGATTGGGGCACTGCTTAGTCCAACTGTCAAAGAAAGTTTAATAAATCTTCTCAAAGAATTTCCCAATGTATTCGCTTGGTCTTATCAGGATATGCCAGGGTTGGATACCAGCATCGTGGAACATCATCTACCTTTAAGATCAGAGTGTCCTCCGGTGAAACAAAGACTGAGACGGACTCACCCGGACATGGCCGTCAAAATCTAAGAGGAAGTACATAAACAGATTGACGCGGGCTTCCTCGCCACATCAGAATATCCTCAATGGCTAGCCAATATAGTACCAGTGCCAAAAAGAACGGAAAGGTCTGAATGTGTGTAGACTACAGGGATCTGAACAAAGCCAGCCCAAATGATGACTTTCCCTTACCGCACATTGACATGCTGGTACACAGTACAACAAAGTTCAAGGTCTTCTCCTTCATGGATGGATTCTCGGGCTATAATCAAATCAAAATGGCGCCAAAAGACATGGAGAAAACTTCATTCATCACACCATGGGGCATTTTTTGTTACAAGGTAATGTCGTTCGGTTTGAAGAACGCCGGGGAAACCTATCAAAGGGCCATGACTACTCTGTTTCACAATATGATACACAAAGAAATAGAAGTGTATGTCAATGACATGATTGCCAAATCTAAGACAGACCTGTACCAGTTGCCACTCACTATTGCTTGCAAAACAAACTTGCTCCATTATAAATAGAGCTCATTTGTGCTCAGTTTGAGTACACCAAAGCACCCAAACTGATGCTTTCCTCAAAATCTCCACTTTCACTCCAATTTTGCCTTCTAAGTCAAGTCACCATCGGGTTTTGAGTTTGAGAGCAATTCCAACCAAACCAATCACACACACACCTCACATATAATATATAGAAGTGGTTCAAACTCTTACATAACATCTGTAACATCAGATTCTCAAATCACCAGCCAATTGCTCAAGTTCTTTACAGATTTGCAGTTGAGGTACCACCACCAGTTCCAGATCATTTCCATCCATTCCAAGCATTCAAACACACTCCTTGGCACCTAAGGAAGTTGTCCAGATCATTGGAACCAACTTACAACACCTCCATCACCAAACTCGATCACCAGCTACAAGAGGTAAGCATAAACTCTTCAAACTCCATGATGCATGCATATTTTACTGCACAATAATTTTGCCACATGTTCATAATCATGTATGGAGTGATAACCCTCAATCAATTGCCATGAATCAATCGTGTATGGAATTTCATGGTGTTCATGCTGAAATTAGGGTTCTTGAGGTTTTCATCTGATTTCTCACTCAATACTCATAATAAATGCAATTAATCTATATGGTTGTGATCATTGTTTAAAAACGAATAAGTTTGGTACTTGAATTGTACAAAACCATTGAGGAATCATGGGGAAAAGTGAGAAAATGCAAATCTGCAGAAACAGGGCACGCGGGCAAGAACTTGGTGTTCATGGCGCCCTTTTTCAAATTTTTGAATATTTGAATATTTTGATATTTTTGTTAATTGGTTCAAAAATTAATTTCTCTTTGAATATTTATGTTTTTGAATTGATTCTTTTTCTCAAAACTCACTAAAATGTTTAAATATTTTATTTTACAAAAAAAATCCAATTTATATTATTCATTTAATATAGTTAGAATTTTTATAATCAATTTCATTTTAATTATTTTTATACATTTTTAAATGGAATTCCCACTTTGATTTTTCAAAACCAATTGAATTTCAAACTCTCATGTAATTTAACATGATTTTTCAAAACCAATTGAATTTCAAACTCTCATGTAATTTAACATGATTTTTCAAAACCAATTGAATTTCAAACTCTCATGTAATTTAACATGATTTTTCAAAACCAATTGAATTTCAAACTCTCATGTAATTTAACATGATTTTTCAAAATATTTTTCAAAGTGTACAACTTATTTTTGAATATATTTGGTATTTTATATCATTTTTTCATTTAATTTCCTTTGAAAAATAACATTTTTATTTAAAATTAGGGTTTTCTCTTGATTTTAAATTTTCAAACACTTTTGGGCCTCTAATAGAGTGTAAGACCCAATCCCTTTTTAACCAAAACCATTTTGGGCCTCAGACATTGTATAAGTCCCACTGTATTTTCAAAATCGCGGCGCGGTCGTCGCCTTTTAAAACAAAATCATCTGGGCCTCCCCTTGTGTTGTAAGTCTCATCTGTCTTTTTCAAAACATCTTTGGGCCTCTTGAAAGAGTGTAAGACCCAACACTTTTGTAAATAAACTTTTTTGGGCCTCAGTCATTATATAAGTCCCGATACGATCTTCAAAACAACGGTGCGATCACTGTTAAACCTTGGGCCTCTCTTTGAGTATAAGCCCCAGCAATATTTTCAAAACAACTTCTCTTTTTTATGTAGGTTCAAATATACAGTTGTTATCAAAACTTTCTTTGATTTCTTTGAACAACTAACAATACCGCATGGAAGCTTGCTCGCCTGTAAGTTTTTATCAGCTTTCATTTACCCACTTTAATATATATAATTGTATTATGGGAAGCTGCTCCTCTGTAAGTCCTTTTTTCATATCCTTTTTAATACTTGTCATATATCAAATGTATATATACTAGTATACCTATTTAGAGTTTTCCCCGACAACTGGGTTTAGAACTAGGTAAAGCTAGTTGGTCACTCTTTAAATACAGTCAAAACTAGATCCCCATAGGATTTCCAGATACAGTCTTGCCTTCTCTTGGGCTTAAACAATATGGAACAAAGAGAAAGGCAATATTCTCGGTGAACCTATTCTCAGACTGTTACTATTAGAACTTGTCAAAGAAATTCAGTTTCCCCAGAGAGGATTAATTCCCGATGAAACTTCTCTTGAATTTCTTCAAACCCTAGAACTGTTCATTAAAGAAAAGATTATTCTCGGTGAAACTTTTCTTGAACTCTTCTTAAGTTTGGGACCCACAGGCTTCCTAAAAGCATCCCCGCCTCCTCTTGGGCTTTGTACAAGGACCCGCCGACTTCTTAGAAGTTCTCATGCCTCCTTTTGGGCTTAATATAAGGACCCTGAAGACCTCTTAAAGGTATAGGACAGAACTTAGCCATCCTTTGCTAGAGCAGTCTTTCCAGTGTCAAAACATCAAACCATTTTAGGGTTGATTCTCATCCCTTAAAACACTTGCCTTCTCTTGGGCATGATACAAAGAAAAACTCTTCCACACCAGTAGACTTAGACAGTCTAAATCTCCTCTTGAGTCTCAAAGATATTCTCAAGTTCCCTACAAACATAGGAGGAACCCCGGTCATTCTGTATTAATCTCCAAAGGAGTTAAAACCCTTGGGTTCAAAAACCCAGTCTCTCTTCTAAAAATTCCCCAACCAAGGTCCGTTTATCATCAGAACCTCAAGGCATCTGATACCTCAACTCTTCTGTAACTCTCAGCAAGAGTTGATTCCCCAGTTGGACCTGCCTCGGGATCTCCATAATCCCTCAGCAGAAGATAGCCTCCTCTTAGGCTTTGTATAATGATATTTCCTCAGCAAAGTTAGCCTCCTCTTGGGCTTTGTACAATGATTCTCCCCAGCGGAGCTAACCTTTTGAGACTCTCTTGTTGAGTCAATCACCTTTTCAGACTCTCTTGTTGAGTCAGTCAACTTTCAGACTCTCTTGTTGAGTCAATCACCTTTCAGCACTCTCTTGTTGAGTCGACCCTTTTGGCCTTAATCCTAGGCTTTGTACAGGACAGATAAAAACACTCCCTTGTTGAGTCAATCTTTTCCAGCCTCCTTTTAGACTCGGTATAAGGATTTCCCCTAGCAGAAGCCAGCCTCCTCTTAGGTTTGGTATAATGATTTCTCCAGCTTGATCAGCCACAATCTTGGGCCACGTACAGGACAGATAAAAGCACTCTCTTGTTAAGTCAAACCCTTTTTAGCCTCGATCTTGGGCTTTGTACAAGACATAAATCTTCATAACCTTCTCTTAAGCTTGGGACAAATTTCTTCCCCAGCGGAGTCAAATCCTCCCAACCTTCCTTTAGGCTTTGAGAAATAAATTTCCTAAGTTGAGTCAAACTTATTTCATCCTCAATTTTGGGCTTTGTACAAGACAGATAATACTCTCTCGTAGAGTCAAACTCATTTCAGCCTCTATCTTAGGCTTTATACGAGATACCTAAAATATCCTTAACCGAGTCAGTAAAGTCTCATTTTAGCCTCAATCTTGGGCTTTTTACAAGACAAATAAAGATTTCTTTCCCACAGAGTCAGTTTCTTTCCAGCCTCAATCTTGGGCTTTGTACAAGACACATACAAACCCTCCCCGACGGAGTCAAACTCTTTCTAGCCTTAATCTTGGGCTTTGTACAAGACAGACAAAACATTTTCCCCGGAAAAGTCAAACTTTTCGGCTCCTCTTAGGCTTTGTATAATGATATCCCTAAAGAGTCAGTCTCTTTTAGCCTCAATCTTGGGCTTTGTACAAGACATATAAACACTCTCTTGTTGAGCCGGTCATTTTCAGCCTCCTCTTAGGCTTTGTATAAGGACTTCCCCAGTGGAGTCAATCAACCTTTTAGCTTCAACCTTGGGCTTTGATCAAGGCACAGAAAAATCAACATCCCCTCAGAGGAAATCCTAATATCTCTGTAGAAAGTCATTTCTCTGTTTATCACTCATCAAAACAGACATTAAAAACAAACCCTAATCCCAGATAATTGCTGTAAGTGGCATACTTGTTGATTAAAATGTCCAAGTTGTCATCCATCTTTTATCCTGGTAAACCCTTTCTTTCATCTAATTGCTGTAAGCGGCAAACCTCTGGATTATTTACATTCACGCCACTGTCCCTCTCTTAGTATGAGAAATTCCTAAGGAAAGATGACTTTGCTCTACATTGAGTTAAAGTTTTCCCCTTCAGGATAAATCCCCTATAAAGGAAATAATGGCATTGCTGGATTCGTATATCCCAGTTGAAGGTGTGAAAAACACAAGAAATGGGGGTTTGAATTGGTTTTTCAAAATAAAATCTTTTCTTTTATTCACACTCCTTTTGACAACTCTTTAACTTATGAGTGAAAATTTTAATCAAGCTTGAAAGAGATAACACAGTATGTTTATACTAGTTCACTTGAGAATTTCTCAAGTTAATCTAGTCCACCCGCCAAGGTGATTTCGCCTCTCTCAATCGAGGTCTTAATCCAATAATCAATAAGATTAATACAATGCACAAGCCTAACTGTTGGTGACTAACAACAACCTCTAAAACTCTCAAGTTCTAGACTTCTCAAGAAATACAACCACACTAGTCTTTCTCAAGGAATAACCTCTAAGCCAACACGTCTCAGACTTCTCAAGAAATACAACCCTACAACTCTTTCTCAAGGAATACAAACCTAAGTTTGAAAGAAGTTTTGTTTACAAGATGTTGCTTCTAACACAAGCTGAATATGTAAACTATTTTACAGCACAGAAAATGACTTTTAGAATGATAATAGCAAGATAGAGCGTGTTGGTTGAGCGGAGCAGTTGTTATCATTCTTTGAGTATTCAAGTCCTTTTATAGCTGAGTAAAAGTAGCCGTTGCAAGGTAATCATGACAATTTACGGTGATTTGGTAGAAACGTGAGGACAGATGAAACCTTTTGTGTCCTGTCTTGTTAGTATATCTTCGTTGGCACCGTTACCAGGAAATCTTCATTTGAACTTTTGCACAGTTACCAAGATATCTTCGTTTGAACTTCGTTGCTTAGTCTTCTAATCTTCTTAACTTCAGAGACTACTACGAGTATGAGTAAGAAGGGAAAACGTAGCTTGATTTCTTAAGATCTTCAAGTCTTGGAGTCCTCAGAGCAGCGTCTTCGGAGTCTTCAGCACTTGGTCTTTAGAACCTTGTTCATATAGAAAAATGTCTTTATAATATCTTCAGAGGCTTCAGATAGTATTTAGTTGAAGCATGAGTAGAGACTATTTGTTGGGTCTTTAGAACCTCTATCAGAGAGCGAAGATTTTCAGCATTAGGACTTCGTTCATCAGATCCTCAATCTTCATATTTCAGAACTTGTTCTATATCCATATTTTATCAGAGTCTTGCCAACTTTTGCTTTTTAGCACTTCAAGTGTAGTGTGTAGGCGAATTATATTCTTTTAGCATTATGTCCTCACCACTTAACAGAAGCATAACCTGTTTGTTAGATTCTCAAAAGTAACAAATATTAGTCTTACAAAATTGTTCATACAAACGTACTCGTTTGATATCATCAAAATTTAGAAGTGATATTGCAGAACCAAATCTTGTTCTCACAATCTCCCCCTTTTTTATGATGACAAAACTAAGTATTTTGATGACACAATTTTGTACATAATACAGGAGTAATAAAAGGTTTTTAAGAGATGCTTATCCTTCGTATGAAATACTCCCCCTGAGTCTTAGACTTGATGAATTTCAACTTTGATCCTTCAAAGTTAGTCAAGAGCCCAGAACTAAAACAAAGTTTTGATTTTTCGAGTTTTAACCTCATGGTGTTTTAATTGAATCAGAATTCCTGAAAAGCAAAACAATCTAATAGAAATAACAGTTTTATTGGTTAGCATGTAAATAGCGTTGTTTCTCAGAGATTGACTATGAGAATCAAAATATCACATTCATTACTTCTCCCCCTTTTTGTCATGGTCAAAAAATAAATGTTGTCCAAGGGTGAGAAACAAAGATCTAAAAAAAAAGGAACACAAACCAGCTTAGGTGTTTCCAGAGGACAACTTGTCTAAAATCTTCTGCAACATGCTCTGGACATTTGTATTCACAGTCTTTTGTTCTTCAAAATTGTCTCTGAATATTTGATGTTCTCCTCTGATCTCTTCAATTGCGTTCTCCAAACGCTTCACAGCAGGGTCAGACGAGGAAACAATTACAGCATCTTGCTTGGCCTTTTCCGTGGCTTCAGCTTCTTGCGCCATTCTGGCTTCTTCAGCAGCCTTTTCTGCTATAAGTCTTGCTTCTTCAGCAACTTTTTCTGCTATAAGTCTTGCTTCTTCAGCAGCTTTTTCTTCAACTTCTTTCTGTTTCGCGGCCAAAAACTTGAGTTCCCTAATCCGTTCTTCAGCTTTTGCTTTTTCTTTTGCCAGCTAAACTCCAGCAGCTATGGTGGAGTTTGAGAAGCTTGTAATCCTTGCAAGTTCAGAATCCAACCATTTCTGGAAGTTTTGACACGAATTTTCTAGCTCTAAAGGCTTGACACTTGTGTTCATTTCTACTCTTAACTTTGTTACCTTCTTTAACGCCTTGTTACGAAATTGAGTAATGCATTCTTCAAGGGTTATTGGAAGGGGTATATCATAGATGATTAAAGCAAGGTTAGGTTCAGCAGAGTTGAGTACGGACGGTGCTGGCTGAGAAACAATTTCAGTGAGAACATGTTCAGTCGTTTGTTGATCAGTAGGAGAAGATACCTCTGGGGTAACTTAAACCATGAGAGGTTCAGAATTTGGAGATGGAAGATCATAGTGTTGGATTGAGGATTTAACAATGATTTTCTGGTGAAAAGCGTAGGACATCGGTGAGACAGATATATCTGGTTGGATGGTTGAGGTTGTTGTTGATGAAGTGAATGTAGGAGTTGCTTTGGATTGGATAGGTAGATTGATTGATGGAAGGGAAGTTTGTGGAATTGCATGAATAGAGATTGGTGGTGGTGGAATTGAAAAGGATGGTGGCTTGAAGCTGACTTGTGGATTTGAGGTGGAAATGTAGGTAGCTTGTTAAGAAGATGATGAAACAATGATAGTTTCAGCATTAACTATTGAAACAGAAGAGATGATGACATACTTACTAGCTCTTTTAGATTGAGAATCTTGAGCAGAAATCTTGGAGGTTTCTGATTTGTTAGCCTTCTTCTTCTTCTTGGGTTCAGGATGTTCTTCAATGAGCTTCCTTTTTCCTTTACTGGGTTCAACTTCTTCATTTCTAACCTTGGACACGTCTTGTCCTTCTCTTTCCATTATAGCAATAAGTTCATCAATAATTTCCTTGTTTTCACAGCTTTCAAAAGACAGATAGTCTTTCACCTGAACTCTGCTTTGTATCACATTTTCATGAGGGATAACAGTTGGTTTAAGTTGAACCTCTTTGATTATTTTCATGTTCTTTAGAGTGTTAGCATTTAGAGATTCTCCAATGCATGGATCCAAATATTCTGTATATCTGGCTTCTTTAGTGAGATACTCCACTAGCCCGCTTTCAAAAAAAAAAATCAGAAAGCAATCTTCCAAAAGGGATGTAGGTTAGAATCTTCTTTGTTGGTGAAGTCGTTGTTCTTGACTTGTGCACCTTGTCTCTTAGATAGGAAAACAGGATGAATGGCAAATTCATTTTCTTCCTTTTATGCAGGCAGTACAACATGTTCTTTTGAGTAGCATTGAAGTAGTCTGCAGAACTCTTCAGTGGTCTTGGGTTGATACAACCAAGAATGGTCTTGTGCCACATTCTTAGATTATCATGCAAGTCTACACTTTTATAATCTATTTTCTTAGGTTGATAGTTTGTAAATATTTCTTTGCTGATGGCAGTGTCAGATTTTTCAAGCTTTCCATAGATTTGTTTCCCTTCTAAGAACTTCAAACCTAGAAGTTCTGAAATTGACTTTTCAGTGATGATAATCTTCTTTTCCATGACAAACGAGAGGACATGGTGGTCATCAGTTTCAGCCATTCTCCATAAGTCTTTTACAAGGGATTCATAGATGGGACCTTTAAGCCTTTCAAAGTAGTTATTCCATCCTTGACATCTGAGTTCGACAGAAAGATCAACCCCATTTCTTACAAGATTTTGGAAATCTACATGCAGTTCTTTAAGAACAGTTAGTTCGTCCGCATGACGCACACACGTAACTACTGAGTTTCTTTGAGTAACATGGTTTTCATCAATCTCAGAAGGAGACAATGAAGTCGACGCAACAGTTGCAGTGGTTGCGGAGGTGATAACAGACGCGACTGATGAGGGTGATGACCCCTTCGAAGGATTCAAAGATGCTTCTGTTTCTTTGAAGAAATTGACGGTTTCTTGTTGAATGTGATTCATCATGATAAAGTTTTGTGGTTGATCGAGATGAGAACAATGAGTAATTTGTGAGAGAGAAGAAAGTGATTTGGGGGTTTTAGGGTTTTTTTGAGAGTGGAAGTGAATGTGAGGTAGTGTGAGTAGACTTGTAAAGTGTTTTTGAAATTTGAAAAGTTAGAAATAAGTATTGGGAGTTAAGGAATGAATGCAATTATGATTTTAAATCAATCCTAAGAGAGATTACTATTCATTGTGTACTTTAAAATAGATGTAATGATTTGGATATAACCTAGGTTACACGCGTTAATCATTTTCTAAATTGAGTGACACGTTTTGATATTCTCAGAGTCTGGTAAACTTAAGAGTTTCCATCTGATCAGAGTTAGTTCTGTCTGAAGTAGCCTCTGATGACTGAGATTAAACAAGTGTTAAGAAATCTTATTTCTTCAGACTCTGACTAAGCACATCTGATTCGGATACGATTTTACTCTGGACAAAAGTCCATTTTCAGATGCGTTAGAATAAATTGAAATCTATCTTCAGCCAAGGGTTTTGTAAAAATGTCATCCCATTGATGGTCTGTATTGATGAATTTTAAACGTAGAGTTCCCTTCTGAACATAGTCTCTAATAAAGTGAAGTTTAATTTCTATGTGCTTAGCCCTAGAATGTAAGATTGGATTTTTACTTAAGCAGATAGCAGCAGTATTATCACAATAGTTAGGGATGTTACTCTCATGTATCTGATAATCTTATAGCTGATTTTTCATCCAGAGCATCTGAGTACTGCATAGAGAAGCGGAAATGTATTCTGCTTCTGTGATAAGTGCAAATTGTAGCTATTATTGTATATAAGTTTTGTTGCACTTATCGATACTTTTTGTTAAAATCGTTTGAATAAACCCCGCTTTGTTTGTAAATACGTTTACTTTACGTTATAGTGTATATATTACGTTATCGTGTAAATATCATTGAGTTTAATTGTTTTCCATTTATTTTTGTAGGTATTAAAGCATTGATATTGGAGCATTGTTAGATAGAGCATTGAATAAGCTTTCCAACGCTTCAAACCGGGCGAAAAACAGAATTACGGTTCAAAACTTATGAAGAAAACAAGTGCATAAAATTTTCATTCCCGAGCAGACCGGGCTAAGCGCGCCCGACCGCGCTTAGCGGGCTTTTAAGGCGGTTTAACATTAATAAGGGCGCGTTTAGCACCAAAACCGGGCTTTGCACGATCGGCGATGATGACAACAATAAATATGGGTAAAAACACATTTTTTAGGGATGGTTTAGGGCGATTTTTGCTCCCACTCCATCATACTTCATTTCTTTAGTAAGATTAGCTTAGAAAACATCATGGAAGCTTGCATTTGGATGATCCGGGGTGGATTTCTCATCGATCGTCTCTGACAACCCGCGAAGTGTCTAGTTCATTTATGATTTTCTTCATGTCTTTCTTCTTTGTTGGGTTTGTATATGTTTTTACTTTGATCTTATGTATATTTATCGCCCATGGCGTTATATTTAATTTTCTTTACAAATCATTATCGATGATTGTCTCTGATTTTTGCTTTATGCGCGGGGTTTGGGTTGTGTTAGAGATAAACATCGCAAACCTTCATTAGGGATGATTATCTGTTAGTTTCTAGATGCTAGAGATAGATTTAGAGCTAACAATCTATTTGGGTGTCAAATATTAATGCCTCCGTGTTATTTGAGTCGAGTGCGAGAGTGTCGACGAGAGTAATACGGTTTTTCTCTCAGCTCGGTGTGTCAGAGATGAACACTATTGAGTGCGTGCTGGATGATATTGAGGAGTATTGTAGGTTGAGTATAACTGGTCGGTAAGTTTAAGTTTGTGACGAGTGGAATATATACATGCTTGATAAGTCTTTTCTCTCTGACGAATGAATTTTCTTGTGTTAATATTTACTTTTCTGTTTTTATGTTTCAACCAATTCTAAACCCAAACTCAATAACATTTAAATTGTCGAACGGCAGTTCAGTAGCACCGATCTCTGTGGACACGATAAATTCCCAGAAAAATACTTCCAAAAACTTTTGTTGCTTGCCGCTATACCGCATTCCAACAAAATGGCGCTGTTGTTCAGGGATTGGTGTTTTTATTGGATCGCATTGCGATAGTTTCTTTGTTTTTGAGTTTTGTAGATATCGTATATATTGTTTATTTTCACTTGTTTATATTGATACTTGTATATGTTTAGCATATTTGTGAATTTTACATGTTTTGCATAATTGTGAATATAGTGTATATATTTGTTTCTCTTCACGCTTGCCAAAAGTGTGGTTAGATGTGTAGTTCCGGTTAGAGCTCGAAGAGATGAGAGCAAAGGCGGGAGTGAAAACATTTGGCTCTTCCGAAGCAACGTGTTGGTTTGTAAATAATAGGCGTCGAACTTATGACGTAAAACAAGCATGTTTTATTGTTGTTAGTTTCTAATGTTTTTTTCTCCCATTCTTTTAGTATGTTTATGGTAGTTCGTGTTAAGGTGTTAAGTTTTGTTTTCCTCAAGCTTGTCGTGTTTAACTTGAGGAAGTTTGTATGTGTAAATATTATATGTTTTGTAATTGAGTTGTGTAGGTGATAGTGGAGGTAGCACGAAATGCATTTTTGCTGTCATGTTTTTCTGCTTCTGGTGAGCGCGCTTAGCGCGGGTGTGCTAGCTTAGCGCACTCTGCTGAGACGAGCCAGTGAATTCTTTTTGTTTCACTTTCCTTCCTTTTTCCCACTTTCTCCTAGGCCTTAGATAGTACATAACCGTAGTATAACTAATTCTTTTGTTGTTGTTTGGACTCAAATTTTGGTTCGTTAGCTTGAAGTCGCATTCGGTGATTTTCTGATTTTGAGTGTTTCAACTTGCGAATGCGTGGTAATGATAGTGTTTAAAGTTTTGTACACGTTCAAGGTATGTGTTTATCGCTTTCTAGACTTTAGCGTATTCATGATACTTAGACTTTTTACAACTTATATGCTATTCATTCTTTTATATACTTGTTCGTATGTGAATCACTTTAGTTCCCACCCTTTTTGTGAGGAAGCCTTCCATTGTTCATATATGCTCAGAGTACCAATATTCTTGTTTTAACTAGATTTTATTATGCTTAATCTTTTGTTTGTGTTGATTATTTGGAAGCATGAAAAGGATTAAGGCACTTGTTTCATTTTGAGCACAACTACCTTAGCCAAATAGTCAATTCACCTTGTGAGTGTGTGATTGTTTGTAAACCCTTTGAGCCTTTGGTCATTATCCATGTTGTTTGAGTTTGATTCTTGTCTATGAGTGTCAAATTCATTTTTTGTGTGGATCTTGATTGTTGTTTTTTCTTGAACCCTCAACTTTGTGTTGTTGTATGAATTTTCACCTTGCCTTAGAAAGTAGGGAGTGTTCACATGATGATGTGGTTGAATTCAAGTTGGAGAGAGCAATGTTTTCTCACTTATGTTATTGGTTGCTATGAGGTTGAAAAAGAAAAGAAAAAAGAGAAAAATATGAAAAAGAAAATAAAAGAAAAGAAAAGAAAAAGAAAGAAAAAAAAATTAAAAAAGCTTTGAAAAAGAAAAACAAAAAGAGTAGAGTAATGTTGTGCTAATATGTTCTATGTGTTTGGTGTAACACTTGGGATTTTGGAAGAAGTTTGATTGAAATTTTGTTTTTGAACTTTTGTGAGTTGATCACTCCCTTAGGTTTAGGCAAATTTTTGTTTCGATTACTTTAGGAATTATTCCTTGTTTGTTCACCCGACCATATTACAGCCCTGAAAGTCCTTTTGATTCTTGCTTTTGTTCTTTCGGCATGATTTTTGGATAATTGCATAATTTAGTCTTTTGTTTGCAAGATTGTTGTGTGAGTGAAAAATCCCTCATTTTATGTTTTTCATCTACCGATGATTGTTTTTGCTAGGTGTGATTCACATTTGAACTTGTGTTGTTTTAGAATGTTTGGCATGACTTTTGTATTTAGCATTTGTTTCATGATTATGTTATCGTTTAAGTTTAGTGGTAAGTATTTACTTTGTGTGTACCATTTTCGATTGAACCATTGCATTTGTTTTTGTTTGTAAAAACTGGTTGTTGCGTGATTTCTTGGATTTCGCTTTTGTTCCTTTAGATGTTGGCTTTGTTTGAGGACAAACAATTATGTAAGTTGGGGAGAGTTTGATAAGTGCAAATTGTAGCTATTATTGTATATAAGTTTTGTTGCACTTATCGATACTTTTTGTTAAAATCGTTTGAATAAACCCCGCTTTGTTTGTAAATACGTTTACTTTACGTTATAGTGTATATATTGCGTTATCGTGTAAATATCATTGAGTTTAATTATTTTCCATTTATTTTTGTAGGTATTAAAGCATTGATAGTGGAGCATTGTTAGATAGAGCATTGAATAAGTTTTCCAACGCTTCGAACCGGGCGAAAAACGGAGTTACGGTTCAAAAGTTATGAAGAAAACAAGTGCAGAAATTTTTCATTCCCGAGCAGACTGGGCTAAGCGCACCCGACCGCGCTTAGCGGGCTTTTAAGGTAATTTAACATTAATAAGGGCGCACTTAGCGCCAAAACCGGGCTTAGCGCGGTCTGCGATGATGACAACAATAAATATGGGTAAAAACATATTTTTTAGGGATGGTTTTGGGTGATTTTTTCTCCCACCCCATCATACTTCATTTCTTTAGTAAGATTAGCTTAGAAAACATCATGGAAGCTTGCATTTGGATTATCCAGGGTGGATTTCTCATCGATCAGCTCTGACAACCCGCGAAGTGTTTGGTTCATTTATGATTTTCTTCATGTCTTTCTTCTTTGTTGGGTTTGTATATGTTTTTACTTTGATCTTATGTATATTTATCGCCCATGGCGTTATATTTAATTTGCTTTACAAATCTTTATCGATGATTTTCTCTGATTTTTGCTTTATGCACGGGGTTTGGGTTGTGTTAGAGATAAACATCGCAAACCTTCATTAGGGATGATTATCTGTTAGTTTCTGGATGCTGGAGATAGATTTAGAGCTAACAATCTATTTGGGTGTCGAAGCTTAATGCCTCCGTGTTATTTGAGTCGAGTGCGAGAGTGTCGACGAGAGTAATATGGTTTTTCTCTCAGTTCGGTGTGTCAGAGATGAACACTATTGAGAGCGATGCTGGATGATATTGAGGAGTATTGTATGTTGAGTATAACTGGTCGGTAAGTTTAAGTTTGTGACGAGTGTAATATATACATGCTTGATAAGTCTTTTCTCTCTGACGAATGAATTTTCTTGTGTTAATATTTACTTTTCTGTTTTTATGTTTCAACCAATTCTAAACCCAAACTCAATAACATTTAAATTGTCGAACGGCAGTTCAGTAGCACCGATCTCCGTGGACACCGATCTCCGTGGACACGATAAATTCCCAGAAAAATACTTCCAAAAACTTTTGTTGTTTGCCGCTATACCGCATTCCAACATTCTACTGTAGAGAGAGCAATTGTAGATTGGCTCTTGCTTGACCATGAGATTAGATTGTTCCCTAGGAACTGACAATTTCCAGATGTGCTCTTTCTTTCCAATCTGTCTCCAGCATAGTCTGCATCACAGAAACCAGAAAAAGTGTACTCTGATGTTTTCTCATACATCAAGCCAAGGTTAGTTGTTCCTTTCAGATACCTTAGAATTCGTTTAACAGCAGTTAAATGAGGTTCTCTAGGATTTGATTGGAATCTAGCACAAAGATGTATGCTGAATAATATATCAGGTCTAGAAGCAGTTAGATACAAAAGAGAACCTATCATACCATGATACATCTTCTGACAAACCTTACCACTTGCTTCTTCCTTCCCCATTATTTATGTTGGATGCATTGGAGTTTTAGCTATTTTACAATCCATCATGTTGAATTTCTTCAGAAGTTCTCTGGTGTACTTACTTTGATGGATGTACGTAGCCTCTGGTTTTTTATCAATTTGAATTCCCAGGAAGAACTTCAACTCACCCATTAGGCTCATTTCGAATTCTGCTTGAATTAATTTTGAAAATTCCTCGCATAGAGAAGGATTAGCAGAACCAAAGATAATATCATCAACGTAAATTTGAACTATAAGAATATCATTCCTGTATAATTTACAGAAGAGAGTGGTGTCAACCCTTCCTCTGGTGAAATTATTTTTCTAAGAGAAATTTGCTCAGTCTATTGTACCAAGCTCTGGGAGCTTGCTTCAGACCATAGAGAGACTTTTTGAGTTTAAAAACAAAATCTAATTTTTCTGAGCTTTCAAAACCAGGAGGTTGTTTGACATAAACTTCTTCTGATATTTAACCATTTAAGAATGCACTCTTAACATTCATCTGATATAAAATGATGTTATGATTTACTGAAAAAGATATTAATAATCGTAACGCTTCAAGTCTGGTGACTGGAGCAAAAGTTTCGTTGTAATCAATCCCTTCTTGTTGAGTGTAACCCTGTGCAACAAGTCGTGCCTTGTTTCTGATAACTTCACCCTTTTCATTGAGCTTGTTTCTGAAAACCCATTTAGTACCAATTATATGGACATCTTTAGGTTTTGGGACAAGATCCCATACGCCGTTCTTTGAGAACTGGTTAAGTTCTTCTTCCATTGCCATAACCCAGTCCTTGTCCATAAGAGCTTCATCAACTGTGGTTGGCTCAATTAACGATACCAATCCCAGAAGCGTTTCTTCAGAGGGTTTGAAATAGAGGTGTTCGCGGTTCGGTTTGGATTGGTTTTATAGCAAAATGTCATCTGATCCAAAGATATATTTACTTGCGATTTAGTTCGGTTTGGGATGATTGGTTAAAAAAATCGATCTGATCCGATCCAATTTCTTGCTGTTTGATTTGGATCGGTTTTTTGGATATCCTAATTACAAATCATAATTTTATTAATATTGTAAAAACACTAATAAATAATAAACTTTATATAGTATATAACATATACTTTATTAAAAGTTAATATTACAAAATGATAATGATCAGTTATAATTGAAACAAATGAAATAATAAAAATTAATAGATTAAATCAAACTAATAAATAGTATTTTATAAAAAAAAGTATAAACTAATAATAAATTAGTACAAGGTATTATACTAATAAAAAATCAATAAGTATAAAAATATATACATGTGGTTCGGTTTGGTTTGGATCGGTTTTGAAAAATTAATCCGAAATTCGATCTGAACCGATCGGTTTTTATAAAATGACATCCAAACACATCCAATAATTTTTGGTTTTTTGAGGTTTTCAGTTTTTTTGGATCGGTTTGCGGTTTTTATTTGGATTGGTTTGGATTTGAACACCCCTAGTTTGAAAGCTGATCTGGTTCTGATGGGAGCATCCTTGCTACCCAGAATTAGTTCTTCAGGATGTGAAGTTGAGATTCTCCTTTTCTTTTGTTGTGGAGTATTAGACGATACATCAATGATATTGTGAGTAGGAACTTCTGGAGTTTTAACTTCTACTACCTTTTCTTTAGGTTCTGAAAAGCTGATTTCTAGATCTGCAAGTTTCTCAACTAACTTTGACTTTTCAGGGTCAAGCTTATCATCGAATCTGACATGAATTGATTCTTCCATAATCTGTGAGTCTGTGTTATAAACTTTGTATCCTCTTAAGGGTTCAGAGTATCCTAACAGCAGACACTTCTGTGCTTTGGAATCAAACTTGCCAAGATTCTCTTTAGTGTTTAACATAAAACAAATACACCCAAAGGGGTGAAAATAAGAAATGTTGGGAATTTTATTCTTCCATAATTCATAAGGAGTTTTATTCAAGATAGGTCTTATAGAGATTCTATTTTGAATATAACATGCTGTGTTGACTGCCTCTGCCAAAAAGTGCTTAGCCATGTCAGTTTCTTGAATCATGGTGCGAGCCATTTCTTGTAAAGTTCTGTTCTTTCTTTCTACAACTCCATTTTGTTGTGGAGTTCTAGGACAAGAAAAATCATGAGATATCCCATGTGAATCAAAAAGATTTTCAAAGTCTTTGTTTTCAAATTCTCCACCATGATCACTTCTGACCTTAACGATTTTGCATTTCTTTTCGTTTTGCACTTGGGTACAGAAGGAAGCAAACACAGAATGTGACTCATCCTTGTGTCTTAAGAATTTTACCCATGTCCAACGACTGTAGTCGTCAACAATGACTAGTCCATATTTCTTACCTTTGATAGAAACAGTTTTCACTGGTCCAAATAGATCAATATGAAGAAGTTCCAATGGTCTAGAGGTAGAGACAATATTCTTTACTTTAAAAGAAGTTTTTGAAAACTTGCCTTTCTGACATGCTTCACAAAGGGTATCTGAAGAGTACTTCAGATTTGGCAAACCTCTGACAAGTCTAAGCTTGTTCAGCTGTGAGATACTTCTCAAGCTAACACGACCCAGACGTCTGTGCCAGACTCATTGCTCTTCATTGACAGACAGAAGACACTTTACATTTTGATGTTTTAAATCTGATAATTTAATTTTGCAAGTATTGTTCTTCCTCTTACCATTGAACAGAACGGATCCATCCTTCTGACTTACAGCCTTACAAGATGTTTGATTGAAGATAACATCATAACCATTATCACTAAGTTGGCTGATTGACAATGGATTATGCATTAGGCCCTCAACCAAAAGAACGTTATTTATAGAAGGAAGTTTACCATTACCAACAGTTCCGGAGCCGATGATTCTTCCCTTCTAATTTCCTCCGAAACCAACGACACCTCCAGGATTAAGTTTCAGATCTTGGAACATATGCCTTTCTCCCGTCATGTGTCGTGAGCATCCACTGTCCAGGTACCATGACTGGTGTTTCAGTGGCGCCATTAAGGATATCTGAAACACATACTATCTTATTCTTAGGTACCCATTTTGTGGGTCCTTTCACATTAGTCTCTCCAGAGGTTCTAACACCTTTGGATTTTCGTGTAGCAGGATAATAGTGCGGTATTTATGCATAGTTTTTTAGTCTGGAAGCTTTCTTCCGTGTCTGTGTTTGTGATATAACTGATTTATAACTTTTTGGTTCTGGACATTTTAGTTTAGTGTCAGCATGCACAAAATGTTTAAATAAAGGTATTAATTTGATATTCTTGGTTTCATCATATGGTTGTGATGGTCCTGAATATCTTAGACCTCTATTCTTATTTCTACTAACTCCATAGATCATTGAAGCCATTTTACTTCTATCTATGCTTTTGGCAAGAAAGTGTTGAAATGCTCTATCATATCTGACTACTTCATTGGTGTTGGTTATGTTGGAAGTGATCTCTTCTTCTAACTTAAGGACTTTACTTTTTAAAGCACCATTTGAGTTTTCTAAGAAAAATAATTTTTCATTTAGTTCTGAAATAGTTTGCTTGCTTTTAGTAAGATCCTCTGAAGGAACCACAAGAGTATTTTTCAGAGTTTTTTGTTTTCTTAGAAGGAGTTTATATCTTTCCATAAGTTCAGATAATCCTATTTCAAGTTCAGAGCGAGATAAAGAAGAAAGTACCTCTCTTTCGTCGTCGGAGTTTGACAGTTCTTCTTCTAATGAGACATCATTTGTGTTGGTATTTGCCATGAATGCTACGTTGGCATGCTCTCCATCAGAGTCTTCTTCTGACTCTGAATCATCCCATGTTGTCATAAGACCCTTTTTAGTTTTCTTAGGTCTTCCATCCTTTTGAGCTTTGGACAACCATTCTTGATATGTCCAGGCTCTTTGCATTTAAAACACGTAACTTCTCTTCCATAAGCTTTCTTTTGACCATGTATAGACTCAGATCTTCTCCTTGGTCCTCTGAACTTATTCCTTATGTATTTCCACAGTTGGCTTATCTTCTTTGATATGAGAGATAGTTCATCTTCGTCTGAATCTTCTTCAGATTCTTCCTCTGCTTGATAGGCCTTTTTCTTTTCAAATTTAGCCTTTAGAACAATAGATTTACGTTTCTTCTGAGGTTCATCTCCTTGAAGTTCTATTTCATGACTTCTTAAAGAACTTATCAGTTCCTCAAGACTTATTTTGTTCAAATCCTTTTCCAGTTTCAAGGTTGTTACCATTGGTCTCCATTTGACAAGCAGACTTCTGATAATCTTCTTGACATGATCAGCATTAGAATAACCTCTGTCCAGAACTTTGAGTCCTGCAACAAGCATTTGGAATCTTGAGAACATAGTTTCCACCGATTCACCGTCTTCCATTTTGAAGACCTCATATTTCTGGATCAGTGCAAGAGTCTTTGTCTCTTTGACTTGAGCGTTGCCTTCATGAGTCATTCGAAGAGAATCAAAAATATACTTTGCAGTTTCTTTGTTTGTGATCTTTTCATATTCCGTATATGAAATTGCATTTAACAGAATCATTTTTGCTCTGTGATGATTCTTGTACGTCTTCTTCTGAGCATCTGTTAATGCGCTTCTGGCAACCTTTTTGCCTTCAGCATCTACAGGCTAACTGTAGCCATCAATTACCAGATCCTATGGATCTAGATCAAAAGCCAGAAAGTAATTTTCAATTATGTCTTTCCAATAGTCAAATTTTCCCCATCAAAGACAGGAGGTTTTGCACTATAGGAATCTCTTTCATTTGCGTTGACATTTAGTTCAGGTGCAACCATTGTTTTTCACACTTGGATCGGTACTGAACACTGTTAAGTGCTTGATAAAAATTCAACCTTTTTATCACCTCAGAACCGGAGCTCTGATGCCAATTGAAGGTGTGAAAAACACAAGAAAGGGGGGTTTGAATTGGTTTTTCAAAATAAAATCTTTTCTTTTATTCACACTCCTTTTGACAACTCTTTAACTTATGAGTGAAAATCTTAATCAAGCTCGAAAGAGATAACACAGTATGTTTATACTAGTTCACTTGAGAATTTCTCAAGTTAATCTAGTCCACCCGCCAAGGTGATTTCGCCTCTCTCAATCGAGGTCTTAATCCACTAATCAATCAGATTAATACAATGCACAAGCCTAACTGCTGTGACTAACAACAACTTCTAAAACTCTCAAGTTCTAGACTTCTCAAGAAATACAACCACACTAGTCTTTCTCAAGGAACAACCTCTAAGACAACACGTCTCAGACTTCTCAAGAAATACAACCCTACAGGTCTTTCTCAAGGAATACAAACCTAAGTTTGAAAGAAGTTTTGTTTACAACATGTTGCTTCTAACACAAGCTGAATATGTAAACTATTTTACAGCACAGAAAATGACTTTTAGAATGATAATAGCAAGATAGAGCGTGTTGGTTGAGCGGAGCAGTTATTATCATTCTTTGAGTCTTCAAGTCCTTTTATAGCCGAGTAAAAGTAGCCGTTGCAAGGTAATCATGACAATTGACGGTGGTTTGGTAGAAACGTGAGGACAGATGAAACCTTTTGTGTCTTGTCATGTCAGTATATCTTCGTTGGCACCGTTACCAAGAAATCTTCATTTGAACTTTTGCACAGTTACCAAGATATCTTCGTTTGAATTTCATTGCTTAGTCTTCTAATCTTCTTAACTTCAGAGACTACTACGAGTATGAGTAAGAAGGGAAAACGTAGCTTGATTTCTTAAGATCTTCAAGTCTTGGAGTCCTCAGAGCAGCGTCTTCGGAGTCTTCAGCACTTGGTCTTTAGAACCTTGTTCACTTAGAAAAATGTCTTTATATCTTCAGAGGCTTCAGATAGTATTTAGTTGAAGCATGAGTAGAGACTATTTCTTGGGTCTTCAGAACTTCTATCAGAGAGCAAAGATCTTCAGCATTAGGACTTCGTTCATTAGAACCTCATTCTTCATATTTCAGAACTTGTTATCTATCCATATTTTATCAGAGTCTTGCCAACTTTTACTTTTTAGCACTTCAAGTGTAGTGTGTAGGCGAATTATATTCTTTTAGCATTATGTCCTCACTACTTAACAGAAGCATAACCTGTTTGTTAGATTCTCAAAAGTAACAAATATTAGTCTTACGAAATTGTTCATACAAACATACTCGTTTGATATCATCAAAATTTAGAAGTGATGTTGCAGAACCAAATCTTGTTCTCACACCAGTTAAAGTAATCATCTTTTATAAACAGTCACCTAACAACTGTGATAAACAGACCAGATGTCTCCCTTTAGAGATGACAAATTCTATCTCAATTAAACCTTTTAGCTTCAATCTTGGGCTTTGAACAAGACACAAATAAACCTTTTGGCTTCAATCTTAGGCTTTGAACAAGACACCAAAATATCTTTTTCCTCCCTTAGAATAGGAGGAACTACGATTACTCTGATTTCCCTGTTTCGTTTAAACGGGAATACGTAGGCACAAGATTACGAAATCTTAGCGAGCATACTAATAAAAAACTCTAGGTCCAATACCTTCATAACAATCAAAACCTAGGTCTAGTACCTTACCAAAAACATCGGAAAAACCCGAACATCAACAAAAACTCACTCACTTTCTCATATTTCCCAAGAAACTTTCCCAACCCATTAACGGATAAACACCATCAAGTACAAAGCGAAGCCTAAAGCTAACATCCTATGGATAACCACATATAGGATGGGTAATTGACAACTCCCCATTGTATAATCTGACCCCGAACTCCCCAATCTCTTTAAGCGTTTGTTCAGTTAAACATTCGCGTGCAAGGTTAGTTTTAGATAACTTCCCTTTCCCTTCCAGCTTCACGGGATAAATAAGAAATCAGAAAGTAGCACCCCCTCCTCTTCATTGAGGAGAAAACCTAAATTACACGATAAGGTGGTCGCGTCACCGACAAAAATCGTGCGCTACACTTGGTAGCCCCCAAATGTAGGTGGCATTGCACCGAACTGGGTTAACAACTACTGTGTGTTATTTAAATTCCTGCAATTTTTCTTTAAATTGTTCTTGTGTTAATTCTGTTGTTATGACGTACTGACATCATATCAGACATTTGTCCACTACGTGCCAGAATTTCAGGACAAGTTTGGTTTTTCATTCATAATAAAGAACAATTGTTGTTCCATTTATTTGAATGATATATTCTATGTTACTGCATAAATAAACAATGGATTATATGTCCTTGATCTTGAAATGCCAATTTATAACATTAATACAAAAAGGATGAAACCTTAAGAGTTAAATCCAAGTAACCTTTGGCATTGTCGGTTAAGCTATATAAATGAGAGACACATCTCCAAACTCCATAAAGATGGTGTCTTAGACTCTTTTGATTATGAATCATATGATACATGCAGATCTTGTTTAATTGGAAAATGACAAAGTCCCCATTCACAGGAAAAGGTGAAAAGGCTAATGATCTTTTGGCCTTCATACATATTGATGTATGTGGACCACTGAACATGCCAGCCAGAGGAGGTTTTCAATACTTCATCACATCATGTGATGATTTCGTTAGATATGGTTATGGGTATTTAATGAAACAAAAATCTAAATCCTTTGAAAAGTTCAAGGAGTTCATGAATGAAGTACAAAACCAACTAGGTAAGAATATTAAAACTCTTCTATCATATCGAGGCGGTGAATATTTAAGCCTAGAGTTTAATGACCATCTAAAAAAGTGTGGGATTCTATCCCAACTCACTCCTTCTGGAACACCACAATGGAATGGTGTGTATGAGAGAAGAAATCAAACCTTGTTAGACATGGTCCGTTCCATGACGAGTCACGCCTATCTTCCAAACTCCTTTTGGGGACATGCACTTCTGATAGCAGCTTACACACTTAACCGTGTTCCATCCAAAAAGGTTGAGAAGACACCATATGAGATATGGAGTGGTAAGAAATCACATATGTCGTACATGAAGATTTGGGTTGTGAACTTTATGTGAAATGACAAATTTTAACTAAGCTTGAGCCAAAATCTGACAAATGCTTATTTGTGGGGTATCCTAAAGAAACAAGAGGGTATTACTTTTACAATACTTCTAAGGGCACAGTGTTTGTCGCTCAAACTGAAGTTTTCTTGGAAAATGACATCATTTCCAAAGGAATTAGTGGGAGGAAAGTAGAGCTTGAAGAAATTCAAGAATTACAAAGCATTGATACACCTATGGAGGAATTAGAGCAAGAATCACTAGTAGTTGTGGAAGAGTAACTTGCTCAAGTAGAACAAGACTAGCGTAGGTCGAGCAGGATATGTCACCAACCACAGAGATATAGATATCTCGTAACTGATCAAGGTGATGTATTACTCATGGATCAAGACGAGCTTGTAACCTACCAATGGGCCATAACTGGCCCTGAGTCTGAGAAGTGGCTAGAAGCCATGGAATCTGAAATGGATTCCATGTACACAAACCAGGTTTAGACCTTGGTAGAGCTTCCTGTAAGAGTTAATTTTATAGGAAGTAAGTGGATCTTCACAAAGAAGACTGACATGGATGGTAAGGTATATACCTATATGGCAAGACTGGTTGCTAAATGCTATAAACAAATTTATGGAGTAGACTATGATGAAACCTTTTCACCAGTTGCAATGCTTAAATCCGTTTGGATTTTACTTGCTACCGTGGCATTTCATGATTATGAAATATGGCAGATGGATGTCAAGACTGCTTTCCTTAATAGGAATCTTCTTGAGGATGTGTACATGACACAACCTGAAGGATTTGACATGCCAGAAAAAGCCCAAAAGACATGTAAGATACAGTGATTAATCTATGGATTGAAGTAAGCTTCCAGAAGGTGAAATATTCTTTTTGATGAAACTGTAAAACAATATGGATTCATAAAGAATGAAGATGAGCCTTGTGTCTACAAGAAGGTTAGTGGGAGCATGGTCGTCTTCCCAGTATTATATGTAGATGACATATTACTCATTAGAAACGATGTCCTTACCTTACAATAAGTGAAAACTTGGTTAGGGAAATGCTTTTTTATGAAAGACCTTGGTGAAGTAGCCTATATATTAGGAATCGGGATCTATAGAGATAGATCACAAAAAATGATTAGCCTAAGTCAGAGTACATACATACACAAAGTGCTGAGACTCTTTAATATGCATGATTCCAAGAAAGGATTCATACCTATGCAACATGGCCCGTGTCTATAAAAAATACAATCTCCTTCAAATAAGGAAGAAAGGGATTGCATGAATAAGATTACATATGCATCTGCAATAGGATCTATCATGTATGCCATGTTATGTACTTGACCAGATGTCTCGTATGCTTTAAGTGGAACGAGTAGGTACCAATCTGATCATGGTGATGCTTATTGGGTAGCTGTTAAGAATATCCTTAACTACTTGAGGACTAAGGACGCATTCTTGGTATATGGAGGTTAGGAAGAGGTTGATGTAATTGGATATAATGATGCAAGCTTCCAGACAGATAAGGATGACTTTAGATCGCAATCTGGTTATGTGTTATGCTTAAATGGTGGTGTTGGATAGAATTTTGACATTCATTAATGTTGGAAGGAAGGTGAGAGGTTTTGAGGTTATATTCTGAAGAAACACATGATGAATTCGACAACAGAAGAGATGTCGACGACAGAGAAGATTAGAAGTGAACTGTTGAAGTTGAAGACTTATGCCTGAGAAGAAGCAATATATGGTTCGACAGGAGAATATTTATTCAAAGGAATCTATGCATAGGAGACTCTGTGGTCTATTATTTAGAAGGATTTGTGCATGAATTGGAATTCGACGAAGTCCATCAAAGGGAGTGTTCGACAAAGGAAACAAGGTTGGTAACCGCTTTTTCGCTTTATCCGTTCGTGGGACATGTGGAAGGTTTTTAGGCGATGAAGTGAATGTAGTGGGAACGTGGCGCATTCTAGAGAAATAACCTTTAGGAGACGGTTATTTGTGATTTAGTATAAATAGGACATTTTAGCATTTAGAATAGGGTGTTCAACCATTGTACAAACTCAATATTTTACTCCCAGTATCTGTGTGTGTGAGGAAAAAGTTCTTTTGAGAGAATGTACGTTTGAATACCTTTTTTACAATCAAATCACTTTAAAATTAAGTCATTTTATTTCACTCGCAAATTTACTTCATTGTTATTTATTTTCAAGCAATTTATCTTTTAATCTCCCTGCAATTTTACTCTTTTCAAAAGAAGTTCACAATGTTTTCTTAATAACTTTGTAAAACACTCAAATAACATTGTGTAAATGTTCATGATCATTGAAACCAAAAACTAACTTAGCAACACATGTCCTAGGATCAATCTAGTCGATCCTGTAAGCGACCAAAGACTTAGAAACTTTGGAGGACTAGCGGTTGTTAGCTATTTTCACCGGTAAACAAATTGGCATGCCCAGTGGGACTGGTGTTATTAATTAGAATCTGTAAAGATATTTGTAAAGTTATTCACTTTTTGGTCTTCTGTAGTTTCGTTGCATGAGATTAAGAAGTGGCAAGATAACCACTGATAACTAAGCAAGACCAAGAAGGAGACGTGTACATGTAACAATGGAAAATCCGCCAAGTAGTAGTGAACCGCCTCCTCCTTTGACAAGAGAAACCACAGTCACAACATCTGTGGCTGAAGTGGTTCCGTCTACGGCAAGTACGATGGCAGTACCGTCGAGTTCTTATACTATACCTATTTTATCCTCAGTGAGGATGCAGAGGCAACTATTAACCCCTCCTCCAGTGGGCACTAATTCGTTTAGGCCATATGTGACGAGGTTTACCATGCCTTTGGCTGGTCGAGACCAACCATATGGTATGCCAACTTCTATGATGGCTAACCTACATATTGCAGCTGCAACATTCGATTACCCAGTGGTGAATACTTTTTCGCCAATATAGGGGTCTGGTTCCGCTGTTAACAATTTGGGTCGAAATAGCCTATCCCCAGGGATGGGATATTCGACCCATTTACCTAATTTTACTATGAATTCAGCAACAGTATTAAGACAACAAATGGACGAAAGTAACCATGACATTGTCCATATGCTGGCCCAACAAATTGGCACTATATTTAACCCATTGATTCAAAACACTACCCAAACAAATCAGCAATTGGCAGTGCAGATGACTAGAATTGTATATTTCTTTAGAGTTCCGCAAGCCCCTCGACAGGTTCGAAGAAATGTGATAGTCGAAAACCAGGGGGCACTCTTAGAGAAAGATCCTACAATTAACCAAGTCCATCGAAATGGGCCTCATGTCGAGGTAGTTAATCAAGGAGTTACGGTCGAACCTCCTAGGGTCGAACCCCATAGGGTCGAACCCCCTAGGTTCGAACAACCATTCCCAAGGGAACAAGAACCTAGGATAGTGATAATTAATAGGAATCAAG
Organism: Lathyrus tuberosus; assembly: GCA_022829125.1. NCBI lineage: Eukaryota > Viridiplantae > Streptophyta > Magnoliopsida > Fabales > Fabaceae > Lathyrus > Lathyrus tuberosus. Next base: position 2,189,719 of record JALAZF010000603.1, on the reverse strand, counting down.
ATGCTGATGAAGTCATACATCAAGTTCGAAATGATGGTATGGATGAAGATAATAATTTGGTAGCCATGGTTGAAAGAATTATGGCACGAAATGGGGTAAATATTGGCCTTCATAGGCCAAATTATATTTCCCCATTATCTGATTACATTCTGTAAACTCCTTTGCCTAGGGGATTGAAAGTCCCAAAATTTATGAAGTTTTCAGGAGATGCCAGTGAGTCAACTGTCGAATATGTGGTGAGATACCCGACTGAAGCAGGAGATCTTGCTAATCACGAAAGCTTAAGAATTAAGTATTTCCCTAGTTCACTTACCAAAAACGCTTTCACATGGTTCACTACACTCCCAGCGAGTTTGATCCATGATTGGGCTCATTTAGCGAGATTATTTCATGAGCAGTTCTATATGGGACATTCGAAAGCCAGTCTCAAAGAGTTGGCTAGTATTAAACGTAAATTTTCTGTGTCAATCGATGATTACCTTAATAGGTCCCGTCTACTAAAGGCAAGGTGTTTTACACAAGTGCCTGAGCATGAGTTGGTCAAAATGGCCGCTGGTGGGTTAGACTATTCCATTAGGAAGAAGTTAAATACTCAAACTTTGAGAGATATGGCCTAGTTGGCTGATAAGGTTCGACAGGCAGAACGCTTGAAGGTTGAAGAGAAATGGTAGCTTACGTTGATATAGATGATAATGATCAAGACACGTATACTGACCCTTTAGATTTCGACGAAAATGAAATTGATGTAGCTGAGTTAAAGCAAGGGCCACCTTATTCATGCAAGGTTCTTGCTCCTTCGAATGGGAAGAATCCCGTCAAACCAGAGAAAAATGATAAGTTTCCTAAGAGAACTTATACTTTCGACGTCACTAAATGTGATGAGATTTTTTATTTGTTAGTTAAATATGGCCAAATGATAGTGCCTCATGGTGCTAAAATGCTTCCGTCAGAACAAAGAAAGAAATGAAGTTTTTGCAAATATCATAATTTTCTTGGCCATAAAACTTCACAATGTTTCCTTTTCAGGGATTTGGTGCAAAACGCCATCAAGTACGGAAGATTGAAGTTTGGTGACAAGGCAAAGTCTCAAACGAAGATTGATTCAGATCCCTTTCAGGTGGAAGACGCACATTACACTGAGCCAGCCATCATCAACATGGTCGAGGCTTTTGAAAGTTGCTGTGTGGTCGAGACTACTAAGAGTTTTAAGAAAGAGGTCAAAGCTGAGAGTAAGGTTACTGCTGACTTGGTGGTCGAAGAGGAAATTAAGGCTACTGATGGCTTTAAGGTCGAAGTTAAGACTAAGGTTATTGAAGGTCTGAAGGGTAATGAGAAGATTGAGGCCACTGAGGGCCTTGAGTTCAAAGGTTCAAATGAGGCTACTAAGGGCCTTAAAATAGAGAAATTTGAGGTTGCTGAGGGCCTTGAAGTTAAGAAGATGAATGAGGCCACTGAGGGCCTTAGGGTTAAACTAGAAGGGTTGAAGATCAATGATGGTTCCAACTTGGAAATCCATATGGTCAAAGTTAGTAGTGAAAGACATGCTGACGAAGAGAGGGCTCGTCGAAATGAACAACAATTGGGAGTGGCTTACCCTAAAGATGATGAAACTTTGTTGGAATTCCTTCAACATTGTCAGAAGAAGAAATCAGAAGTTATGTTGTCCCCAAGGTGCAGTTCTGTGTTTGATAAGAAAGCAGCTGAAAACCATGAAAGGGTTCGAATAACCAGTCGAAGGGGAAACTGGAAAGATACTCGTAGTAATTTCACCTTTGACAGGAATGGGGTCCCTCAGAGAATTGAGCAAGGAGGCACAAGTCTTCAACCAAACAGGCCTTCTACCTTTAAGCCAATCGTTGATGTACCCAAAGGAAAATGGATAAGGCTTGCTGAGAGATGAGAAAGAGGCCAAGGAAAGTGGCAGAGCTTTGAAGTAGAAAGAGGTTCGTCAATGGCCTATAGGAAGGAATTTCAGGTGTCGAAGCAACAAACCTATTGGCCTAAAAACTACAAGGGAAAAAACCCTATGTCGAGGTCGCAATAGCGCAAACAACAAAGAAGGAGGAAGGCTGAAAGGTGGGCGAAAGAAAAGGTGATGGCTGAATCTAGTACTAATGCACATTTAGAGAAAGATGTTGTTGAGGAAAAGAAGCCAGTGGGAAGGAAATTGTTTCCCTATTAATTGGAGGATCTCAAGAGTAAGCCGAGGCACATAGTGAATGATGACGACATGTTAACTGACAATTTTTAGATACCGAATCAGAAGCTTCGTTGGACATAGCTGCAAACGTGGTTTCCGTGCTTCCTAGAGAATACGACCAGATTACCGAGGTCGAAGAACCTGATGATGTAATAGAAGCTGAAATGGCTAAAAATAAGCCAGTGTGTTATTATGTGATGAATAATGGTTGCGTTGAAGAGCAGAATGCCTTCTTCGAAAGGCCAGACGAGGCTATGAAGAATCACCTTAAGCCCCTCTTTATTAGAGGGAAGGTCGAGAATGTGGTGATTAGTAAAAATCTTATGGATGGAGGAGCGAAAATTAATTTGATGTCGTATTCTATGCTACAAAAAAGTAGGGAAATTTGATACGGACCTGAAACCTCACAATATGGTTTATCAAATTATGAGGGGAAAATTGGACGCACTCTGGGTGTGATTCAATTGGAATTAACTAATGGAACAATAATGAGACCGACGATGTTTATGGTGTTCGAGTTAAAGGCTAATTATAATTTTTTGTTGGGTCGAGAATAGATCCATGGTATAGGAGCAATGCCATCCTTAATGCATCAGAGGGTCACTATCTGGCGAAACGATGGTATAGTAGAGAATATTGAGGTTGACCATAGTTATTTTTTAGCTTAAGTTAATCATGTAGATAGAAAGAACTTCGACGGGAAATTGGCAAATATTGCTCCTTGGCGACTTGCAGACTTTGCGTTCGACCCAACGAATACTGCTTATTACTCCCTTCATTTAGACCCAACCTATGGGTTCCAATGGGACATAGAGGTTGTCGGAGAAAACCTCGAATTTGAAGGGACACCATATATCCAGCCAACTAGCTGTGGAGATGAGTTTGAGGATCATGACTAAGTCTAAGACATGGGAAAAGATTTCAGCTTACATAGCCGAAAATAGATTAAAAACGGCCTTAGAGGCCAAAGTTCAGTACATGGCTGTCGAAGCCAAAGAAAACAATGTGGACATTAAAGGGTCTAGAATAGATTTTGAACCAGAGCCGCCTTATAAGGATAAGCAAGAAATGCAAAGCCAGAGGCTTGACGCGATTTATGACGAAGAGCCTTTGGGATTCGAAAAGGACCCACTGGCGCCCAATGTGAAGATGCTAGCGCAGGATCCTTTGGAAGAAGGTAAAGAAAAAAGGCCAACGTACATTAGTGCTAACCTTTGCCCAAAACTGAAGTTCGAAGTAATCCAACTGCTAAAGGAGTATAAAGACTGCTTTGCTTAGGACTATGACAAAATGCCAGGATTGAGTAGGGAGCTAGACGAACTAAAAATGGCCATCAAACTTGGGAGAAAACCAATTAAGCAAAATCCAAGGAGATTTGCACCAGAAATTTTGTCAAAGACCAAGCAGGAAGTTGAAAGACTTCTCAAATATAAGTTTATCCGTACAACAGATATGTTGAGTGGATTGCTAACATAGTCCCCGTTATTACAAAGAATAGCACTTTAAGGGTTTGCATTAACTTTAGGGATCTGAATGCTGCAACCCTAAAAGATGAGTATCCAATGCCTGTGGCAGAGATGCTTGTCGACTCCGCTGCAGGCCATGAGTATCTTAGTATGCTTGACGGATACTCTGGTTATAACCAGATTTTCATTGTTGACAAAGATGTGCCAAAAAGGCATTTTGATGTCTTGGAGCCTTAGGTACCTATGAATGGGTGGTAATGCCTTTTGGCTTGAAAAATGCTGGGGAAACTTATCAAAGGGCAATCAATTCGATTTTTCATGATTTCATAGAAACTTTTATGCAGATTTACATTGATGATATTGTTGTTAAGTGTGTTTCAGGAGTCAGACACATGGACCATCTTCGACAAGCATTCGAAAGAATGAGAAAGTATGGCCTAAAGATGAATCCACTAAAGTGTGCGTTTTGTGTGCAGGCTAGAGATTTCTTAGGCTTTGTAGTTCATAAGAAGGGAATTGAAATAAACCAGAATAATACAAAGGCTATTTTGGAGGCGAAGGCGCCATTGATAAAGAAGGAATTACAGTCGTTGCTTGGAAAGATTAATTTCTTGAGGAGATTTATTTCGAATTTGAGTGGCAAGACTCAAGCCTTCTCTCTTCTACTTCAACTCAAGAATGGAGATTTCGAATGGGGACAGATACAATAAGAAGCTTTCGACAAAAATCTAGGAGTATCTTGTTCATCCCTTAATTTTGTCACCACCTTGCAGGAATAGAAGTATGAAATTGTATGTTTCTGTGTCTGATGTAACCATATGGAGTATGTTAGCTCAAGAGGATAAGAATGGCATTGAGAGAGCCATTTATCATCTTAGTCGAGTCTTGAATGTTGCAGAAACTAGATATAGTATAATTGAAAAGTTATGTCTTTGTCTATATTTCTCATGTACGAAATTGAAGTATTATATAAAACCAGTGGATATTTATGTTACTTCCCATTATGATGTTATTAAACACACGCTTTCTAAGCCAATTCTTCATAGTCGATTTGGAAAATGGGCATTCACTTTAACGGAGTACTCGTTGACTTATGTGCCTTTAAAGGCTATGAAGGGACAAGCGGTAGCAGACTTTATAGTCGACCATTCTGTAGTCGAAAGTCCCCAAAACTATCTTGAACTAGTGCCTTGGAAATTATATTTCGACGGTTCGAGTCACAAAGATGGATCAGGAATTGGGATATTGATTATCTTTCCTGACAAGATTCCAATAAAATTCAAATACAGAATCGAAGGAACTTGTTCGAATAATAAGGCTGAATATGAAGCTTTAATAGCTGGTCTTTTTAGATTTTGTTGAAGTTAGGGGCAACCAAAGTCGAAATCGTTGATGACTCTGAATTGGTGGTGAAACAGATAACGAGGGAGTATAACTGCGTTAAAGAAAATTTAATAATGTACTTTGTAATAGCCAATAGATTGTTACAAAAGTTCGACTTGGTGAACATCAGGCATATTCCTCTATTGAAAAATCACGAGGCCAATGACTTGGCTCAGATTGCTTCTGGCTATAAAGTTTCAAAGGAAATATTAGAATATGTGATTGAGTTTCGAAGGAAGGTGATGGCAACAAAGTTGTCTCCAACGGATTTATATGTAACAAAGTTAGGTTATGCAGATAATGAGAACTTCGAAATTTTAACAATTGACAACTTGACAAATACAGATTAGAGGAAACTTATTGTGGATTATTTGAATAATCCAAATGTGTCTATGGAGCGAAAGGTCAAGTACAGGTCTTTGAGCTACACTCTAATGAGGAATGAACTTTTTAAAAAGAAACCTGAGGGAATTTTACTTAAGTGTCTTAGTGAGGTTAGAGCCTACCTAGCTTTGTCGAATGTCCATAGTGGGGCATGTGGTGCTCACCAAGTAGGCCATAAAATGAAATGGCTCTTATTTCGACGAGGAATATACTGGCCTACGATGCTAAAGGATTGTATTGAGTTCGCCAAAGGATGTCAAGAATATCAAAAGCATGCTGGTATACATCATGTTCCCGCAAGCGAGTTATACTCTATTGTGAAGCCTTAGTCTTTCAGGGGTTGGGCATTGGATTTAGTTGGCGATATTCAACCAGCATCCTCAAAGAGTCACAAGTATATCTTAGTAGGTATTGATTATTTTACTAAATGGATTAAAGCGATCCATTTGGTGAATGTTGATCAGGAGGCAATGATCGAATTTATACAAAAACGTATAATATATAGGTTTAGGATTCCAGAGACAATTACAACTGACCAAGGATCAGTGTTTATTGGTCGAAAAGTCCAAGAGTTTGCCAAAAGGTAGAGATCAAGTTGTTGAAATCAACACCTTATTATGCTCAGGCGAATGGTCAGGTAGAAACAGCTAATAAAGTGGTTATTGGATTGATAAATAAGCATGTAGGGAAAAGCCAAGAAATTGGCATAAGACTTTAGACCAAGTTGTATGGGCTTGTCGGACATCCCCTATAGAAGCTACCAATGCTACACCTTTTCGACTCACTTATGGACATGATGTCGTATTACCAGTTTAGATTTACCTTCAATCAACTAGGATCCAAAGACAAAGTGAACTTCCATATGAGGTGTATTGGAGTATGATGTTGGATGAATTTGTTGATTTGGATGAAGAAAGGTTAAACGCTTTGGAGTTGTTGAAGAGGCAGAAAAAGAGAGTAGAAAAGGCGTACAACAAAAAAGTAAAGGTCGAGTGTTTTTTGACTGGAGATTTAGTTTGGAAAGTAATTTTGCCTATGGATAAGAAAGATAGAGCATTGGGAAAGTGGTCCCCAAAATGGGAGGGCCCATTCCAAGTTATGCAATTATTTTCTAATAACGCGTATGAAATCGAAGAATTAGTTGATGATCGAAGACTTCTGAGAGTAGATGGAAAATATCTTAAAAGATATAAGCATATGCTTCAGGAAGTGAAAATATTAGTGGAATAACTCATATGCAAAATGTGTAGCCAAAATGGTGATTTAAATTAAAATGCCAAAATGGCTAAGTCATTAAAAATTACAAGAGTCAAACCCAAAATAACATTCGATAGATTACATTACAAACAAAATAAGCGATATAACTAAAAGGGTAGAGAGGCCTTTATACGTTCATATTTCATTTTGGAGAGATGCAGACGACGATCAATCAAAGAATTGTTCAAAGCAAGAGTATCAATCTTCTCTCCCAAAGTTTGAGCTCGTTCGACATGGTGTACTCTAACCTGAATCTCTTGGTCGATTTCTTGGCGACCGAGCTTTTGAATCTCTTGTGTGAGCTCTCTTTCCTTCTTAATTTTTGCTTTTAATTCTTGGATCTGTTTCTCCCAGGCAGAAATGTTGTCGGAGCAAGCTGTAAGTTTTTCTTGATTCTTGTTGAAATTTTGCTCCAACACAACAACTTTGTTGGTGGATTCAGTTGCAGCCTCCCATTCAACCGTTTGGGTGCTCACTTGGTTTTGAATTTTGTCAATAACGTCTCTTCGACGACTTAGATCTATAGTTACCTGATCAATTAACAGTCCGAGATCTATGAGGACATCAACAACTTTAAGAGAAGTGGTCAAGACATTAACTTGCTTCTGAAGATTCTTCATTGTCAAAGGAAGCAGAATGATTGACATCTAATAGTTGAAGCAAGTCAACCTAAAAGACTTTATCTTTTATCTTTTGAAGCAGATGGTTGACATATTGATTACTAGATTGGTCCCCAGAAGCTGTCGAAGAGCCGTAACCCTTTCCAGTGGAACTTCCTCTTGTACTGAGGATAGTCTTCAGATATTCCATGGGATTGGTCTTCTTCAGATTCGCTAGTTCTGCTGGGGAGAGGGTAGTGGTTGTTCCAGACGATAAATATTTAGTATCCTTGATAGTTGCAGAAGGAGGAGTGGTCTTGACTGATTCGTCTGGTCTTGACTCATGCTCCGTGTCTTCTTCTTTTTGTGTTTCTTCTTCTTCCTCATCTTCGACTTCATCTTCTGGAGGATTGGCTTCATAGTCAAACATGGAGAGGCATTCATCATGTTTTTCTTTTTCTTCATCATCATTTCCACCTTCATCTCCACTTTGATTAGAAACTTGTGGCGAAGTGTCATCTGCTTCCTTTTCTGGGTCATCAACATCCATGGTATTTTAAACTTCGATAACAGGAATCTCTTCTTCCTCGTCTTCTTCATTGTTTGGGTCAGCGGTTCGACTCAATTGGGCAGTGCCCTTAGGAGGAGAAGTTTCTCGGGTTTCTTCGACTGCTGAACCTCTATTTGGTTCCTTGTTGGAAGTAAGCTGGGTCGAAAGGGCGTTGGTATTTGCATGGATTATTTGTTAAATACTTGATTGTGATGTATCACCTGCGTCATCCTATAAAGGAGAGTGAAGTGTAACAAAGTGAAGAGAAAGTGGGTTTTAGTTGGAAACTCGAAGGGAAGTTTCATTACCTTAAGACCTTCGACACCAGGGTTGGCGTTATTACCCTCGTCTAGCTCATGAGTGGTTTTAGTGGCAGGGCTAGAGCTGGTATGGATTATTTTGAGAGTGGTTTATGGTTTGTTTTTTGTGATAGCGAATTTCGATTGGGAAGTGGCATCAGAAACTTTTGCTTTTTTTTCTTTTGGGGAATCCTAGAAGTATTTGGTGAGTGGTCGTCGTCCGATTCGATGGTTTGAACTTGGGGTTCTTTAACCTTACGCTTTTTTGGAGTGGGAGGTGGCTTTCGACTAGTCTGAAAGATAATGTAGATGTTAACATGTGAGGATAATACATTAATTGAAAAGAAGAGGAACACAAAGCATACCTTTGTTGCAGCTGCCTTGACAGTGTTTTCGTCATTGCCTTCATCATTGGCTAAACTAGCAACCTTCTTTGCTGGAGCTTTGGCTGGTTGTTTGCGTTCGACAACTAGAAAATATAAGTAAAAGAAAAAGGAAAGTGCCACAAAAAAAAGAAGTTTCAAGTAATCTGTTAAAGAAAGAAGTAAACTAGAAAGAAATTTTTCTATTCTACACCTTCAAGTATGGGATAGAGTATTTGAACATCCTCTATGCTAATATAAAGACGCCCTTTGAAACTGTCCAAAGTGTGCTTAGTCGGAACCACCCGTTTCGCCAGCTTTTGAGACTCTTGTCGAAGGATTTTAACAAAGTCCCCACAGACGAACCAGTCAGGAAACGGAGGGCTAAAAGCCACATCGAAATTGGTTGTTGGAAGTAAAGGGAACCTTGAAGGATATAAGTTAAAAGCAAACTCATACCTCTGATCAAGTTTATTGTAAGAAGGTATTTTTAAATCTGGGAGTTTGTCCATAAACTTTTCTTTTAAAGTGACTGCTGCTTCACGAATGGTTCGACTAAGATCATCAGGTTGATAGGAAGTTTCAAAGTACTTTTGGAATTTTTGAATCTCCTTGATACGAATTAAAGTACCTTTCTTGGATTTATCCTATATATGAGCAAAAGTAGAAGTTAGATGTTGATCGAAAGCTTTAACATCAAACATTTCTGTAAGATAGTATTGCTTCCACCAAGTATCGTATTCTTTAGAACAATAAAAATATGGTAAAAGAATAGGAGTGAGTTGAGTGAGGCAAGAGTAGCGAGTCATCTCTTTGATACATTCAGCTTCTGTGTGATGCATATTGTAAATAATGACTCTACTTTTCCTTTGAAAGAGAGGTTTGGGTAGAATCTGGCTAATTCCAAATTGTCGAGAGACAAGATTTTCCTGGCAGCTAAGAAGGACTATCTGGTTTCTAGATGGTCGAAGTCTGGTGGCAATTAACTTGGGGTGAGGAAGGCATCCCATTTAACTTTGGATTCTGCTACCTGGTTTTTCGACATAGAAGGGAAAGGTCGAGTGAACCATTATGGGCCATGGGACCTTTTGGCGAAGGGAGCCATATAAGGAGTAAAGTGGTAGCGCTTGGCGTACATCATCATATACTCAGTATAGGCCTGGTGGAGATTTGTGCCTTTGTCATTTGGAGTTACGTAGACAAGACTTCGACCTTTCTGTTTTGAATATCTTCACTTTCTTCGTCGATGGTGTTGCAGGTCGACAGTGAGGGTTCGAAGGTGGCATTAAGCCACAACTGCAGTAACCAAAAAGGACAGACTAAATTCAAGTTCGAATTAGATCCACTCTGAATACTATTGAGAAGTGCCACACTCTCTCCCAATGATTCATACAGACAACCAAGGATCATCTGGCTGAGGCAGAGTTTTTGGCCAAAGTGAAGTTGGTTAGCCATGGACAGAAATTTCTTCGCCACCTATAAGGACCTTGAACAGAAGACGCAACGAGATAACCAAAGGGCTAGAAAAGTAATGTGTTATTAGTCAGACACTTCTTCAGTATCTTATTGGTGATGGTCAGCAATGTAGTTGGTGAAGGTGGCTCGATTCCCATCGAAGCGAATATTGTCTTTCGTCATTAAATTTGGATTAAAGGTCTCTCCTTTGGGTCGAAGGCCAATGATAGAAGATATATCGAAGAGAGTAGGAGCAAGCATTCCACAAGGTAAGTGGAAGTTATTGTGAGTGTTGTCCCAGAAGTATAGAGAGGTGAGCAACATAGGTTGGCAGTATCTAGGTCTGTACTTCAACAGTTGGATCATGTCGAAAATCTCCATTTCCTTCTATAAATTAGCTTTCTTCTTCTCTATTTTTTCCAGCCAAGTTAGATAGTTCCCAGGGTCTTTTGATAAGGGACAAGAGCGTAATGCTCTAAGAGCAGTGCTCATGTAATATAGTCTGATAGTGTTTTCTTCAGGCTAAATCGAAGACTTGGCCTTGGTTTCACTTCCTTTTTGTTCAGAAGTTTTGATTTAAATGGTGGATTTGGTTTTTTTCCCTACTTGCCATGGGCCTGTACTTATGATAAGTTGGGAAGAAGGCCCTAAGTCTCACAGCATCTATGTTAAGGTCTGGTAAAGGACCAGGAAGAACATGTACTCTTCCAGAAATTGAAATGGGGATAAGTACTTAAGATTGGTAGATGCGTCTCTTTTCTTCCTCAAGGGGAGGTTCCAGAATGTATTCTTGATTGCCTACCATGCTAGGGCCGAAGATTATGTGAACAGGGGGCGGAGAGCCGATTGCCTCTTAGGCTCCTTGGGAAGAACGGTTGGTTGTTTTGATGCCATTGTTGGGTAAAGGTGGAGAAATTATGAGTTTGTTGAAGACTTTCTTGAGAGAAGATGAATAGTTGTGTTGCGCTTGAAAGGGAGAACAAGATTCAGAAAGGTGGAAACTGATGATCACATCTCATGGATCATGGATAAGGAGTTATCAAGTCTTAACATAGGTATGAATATTAGGAGTAATATATTTACTGGATTGACCCGCTATGAGAGTACTACATAGAATGTTATGCAAAGTGTCATAAGTTACTCTCATGGTGATAGTGATGTATACCACCTTTCTATCTGAAACTACTATGGACCCTAGATGTAAAGTTGAGTACTTTATTTATGATCTAACATTGTCCGTAACTGGATGACCATAAAGAAAGTTGATGGGTACTTCACAATGCATGCTGAGGGACATGAGTGACCTAGATGAAATTTGCACATCTTACATAATAGGATAAATGTATAAGGGCCCAATATAGAATTGGACAATGATGACACGGTATATGCAGTGTGTTCAATATAGATATAAGGGCAAAAAGGTAATTGTACACACAAGTACTATCATAAAAGGTTTTGTTAGATAACATGACAGTTTTGTGACTTGGCTAACAGTGATGTGTTACTAGATACCGCTTACTATTTATTATGTTAAATGCGTGATTTAAGATAATTGCCAACGTCACGAAAATCTACAGGGTCACACATATAAGGATAAATTGATAAGTGGTAGAGTAAATAAGGAACACCGTAAGGTACGATGCACTTAAGTAAATGTAGAACATCGTAAGGTACGATGCACTTAAGTAGAATACGGAATGTGGCAAGGTACCACGCGCTTAAGTGATATACGCTACACCTTAAGATATGGTGTATGTTCACTTAAGTGGGATTTTTAGCTTGCATCCCACACAAGTGGTTCTATAAATAAAACCCTTGTACGAAAGCATTCACACTTGATGAAATTCGAACTGTGAAACCCTAGTGGTATTTTTCCTTCTCTCTTTGTCTCTCTCTGTCTCTGTCTTTCTCTTTCTCTCTCTCTCACACACACACACACACACACACACACACACACACTCACACACACACACACACACACACACTCTTAAAGCCTTCAATCGTAGCAGCTAACACTGAGACTGAAGGAATCTATTTGTGTGGACTGGGTAGAGACATTGTTCATCATACATCGCTCATGATCACTCCTTCTATTTAGAATCAAAGGTTTCATCGCCACAAGAGGTAACCGTTTTATCACTGATCATGACCATTTGTAAGGATCACTAAAGGGAAAATTTTATTTTCCACTGCATTTTGGATTGCATATTTCCTTTCAGACCATTATTCTGGCTTCCAACTTCCATCCGAAAAATCTGGAAAACGTCCTCAACATTGATGAGTACTCAGCCTTTATCTCAGCTCACTTAACTTGCTTAATGGATCGGGTTATCACTCAATCAACATGCAAAATAAATTATACTTGGCTTGATCATGTTCTGATACAGTTTATCATAGAATCATAACACACACATAAGAGAACTTTTCAGGTTGTAACTTGTCTTATGTTCGGGTAGGATATTTTTAGTAAAGTAGGTTTAAACCGGAGTTAGGTGCCTAGTTCTCCTTCGTTTTTCATACCCCTTGTTCCTTGTTAATGGTACTAGAGATTCAGTCGTTCTTTTTTATTCTTTCTCATTTTGTTATTATTTTTTTTAAGAAGTGACTTTTTCCACTTCTTATTTTTTTCAAAATTTTAATTTTTTTGACCACTTATCTCTAGTACCACAAACAAAAACTTAAAATTTTGCTCACTTCCTAGAGCAATGTAACGCCACGATTTATTTTGATTATTTTCCTAATTAAATTAGTTGATGCTGTGTATGTGTATGTGATTATGTGAGTTTTGTTGTGGTTGGGGATACCTTGGTGTGGGGTAGTGACCTTAAGACTAGACCTTGAGGAAAGTGTTGGGGGTGTGTGAGCAATTGTGTAGAACTTGGTGGTGTGGAAAGCATAACTAATTAAATTATATTAGTGATATTTAGTTAATTATAATATTAATTGAATACTATTAAATTAATTAAATAGTGATTATTATTATTATTATTATTATTTTAATAAGAGGATATTAGTAATAATAATAATAATAATAATATAAGAATTTAGGGAGTTGAAGGACAAAATTGTTTTGATCGTGAAAACAAGAGAAAGTAGAGAAAAGAGCTAGGGCAAGAAAGAGCTAGGAGAAGAGGCTTACATTGTTGAGTTAGAAGAAACTTTGTTATAAGAACTCTAAGGTAAGGGTGGGGTTCTAATTATCTAAGGGTGATCATGATGATTGGCGGGTAGATTATACCATGTAGGATTGTGTTTCCTTTTCTATCCATGATTTTTGATGAAGTGATAATTGTGTGTTTGATAGAGTTGTTGATGAATTATATGATGTATGTTGATGTTTCTGCTGTAATTGATGTTGGAATAGTGCATTGATGTTGTTGTGAAAAATGATACCGAAATAACAAAGTATATTTGGTTTCTTGAACGCCAAGAAATCCACAAGGGTAGAAAAGAAGGAAAAAACTTTAACAAACAAACGAAACCCTATTAGGGTTCACAAAGGAGGAGAAAAGAGGTAGAAGAATAGAGAATTGGTTAAATCTGTTTTACTATTCACTTTCTCAATAGGGTTCAAAGATTACAAGTGAATACCAACAATTAACCTCTCTCAACCTAATAAGGTCTTGTCACACAAATTTGGTTATAAACTGCTATTCTTTTCTTTCTCTTTCAAACAAGATTACAAGTATACAAGAATAACAAAATAACCTCTCTCACTTGAATTAGGATTTTATCTTCCTATTTTTCCTTATACAAGATGAGAAACTACATTGCTATTTATAAGAAAACTAACACACTAACCTAATGGGCTTTTTAACAATTACCCATTACAAGCTAACTTAAGGTACAAGCTAACTTAAACAATTGGGCTTACAAGCAAAACCCAATTCAATATGCTAACAAACCTAGCAATATTGACTAATGCATGTTAGAATAAACTTCGACTACAACACGTATTACTCCGACAGAACACATGTGAACAAACATCGACGTCATGCTTAATTCCAGTCGAACCAGAAGCTAACCTTTGACCATACTAGAGTTCGATCCAATATTTCACAAATCTCCACCTTGGAACAAAATCTATAACATCAAGGAACAAACTAGCTTTCTTCATGCAGATTTATCAACTGCATACAGTGGAAAAACATGCAACTAGGCAATGTCTTTTCAATTTCCGTTAACGCAGCGTTCATGGCTGTCGCTCCCTTCAACGCTTCCAAACAACCCTGCTGAACCAGTAGGGCTTTCAACTTTAAGCGCCACAAACCGAAATCGTTCACACCTGTGAACTTTTCAATCTCATACTTTGTTTAAGGCATCTTCTCCATGATACCACACCAATTTCGTGTGAAAAACGATACCGAAATAACAAAGTATATTTGGTTTCTTGAACGCCAAGAAATCCACAAGCGTAGAAAAGAATGGAAAAACTTTAACAAACAAACGAAACCCTATTAGGGCTCACAAATGAGGAGAAAATAGGAAGAAGAATAGAGAGTTAGTTAAATCTGTTTTACTATTCACTTTCTCAATAGGGTTCAAAGATTACAAGTGAATACCAAAAAATAACCTCTCTCAACCTAATAAGGTTTTGTCATACAAATTTGGTTATAAACTACTATTCTTCCCTTTCTCTTTCAAACAAGATTACACGTATACAAGAATAACAAAATAACCTCTCTCACTTGAATTAGGATTTTATCTTCCTATTTTTCCTTATACAAGATGAGAGACTAGCATGCTATTTATAAGAAAACTAACACACTAACCTAATGGGCTTTTTAACAATTACCCATTACAAGCTAACTCAGGGTACAAGCTAACTTAAACAATTGGGCTTACAAGCAAGGCACAATTCAATATGCTAACAAACCTAGCAATATTGACTAATGCATGTTAGAACAAACTTCGACTACAACATGCATTACTCCGACAGAACACATGCGAACAAACTTCGACCTCATGCTTAATTCCAGTCGAACCAGAAGCTATCCTTCGACCATACTAGAGTTCAATCCAATATTTCATAGATGCAATCGTTGTTGTTGAAAGCATGTGATTGACGAATTGTATGGTGTTGTGGAAGTCGTTGTTGTGTTTGATCGCGAATCTGAGTCGGAACAAAGTTATGGGTAGTTTTAATGGGGAGAAAATTTGTATTTTTCGAACTTTGAAAAGTGTTATTTCATGCTAAATTATCATACAATCGATTTATGGGAAAAAGGGGTTTTTGAAACGGTGCAAAAGTGATTTTCGTGTAAAAAGTTATAGAAAAAGTGATTCTGGACACAGTGTAATCGATTACCCTGAATTGAGTAACCGGTTACACTGCACTTAAAATGTGGTTTTTGGCTTTCTGGGCAGGGTGTAATCGGTTACCCTGTTTATGGTAACCGGTTACACTATGTTATTTTTGCGTGTGTGTGGTTGGTTGCAGGGGTGTAACCGGTTACCCTATTTTGGGTAACCGATTACACTGGGAGTAATTTTGGAAAAACTTTGAAAATTCATATCTTTTGTTCCAGAAGTTGATTATTTTGCTATGTGATAGCTTAAATGCAATTGTAGTGTTTATGTTGTAGTGTAACATAATCCGAATTGTATCGTTGTTGATTGTTATACTGTAAATTGTTGTTGCTGAGCTGTTACAGTATGTTTGTTGAGCATGATGGACAGTATTGGCGGAGTACATGACTATGGAGGTGTTGGTCATCGTACTCGACGTTGTTGTTGTTGTTGCATAATTAATGTGTTGCATGCATACATGATTTTGGGACATTAGTTCGTTGTTGTGAACATCAATTATAGGAAGTGAGGATTGTATGCCGGTAGTTGATTTCTGGGATGAATGGAATTAGTGAGATGTTATCGATGATGATGATAAAAAATTGTGAGCTCAATATCCTAAGAGGTGGGGATCGGATCTGGTGAACTTGAGTGTTCACGTATTGGAATTCCGACGAGAATTGTGATTCTGAAAAAGGGCCAGGGTTCTGAAATAGGAACCCAATGGTACCACATGCATTGAGTCGAGTTATGAGTCTCATTGCATTTGCACACTGATTGCATTGGTTGTTATGATTGGTGTCTGTTGTATGTTGGATGTTGTTGTTATATGTTAGACATTGTAAATGTATGTTGGTTGTTGTTGTTGTGTTGGTTATGAGAAATGAGTGACGTGCATGAAATAATCTGTTGCTTGCTGTAGCGAGTGATTTTTGGATGTGGTTGCGAAGCACGATCGCTTTAGTACTACAACTCGATTCATTTTTTATCCTATTAAAGCTGATGAAGGAAGGGAAATAGATGTCTCCAATTAACCCTGCTTGCATACTGAGATTAAACAGTCAAAACTGTTGGTTTACAGATGCTACAAAATTCGGGGTCTCTCCTAGGTTATTTTGTTGACGAAGGGGTGCTTTAGGCTATCGGTTAGGATGTTAGGACGAATGTATGAAAGTATGGGATTTTGGGTTTTTTGTTTAGTGTGCTCGCTAAGATCTTTTCTTTCGATCTTATGCCTACGTATTCCCGTTTACCGAAACAGGGAAATCAGAGTGTTCGTAGTTCCTCCTATTCTATGGGAGGAAATTGGTTGTTTTGGTGTCTTGTTCAAAGCCCAAGACGTGAAGCGAAAGGTAGTTTGTATCTTGTTCAAAGCCCAAGATGTAAAGCTGAAGGTAGTTGGTATCTTGTTCAAAGCCCAAGATGTGAAGCTGAAAGTGTTGACCTTAGAGAGAATTTGTCATCTCTAAAGGGGTATGTTTGTCACAACTGTTGGGTGACTGACTGTAAAGGAGGATTACTTTAACGGGGACGTGTGAATCCGGCAATGCCATAATTTCCTTTAAAGGGGATTTTAACCTGAAGGAAAAGATTTTAACTCAGTGTAGTGCAATGCTATCTTTCCTTAGGAATTTCTCATGCTAAAAGAGGGACAGTGGCATGGATATAGATGATCCAGAGGCTTGCCGCTTACAGTGATTAGATGAAGGGGAAGGAGTTGTTGATGTTTGTGTACTGTGAACGAGGCACAGTTTTGATGCTAAAAGGTTGATTGGATCAACCAGTGGTTTTCTTATACAAAGCCTAAGAGGAGGCTAATATGTGTCTCGTACAAAGCCCGAGAGAGAGACTAAAAGGTTTTGACTCGACGATGGAGTCTTTTGGTATCTCGTATAAAGCCCGAGATGGAGGCTATTTGACTCAACAAGAGAGTTTTTGTATCTCGTACAAAGCCCGAGATGGAGGCTAAAATTTATTTGGCTCAATAAGAACCTTTTTGTATCTCGTATAAAGCCCGAGATGGAGGCGAAAGGGTGATTGACTCAACAAGGGAGTCTCTTATGAAAGCAGATAAACACTTACTCGGTTGTAGAGCTTCCATGCTGTTTGGTTAGTTGTTCAACAAAGAAAGATTGAAAACAACAGTATATTTCAAAATCAAAGGAAAGAGTGCTTTGAAAAAGAAAGATTTTGGGGCTTACAGCTCAAGGAGAAGCCCAGGGTTTTTATCAGTGAGCGCACTGTTGGAATTTGTACAGAGGGATTTATACAAGTGATTGAGGCCCAAAAAGGTTTTCTGTACAAAGGGATGGGTCTTACACTCTCTCAAGAGGCCCAAAAGGTTTAAAGAAAAAGAGTGGGGCTTATAACACGAGGGTATGCCCAATTGATTTTTCGTTAAAAATGGCGATCGCACCGAGGTTTTTTTTTAACGCAGAGGGACTTATACAATAAGTGAGGCCCAAAATAGTTTTGGTTAAAAGGGGGTTGGGTCTTACACTCTATTAGAGGCCCAAGAGTTTTGAATGGGTCTTATAGCTCAAGGAGAGGCCCAGTTGGTTTATTTTTAAACTGGCGATGATCGCGCCGTTTGTTTTTTACGGTATCGGGACTTATACAATACACTGAGGCCCAAAAATGATTTGGTCAAAAAAGGATTGGGTCTTACACTCTATTAGAGGCCCAAGTGTTTGAAAAGGTTTGATGAGGGTTGAATTAATCAAAAACCCTAATTTCATTTTTTAAAGGACATTTTTCAAAGAAAAATCAAGTAAAAAATGATAAAAAAATATCAAATAAAATCATTAATCATGTTATAAACAGTGATTAAGGTTTATGAAAAAGTATTTTATCCACATGAATATTTAAAATCATTTTGGTTTTAAAAATCAAGAAAAAAAAATCATTTTAAAAGCATTTAAAACAATTTAAAACAATATTTTTGAATATATTAAAAATATACCAAATAATAATATTTTTTGTGATTTTTTGGTGGATTAAAATATTATGGAGTATGAATAAGAAGTGTGTAAAACAGATTTGGAAAATGATGATTTTTGCTATGTGAAAGAATTGGTTGAGTTTTGAAGATAAACTAAGAAAAAGAGGAAAGATGTCACAACATCACATTCGACATCTTTCATGAGTTTTCAACATCTTTTTTATCAAACTTCAAACACTCATAACTCTCTCTATTTTTAACGGAATTAAGATCCGGAAGAGCCTATCTTGACCAATTTTTCGCAAGGAATCCAATGGTATCATTCATACATACTGAAACTTAATGTACATCGCACACAAGGCAAAAAACCAGATCCGCACCTTAAGTTTAAACATCTTTGCTTATCAAATTTTCAAACATTCATAACTCTCTCAATTTTTAACGAAATTGAAATCCGTAAGAACCTATCTTGACTAATTTTTCGCAAGGAATCCAATGGTATTACTTATACATACTGAAACTTAATGTACAGCACACACAAGGCAAAAAACCAGATTTGCACCTTAAGTTTAAAACAACATAAACTCCACATATAAACATGTTAAAGTGAAAACAGTAGGAGGATCATAACATACACATTAAGGACTACATTTTTGCTTCAAGAATTATTCAATATGATGCATGTATATGGACATCAAAGGAAAGCATGATTCAAAGAATTCAAGTTATGAATTTTACCTCTTTTTTTTGGAGATTTTGAGCAACCTACCAAGTGCTTTGTTCCAGAAATGATTTGATGCTTTGGACACCCTCAAATGACCTTTTAGAAGCTTTTAGGATGGTTGGAATCAGCTGGTACCTGCAAAAACACAAACTGTCCCTTTCTTGCAAAATGGGTTAAAAGTGACCAAAATAGCAACTCCCTCAAATGGTGTTCCAGATGTTGGGAACCATTTGGGATAGTTCAAGGATGATATTTGGAGTGTGTTTGAGGTTTTATCTGGTTTGGTAAGTGACTGAATCAAGACATGGCTTGAAAAATGCAAAAAAGTGTCATTTTGAGGTTTTGAGAAGTGACTTTGTGATTTTGTGATTACAGGTCACTTGTGATAGTTTGCACAGCTTACATATGATATATATGAGGTGTGTGTGTGATTGATTGTGATGGAAAAGCTCTCAAGCTCAAAAACTCAGAATTACTTGCTTTGGAAGGCAAATTTGAGGCGAAAGAAGAGATTTTGAGGAAAGCATCTGTTTGATGGCTTTGGTGTACACAAACTGAGCACAAATGAGCTCTATTTATAGTGGAGCAAGTTTGTTTTTGCAGCAATAGTGAATGGTGGCTGCAGCAGAGGTTTGGCCAATGTTGGCCAATGAGAATCCAAGTCTCCTCTAGCCATTGACTAGAGGTTAGGGTACAGAGCTTTGGTTCCCTACTTGTTGGAGGAATCTTGACTGAATTCAGTTGCAAATGTGTCAGTCAATGCCACCTTGATGCTTCCATTGAATGCTCCAATCCAAAATTGGAGTCTTGTCCCTCTTTTAGGGATTTTTAGGAATAGCATGCTACTTCTTGTTCCAAGGACTTTGGAGGCTTGGCTCAGTGATTGTCCCCTTTAGATTTGATCCTCAGATGTGTCCAAGATGATGATAAGGCTTGGAAATTCGTGTGGCACAAGAAATGTGCAAATCTGTCCCATGAAAAATTCAGCCGCAGCAAGCCTTTTTGTAAAATCCATAACTCCCTACTCGAGTATGCTACATGGACGTTCTAGGACTTTCTGGAAAGCTGAGATGATGTACTTCAACTTTGATGTTCAAGGTTTGTGAAGATAAGACTTGTAAAGTTGTAAAAATTGACCTTGAACTTGTGTGATCAAATCTGTCCTAAAAGCTGTCATGAAAATTCTTCTTTATCAATGCTTTTTTGCAAAAATCATATCTCCTTGCTCGAGTATGCTACAAGGATGTTCTACAACTTTCTGGAAAGCTGAGATAACGTACTTCAACTTTGATGTTCAAGGTTTGGCTTGAATCAACTTGGATCATGAAGAAAAACATCCTTGAAGTTGGGACATTCTTGCTGGAAAAAAATATTAGTGATGTCCTATGCAATGTTGGAACATCAGACAACTTTGAACATTAATAATTCCAAACTTTAATCACTTGTATCTTTTAATCCACTATGATATTTTGAGTTGAAGTGAATTGCATCTTTGATGCTTGTCTTGCATGGTGACAAAGCTTGAAAATTGGGTGGCACAAGAAAAGTGCGCAAAATCTGTCCTAAAAAATCAGTTCGAGCAAGGCATGTTGTGAGGTTCATAACTGCTTGCTCAAGTTGAATTAATGGGAGTTCTTATACATTTTGGAAAGCCCTAATGACATACTTTAACTTTGATGTTTGACTTTGGTCTCGGTTCAGCTTGCAAAGTCATAAAAAATGGTCTTGAACTTGTGTAGTCAAATCTGTCCTAAAATCTGTCATGAAAATTCTGCTTCATCAATGCTTTTTGCAAAAATCATATCTCCTTGCTCGAGTATGCTACAAGGACGTTCTACAACTTTCTGGAAAGCTGAGATAACGTACTTCAACTTTGATGTTCAAGGTTTGGCTTGAATCAACTTGGATCATGGAGGAAAACATCCTTGAAGTTGGGACATTCTTGCTGGAAAAATATTAGCGATGTCATATGCAATGTCAGAACATCAGACATTAAGAATTCCAAACTTTGATCACTTATATCTTTCAATCCTTATGATATTTTGAGTTGATTCCTTCTACAATGTTGAAGTATCAAATACCCTCTTTAAAAGTAGCTCTTACTCAAAATCAATGGATACTTGGATCAATAGTTACAACCTTGAAAAGTTGTGCACTTGAACATGATTTTAACTTAGAAAAAATTTCTAAGTTTCTTTCAATTTGATCAATTTTGCAATTTTGCATGATTTCTTGATTTAAATTTGATCAAATTAAATCATCCATCATATTTTCTTGAGTAATGGCTTGTGAAGCTCAAAGTTGACCAAAAGTCAAACTTTGACTTTCTGCGTCAGTTGACTTTGTATTAGATGAACTTGAGGCTTGATCCACTTGAAATGTTGCACTCTTGTGCTTAATTCTTGATGCGGGAGTCCTCTTGATCCTTTGTGGATGTTTAAGAGGTTAGACAAGTTGAAGATCATGTCATTCCTTGATTGATCCTTTGTCTAAAGGCTCTGAGAGGGCTTGAAACCCTAAGCTTGATTATAGTGAATGCTCACCCATCTTTGGGGAGACTAATGAAGTATGATGGTTCCTCCATATTGTGATGATGATTTTCACAATGATGGGAAATCTTAGTGGTCAAAATTTGGGGTATGACAGATGCCCATATTTAATCTTCTTGGACCCGAAGGTGTGAATGGCGAAGGTATTCGGGCATTCGGGGTGCAAGAGGATTAAATATCGGAATACCCGAAATTTTGATGGTGGTTATGAATGGCGGCTCACGCATTCATCCTCTTTTGCTAAGCAATAATTCTTAGAAAAGGTAAACTTCCCCTCGATCCTGGTTTCCTACCAAGGAACTGGTCTCAGTTTTCTTTTGAGATGAACTTCCCCTCGATCCTGGTTTCCTACCAAGGAACTGGTCTAAGTTTCTGATTTAAACTTCCCCTCGATCCTGGTTTCCAACCAAGGAACTGGTCTGAGTTGCTGTTGTAAACTTCCCCTCGATCCTGGTTTCCTACCAAGGAACTGGTCTCGGTTTCTTCCGTCAATAAACTTTATTGACAAGGGACGCTATGCATAGCGATTTTCCTCAAACTTCTCGCCAAATTTTCCTGGGGAGATGTCATTTGATGGGAAAAAGTTTGACGTTAGACTCGCTGGGGAGTCCAATCGTCTGAGTTGTAGAGGTGCACAAACTCCTCTGTTGGAGACGCCATTTGTCGACTCTATCTGGGGAAGCGAGTCTCTTGAGAGGCTGCTTCTGCTTGGGATCTTACATCATACTTTTCTCGGGATCTTCCCGGAGAAATGCCATATGATGGGGTCCAATTTTGAGGTGCCGAGGACCTTTTCATCATCGGTGTTTCAGAGATAAACTGTCGTATTGCTGAATCTCTATTTAAGAGGCTTTCTCTGGGGATTTTCCTTAATCCGGGAAAGCAAGGATATCATCTTCAATGGCGAAGAGTGACATTTATAGAAAGCTTCTCTGGCTTTTCAGAGGTTCAAGTTATCAAAGTGGTCAAGGACCCAACTTCAATCCATAAATAAACTGGAGGAGAGATCGTTCAAACACAACATTTCTTAATCGAGGAAAGAACTGACAACTCGACCGAGAGGACAGCTATCACTAGGGATAAGACCGACTGGAGTGATAGTGATGCAATATGAATGAGAATGCAAATAGAATGCATGATGTATGTATGCATATGCTGACAAAACTGACGCGACATACAGACTAAAAAAATGAACATGACTGGATACTCGACCATCGCGGGGCGAAGAAGTACCGCTGGTTCAGAATATCAATTCCACCTTGCTTAGGAAAGATAGTCCCTGTTGGGAGCTATGTTGGTCGGGCTTAGGAGATAAGAACTCGGCCGAGGGTATCAGATGGAATAGTTACACCCGACACTATTGATCCTTCATTCAGGCGCACTGGCGTAGAAGGAGTACTTTGATTCTGCACTTTGAAGTTCGCTTACTTCCGGAGAAGCGGTTGATGCTCTTTTGATGTTCAACAGTTAAAATAAATTGTCGTCTTTATTAAAAAGCAGAAAAAGTTTTAACAAGTAAATTCATTTTTGTTTTATTTCAAGAATCGTTAATCATGTTAAAAAACGTCATTCTGTAAAGCTAAAACAAATGAAAATTACAAACAAAAGCACAAAGGCTCAAATTTTATTGATAAGATGGAGATCAGCCAAACGCGTGATTCCAAAGAGTATATACAAAGTTTGAAAATGGTAATTTACAGGGAAAAGGGCTACGTTGAAACATAACGACCACTATCCTTCTACCAACTTTGAATTCAGGACATCCTGAGCTTCTGTCGAAGATGACCTTGACTGGAGTTTTCCTCCGATGGATGGTGTAACTGCTGCTGAGGGACTTGCCTCTGTTGAACATAGTTACTTGCCATTATCCCTAATTTTTGCCTGGATTGTACTTTGATGTTTCCAATCCACCGGGATGATTTTTTTTCATGTCTCTAACTTTTGCCTGGACCGCCCTTTCGGGTTTTTAATCCACCGAGACGTTTTTTTTTAGGCGAAGTATTTCTTGACTACATCAGCATTCGTGGGGTAGGCAAATTCCTCTCCGTCCATGGTTGTGAGTCTCAAGGCGCCGCCTAAGAAAGCTTTCGTGACCACATAGGGGCCATCATAATTTGGAGTCCACTTGCCCCGCGAATCAGTGAGAAATGATTGTATCTTCTTGAGCAGTTTGAAGATTAGCGAGCAGGTCGCGGTCATGAGGAATATGAATCTGAAGATGTAGTTCAAACGTCCCAGGAATCCTCTGACTTGTTTTTCAGTTTTCGGAGAAGGCATGTCTTGAATGGCCTTGACCTTGTCAGGATCAACCTCAATTCCTTTCTGGCTGACGATGAACCCTAAAAGTTTCTGTGAACGGACACCGAAGGTGCACTTGTTGGGATTTAAGCGGAGTTTATACTTTCGCAAACGCTCGAATAGTTTCGACAGGTGGGTCACATGCTCCTCTTCTGTCTTAGATTTTGCATTCATGTCATCGACATATACCTCTATTTCTTTGTGTATCATGTCATGAAACAGAGTAGTCATGGCCCTTTGATAGGTTGCCCCGGTGTTCTTCAAACCGAACGACATTACCTTGTAACAAAAGGTACCCCATGGGGTGATAAAGGAAGTTTTCTCCATGTCTTTCGGCGCCATTTTGATCTGATTATAGTCCGAGAATCCATCCATGAAGGCGAAAATTTTGAACTTTGTTGTGCTGTCTACCAACATGTCAATGTGTGGTAAAGGAAAGTCGTCCTTTGGACTTGCCTTGTTTAGATCTCTGTAGTCGACACACATTCTGACCTTTCCATCCTTTTTGGGAACGGGTACGATGTTGGCTAACCATTGAGGATATTCAGACGTAGCAAGGAATCCTGCGTCGACCTGTTTATGTACCTCCTCTTTGATTTTGATGGCCATGTCCGGGTGAGTCCGTCTCAACCTTTGCTTTACTGGCGGACATTCCGATCTTAACGGTAAATAATGTTCCACAATACTGGTATCCATCCCTGGCATGTCCTGATAGGAACAAGCAAATACATCGGGAAACTTTCTGAGAAGCTTTATCAAACCCTCTCTGGCAGTAGGACTGAGCAGTGCCCCAATCCTGATTTCTTTTCTCTCTTTTTCCGAACCCAAGTTTACCGTTTCCAACGGCTCTTTGTGAGGTTTAATAGACCTTTCCTCTTGTCTGAGTAATCGAGAGATCTCTTCTAGAATTTCGTTCTCATCTTCTTCTTCAGCCCCAAATACCGGGAACTCAAAGTTGGGAGAAGGCATCGGATCGTATGTTTCAACTGGGTTTAAAACAAGCAATCTGCATGACGTGATGATTCGTGTTTAGAAGAGATAGAGAAAATGCAAGTGTGTGCAGTGTTTTATTTTACTGCTTGTTTTTATTATTGATTTGTTTTTTAGGATTACCATTTTCTGAAAAAGCAAAAAGAGAAAACAGCAATTAATGCGGAAATTACAGAACGACGTTATTTTATTAATGAACAAGTCGATTCTTGAAACTACAACCCTATAAAACAAAACTCTATCGCTTTGGGCTAAGCGAAGAGGGAAAATTTACAGAAAGCGAGCCCTATTAAAACATCCGTTTCACCTGGGCAGGGTGAAAGGTTAAAAGATGGCAATTACTTTGACTGGCGAACGACCTTCGGAACATCGATAGCAACCCATTGGCGGCGAACTCCTCGGTGAATCACAAAGTCTGGCACCTTCCTTGATTTGTCTTCAGAAATGACGCTGATTTCTGGATGAGCATGATCATTGGAATCTGTCTCCCAGGCAGAGTTGTCGTAGGAGGATTCCTCTGTTGTATTATGCAAAATAGTTGTGCTCTCAGCTGTATCTCCCCATCCAGTAGGCTGGATGTCTTCGAGCCTGATACGAGAGCTTTCGGGAGTAGTGTACTTGACCATGAAGTCGTATTTTCCACTTGGTTCTCCCAAGGTGTCCCAAACTTCTTTGGAACTGGAGGAGTCATTTCTCTCGACGACGTTGACCTCGAGAAAAGCATAGTTGATGAATTCAAGTCCTACAAACGTTGCGAATTCATCTTCATGTTGAGTAGTTTCCGAATGACCTGAGTGTTGATCCCATGACATGGTGGGGACACATGTATTCTGTTCAATGAGACTCAGCTGATTTTCATCATTCGACTGACTTTCTTGCCTCAAATCTCTTGGATAAGGTTGCCACATTGGCAAACCATCCATTGGGCCATAGTAATTGTGGTCAAAGTTGTCTTTCATCAGAGTGTCTTCCTCTAATGAATTTAGCGGAGCACGACATCCTTCTGGACCACAATCTCCATATATCATTTCGATGTCTGACCGTGGTATAAATCTCGAACTCTGTGCGGGATAGCAAAATGGCATAGACACCTCTTCCTGAGACATGTAACTGTCCTCGTTAAGGTAGGACTTCCATTCTTCATCTGTGTCAGAGGGATCTTCCTCATTGATAGCATGTACTGCCTGAGACACTGGGTGAAGGAAACCTCCACTGTGGAAGAAGTTTTGAAGGGGATGAAGACTTTCATCGTTGGCAGCTGTCTGGGTACAGGTTGCAGAAAAACCAAGACCCTTCTTTGTTGTATTGCCAGTAGAAATGACAAGCTGTCCCCATCCAGTTGTATCGGTACTCTCGACCACTTTGATAGCCTCTTTGTATGAGGAAATCGAGGTTCCTCCTTGGGATTGATTGTCCTTGCTCGCTGACAGTGCTTGGAACTGAGTTCCAATAACCTCCTCGAGTTCTACACAAGTAGATGATGATAAGTTATTCACGAGCAAGGCCTGTTCTCCACAGACTGTGATAAGTTGATCATTCTGAACAAACTTTAGCTTTTGGTGGAGGGTCGAAGTGACCGCTCCAGCCTGATGTATCCAAGGTCTTTCTAATAAACAACTGTATGTTGCCCGGATGTCCATGACCTGGAAAGTGACTTGGAAAGTGTGTGGAAAAATAGTTATGGGAAGATTAACTTCGCCGATAACTGTTTTTCTGGATCCGTCGAACGCTTTGACGACGACCTCGCTGATTCTCATCGGAGGGCCTTTGAATGATAATTGCATCAAAGTGGACTTTGGCATAATATTCAGGGCTGACCCTGTGTCTACCAGTACGCTGGCTAAAGCATCGTCCTGGCAGTTAACTGTAATGTTAAGCGCCATGTTATGACGGCGACCCTCTTCGGGTAATTCCTCATCACTAAATCCCAAATTATTGCAGGAAGTGATGTTAGAGACAATGCTATCGAACTGTCTGATTGTTACATCCTGTTCCACAAAGGCTTGCTCCAAGACTTTCTGTAGAGCCTCCCTGTGCGCTTCTGAACTGAGTAACAGTGATAATACCGAGATCTTTGAAGGAGTTTGCAATAGTTGATCAACAATGTTGTATTCACTCTTTTGGATGAGATTCAACATCTCATCGTTGTTCTTTGAAAGGTCGGGATCACTGGATTGACCGACTGATGGATCGGGAGCTTCTGTCTGAAGTTCCTTTTCCTTGTTAGATTCTCCAACTCCTCTGTTGAAGATTCTACCGCTCCGTGTTATACGACTGATGTCTGCAATATTCACGACGGAGGGTAACGGAATTTCCTTTCCATTCTCGACTATTGTTGCATCGTATTTGTAAGGGATAACCTTAGTTGATTCATACGGTAGTGGTCCCGGTAGATAAATGACTATGGGAACCTTCTGATTTTTCTGACCATCATAAGTAATCTCGATCCGTTCCCGGTTGGGAACTTTAGATTCGTCAAGTAGAGGGATGATGGCAAAAACATCCCTGGTCTGGTGATGACCAGAGATTGTGACAACGTCCTCGACTTGATCGGCAAGGTAGTTCGGCGTCCAGTTGATGGGTCCAGAACCCGGATATGGGCGAATCTCTCCACGATCCACCTGACCCTGAAGAGCTGCTCTCACAAGGTAACACCCTTGGTTACTTTCCGAACAGACACCACAATGTTCATAGTTGTGTGGTGGCACCTGGCCACGCCCACTTTTAATACAATGTAACCTCACTAGGTTAGCTTCCACAGATCGGACATCCTGACTTTGACGCCGAGTAGGATTCCTGTTATTGATACTAATCTGCTGAGTATATTCATCCATATAGATTGGCATCCACCAGTGATTTAACAAGTGCTGAAGTGCCTCCTGGACAAGGGTACAACCTCGATCATTTCCGCAACCTGCTTTACAGCTCTGGTAATCATGTGATATTAAAAATCCGAGTCGGACCTGCTCAGCATGTAACTCTACCAGGTTGGTATTCATCACACGAATATCGAAGATCTGAACCATGTTTATCTGATAAGGGTTCCTATCATGGTAGTCTTGGATCCATCCAAGATTCATCTGACACTGGAGGGCCTCTTGTATGAAAGAGCATCCCTGTTTGTTTACCGAGTAAGTCAGACAGGAACTGTAATCGTGCCGTGGCAGATTATGATACTGGCTTTGCCTTGAGTGCATTGCCACTAAGTTGACATTCATTGCACAGACGTCGTGGTTCTGAATGACGTTGGAATTCGTGTAGACCATGTTAACTCCACGAACTCGGTGCTCTTGGATCCATTTGAGATTCATCTGTTCCTGTAGAGCTACTTGCACCACAGAACATCCCTGATTATTTTTAGAGCAGATATCACACTGGTGATAATTATGAGGTGGCACATGGCCATATCCACCCTGTCTACAATGCATCTTGACCAGATTGGTTTTCAACAAGAGTACATCGTGAATTTGATAGACATTGTTAGTCTCTCTTTCTATCAAATTGACTGCAGCTTTCTCATGTTAAGGCAGCGGGTTCGTGAGAACATTAGGATTTGTATCTTTGAAAGATAAGAGCCCGCTCCTAACAAGCTTTTGCACGTCGGATTTGAAATTGAGACAAGTCTCTATGTTATGCCCTGATCCTCCTTGATGATAAGGGCATGTCTGATCCACCTTAAACCAAAAAGGCAGATTTTCCGGTACTGTAAGAGGAGACTTAGTCTGAATGTGTCCCTTGGCCAATAGTAACGGAAAGAGCTCTGCGTACGACACGGGTATAGGATCAAATCCTGGTGGCCATGTTGTAAGGTTGTTGTTATATGGAGGACGAGCCTGCTGAAGAGGCTGTTGTGTCCTTTGCTGATCAGGTTGGCTCTGCGCAACCTGAGGTTGATACGTAGGAATAGGCGCAGGGCTGATAGCAGGAATTACAGCTGCTACCGGCTGATAACATCGCCTTTTCTTTCCGAGAGAGATATTCCCAATATCTTGCTCTTTTTTCTTAGGGAGAGCACTACCGTATCGTTTTGTACTGCTCGATGATCCAGCGTCTTTTGCTAAACGTCCTTCTCGGACGGCTTCCTCAAGACGAACACCCATGCCCACCATCTCGGTGAAGTTACTAGGCGCACTGGCAACCATTCTGTCGTAGTAAAATGAGCTTAAGGTCTTTAAGAAGATCTTTGTCATCTCTTTTTCCTCAAGAGGTGGACAAATCTGAGTGGCAATTTCACGCCACCTTTGAGCATACTCCTTAAAGGTTTCCTTGTCCTTTTGTGACATTGATCTGAGTTGATCTCTGTCGGGTGCCATGTCCAAATTGTATTTGTATTATTGGACGAAGGCAGTGCCAAAATCTCTGAATGTGCTGACCGTGGCACGGTTTAAACCCATGTACCATTTGAGTGCGGCACCGGTTAAACTATCCTGAAAGTAGTGAATCAGCAGGTTCTGATTCTCCGTCTGAGCTGACATCCGCCGAGCGTACATCACCAGATGACTTTGAGGGCAAGAGTTACCCTTGTATTTTTCAAAGTCGGGCACTTGAAATTTGTGCGGAACTTTCACATTGGCGACCAGACAAAGGTCTGCGGCGTCCTTTCCAAATAAATCCTGACCGCGAATGGCTTGCAGCTCCTTCTGCATTTCCAGAAACTGCTCCTGGAATTCATCCATTCTGTCGAACATGGTTTCCTTTTTACCAGAAGGTATCGGTGGAATCTGTCCTTCCGGGATAGTGTGCACCACAGGGGGTGGTACCGTGACTACGGCAGTAAATCTTGGCATTTCCCGAAGTTTGTAACCTTCAGGAGTCTTCAGTATGCCCCTGGCATCTTCGCTTTCCCGAAGTTTGTAACCTTCAGGCCCAGCGGCTTCTGTTGTGATTCCCTGATCTTTAGTGATCGGCGGAACATAACCTTCCGGGATATAGTTAACAGGCATGCCCCAAGGACGATCTTTCAGCATTTGATACCTAGGATCATACTTCTCCACTATGGGCATTGAGGTGATCTCTGAGATCACAGTCCTTTGTAGCTGAGCTTCTGCCATGGCTTGCATGTCGTTATGAAGCTTTCTCATATCCTCTCTCAGAGCGTCGATCTCTTCTTTCAACTCTCTGTTCTCTTCCTCAAGATCATCCATCTTTTTCTGACGATTGGCCTGAGTATTATACGAATGAGACAGTTTGACTCTAGAACCGAGACACAAACGTGAGATTCGTAGGTAAGAAGAATACGCGATGTGAGAATGATGAATGCAATGATTATATTAATTGTTTTTTGGTTTAATCAAAATAAACTTCGACAATTAGATTGCAAATATCAAACAGTGGGGAAACCCCTTTTTATTGATTTCAAAGGATTATAGAAATGGAAATAGAGTAGATTACAAGGTGCAGAAACAGAAACCTAAGCTAATGGGTCCCGAGTCCTCTCTGAAGAGAAATCGGGTGCTGATTCTGGTACTTTCCTCTTCTTTGACCGGGGCTCTTGGGTCGTTGTCGGGTTGTCATTCCTTTGCCAGGTGAAAGGAGCGAGCAAATTCCTTTGGTCATCTTGATTCTCTATAGCATGTTGCTCCAAAATTTCAATCAGAGCATCTTTCTCTTTCAGTAATTGCTGTATTTTGATGCACTCTACGTTGAGGGTGCGGTACTTGTTCTTCTAAGACCTTTTCTCCCGTTGAACTTTGTTGAGAGTAACCTGAAGCTTTTTAGTTTCCGTCATGAAGTACATGACAGATTCCCTCGGCGGAAGAATTCTGTAACGAGGATAAGGCATCTTCAGCTTGAGAGCTCTAGTTTGTACCCAATGGAGATAAGGCTCCACCGAGACACAGTCCGGTTTTCCTAGAGACTCTCGTCCTTTCTTATGAACGTGTTTCCAAGCGTGCACTATTTCCATCTTTAGTGCTCTGTCGTTTTCTCCTTCCTTGAAGAAAAGACCTTCCAGATGAACACCCAGTGGGACGTGTCTCATTGGGTATCCAAATTGACGACGAACGAGAACTGGATGGTAATTGATTCCTCCCTTAGTTCCTATAAGGGGTACATTGGGGAAGTTTCCACAACGATCAATGATCTTGATTCCATCATAAATCCTATTACACCAATCTATATCAGAGTTGGTGAGAGACATGATCTTCTGCGACCAGCGCAAGGCATTCTCATGATCCCAGAAAGCAGCAGACTTAGGCAAATGAGAGATAAACCATTTATAAAGCAGAGGTACACAACATGTGATCTCCCCTCCACTGTACAAATTCCCTAAGTGTACAGAATGATACGCATCTGCGAGCAAAGTCGACACAGGGTTTCCAATGAGAAAAACCTTAATGACGTTGATATCGACGAAATTATTAATGTTGGGAAACAAAAATAACCCGTAGGTGAGCAAGACAAAGATGCTTTCAAAAGCAGTCATGTTTCCTATACTGGCAAAATACAGGGCTTTCTTTGTCAAGAACTGGGCTGGCAAACCTTGGATGCCACCCTTAGTGGTCAGGTGAGTCTTGACCTCAGACTCGTCTAATTGAATTGCTCTTGCAATGATTTGATCCTTTGGAATTTCTACCAGTCCAAAAAATGGAACTTGATCAGTAATGTGTAGATCAGTCAGGTGAGAATACTCCTCCAGCGTTGGTGCGAGCTGGTAATCCGGGAATGTAAAACAGTGATAAACTGGATCATAAAACTGAATGAGCGCATCCATGATTCCCTCAATCATATGGACTCTTAATAGTGGTAGCAGACCTCCGTGTTTGGCTTTGAAAGCCTCTTGGTTTGTGATCATTCTCGCCAAACCTCTCAAATCCTCTAGTTTTGGAACCTTGAAGGTATACCTATGAGTTCTTCTTCTACCGAAATCCATTAGCGCAATCCTTTTCTCTGATATTTGCAATCACAGTCTTAGTTTAATTTGAAAAACAGAGAGACTAGAAGAGAATTTTTTTTTTAATGTTTTAATGTTTTTTAAATGAATGCATGAATGCAGCACACAAAAACATAGAAAAAACATGGGGTCAAAGGGTCGTTGTCATGAAGTCAAGGCTCTACCCATCCCCAAAGGTTTATACTAGGGTGATTTTTGTACCTGTACTCATTATCTTCAGCTCCTCCCAGGAAAGCAAAACAACAAGCGGATCGCCAGCGAGTTATAGAGCAATCTTAGAGTAAGTGCCATTCACCGAGAATAGATCACCAGCCTCAAATGAGGGTAGTATCGCGTAACAACTATTCTCGATAGTTTCCGCACTACAAAAAGGGTTTGGCTCCTCAGCTTCTCAGACATCACAATCGGCCCATTGTCTAGGTGAGAGAATGGATTGCATTGGTCAGCCTCCACTGAGGTTGATGGTCGACCTCATTGCCATCACTTATCTTAAGTGTATACTCAATCTTTCCACATGCGGCATCACACGCATTCCCATTAGCAGAAAAATAAACACATATATTAATTAGGAAAAGCAGTATATATATTTGTCCTAATGTCCTAGACTTTTAAAAGCTAAGAATCTTAAGTTCCTGACAGAAAATGGGTTCCCCGGCGGAAGCCCCAATCTGTGGTTTCATTCCAAATTAACGACGTTTTGACCCAAGACCCTAATGACATCAAGGTTTATACCTAGGGGACAAAAAAAACATCAAGATCCCCAAAGAGACTCGTCTTCCCCAGCAGAGTCGCCATTTTTCTGTAGCGAGTGATTTTTGGATGTGGTTGCGAAGCACGATCGCTTTGGTACTACAGCTCGATTAATTTTTTATCCTATTAAAGCTGATGAAGGAAGGGAAATAGATGTCTCTAATTAACCCTGCTTGCATACTGAGATTAAACAGTCAAAACTGTTGGTTTACAGATGCTACAAAGATTCGGGGTCTCTTCTAGGTTATTTTGTTGACGAAGGGGTGCTTTAGGCTATCGGTTAGGATGTTAGGACGAATGTATGAAAGTATGGGATTTTGGGTTTTTTGTTTAGTTTGCTCGCTAAGATCTTTTCTTTCGATCTTATGCCTACGTATTCCCGTTTACCGAAACAGGGAAATCAGAGTGTTCGTAGTTCCTCCTATTCTATGGGAGGAAATTGGTTGTTTTGGTGTCTTGTTAAAAGCCCAAGACGTGAAGCGAAAGGTAGTTTGTATCTTGTTCAAAGCCCAAGATGTGAAGCTGAAGGTAGTTGGTATCTTGTTCAAAGCCCAAGATGTGAAGCTGAAAGTGTTGACCTTAGAGAGAATTTGTCATCTCTAAAGGGGTCTGCTTGTCACAACTGTTGGGTGACTGACTGTAAAGGAGGATTACTTTAACCGGGACGTGTGAATCCGGCAATGCCATAATTTCCTTTAAAGGGGATTTTAACCTGAAGGAGAAGACTTTAACTCAGTGTAGAGCAATGCTATCTTTTCTTAGGAATTTCTCATGCTAAAAGAGGGACAGTGGCATGGATGTAGATGATCCAGAGGCTTGCCGCTTACAGCGATTAGATGAAAGGGAAGGAGTTGTTGATGTTTGTGTACTATGAACGAGGCACAGTTTTGATGCTAAAAGGTTGATTGGATCAACCAGTGGTTTTCTTATACAAAGCCTAAGAGGAGGCTAATATGTGTCTCGTACAAAGCCCGAGAGAGAGACTAAAAGGTTTTGACTCGACGATGGAGTCTTTTGGTATCTCGTATAAAGCCCGAGATGGAGGCTATTTGACTCAACAAGAGAGTTTTTGTATCTCGTACAAAGCCCGAGATGGAGGGTAAAATTTGTTTGGCTCAATAAGAACCTTTTTGTATCTCGTATAAAGCCCGAGATGGAGGCGAAAGGGTGATTGACTCAACAAGGGAGTCTCTTATATGTCTCGTACAAAGCCCGAGAGAGAGGCTAAACGTTGTTTGACTCTGCTGGGGAGAATCACTGTACAAAGCCCAAGAGTAGCTAACTTCACTGGAGAATGATCATTATACAAAGCCTAAGAGGAGGCTATGGTTACTGTTTCAGTTGAGTGACAGGTCCAGTATGCTGATTTAAAGAGAAAATCAGTTCTTATATGAGTAACACTGTACTCAAGGATTTGATTCGAGGATCTGGGCTATTCCTGTTCTTTAAGGAAGTGGGAAATCCGAAGGGTATTGAGACTGTCCGAGTCTACGGGTTTTCTTCCTATTTAACGAAGAGGTCACTTGAGAATGTCTTTGAGACTCAAGGATATTAGACTGTCTGTGTCTAGAGTTTCATCTTTTATACTATGCTTTGAGAAACAGTAGTAGACTCTTTGAAAGGAATGTTCTATGCATATGACTAAGTTCTGTTCCTATACCTTTATGAGGTCGTCGGGACAATTTGTACGTAGCCCAAGAGGAGGCTGGAAACTTTTAAGAAGCCGATCGGTCCTTGTACGAAGCCCAAGAGCAGACTATCATTCCCGGAGGAAGAGATCATTATATGAAGCCTAAGAAGAGGTTGTGAATACTTCTAAGAAGCCGTAGGGTCCTTGTACTAAGCCCAAGAGGAGGCGGGGTTGCTTTTAGGAAGCCTGTGGGTCCTTGTACGATACCCAAGAGGAGGCCGATGCTTTTAAGAAGCCCGTGGGTCCCCAAATCCCAAAAAAATTCAAGGCAAGCTATTCACAAGGAATAGATCAAGTCAGGAAAGTTCGAGAATTTGGAAGAAACTCAAAGATGCCATTCACGGAGAATACATTCATCTCTGGGAGTAGAGTTTCTTGACAATTCTTAATGAGGACAGCCGAAGAGAATACTGTATCTGGTGATCCTATTGGGGATCTAGTTGTCTATTTCTACGAATAAACGAAACGACGTCACCTAGTTCTAGACGTAGTTGCCGGGGAAACTCGAAATATCTATACTATTATTACACAATTGATATTAGTTTATGAAAGAAGACTTACAGTGAAACAACCCCATAATACAGTTATATGTATATGAAAGCGGTAAATGAAAGCAGATAAACACTTACTCGGTTGTAGAGCTTCCATGTTGTTTGGTTAGTTGTTCAACAAAGAAAGATTGAAAACAACAGTATATTTCAAAATCAAAGGAAAGAGTGCTTTGAAAAAGAAAGATTTTGGGGCTTACAGCTCAAGGAGAGGCCTAGGGTTTTTATCAGTGAGCGCACTGTTGGAATTTGTACAGAGGGATTTATACAAGTGACTAAGGCCCAAAAAGGTTTTCTGTACAAAGGGATGGGTCTTACACTCTCTCAAGAGGCCCAAAAGGTTTAAAGAAAAAGAGTGGGGCTTATAACACGAGGGTAGGCCCAATTGATTTTTCGTTAAAAATGGCAATCGCGCCGAGGTTTTCTTTTAACGCAGAGGGACTTATACAATAAGTGAGGCCCAAAATAGTTTTGGTTAAAAGGGGGTTGGGTTTTACACTCTATTAGATGCCCAAGAGTTTTGAATGGGTCTTATAGCTCAAGGAGAGACCCAGTTGGTTTATTTTTAAACTAGCGATGATCGCGCCGTTTGTTTTTTACGGTATCGGGACTTATACAATACACTGAGGCCCAAAAATGATTTGGTCAAAAAAGGATTGGGTCTTACACTCTATTAGAGGCCCAAGTGTTTGAAAAAGTTTGATGAGGGTTTAATTAATCAAAAACCCTAATTTCATTTTTTAAAGGACATTTTTCAAAGAAAAATCAAGTAAAAAATGATAAAAAATATCAAATAAAATCATTAATCGTGTTATAAACAGTGATTAAGGTTTATGAAAAAGTATTTTATCCACATGAATATTTAAAATCATTTTGGTTTTAAAAATCAAGAAAAAGAAATCATTTTAAAAGCATTTAAAACAATTTAAAACAATATTTTTGAATATATTAAAAATATACCAAATAATAATATTTTTTGTGATTTTTTGGTGGATTAAAATATTATGGAGTATGAATAAGAAGTGTGTAAAACAGATTTGGAAAATGATGATTTTTGCTATGTGAAAGAATTGGTTGAGTTTTGAAGATAAACTAAGAAAAAGAGGAAAGATGTCACAACATCACATTCGACATCTTTCATGAGTTTTCAACATCTTTTTTATCAAACTTCAAACACTCATAACTCTCTCAATTTTTAACGGAATTAAGATCTGGAAGAGCCTTTCTTGACCAATTTTTCGCAAGGAATCCAATGGTATCATTCATACATACTGAAACTTAATGTACATCGTACACAAGGCAAAAAACCAGATCCGCACCTTAAGTTTAAACATCTTTGCTTATCAAATTTTCAAACATTCATAACTCTCTCAATTTTTAACGAAATTGAAATCCGTAAGAACCTATCTTGACTATTTTTTCGCAAGGAATCCAATGGTATTACTCATACATACTGAAACTTAATGTACAGTACACACAAGGCAAAAAACCAGATCTGCACCTTAAGTTTAAAACAACATAAACTCCACATATAAACATGTTAAAGTGCAAATAGTAGGAGGATCATAACATACACATTAAGGACTACATTTTTGCTTCAAGAATTGTTCAATATGATGCATGTATATGGGCATCAAAGGAAAACATGATTCAAAGAATTCAAGTTATGAATTTTACCTTTTTTTTTTGGAGATTTTGTGCAACCTACCAAGTGCTTTGTTCCATAAATGATTTGATGCTTTGGACACCCTCAAATTACCTCTTAGAAGCTTTTAGGATGGTTGGAATCAGCTGGTACCTGCAAAAACACAAACTGTCCCTTTCTTGTAAAAGGGGTTAAAAGTGACCAAAATAGCAACTCCCTTAAATGGTGTTCCAGATGTTGGGAACTATTTGGGATAATTCAAGGATGATATTTGGAGTGTGTTTGAGGTTTTATCTGGTTTGGTAAGTGACTGAATCAAGACATGGCTTGAAAAATGCAAAAAGTGCCATTTTGAGGTTTTGAGAAGTGACTTTGTGATTTTGTGATTACAGGTCACTTGTGATAGTTTGCACAGCTTACATATGATATATATGAGGTGTGTGTGTGATTGATTGTGATGGAAAAGCTCTCAAGCTCAAAAACTCAGAATTACTTGCTTTGGAAGGCAAATTTGAGGCGAAAGAAGAGATTTTGGGGAAAGCATCTGTTTGATGGCTTTGGTGTACTCAAACTGAGCACAAATGAGCTCTATTTATAGTGGAGCAAGTTTGTTTTCGCAGCAATAGTGAATGGTGGCTGCAGCAGAGGTTTGGCCAATGTTGGCCAATGAGAATCCAAGTCTCCTCTAGCCATTGACTAGAGGTTAGGGTACAGAGCTTTGGTTCCCTACTTGTTGGAGGAATCTTGACTGAATTCAGTTGCAAATGTGTCAGTCCATGCCACCTTGATGCTTCCATTGAATGCTCAAATCCAAAATTGGAGTCTTGTCCCTCTTTTAGGGATTTTTAGGAATAGCATGCTACTTCTTGTTCCAAGGACTTTGGAGGCTTGGCTCAGTGATTGTCCCCTTTAGATTTGATCCTCAGATGTGTCCAAGATGATGACAAGGCTTGGAAATTCGTGTGGCACTAGAAATGTGCAAATCTGTCCCATGAAAAATTCAGCTGCAGCAAGCCTTTTTGTAAAATCCATAACTCCCTGCTCGTGTATGCTACATGGACGTTCTAGGACTTTATGGAAAGCTGAGATAATGTAATTCAACTTTGATGTTCAAGGTTTATGAAGATAAGACTTGTAAAGTTGTCAAAATTGACCTTGAACTTGTGTGATCAAATCTGTCTTAAAAGCTGTCATGAAAATTCTGCTTTATCAATGCTTTTTGCAAAAATCATATCTCCTTGCTCGAGTATGCTACAAGGATGTTCTACAACTTTCTGGAAAGCTGAGATAACGTACTTCAACTTTGATGTTCAAGGTTTGGCTTGAATCAACTTGGATCATGAAGAAAAACATCCTTGAAGTTGGGACTTTCTTGCTGGAAAAAAATATTAGTGATGTCCTATGCAATGTTGGAACATCAGACAACTTTGAACATTAATAATTCCAAACTTTAATCACTTGTATATTTTAATCCACTATGATATTTTGAGTTGAAGTGAATTGCATCTTTGATGCTTGTCTTGCATGGTGACAAAGCTTGAAAATTGGGTGGCACAAGAAAAGTGCGCAAAATCTGTCCTAAAAAATCAGCTCGAGCAAGGCATGTTGTGAGGTTCATAACTCCTTGTTCAAGTTGAATTAATGGGAGTTCTTAAACATTTTGGAAAACCCTAATGATATACTTTAACTTTGATGTTTGACTTTGGTCTCGGTTCAGCTTGCAAAGTCATCAAAAATGGTCTTGAACTTGTGCAGTCAAATCTGTCCTAAAAGCTGTCATGAAAATTCTGCTTTATCAATGCTTTTTGCAAAAATCATATCTCCTTGCTCGAGTATGTTATAAGGACGTTCTACAACTTTCTGGAAATCTGAGATAACGTACTTCAACTTTGATGTTCAAGGTTTTTCTTGAATCAACTTGGATCATGGAGAAAAACATCCTTGAAGTTGGGACATTCTTGCTGGAAAAATATTAGCGATGCCATATGCAATGTCAGAACATCAGACATTAAGAATTCCAAACTTTGATCACTTATATCTTTCAATCCTTATGATATTTTGAGTTGATTCCTTCTACAATGTTGAAGTATCAAATACCCTCTTTAAAAGTAGCTCTTACTCAAAATCAATGGATGCTTGGATCAATAGTTACAACCTTGAAAAGTTGTGCACTTGAACATGATTTTAACTTAGAAAAAATTTCTAAGTTTCTTTCAATTTGATCAATTTTGCAATTTTGCATGATTTCTTGATTTAAATTTGATCAAATTAAATCATCCATCATATTTTCTTGAGTAATGGCTTGTGAAGCTCAAAGTTGACCAAAAGTCAAACTTTGACTTTCTGCGTCAGTTGACTTTGTATTAGATGAACTTGAGGCTTGATCCACTTGAAATGTTGCACTCTTGTGCTTAATGCTTGATGTGAGAGTCCTCTTGATCCTTTGTGGATGTTTAAGAGGTTAGACAAGTTGAAGATCATGTCATTCCTTGATTGATCCTTTGTCTAAAGGCTCTGAGAGGGCTTGAAACCCTAAACTTGATTATAGTGAATGCTAACCCATCTTTGGGGAGACTAATGAAGTATGATGGTTCCTCCATATTGTGATGATGATTTTCACAATGATGGGAAATCTTAGTGGTCAAAATTTGGGGTATGACACTTGTTTATTATCATGCTTTCTTTTATATAACTATGATATCTCACCCCTTCTGTTTGAATGTTGCCTTTTCATGGGCATCGTGCAGATAACTCGCAGTAGAGGAGTTGGTGTGAGTGGAAGCTGGAGTCTTCCAATTTTATTTTAGTGTCAGCGTCTGCTCTGATGTGTAACACAAAGGTCTTGGAACATTTTTTTATGCTTGTTGGAGATTTTCGAACATCTCTTTGGTGTGGTTATTTATAGTATTTTTAGAAACATGATATTATTTTGAATAATTGTCTTAATGTTGAATTTTTGTGCTATTGCAATAAGAATTAAATTTTTAGACAATGTTTCATTATCGTTATTAATATTATTAATTTTAAAAGTAGTAGGTGTTGCATATCTGTTTATATGAGCAGGTTTTTGTTGAAAGGTAACATCCTAAATATGGTTTTGTGGATATTTACTCTGATTTTATTTAATTATGCGCGGGGGGTTATTTAGGGTGTTACAAGAAACCCCAAACTTAATCTTTTTCATTCAACTTTAAGACCCAAAATTCTACCTATCTCCAAAGAGAGGGTGAAAAGAACGAATCTTTCAAGTCAAACGGCTAAGAGTTGTTGGCTACGTCACTGAAAGAAAGGCTTAGGCTCAAAGTGGCTAGCAAAGGATGTTCATAAAACTACAGGTTGGCTACAAAGGCTCAAAGTTATAAACAAGGAACTTGCCTCATGTGTGTTAATCAGACTAGAAAACTTAATCAGAAATAGATCAAACCAGATATAATAAAATTGCATGGATACACTCTAAGAAAGAAAAAGTGAAAATGGAAATATTTAAGCTCAAACCTTACTAGATGAGGTATCCGAAAGTTGAGCACAAGTCTGTTGATTCCTTTCTCTTCCTTTGCCTTCAAGTCGCCAGTTGTTTTCATTATGATCAAGCCACTTTGTTTTGTTACTTTTTTGGATTATGCGTTCAATGCTAAAGGTATAACTTGTAAATCTGAAAGAAAAAAAACAGCTGCAACCAAACTTAAAAGAACAATATGGATCTTTATGATAAAGTTATTCTTGAGTAGCTAACTCCCCTTTGTGGATGGTCTTGAATAAAATAAAAGTAACTTATGAAAAACAAAAAAAAAACAATTAAATATTGATGGGTTTCCTCACATCCAGCGTTTCGTTTTTGTCATTAGCTTGACGGATCGTGCTCAAAACACGTCAGGCGCAATGGATGCCTTAACGCTGGTAAAAACTCATTTTCCCATTCTTTTGTCAACTCTACCACCTCTTTCTCCCACTCTGTAGCATGTATCTAGATCCTCCGCATATGGTGTCCATTCATATGCATTAAACACCACTTTCTCCTTGTTAAAATTCAAAATAAATTCCCTAGTCTCCACATCTATTTTTGTCTTCCCGGTTGCCAAGAATGGGCGTCCAAGAATCACTGAACCTTCTGAATCATTTATCATGTCAATCACCACAAAGTTTGCGAGGAAGGTGAAACCATTAACATGAAATAACACATCTTGTACAATACCAAGTGGTTCGATTTCAGATGAGTCGACCACAGTAAGCGTCATGTTGCTCGGTCTGATCTCTCCTATCTTTATCTCCTTAAATTTGCTCAACGGCGTAACATTGATGCTTGATCCTAAATCACATAAAGCATATGGGATTTTTACCCCACCAATGGTGCATGAAATGTTGAACTCCCCCTGATCCTTCATTTTCAGTTGCATTTCTGACGGTTATGTCGTCCCCTCTTTCTCTTTCAGGTTAACCTGTTCTTGAGCCAACTTCTGCTTTCCACCTTTTAGCAATACCTGCATAAACTTAACAAACTTTGGAACTAATTATAAAATTTCATGAAAAGAGATACTTACCTGAAGTTGTTTCAACATTTCTTTAAAATTTTCAAACATCCCAGCATCATCTTCAGGTACCCACTTCTTCTTAATAATTAGGTAAGGTGGTTTCATGTAATCAAGTAAAGGTGGGTTTGGTTCACTCAGGTTTTGCTCCATTGTTCTCTTCCACATAGAGTTTTCATATATGCATTGATAAAGGGTAACTTTTCCCTTTTTTTGGGTCCTCTTGAGGTTCATTCTCCTTTATCTCAATTTCACCTTTCTTTTTCTCACTTTCATCCCTTTGAACTTTTCCAACTTTATTCCCTTTAGTAACTACCCCAATATCGGTCTTCACAACCTTGGGTGCTTCATTCTTAGGATTTTCTATGGTGTTACCTGAGAATCCTCCACTCGAACTTGGTAAATCTGCTAGTTGTCTTGACAACTGCCTAATTTGCGTCTTCAAATTTTTTATGGAAGCATCGTGGTTTCGGCTCATAGTCTCATGGTTCTTATTCACCTGTTCCAAGCTAAGTTGAGTGGCTTTAATAAACTTTTCCATGGTCTCTTCCAAATGAGAGGGCTTCATTTGGAAATTAGAAGCTTATTGATTTTGTTGCATAGCTTGGTTACGACTTTGATTTTGGTTGTTGCTCCAACGGAAATTCGGATGAT
Organism: Lathyrus tuberosus; assembly: GCA_022829125.1. Taxonomy (NCBI): domain Eukaryota; kingdom Viridiplantae; phylum Streptophyta; class Magnoliopsida; order Fabales; family Fabaceae; genus Lathyrus; species Lathyrus tuberosus. The sequence continues at coordinate 2,148,268 of JALAZF010000603.1, read as the reverse complement.
CTCTCCACCCCGGCTGGTAGGGGTTGGAATAAGGGTTGTTATTTTGGAAATTAGGAAATTGGACCTCTTCACTTGAGCCTTCCAAGGAACACTTTCCGTTCTAGTGTCCTCTGCCACAAAAATCACACCTAAGTGCTTGTACCTGACTCACGTTAGCTTTATTTAAGCAGCTTTCAGCTAGCTGCTTATTTAACATTTCAATTTGATCTAATAAAGCAGTTTGAGTATCCACAGTTAACATACCTTTGGGTTTCCCAGCTATTTCAACTTTTACCGATCTTTCACTCTTAGTGCGGTATTCGTTCAAGCACATTTTTTCAATTAGGTCTTTGACTTGTGGCTTGGTCATTTGTCTAATCGTGCCTCCCGTGGAAGCATCCAGCAACATGCATGTCTGACTCTTCAGGTATTTAATGAAACTTTGCATCTACTCCATATTATTCATATTATGGTTGAGGCACCTATGTAACAATAGTTTGAACCTTTCCCATGAGTTATACAGGGACTCCGCATCTTGTTGCTCAAAATTTAAAATTTCAGCCCTTCTCTCAGTGAACTGGGTAGTGGTGAAAAATCTTTCCAGGAACTTATCCTCTATCTCCTTCCATGTACGAATGGTTCCATCTGAAAGGCATGGTAACCCATCTTTCACCATTCCAATAAGAGAGAAACCAAACAACCGTAACTTCACTTGGTCGTCCATGGCATTATCTAGCTTGCACATCGAAGCGATTTTGTAGAAGCGTGCAAGATGACCCGATGAATCTTTGATAGCATTTCCATCGAACTGATTTTCTCTTAGACCCGAAAGCACAAAATTCTTAATATCAAAGTTAGCAGGGTCTGCCGATACAAACCCTCTAGAAACCTGTCCATCGTCAGTCCTTTTACAATAATCCCCCATAGTTTGGAGTGATGGATCAACCATGTTATTCTCCTCTTCAGAATCTGAAGAAAGTGTTGATGGATCTACTTCGAGTTGGTCTCCTTCAACCAGAATTGCTTCTCTAGCTACTTTTTTGAGAGCACGTGCAGTTCTTTCAATTTCTGGATCGAATAGTAGTAATGTCGATCCTGAACCGGGCATAAACAAACAGAAAATACCTCAGTAGCACTATGATAAATAAGAAATTAATAAAACTACAAATAAAATAAACATAGAAAAATAAATTTTGCAGAAAGCGTTGCCCTATTGCACTCAACAGTCCTCGACAACGGCGCCAAAAACTTGACGACTTCTCAGCAAGCATACCGATAATGTTGTAGTAATAAAAAAGATAGAACCCACAAGGAATGCGTTCGAACAAGACAATGATTTGTGCAATTTAAAATAAAACTTAAAAGAATGGGGGTTTGTAGGTTTCAGTGTGAAAAGTAATTAAACGAGAAAACAATGTCACGAAAGCGATCAGGTTGTGTTGTAGAATCCTCCATCCCTCTATTGTTGATGTTTGATGCACTGTATGAATTATTTAATCATTATAACCCCACGACGAATTAACAAAACCGCTAAAGCCGATCCCTCATGAATTAACTCACTAACCATTACTCGGAGTTTTGTATCCATAGTCTGTCAGCGTAAGTAGGGTTAGGCGATGTATAGACCATTAATTCTCTATGCCACTACTCGGGGTCTCTTATCCCTAATCAACCAGCGTAAGTAGAACAATTGCCCTAGATCTAACACATAGGCTAAGGGTCAGTATTCCCTATGTGTCCAAAATCATATTAACAAAGTATCTCAAATAAAAAGCATTAAGATTAAGCAACAATTGAATAGAAATATAGATCAAAGGTTCATACAAAGGTTAAATCAACATATAATCTAATAATCGAAAAATAAGTTCATCATAACACAACCTAACCTAAGAGAATTTAGCTACATATTATTCAGAAAATAATACCATAATCGTTAGATAAAAATAACATAAGAAGTCTCTTGAAGAGATGGCTATAATGGCTTCAAATTCTCTACAAATATCCTTTTGTGCTCCCAAACTCGTGCTCTCTTCTCCATTTTTCGTAACCCTTATCAAACAACAAAAAATTCCCTTAAAAAGCACTCAGAACGGGTTAGAACGCATCACAAAAGCCCAGAAAAATGCCCATCACGCGCATTATATAAGCATCGTGGGCGCGACACATCTTCTTCACCTATATCACGCGCACGTTGGCGTGCGATGGTGCATATGATTATTGCAGTAGCTGTGTGAAAATCACCTCTTTTGCACCGGAATTTTAACTAAGTCTCATTCTTCCATACTTGGCTATTTTTTACTCATTCTTTGGTCTTTCTTCATCATTTTGGCTCATCTTTCGCTCATTTTTCCTTGATTCTTCGACTAATTAGATACAACAACGGATTGTCATCATGAAGCTATAGCATGTTGTGTTAATTCTCAAATTCGAAAAATACTTTTTCAAGAAGCTAACCCTAACTAATAAATTAACGTAATTTAGCACTTCTTAATGATGCAAAACACTTCAGGAAGGTCATTATGTGCAATTAAAACAACTATAGAATTTGTATGACACAACTTCAGTTTAACTATGACAAAAATTATTGCCCTTCAGTCAGTATCCAACTACTGAACAACATGAATTATCTTATACTATTCAAGATATAAAAGACGAGAACTTCAATCTCAAAACAACATTGAACTTGATATTTCACGATGTTCAAATTAGTTTCCAACACCAAATTAAAATCACAACTCTTCTATATATGAAAGACGATTCAACATCTTTAAAATGAAAAAAATATTCAACTATATCCTACTGCCACACCTTGAAAAATCCAATCAAAGACACGACCCTCGCGCAAAAGGCGCGGAAGAATTTGAGGTTCGATAGAGTCACCACCGAACTTTATTTATCCCAAAAGAGGAAAAGGAAAATATCGAGAAAACCTTTAAAGAGATAAGAACATGGTCATCGCAACCACGTTCTGGGTTCGGGAGTCGGTTACGTAAGAGGAAGGTATTAGCACCCCCTTACGTCTGTTGTACTCAACGGGAACCTCTTAGTTCGATTTGTGATGAACGTTAGCTAAGCTTGTTTGTTTTCTTCTAAGCGAATGATGCGAAAAGGTAAGGTAAAAGGTTTCTATTGCTAAGGGAAATGGGAGTGGTTTTTATATTAGGGTGCTCGCCAAGGATTGGGGCCCTTGTGCCTACGTATGCTCATTAGAACGAGAATGAGGAATCAGAGCCCTCGTAGTTTGACTACGAGAAAAGAGGTTTGGAAATGGGGGAAAACAAAATATGGAGGGAAGGTAACTCACCAAGATCATCGCAATCTTGTGCCTACGTATCTTTATTCGGACGAGAATGAAGAATAAGAGCGTTCGTAGTTTGTGGTAACGACCACAAAAAGAAAGGGTTGAACTTTAAAAGACGAAAGATCGAATGACAAACAACCCAAGGGCATGCCTTGAGAGCAGTCACTCAAGAATCCAAGGAATGTGAGACTCCAAGAACTCAGTTCTTTCGTGATTGATTGCGAAAAGGTTTGATAAAGATTAAGTGTTTTAAGAAGAAAGGTTGAATGAATAACAACCCAAGGGTGTGCCTCGAGAGCCATCCATTCGAAAATCCAAGGAATTCTAGATTCCAAGAATCTTCTTCTTTCGAAGTTTGATTGAAAAAATGTGAGAATCGATCCAAGTCCATAAGGTTGCTCCTAGTAACGAAACCATGATGAATTGTGAGAGTGTATGTGTTAGGTTGATGGCGAATGCTAATGAGCAATCGACTTACGAGGGTGTTTTGAAAATGGCTCGATGACGAATCGAGAATGAGTTTGAAAATGGTTTTGTCTATGCTTGTCCCTAGGGGTGCTCCTAGTAAATAAACCACAATCAAAAGCGAGTAAAGTGCGTACATCGAAATGGGAGCGGGGTACATGTAAGTTACACGGGATTGCACGAAATAAAATGTCTCATTATATGGTAGCCCAAGAAGAAGCTGTGTGTGTGTAAGTTGTCCTAAACTAAGCCTTGAGCAAGAGTCGAACAAAAGCTCCAAGATAGGGTTTCTGTACAGAGTCAAAGTTCTGTTGCACGGAAAAGTAACCAACAATCCACCAATTGAGTTTTTTATGGTTTCGACCGTCTTATTGTGTTTTCGAATAGTATGAACAAGGTAATGGTTATATGAACAAATATGAATAAGATGAATATGATATAATGAATAATAATATGAACAATAATAATATGAGCAAGATAATATTGACGGAAAAGTAAATCAAGAATATTGAGCAGAAATTAAAGTTAATGGTTAATTGTTAATCGTTAATGGTTGTTAATCGGATAAATCAGGTCGACTTTAACGCTAAACCATAGTAGTGCGATCTATGACGAAGATCATACTATAGGAGGTCACACAATATGATATTTATGCTAAAACACGATAGAGAAATGATATTGTGAATCACTCTCCAAAGAAGTCATGGCACACGAAAAGAAAAACGGAAACGGTCTCATCTTAATCACAAATCCCCATCGATAAAATCGACGATCCATGATTCTTAGAATGTCATTTACCAAAATCTAAAAGAAAATAAAAATCAAAATAAAAGCAAGAATAACTAGAAAAATGGTCTCATCTTAATCACAATCTTATCGATAATCGACAATAATGGTATTAGACTTTCATTGACCAATAGAATAAAATCGAAAAAAGAATGAAATAACAAAAAAAAAATCAAACATTAGTAACTTAGAAAATCCAAATCCAAATAAAACTTAAACAAAATGAATGGCAAAATTTCTTAAGAAAAAAAAGAATAAAAATAAAACAAGAAGATAGATAGGAGGTGTGAATCATAGTGAGAGTATTATCACTTAACCACTCAAGGTCTTAAAAGCCCATTACACCAAAAAAAGGCACGGTGACACAAACAAAAAGAAGGTAAACGGGTTATGAAAATAGAAGAATAAGGCATGGTTAGAGAAAATAAATGGGTGGAATCAAATAACATCAAGCCAAAATTCAGAAGGTGTGAAATTCCAACGGGCCTCAAGCCCAATAGCATCAACAACATTTAAAAAAAAAACATAAAGTAACAACCATATGCTATGCACTATTAGAATGGAGAAACAATGAGAAACAGGGGAAGTCCAAAACAAGCTCAACGAAAACTAAAAAAAAAACGCTCAGATACTCATCATCATGATCGCGTCAACAAAAATTAAACGAAATCAATCGTTCTTGAGATCATTCCAACCTTTCTGTTTCGTTCTCAAACCCGCTTTCGTCTCTACTTCGATCTCTCGCTTTCTCTTTCGCACCCGAGTTCTTTAAACCTGCCTTCACTCGATTCAGGTTCATTGATTTATGTTTTGTTTTAGTTTCATGATTTCTCTTCTAGTTTCTGGTTCGTTTATGTTTTTCACTTAATCTCTCTCTTTCTGCTAATTTGGATTTTAGGTTCTGAGTTTGTGAATGGGTTTGGGTTTTTGAAGTTATTATTGTGTTTTGGAAGATGAATATTGAGGTTGAGGGAAAAGTTGTGCGTTGATTTCTGGGTTATGAGGAGGGACAAATAAAAATTAAAGGTTGTTGTTGATGGATTATTGAGGAAGATTGGGTGTGGTTGTTTGAAGAAAGGTGTGCGGTTTGAAAGTGATGAAGGTTAAGGATGATGGAAGTTATGAAAGAGGTTTGAAACAAAGAGAATTGGGGAAGAATCAGGTTCTATTAAGTTTGATGAGGGATTTTGGCAGGGTTTTATTGGCTATGTCAGCTTCCCGGATTTGTGAAGATTTAGTGCTTATTTATAGTGTGAGGAGGTGAGTTTTGCGATAGGAAATTCTTTTACGTTTTCACTTTTTCTCTGCATTTTAACTTGTTATTCGTTTCATTTCATTTGCAGGTTGTTGTGCAAAGGTTTTGTCGTTTGTGCGAGGTTTGCGTTAGAAAAAGGTTGGTTGGGAAAATCGTTTTCACGGCTTGGTGATTGCTCTAGTGTGGGGTCCTTCGTATTGTTTTGCTGTGTGCAGGTACGTTGTGGTTTGCGACTACGTGTTTTCCAATCTTGTGGGGTCGGTTACTTTTGTTGATTTTGCTGAAGTTTTTAATTGTTGTGTGTTGGTTCTACTGCAGCATGTTGATGTGTGGTTGTTTTGGCTGGTGTACTGATGATGAATGGCTTGGAAAAAAATCATGTCCATGATGTTATTGATTTTGATAGCTTGTTGTTATTAGTTTGTGTAGTGCAGGATCTGCCGTTCATTAGCTTGCTTGGAAATGGCTGGAATGGATTTGGAATCATCACGTGAAGAGCTTGGTTATGGGAATTTGGTGGAGTTTCGTGGCTGAAAATTATGCAGGTATAGGTGCGAAAAAAGTGGTGCGGATTCATGTTGGCTTGTGAAGGTGAATTAGTGTTGGTTGTTACATATCATGAAGTGCGGTCATGACAAGGTTTATGCCGGCAACTGGTGTGCATTGCAAATCATGTGATTAGAGCGTGTTTTGCGAATATGAGTTATGTTTTGCAAGTTGCAGGTGGTGAAAAGTACATAGAGGAACGTAGGACATGGGCCAAGAGTATTATGGGGCCTTTGGCATGTGCGTATTGAAAATCATGGCTTGGCTGTTTGTGGCTGCGTATGGTCATTCAGTGTAGGCATATTATGAGATTGTCTTTGAGTATTGTATGGACCGTGTGACTTTGTGAAGGTTGTAATCCAATATGATTTTTGTGAATTTCTCATGGACTGAGTGTGTTGTATGGCTAAACTTTTGAATGGCTTCTCTTACTTTTTTTGTAACTTATTCACAACTGCATTGACACACAAACCCTAACTGCAACCTCAAACACCACTTGAATTGCACACCAAAGCTTTGATTAAGTAACAGACCCTTGTCTGGTTAAAGATTAGGTTAAAACCATTGAACCTCAGTCAATACTGTCTATACACGCCTGACCCGATATCTTCACATGAACAACATTTTTTTTTTGGATTTTTTGAATGATGGTTAGTGGATGGATGTACAGATGAAGGTAATATACAAGTAGGACAAATTTGGGGTATGACAGATGCCCCTATCTAGTTGGCTTAAACCTATTAAGATGAACTGCTACATCGTTCATTCTTTCAAGGTAGAAGTCAATTAGATATGAAGAAGACCACAAATTTGTCCGAAAAGAAAGAAAATGCTTGGGAGGTGGAATAATAGATAGTTTGCAAAGGTCGTTATCACCAAAAGGATGATAACAGAAAATTCTGACCCAAAAGGATGACAGACCTATCATCAAAAGGATGATAGTTGACATACGCATAAAGATATCTGAAACCAAAAGGATGGCAGACCTATCACCAAAAGGATGATAGTGAACTCACACGAGTCGACTTGCTATTACCAAAAGGATAACAATAAATACACATACAAACCCTTCACCAAAAGGATAAAAATGAGGTCAAAACTCGCTATTACCAAAAGGATAATAGTAATTACACACTGGTTTTTGACACCAAAAGGATGACGGATCTATCAAAAGGATGATAGTAAACACACGACTCTGACACCAAAAGGATGGCGGATCTATCACCAAAAGGATGATAGAGCACACACACACAAATGTCTGACATCAAAAGGATGATAGACCTATCACCAAAAAGATGATAGAGCGCACACACACACCCAGTGACCCTTCACCAAAAGGATGAAAGTGAGGTCACAACTTACTACTACCAAAATGATAATATTAAGTAAAACGATAACACAATCTGTCATTCACCAAAAGGATGATACACAAACCAAAGGTTCACGGATCGTCGGCACCAAAAGGATGACGGTAATAATACAAGTTACTACCACCAAAAGGATGATAGGAACTTCCCAATTTTGAGAGCCACCAACACCAAAAGGATGAAGGCCAGGTTGAATTGACAGGGTTTGCATATCACCAAAAGGATTATAGTAAGGCAATAAAAGTTAAGTTTGGTGGGGATATGATGAGTGGGACTTGTTGGAGACATCAATAAAAGGTTGAAGAAAAGAAGTCACTGAGGGACAGTATCCTTATCAACAAAAGGTTGACAAGGTACCAACTCACTGAGGAACGCCCAAGAGATGTTGAAAATTTTGCTTGTATAAAAACACTGACTAGTTGAGCTGGGGGTGACGACTTCATCAACAAAAGGTTGAGGAGAACAATTCAATGAGGAACGCCCAGTAACTTGCCTGGGGATCACAACTTTATCAACAAAAGGTGGAAATAACTTCATGAGGAACGCCCAGGGATTTGAAGAAGATGCCCCTGAATGGGCTAAAGATTATCTTGAGCTTGAAATCAACAAAAGGTTGAGATAACTTCGTGAGGAACGCCCACAGATTTAAAGAAGATGCCCTTGGCTGGGCTGAAGATTGCTTGGATTCTCGAGATTGATCCTGGATCTTGACTATGCATGTATGAATGCTTGATTTTGTAATGATGTTCCATATCGAATGGAAATGCGATGCAAATGCTGTCGCACGGAGATGCAAGTGCTGGGGAAGTATGATTTGGTTTTTGGTATGCATATGATGCACATGATGTTTATGATGTCAAATGCAATACATATGATGCGTATGATTACAGACAAGTGATTGAATGTGTTTTAGGTGCCAGCGTGGTGGAGTTTTTGTAGTTGCCAATGCAGATTGGACTTTGGGTGGAGGGATTGATTTCCTCTACATTAGATATTGAAGACGCCATGATTGAAGTAGACGAAGGTGCTTTCGTTGCCTTGAGTTTGATCACTTGATGATAAGTCGTAGGTTTTTTTCTGTGCTGGAGGACCAGGATAACCTAAAAATGAACGTAGCCACGTGATTAGCTTATGAAGACCATACTCTTGCTCTGAGCTCGATGATTGCTGGCGCCTGGCAAGATATGCTTGATTAACTTGAAGATATAGAGAGGATCTGCTCTGTGCAACTTATTTTACCCCAGTCTGAACATGGTAATGGTCTGCCCCTGATTAACCAGTTCTGAAGTGATTTGATCTTTGAGATGTCTTGCCCTTGACCGAGCTGCTGAAGGATTTTCCCCAAATTGAGCTGTTGAGATAGTCTTGATTCGGGTTGACACCACTGGAAGTTCAAGTTCCTCCTTGATTGCCCCTTATTTGAGTGTCTTGATGTCAAGAACTGGTTTGTAGTTAAAATCACTCATTCACAAATGGTAATCTTAATGCAATGCTCATGCAAGTTTTGAAAAAGTCGTTTATTGAAGTGTTGTGATAGTGTGAGACAAATGGACCGTTAGTCCAGACATTGTGCTAATTTTACTGGTGAGTGAAAAATATAGCAAGGATGATGACACCAATGCTGAAGATTAACAACTATGTGAGGAGTCAGTTTACGCAACCTTGCATTAGTATGCTTTTGGAACAAACCTCGCCTCAATTAGGTCTTTCGAGGGTTGTAACGTGGTCTTCTTCACGGTTTATGAAACAAAGGATGTAAGGCTCAAATTTGATTTGTACCCACCCCTTCTTCGTGATGAACTCCATTCCTACGTTTAGTTAATTCTACCCACATTGGTCTTCTAAAAGCGTTGACGGTGTTAGCGTGACGATTCAAGATTTGCTCGAAATGACAGTCACCTTACTTGTTTTTTATGGATGTCAACGACCTTTTGATTTTGACATGGTGGCCTCTAGATCTTATTTTGTTTTTGTTGAGGATTTGAGGACCTCTTTTGATTTTGTTTTTTGATCCCTAACTTTCGCATGGACTGATTTCGCTTTTAAAGTCCATCGGGATTTCCTTGATTTTTGCCTAAGTCTCCTTTTGAGGTGTTCGACTTAGCAGACTTTTGATTTTGATTTTTGTATTTTGTATTTTGTTGGAGGATTGTGACTACCAAGTCATGGGTTATTGAAGAACAACCTTTATGTCTTTTGGATGTTGCTTTGTGATCTGAGTGCGTTATTGGTTAACTGAACACCACCCTGCCCCAGGCTGAGTGTAAAGGTTTATATATTCTAAGGAAACTGCTACTTCTAGGTTCAAAGTGGTTTACTAGGGATTAACTCCTTATCTCTCCAGTGTTTGGGGGATTGAAACAATGCATGTACATCATTGGCAGGATTTTATCTGAAAATATATGATTTGCAATTATGGGTATTTTGTTTTCATCATCCTCCCTAACAGTCCTTGCTAAACAAAAATTTATAAAGAGAGTGAAGTGGAGATATGTATGTGTCTGTGATTTACAGTAAATGGAAGAAATGAGTGAACACGACATAACTAATTCAAAACATGCATAATCACTACATTAACAAAACCAAATACGAATGGAAATGTTTAAAGCATACAATACTTAAACAAACAAGACAAAATACAAGAATGCAAATGATGGGATGGCATGATGACTGCCTTCTTCGGGGAAACTTGAATTGACTTGATTTGATGATGGCACTAGTTTGGCGGCAGAGGGTTTTTTATGACATTTGGGGACTTCCCATTGAAAGTGAGAGCCTTCGAATCGATCAGGTCTTGCACTTTGTGTTTGAAAGCTCTGCAGTCCTCAATCGCGTGCCCTGGAGCACCCTTATGATACTCGCAGTGAGCATTAACATCATAGTCTGGAGGAATGACACTTGAAGGAGCTAGGACTCTCGGAGTAATCGCCCTATTTTCCAATAATCCAGCGAAGATCTGAGCATACGACATAGGCAGACGATCAAAGTTTCTTTCTGTCCTCCTTGTTCTCTGTTGATTGGGCTGACGCTGCTGTTGAACAACTCGTTGTTGTTGATTCTGTGGAGGATGCTGATACCCTTGTTGATTATACGACTATTGTTGAGGAGCCTGTTGCTAAGGAATTGGAACTTGAACAGCTTAAACAGCTGGCTGATAAGGCATTGAAGCATATTGCACAACAGCAACATACGGATACTGAAAGTAAGGGATTTGAAAAGGCATTGGAGCAGGAGCTTGTTGTTGAGCTTGCCCATTTTGAGAAGAGATGGCATTTGTTTTGCCCTCCTTCTTCTTATATCCATTGAAAGGTTTCTTGGCCCCAGACTGACTGCTAAAACCTCCTTGGATCTTTCCTCTCTTCAAACCCTCTTCGATTCTCTCACCGACGATCACCAAGTCAGATAATTCAGCCGAAACACTACTGATCAGCTTCTCGTAGTGTTTTCCTTGCATGGTACCCATGAAGATATCGATTAGCTCATGGTCAACCAATGGTGGACGCACTCTTGCCGCTAGCTCTCTCCAGTGTTGTGCGTACTCTTTAAAGGATTCGTTGTCCTTTTGAGCCATACTCTGAAGCTGAGTACGATTCGGAGCAAGGTCAGTGTTGTATTTATATTGCTTGACGAAAGCGTCAGCCAGCTCAGCCCAAGTGCATACATTGTTACGTTCCAGCTATATATACCACTCAAGAGATGCTCCAGACAAGCTGTCTTAGAAGCAATGGATCATCAGCTTTTCGTCTCTAGCATAGGCAGCCATCTTGCGGCAGTACATCTTCAGATGAATGTTTGGACAATTGAGACCTTTGTACTTTGAGAATTATGGAACCTTGAACTTGGGAGGAATGACAACATCTGGCACCAAGCACATTTCCAGAGCATTCAGAGAAGTTGAGTTGCGCCCCTCCATAACTTATAGTTTTTCAGCTAGATCATGACACATTTTGATGGCTTCAAAATCCTGAGCAGCGGTATGATTGATAATTGGGATAACAACATGATAGTTTTGCACTTCATCATACTGATCTTGCAGATTTTCCTCAGCATGAGGAATTAGGATCTGAGTGACAACAGGTTGGGCTTGCAGAATAGCTCCAACAGTGACTCCAGATGTTGGAAGTAGTTGAGAATTGGCTTCTTCAGCGGCAGGAGTGAAGTTCATCGGTATTCCATAGGTGACTGGATTGGGAACAGGAACTGAAAGCCTTGAGGTAGATCCTTGCACAGGCACATTGTTGTTAGCGGCAGCGACTTCACACAATTCTTCATCCTTTTTGGCCATAACGATGGCTTCGAGAATCTGGTCAATCTTTCCCTTGATAGAGTCCAACTCTTCTCTGAAGGTGACTTGCTCTTGTTGAATTTTCTTCATCATGCGTCTAGTGTTTACTTGAGTTGCGTACTGGTGTCGAGGAATCAACTTGATTTACTGGAGATGAAGGAAGTAGAAATGAGTTTCTGCTTTTGGAATGAAATGCAAGATGCATAACTTGATGCAATGCAATGCAATGATATGTATGCAGGATGCAATGCAAGATGCAAGATCCAGGATGGCAGGTTCAATAGATTCTGAAGTTGGTCACAACAACGGGTAGATAACCAAAGTCTCTAATCAGAGAAACCCTACAGGTAAGCCTTATGAGGAAAGTTCTAGATTTTTTTACCCATAAACCTACTCATGGGATAACTTCCACATTGATGGATAAGGCTCCCAGGATCACAGACACTAATCACATCATCGTCATGCAACATGCTGGCTGCATTAAGACGAGAGTAACGACAAGGTCTCTCCTGAGCAGGGTCCTCATGCCAGGCACACAAGGAGCGAGTCCTTGGAAACTAACACTACATGACCACCAATATTGAAATTGGTTCTAAGAGTGGTTCCCAGAGTCGCGGACCCTTCATGAATCAAGTCGTGCGACAGGCTAGCTGTGTTACAACAAGATCTACGAAAAGGTCTCCTCTAGGGGAGCTTTCATGCTAAGCACACAAGGAGCAGGTCCTTGGGGACTAACACTACTCGACTTCCAATTCTAATCTATGTGTTCCCTCTGCTTTTACCAAAGATCGGGTGTAGAGCGTTACTTATGATATCATCCCAAGATCCAACAGGCAAGAATAATAATATACATATAAAAGAGAAAGCAATAAGAGAACAAATACAAAAATGATAGGCGAAAAGGAGAAGAAAACAAACAAGCGAAGATAACGCTCTTCACAAATCGCACTAAGTTAGGCTTGACTCTCTCTTGCATGGAGCAATCATATCTCCAGCAGAGTCGCTAGCTGTCGCACCTAAAAAAATCCAATCAAAGACACGACCCTCGCGCAAAAGGCGCGGATTTGCGGTTCGACAGAGTCGCCACCGAACTTTATTTATCCCAAAAGAGGGAAAGGAAAATATCGAGAAAACCTTTAAAGAGATAAGAACATGGTCATCGCAGCCACGTTCTAGGTTCGGGAGTCGGTTACGTAAGAGGAAGGTATTAACACCCCCTTACGTCTGTTGTACTCAACGGGAACCTCTTAGTTCAATTTGTGATGAACTTTAGCTAAGCTTGTTTGTTTTCTTCTAAGCGAATGATGCGAAAAGGTAAGGTAAAAGGTTTCGATTGCTAAGGGAAATGGGGGTGGTTTTTATATTAGGATGCTCGCCAAGGATTGGGGACCTTATGCCTACGTATGCTCATTCGGACGAGAATGATGAATCAGAGCGCTCGTAGTTCGGCTACGGGAAAAGAGGTTTGGAAAGGGGGGAAAACAAAATATTGAGGGAAGGTAGCTCGCCAAGATCATCGCAATCTTGTGTCTACTTATCTTCATTCGGAAGAGAATGAAGAATCAAAGCGTTCGTAGTTCGTGGTAACGACCACGAAAAGAAAGGGTTGAATTTTAAGAGACGAAAGATCGAATGACAAACAACCCAAGGGCATGCCTTGAGAGCAGTCACTCAAGAATCCAAGGAATGTGAGACTCCAAGAACTCAGTTCTTCCGTGATTGATTCCGAAAAGGTTTGATAAAGATTAAGTGTTTTAAGATGAAAGGTTGAATGAATAACAACCCAAGGGCGTGCCTCGAGAGCCATCCATTCGAAGATCCAAGGAATGTTATATTCCAAGAATCTTATTCTTTCAAAGTTTGATTGAAAAAATATGAGAATCGATCCTAGTCCCTAAGGGTGCTCCTAGTAACGAAACCACGATGAATTGTGAGAGTGTATGCGTTAGGTCGACGAAGAATCGAGAATTAGTTTGAAAATTGTGTTGTCTATGCTAGTCCCTAGAGGTGCTCCTAGTAAACAAACCACAATCAAAAGTGAGTAAAGTACATACATCGGAATGGGAGCGGGATACATGTAAGTTACACGGGATTGTACGAAATAAAAGGTCTCATTGTAAGGTAGCCCAAGAGGAAGCCGTGTGTGTGCAAGGTGTCCTAAACTAAGCCTTGAGCAAGAGTCGGACAAAAGCTCCAAGCTAGGGTTTCTGTACAAAGTCAAAGTTCCGTTGCTCGAAAAAGTAACCAACAGCCCACCAATTGAGTTTTTTATGGTTTCGACCGTCTTATTGTGTTTTCGAATAGTATGAACCAGGTAATGGTTAGATGAACAAACATGCATAAGATGAATATGATATGATGAATGATAATATGAACAATAATAATATGAGCAAGATAATATTGACGGAAAAGTAAATCAAGAATATTGAGCGGAAATTAAAGTTAATGGTTAATAGTTAATCGTTAATGGTTGTTAATCGGATTAATCGGGTCGACTTTAGAGCTAAATCATCGTAGTGTGATCTATGACGAAGATCATACTATAAGAGGTCACGCAAGATAATATTTATGCTAAAACACGATAGAGAAATGATATTGTGAATCAATCTCCAAAGAAGTCGTGTTACACGAAAAGAAAAATGTAAACGGTCTCATCTTAATCACAAATCCACATCGATAAAATCGACGATCCATGATTCTTAGAATGTCATTGACCAAAATCGAAAATAAAATAAAAATCAAAAAAAGAAGCAAGAATAACTAAAAAATGGTCTCATCTTAATCACAATCTTATCGATAATCGACAATAATGGTATTAGACTTTCATTAACCAATAAAATTAAATCGAAAAGGAATGAAATAACAAAAAAAGATCAAACATTAGTAACTTAGAAAATCCAAATCCAAATAAAACTTAAACAAAATGAATGGCAAAATTTCTTTAAGAAAAAAAGAATAAAAATAAAACAAGAAGAGAGATAGGAGGTGTGAATCATTGTGAGAGTATTATCACTTATCCACTAATGGTCTTAAAAGGCCATTACACAAAAAAAGGGACGGTGAAACAAACAAAAAGAGAGGAAACAGGTTATGAAAACAAAAGAATAAGGCACAATTAGAGAAAATAAAGGGGCGGAATCAAATAGCATCAAGCCAAAAATCAGAAGGTGTGAAATTCCAACGGGCCTCAAGCCCAATAGCATCACCAACGTTTTTTTAAAAAACATAAAGTAACAACCATATGCTATGCACTATCAGAATGGAGAAACAATGAGAAACAGGGGAAGTCCAAAACAAGCTCAACGAAAACTGGAAAAAATATGCTCAGATACTCATCATCGTCATCGCGTCAACAAAAATCAAATGAAATCAATCGTTCTTGAGACCATTCCGACCTTTCCGTTTAGTTCTCAAACCCGCTTTCGTCTCTGCTTCGATCTCTCCCTTTCTCCTTCGCACCCGAGTTCGTTCAACCCGTCTTCACTCGATTCAGGTTCATTGATTTATGTTTTATTTTTGTTTCACAATTTCTCTTTTAGTTTCTGGTTCGTTTCTATTTTTCACTTCATCTCTCTCTTTCTGCTAATTTGGATTTTGGGTTCTGCGTTTGTGAATGAGTTTGGGTTTTTGAAGTTATTGTTGTGTTTTGGAAGATGAATATTGAGGTTGAGGGAAAAGTTGTGCGTTGATTTCTGGGTTATGAGGAGGGATGATTAAAAATTGAAGGTTGTTGTTGATGAATTATTGAGGAAGATTGGGTGTGGTTGTTTGAAGAAAGGTGTGCGGTTTGAAAGTGATGAAGGTTGAGGATGATGGAGGTTATGGAAGAGGTTTGAAACGAAGAGGATTGGGGAAGAATCAGGTTCTATGAAGTTTGATGAGGGATTTTGGCAGGGTTTTATTGGCTATGTCAGCTTCCTAGATTTGTGAAGATTGAGTGCTTATTTATAGTGCGAGGAGGTGAGTTTTGCGATAGGAAATTCTTTTCCGTTTTCACTTTTGCTCTGTGTTTTCACTTGTTATTCGTTTCACGTCGTTTGCAGGTTGTTGTGCAAAGGTTTTGTCATTTGTACGAGGTTTGCGTTAGAAAAGTTGGTTGGGAAAATCGTTTTCACGGCTTTGTGTTTGCTCTAGTGTGGGGTCCTTCGTATTGTTTTGCTGTGTACAGGTACATTGTGGTTTGCGACTACGTGTTTTCCAATCTTGTGGTGTCGGTTGCTTTTGTTGATTTTGCTGAAGTTTTTAACTGTTGTATATTGGTTCTACTGCAACATGTTGCTACATGATTGTTTTGGCTGGTGTACTGATGATGAATGGCTTGGAAAAAAAATCATGGCCACGATGTTATTGATTTGGACAACTTGTTGTTATTAGCTTATGTAGTGCAGGATCTGTCGTTAAAATAGCTTGCTTGAAAATGGCTGGAACGGATTTGGAATCATCACGTGAAGAGCTTGGTTATGGGAATTTCGTGGAGTTTCGTGGATGGAAATTATACAGGTATAGGTGCGAAGCAGTGGTGCGGAATCATGCTGGCTTGTGAAGGTGAATTAGTGTTGGCTGTTATGTATCATGAAGTGCGGTCGTGACAAGGTTTATGCTGGCAACTGGTGTGCGTTGCGAATTACCTGATTAGAGCACGTTTTGCGAATATGAGTTATGTTTTGCAAGTTCTAGGTGGTGAAAAGTACATAAAGGAACGTAGTATTATGGGGCCTTTGGCATGCGTGTATTGAAAATCATGGCTTGGCTGTTTGTGGCTGCATATGGTTATTCAATGTAGGCATATTATGAGATTGTCTTTGAGTATTGTACGGACCGTGTGACTTTGTGAAGGTTGTAATCCAATTTGATTTTTGTGAATTTCTCATAGACTAAATGTGTTGTATGGCTTAACTTTTGTATGGCTTCACTTTTTTTTTTGTAACTTATTTAATGGTAAAGGACTCATGGACCTATCAACTATTTTTGACATTACATGGGTTTTTTTTTTTTAAAAATAGGCTTTGTATTGAATGATGGTTTTTATGGTTGATTTCTTTGTATACTTATTTTATTTTTGTGGTGTTTTGTAACTCAAATGGACTTTTTTAGAAGAATATGGTAATGAGAAAAAAAATGGTAAAGTGACATGGACTTTATATTTGAATATGGTTAAAAAAAAGGATTTTGAGAAATGGTTTATGAAATCGATATTTGGATGTTAAAATTGATAATGGATAGAAATGGATGGAAAATGGATAATTGGTTTAGAAAAGAGTAAACATGGATGATGGAACATTAGCAATATGGATATTGGAAATAATTGGATAAAGAAATGAATATGTGGATTTGAGAATGGGTACGTGTGAATAGCCCTTGAGAAACTATAAACCTTGAAACTTAATCCTAACAACGGGCAAGTCCTTGATAATCGTTAGTCATTGAAACACTTGACCTGTCACATCCTGATAACTTGGTCAATTTACAACTGCCTTGACACACAATCACTAACTGCAACCTCAAACACCACTTGAATTGCACACCAAAGCTTTGATTAAGTAGCAGACCCTTGTCTGGCTAAAGATTAGGTTAAAACCATTGAACCTCAGTCAATACTGCCTATACACGCCTGATCCGATATCTTCACATGAACAACATATTTTTTTTTGGATTTTTTGAATGATGGTTAGTGGATGGATGTACAGATGAAGGTAATATACAAGTAGGACAAATTTGGGGTATGACACCTACATATCAAAGAGCATATCATTCCAAGATTTTCTTCAAAAATTTAAACAAACTTCAGTAATTTACTATATCAATGGATCAATAATCTTAAGTGTGTTTATCAAATCAATCACATGCATTGTGAATTTTAATACATAGGATACCAACAAAACAAATCTTTATTGTAACATTTTTCAACTCCTTTTGAGTTGTAAGTGTGAAATATTGTAATCAGTATTAAGTATGGTGACACTAAGAGAATACATAGTGCAAGTATGTTAAGGTCAAGAGAATATAGTTTTTATAGTTCTCTCAAGCCTTGTAGTAAAATCTCACTATTGCAAGGACTAGACTACCCCACATTGGGTAAACCAAGATAACTCATTCTTGTGTGTCATATCTCTATCCATGCTATTAACTTTGATTTAAATTATTTACACTCATATAGTAAACACATATCGCTTTGTGTTTTGAAACATTTTCATGTTTCTAATATACAGTCAAGGAAACTTAGAAAATAATTTTGTTTAACTTATAAGTTTATCTTGAGAAATATTTTTAAGAGATCAAATCTAAATTATGTCACAATTAAAACCTCATTTTCCTGATACTTTTTATTTTATTTTAATTGGCATTAGAGTAATGTCTCAAAGGGTTTAAACACCTAACAAGTGTTAGAGGAAAATATTCAGGATGAAGTAATATCAAAAGTCAAGTACATTATAAAAAATAAATCATCAAACAAACTACCACTCTTTGATGGATCAAAATGCTTCTTTTGGAAAGGAAAAATGTAACTATTTATCAACAAACTTGACACATGAATATGGAAGGTAATCACATATGGAGGCTATGTACATATAGAAGAATAAGGAGGAGAATTTCTTAAGGCACCCTATGTATTTCTTAGACACCATGCAAATTTCCTATATTACCCCTAGTTTTCGGAGATATATCTCCGGACGCACCCTTTTAACACTCAAGGAAGGCTATTCTGGATGGCGCGCCCCATGCAGTTGCTAAAGATTTATTCCAGAGATATATCTCTGGAACCATTTAAAGAAAACATGAAAATTAATCAGTTTAGTGGATGTTCCGGATATATATCACCGGAAGATATATACGGTAATTTGAATTTTCCTATCACCTTTGCATGTCAGATTGTTCCGGAGACATATCTCCGGAAGTATCTGATATAGTTTCAAGCTGCATGATCAGTCTCCCCATTGTTGGCATTCTTCATTTCAACTCTAACCCCTACCCTAAAAACCCTACATTCTCAATCCCATTTTTGACTCCAAATCTCCATCCTTTTGGTTCAACATATCACAGGGAGTAAAAGAAGATCGAATTTCAGGTAAAGTTTGTTCATTCTCTTCTGCATTACTCACATTAATCATGAAACTTTGCTAAAAAAAACTTATGCAGTGTCCGGAGATGTATCTCCGGAACGTTCTGAACATGAAATTTTCCGGAGATATATTTTCTGTGTTCATTTTCCATCATTTTCTACAGCAGTAGATTAATTATTTTGATTGTTTTTATTGTTTCCTATAGATATGGTGCACCCCGATAATATCTCGAAATAAGTAGTTTCTTCGAACGAAGTTTCTTTGAATGTTCAAGGGATTGTTGTTAAGGCGGTAGATGTTCGCAATGAATCGTGATAACATGCTCAAATGGATTCGTATGGTGGCATCTAGATTTGGATTTGGTGTGGTTATCAGAAGGTCGGATAATGGCTTGGATAGAAGAAGCGTCTTTGTGACTATGTTGTGCGAAAGAAGCAGGAAATATCAAACTCCTCTCCGGAATTTTATGAGAGAAGACACAGGTAGTAGAAAATGTGAGTGTCCATTTAAGCTTTGTGGTTACATGTTGGCTAGAAAAAATGGAGATTTAATGTCATTTGTGGTGTGCATAACCATGAATAGTGCTTAAAATTAGTCGGACATCCTAGTGTATGTCGGCTCAAGCCGGAGGTGAAGGTATGTATTAGTGACATAACCTTGAATATTGTTCAACCGAAAAATATACTTGCAACATTGAAATGAAAGCAAACTGACAATATATCAAACATCAAGCAAGTGTGTAACATTTGGTACCTCACTAATAATTCGATTAGACGAGATAAAACAGAGATGCAACAATTATTGAAACTCTTCGATGATAACAGTTACGTGTTCCGGTACCGAACTTGCGATGATGGAGTTACAGTTAGAGATATTTTTTGGACTCATCTGAATTCGATAAAGTTGTTCAACACATTTTCGACAGTGCTCATACTTGATTCTACCTACAAGACCAACAAGTATAGACTTCCATTATTTGAGATGATTGGTGTTACCTCGACTGAGAAGACATACTTTGTTGGTTTTTCATTTTTAGAGTGTGAAAAAGAGGACAGTTTTACTTGGGCATTAGAGGTGTGTCGGTCACTTTTGAAGGATCAAGGTGAGATTCCTAAAGCTATTGTTACGGACTGCGATACCGCATTGATGAATGCGGTTGCAAAGGTGTTTCCTTCTTCTTATGCATTACTTTGTAAGTATCACATAACAAAGAATGTGAGAAGTCAGGTTAAACCCGCGGTAGGGACGAAACAAGTAGAGTCCGAAGGTGGAAAATTGGTGAAGTCAGGTGTGATTGTGGAGAAAATAATGGATGCATGGAATTGTATAATAAATTCTTCCACAAAAGAATTATATGCCGATTCCGTCATGCATTTCTGGAAAGTGTGTGAAAAGTATCCGACTTCGTTAAAATATGTTGAAAGCACCATTTTTGATCAGGTGAAGGAGAAGATAGTTTGCGCGTGGTCGACAACATTTCTCGGGCGGGGTTAAACTATATTTTTCACGAGGCCAAATGAGCTGATAATGTAGGCTCTGATAGTGTAAAGTGTGGTTGCGCTATTGTGAAAACATATATTCTCCCATGTGCTTGTGTTATTGCTAAAAAAGTGAAACTTGGTGAGCCAATAAGAATGGATGAGGGTTGCTCTCATTGGAAGAGACTTAGTTTCGATGATGATGGATGCATGGATGAAGGTAAATCTAATATCTCTATTTTGACCGAATGGGAAGCGATACAAGAGAGATTTTCGAAGGCCGATGACAACATGAAAATCCATATCAAAGAATAATTGAGGAAGATTGCCTATCCCGAAACCACCGACATGAAACTGCCTTCTCAATCGGTAAAAACGAAAGGTGTTCCAAAGAAAATGAAGTCTACACCGAATAATAACTCGACTACACTGTCTCCTTCATACTTTGAACATGTTGACAAAGTATTTCCCGACTCACCGACTCCAAAATCTCAAAAAAGTGTTGTTAAAGGTGCTCGAATTAGCAAACCACCTCTGATGACGCTTCCACCGAAGATTCCATTCATTGACGTGATGCCGATTTTTATGCACAAATATATCGATCATATCGTCAATGTTGCAGAAGATGGTAATTGCAGTTACCAATCCGTTTCGTATTTACTTGGTAAGGGAGAAGATAGTCATGCGCTAGTCCATCATCAACTTATCCAAAAGTTGAAGATGCATATGGAATCATACGCGCGGTTGTACGAAAAAAAAAGAAAATTTTGATGTGGTTTATGAGTCACTTGTTCCTTTCTTGAGCGGTCCAGCACTAGAGTCAAAATGGATGAGCTTCCCGGATATGGGTCACTTAATTGCATTTGCATATGATAGGGTGTGCATTGACCTGACACGCTACGGGTTTTCGGAAACCTTTTTTCCACTGCGCACCGCACAACCCCAAAATACAAATGATCGCATAATGTGTATTGGATGACTTTCAAAATCAAGTCATTTTTTTCAAGTTTACTTGAAATCGGGATGCCCCATACCACCTACATCACTGGAATGGATGACTCATACAACCGCAAATACCGAGATGTTGCTGAATCATTTTATAGAAAGGATGCAAGAATTTGATAGATTAAACAACATTGAAAATGAATCGAATGAACAAAAGTCAAAGGGGGTACCACCTATAGATTTATCTGGCGACACATGTTTTGATTCGTTTTGATTTTTTCGTAATCGGACAAATAATTGTATATAAGTGTGTCTCAATATAAATGAAGTGTTACATATTCACTTATTATTCATATTTGGTCTTTATGAATGTTTGGTTCATATTTGGTATTTCTCAACTCTCTATCATATGATTCTGTTTTGAAAATGTATCGGGAAAAGGTCCAGAGATACATCTCTGAACGCTTCTTTTATTTGCTTTGTTTTTTAACGGTTCAGGGAAAGCTCTGGAGATGCATCTCCGGAACAAGATAATGGGGTGCGTTCCAGAGATATATGTCTGGAGTATGAATTGACAATCAATGAGTGGTCCTTATTGAACTAGGTCTTCTATAAATTTGGGTGTTCTTGTGTTATACTTCACACAAACTCAAAATGTCTCAAATGTGTGAAATAAACATCCGTTGGTATGTCGCAAGTGTCTCCTACTCCAGTGTCTCTACATCCGGAAGGACGTTCAAGCTCACCGATCTCACCTCCATCGAAGATATCATAGACGAAATCCACTGTCTCCTACCTCATGGAGACGCACAAAGGGTTGTCAAGATTGAGTACAATTCACCCTCGGTTGACAACGAAGGGAACATTGTGTTCAGCAAATTTGAGCTCAAGACTTAAGCAGATGTTATGGCGATGTGGCGACCGTTTTTCAGTTTCGAAGAGAAAGTTCCGCTCGAGTTGGAAGCGACACTACGAAGATTGGTCGACGATATCTTGGAGATGTGCAAGCGTCCACCAGGATATTGAAATGTAGTATTTGATTTTATGTTGAAATCATCATTATAATACTAATTTTATGTTATGAATGCTTATTTTATGTTTGGAAAGTTCATCTTGGGTTGTTTATGTGTATGGTTTTGTTCCGGAAATATAACCACGGTATGGTTCCATAGATATATCTCCAGAATAAATCTTTAGCAAATGCATTGGGCGCCATCCAGAATGGCCTTCCTTGAGTGTGAAAAGGGTGCGTACGAAGATATATTTCCTAAAACTAGGGGCAGTATAGAAAATCTGCATGGTGTCTAAGAAACACATAGAGTGTAATAAGAAATTCTCATAAGGAGTGGATAAAGCATAAAGTTCATGGACAATGAATGACAAAGCCAATGTATTACTAAACTCTATAGGTCAACCGTTTTATCATGTGCACTAACCACGAAAGAAAGTGAAAACATTGATGAAAGTACCAATTCAAAACAAGTATTTGACACTTTGATTGTGAATTTAGAAAGTGTACTAAATAGTATAAGTAGTAATAACGTGAAGTCTAAAATGTTAAACTCATAGGAAGCTTATGATTATAGAGTTTGTGTAAAGTTTTAGACGAACAAAAATTGTAAAGGGGGTTTTGAAGGTTTGTTGATAAACTAAAATTATAAAGCAAATATTAAATTTAGGGTTGGGCTTGAAAATCTCTTGGTGGGGTTATTTCCCTTTTTGTTTGGGAAGTTTATAGTTCGGTGGGTGGAGTTCTGTCTGGTTTTTGGCTTTGTACAGGAACATCTTCTTGTTCTTTCTTTTTGGTATCAATGAATGGCCTTTTGAAAAAAAAAATAGTATGATGAGATATGTCAGGGATAAGTTTGACCTTGAATCTCCTTGGTTCCCTAAAATTGACCTTATTATAACTAATTCCTATTCTAAATGATTACTATTTCCCTAAAATATTTATCCTTAATTTCTTAGTGGATAAACCTTTAATCTTAAATTAATTAGCAAGAATGTTCTTATCAAGCATTATCTGTTGAAATTAATTTCTAATAGATAATCATATATTAATTTACAACTGACAAGAAGGTAAAAAAAGACTAAGAACAAATAAGAATAAATAAAACAAGAATAAAATACTTAATTATCACAATAATCAATTCATGTTACAAGGTTCATCAATGATGATCACTCATCCTTAGCACTAAAGAGCTCAGCTACTCATAATCCTAACAAAATACATTGAAAGAATTATAAATGTTACACATAAATCAGGGAATAGGAAGCTTCAACACATTAATCCTTTGAATTATGCTCCATGTCACTTCTATTGCATTTGGTACGCTCTAAAGTGACATTTTGTCATCAAATTTCAAGCTTCCACGAAAAACTAAGGTTTTTATTGTGTGTGTGTGTGTGAGAGAGAGAGAGAGTAAGGTTTTCATTGTGTGTGTGTGTGTGTGTGGGTGTGGGTGTGTGTGTGTGTGTATGTGTGTGTGTGAGGCGTTGAACAACATAGGATTTTTTGTTGCTTGTAAGTCTAATTGTACTAAGCTACTAATAATGAATTTCATTTCTTGGGTTGTGGACTCATCCCCCTAGACATAGATGTAGTTTCATCAAATTGGATAAACAATTGACTGTGTTCTTGATTGCTTTTCTGCTCCATCATCTATTACTTGTTATTGTAGTGGTTCTGGTATATCTTGTCGAACATGTTGTTGAAGCATCGAGTTTGACATCTGTCTCCTGAGGAACAAAATTCATAAAGGAAGACATGTATAATGAGGCTGACTCTCAACTTGCTTTGTTAACAAAACTTGAAGCGTTATCAAAGAAATTGGTTGCATATACCCGAGTTCAAGCAAATGCCAATCCGGTCAGGGTCATATGATGTGATTTCCGTGGTAGAGGTCACATCAATGGTTATTGAGTATAATATGTTGAAGAAGTGCATTAATCAAGAAATGATCAAGAGCCAAATCCTTACCTCAACACATATAACCCATGGTGTGATGATAATTCAAGTCTCAACTGGAGTAACAATCACACTTTGAATGCTAACCAAGGTGTTCAACAAGATCCTCAAGCACCTTCGCGCAAACCATAACCTCTTGAAAATACACTATCAAATTTCATGAAGGCGACTCAAGCAAGCTTTGAGAAAGTAAGCAAGTCTCAGGATAAGATGGTTAAAACTCAGCAAGAGATGACACAAAATCAGATCCTAATGAACAAGAACATTAAATCATCCATGAAGAATATTGAAAATCACATTGGGCAGTTATCTAAACAAGTGGCAACTCGACCAAATGGAGGTTTTAATGGGAATATGTTGGATAGTTATAGGAATGTTGAAGTTAAGATAGAAGTCAAAGATTAATGGGAAGTAGTAAATGAGAAGGAGTTGAAAATGAACAAGAAGACGAAAGACTCATTACATAAGATAAAAAACTAAATCAATAATAAAAGAAATTGAGGAGAAAAATAGATGTGGTAAAAGAGCAAGAATGCAAAGTGAGGATGATCTAGTTTGGTATATCTTGTCGAACCTGTTGTCGAAGCATCGAGTTCGACATCTGTCCCATGAGGAACAAAATTTCAATATCTAATGATCATAAATAGCCACTAAATAATATTTAATTCTAATAGAAAATTTTAAGTTTAGTCTCAATTGTTATCTAGATAAGTTCACCCATATTAGTGGACGGGAAAAATCATTAAACACAAAATATTATTGAATAACTATAAGAAGCTCATTGCAGAAAACAAATATATATTAATAGCATGGTTCACATTATTATGGGACAAGTGCATCTAAGGGAACTTAATTTAATGGAACTAACCACTTATCCTTAATGTATTTATGGCTAAATCAATACAAGATATAAATTAAACCTTATAAACGATTAAAGGTGAATCCCTATTTGACTTCTTGTCTTCTCCATTCTCCAGTGCCTCAAAATGTGTCTTTTCTCCCATAAAATTCGGAACCTAGTTGAAAAAAATTGTGGAACAAAATTTGATACAAAAATTCATACCTTTATTCTCATTAAATATGCATTTATCGGGCTTTTAGGGTTGTGAGAAAATTACAAAGTAGCTCAATTTTTACAACTAACAACATCATAATGTTACTCGCTATTTTATGTGTTTTTACAACCGAGTTAGACTTTAACTTATTCATGAAAGTTACATCTTTGGATGATAGCTTTTTTTCCCACTAGTATTACCTCAAATAAACTTATGAAACTCTAGATATGATCAAAATACCACATAGAGGCAAAACCGTCCATCCATAACCACACTCGCAATATAAAAAAAACTAAATACATAGTAAATGAAAATGAAAACTTGATTTTCATTAGTTACATTATAAAGATCATGGTTTTATCATTATATTAAAATTTAGGGTTAATACCCATTTTCCCCTACCATATGGGGCGCTTCCAAATGGCTTTTATTTTATTATTTTTTTATTGCTGACGTGGCAGCAAACTTGAATTTTTTTATATTTTATATTTTATTTTTATTTTTTTTGTGTTTTTTTTATATTTTTTATTTTTAATTCCAAGTTAGCATTTTACATTTTAGCCATGTACGTGTTGAATTTGTATGCTTGAACATTCAAATCTTAAGAAATCGATAATTTTACAATATGGAGGATTTGAACCCAAGTTCTCCTCCATAATACATAGGCATCCTTAGAACTAGGTCAAGAGTTGTTTCTAAATGAAATCTCCACTTAATTTATATATTATATCTAAAATGTAAATATTAATTAAACAATATATTTTATTTCAATTTATTATTTACTTTCAATTCATTAATTAAACTAATAAATGTTAAAATATATTTACTATTTATATTTACTTTATTTACTTTCAGTTTATTTACTATTATTATTATATACTTTCAATGCATTATTGTAACACCCTCATTTCATAATACTATTTATGAGTGGAAATTAAGAATGATTTAGATTAAACAAATGGGGTTTAATTTCTAATCTCATAAGTGACATGATTTGTAATTAGCCTTGTGACCAATGATGAGATGGTCATTGCATTGATTGGTTATGTAAACCCCAAAGCCAAGCCAAAACCTCATTTCTCCATTTCATATCTCTTTTTGAACAAAGGAATTATAATTTGAGAGAAAGGTAGAGAGTGGAAACGTGAATGGAAAGAGGAAGATGAAGTTGTGGTCTCAAGTTCTTTCCTACGAATGCATGTGCAAATGATTGAAGATATCAAGGATGTGGCTTCAAGAGGAAAGTTTGCTTTGATCCTCATCATCACTCAATCAACCAACTCAGAATTTATATGAGGTCAGTTCCATTATTTATGAACTTGGGGTAGGAAATTGGGAGAAAATTGTATGATGTTGGGATTAGGTTGAAAGTAATGTATT
This sequence comes from Lathyrus tuberosus, assembly GCA_022829125.1. Lineage (NCBI taxonomy): Eukaryota > Viridiplantae > Streptophyta > Magnoliopsida > Fabales > Fabaceae > Lathyrus > Lathyrus tuberosus. The sequence goes on along the minus strand of JALAZF010000603.1, from coordinate 2,121,397 downwards.
ACATGCTTGATTAATCAATGAAATTATGTTCTTGTGATACCCTTACATGTTTAGATGCTGATATATATATATGTTAGGGATTTTATGATTTGGAAAGGGTTAGTGAGAAACTTCACGAAATTATGGTGATAAAAGTGATTCCTAAACCCTAGTATGTTAGGATATTCATATGCATGTTGTTTTGAGTCATTAGATGGATACAAAATAATGATTTTTAAGGTTTTTCTCCCCAAAACGCGTCCAGGTACTCTTCTGGCTCGCTACGACTCGCTTGAGTGAAAACAGGGGATTTTGCCACTGTCTTAGTTCGCTTAGCGAACTTTCCTGCACTGCAAAAAATACTTCGCCTATTATTTGCACCATAACTTGAGAACCGTAACTCGGAATGGGGCACGGTCGGAAGCGTTGGAATGGTCTTTCAATGCTCTATTTAATAGTGAAGTAGAAACCTGGAGATATACTAATAATGGATAATATAATGATACTATCATATTATGTACCTCAAATGGATGAGAAGGAATCATGTTTGTGCTAGGATTATTGTTGGGTATCGGTCACAGAATGAGTTTAGGCCAATGAGTAGGGACAATAGTGATATTTTAACAGGTATGACATGATGTGAAATTTATTTTTGTGCTTAATGTGATGCACTAACATTGGCTAATGATTTGATGTGATATAGGCATGAATGGTATGATAAGTGCATCCATATACGAGCATGTGATATATTAATGTGCATGTGAATGGTGTTTGACTTGAATGTGTTTGTGTTATATGGCTAGTGGTTGGACCACAATGTAATTTCTTGATACTGATGTATCATGTGCCTATGGCTAGTGGTTGAACCACACTTCTTGCCTGTTTGTTTGGGATAACATTCAGAAGAGATGCTAGGGTACACGAGGCGGGCCTTCCCGAGACTAGGTGGTAAATTGCTTGACGTTAACACACCTGAGTTATCGATAATTGACAAGTAGTTGAGCCCTTTGAGGAGGATAATCACCTAAGAATTGTCCAGTTTCATGATTAATTATCGGTATGGTGGGGCTGATGCCAATTAGGCAATGTCCCTTCGTTACTCACCACTAGTGGGGTCGTGTAGCCATGTAGGTGTAAGTCACTTTGTTAATCACTAACGCTTTTCCCCGGCGGGCTTGTACAGTTATGGAGGCGTCTTAACACTTGAAGTCAACACATATGCATATTGATGATTGGTGGGGTCGTGACGCCACTTAGGCAATGTCACTTCGTTACTCATCACAGATGGGGTTGTGTAGCCACTTAGGCGTTAATCACTTCGTTTCAGACTTTGTTCTTATGTGCACTCATCTGACTCAACGTGATGTGTGCTTGTGCAAGTCTCTTGACGCTAGGAACTAGGTTACTCATCGAGGGTGTGCTTGCGTAGCCTATAGGAAGGCGGACACTACTTTGGTATTCTCTCGTACACGAGTACGAGTATGCATCTATGTGTGCTTGCATTGCTTGATTTGTTTGATGATGACTCTACATTTGGTTATCATGGGATTTCCACTTGTAGAAGATTTGTGCTATGTGCCCCGTTGGTGTATCGGACGTGAGGTTTTAACCCGAATCGATGGAGGATCCGTATGTATGTATGCACCTATAGAACCGAGAGGACCCATAAGATTTGGAGAACTCACTGAGATTTAGTAATCTCACCCCATGTTTTTTATCACCTTAACAAAATATTATTTTAAACAATTATCATGTAATAAAATATTATTTTATTCATACTTATTTAATAATAGTTTTTAATATTAGTAAAATAATAAACTGAAAGTAATAATATAATATGTAATTAAATATATTTGAGGAGAAATAATAGTGTAAAATAATATTATGTAATAGTGTGAAATTAAATAATTATACTCATGTAATAGTGTGAAATAATAATCTAATATTATTAATTGAAATATTGTAATATATATTTGATGTAAACAATTAAACAACAAAAGCAAGCACCCAAATGGAAGGGGGCTCCCCTTGTAAGGATGATGTCCTGGGTTTAATACTTGTTGGGATCAACTTTTTAAGTGTTGATATTTAACTTTTTAACTTTGTAGTTAAAAATAAAAACAAAAAATAAACAAATAAAAGAAATAAAAGAATAAATTAAAAAAAAAATCCAGTTGATGGCCACGTTAGCAATAAAAAATAAAAAATAATAAAAATCAACATGGACGAACCACGTCACCCATTATGTTGACCAAATCCATTCATGAGCCAAAATAGAGTAATCTTAAAATGACAAGGATGTAATCTGTTTATTTACAGGGGCTTTTTCCAAGTTCGCCTCATATGGCAGGGGGGAAATGGGTATTAACCCTTATTAGTAATTTAACCAGATGTAATTAATAGGACATATAGGGAACATTTGTTTTAGTTTTTTTTTTAAATGATTTTTATAGTGTTTCATATTTTTGTTTAAAAAATATTACATTAAAAATTTTCATAAAATCTTCAAATAAAAATTTGGTTTCATGGTTATTATAAAAATATTATTTTAGTTATTTCTCATTTTATTAAAAAAAAATTTGAATATCAAAATTTTAAAAAATTACTTAATTTTGAAGTTATTTCAAATAACTTTTTATAAAAATTATTTTTGAGATATAAATTTTTGAAAAATTGTGATTTGACTATGTTTTGATCTTCAATAATGTATGTTTATATTATATGATGTCAATATTAGTCTTTCAATTTATAAAAAAATGAATTTAAAAAAAACTTTTAATATTTTGAAAAACGTTATCATAAAAATCATATTGAAAATACAAAAAAAAAATTATATTTTTAAAGATAAAACAAATAGCATTAGTAAGGTGACTAATAATACAGGCATTGCATCCATAAACATATTAGTTTTGATTATACCAGTACTAATATGAATAATATTCATACTCGTGTATTGCATTTACAAGAATCGAGAATATAAATTTATGATATAATGGAATTTCTATACATTAAGTAAGGAATTCCTTATCAATTATTTTGAATTAAAATTTCATTTTAGTTATGACCAATGTGCTTCAAGATTGCTCTTATACATGTTTTTGTTCAACATATAAAGGTTCTACTACATTGAAATGCACCTGATGATCTTGTCAATGATCTAACATATTTAACGTCAACAACTTTAAAACTTTGTTCTTTGTTGTAATTCGGCTTTGGCACGCGTCCACCTTTTGTTACTGCAAAAGAGGCTCCATTTTCAAATGCATCTCTTACTGAATGAAATTCCCATTTGTTCCCATTTGTTTGACCATTGTTTCTCCATGTTACCTACACTCATTATATAATTAGAAAACCATCTAATTAAAATTAAATTATTTTATTTATACACAACTACATTAACTCAATCATGTGAGTTATTATTAATTGAGTAAATGCATTTTCATTAGTCATTAACCAGTAGAAGACAAATTTTTAAAATTAAACATATACCTCCTTACTCCCAACTTTTGGGGCTATAAAGAGGTTACCCTCACTTTTTAGACTAGGTCCCATACTTCCACCAATGGCATATTGCACCCATCCTAAATAAAGATTATTGGCTACATGTGCATATCCATGACGAATCCTGTATCATTTATTTTACCAATCAAAATAATCAAAACTTTATAATAAGTTTATGTTTTTATATTTAAATTCCAAGACTATGTTCTTGTAAAAAACCACCATAATAAAGTTCTCAATTACCTAGGCATTCGTTGGTTGCAGTTAGGTCCAAAATAGTTATACACAACAGTAACCTTCATGTTTTTGTCTCTCACGTATCCATCATCATGACCAAGAAGCATGACTTTATCTTGTTCTCTAAACCAATTATTGGATATAGTCACATTACTAGAACCTCGAGTGACATCAAGAAGACCATCTTCACAATCATAAAGTGTATTATGATCAATCCAAATTTTTGAAGCGGTAACCAATCTTATTGCATCTCCATCAACGGGCCCCAAATGAATTACCTTTCCATTAGGCCCCATTACCATCCCTGAGGCTTGAGCTTTGCAGTGATGAATGCGAATGCTATGAATGATTATATCGGTGGCCTAGAAAGTAATATAAAACTGTTACTATTTCATAAAAGGAAACTCATACTAAAAATGTATAATAAGTAAGGGAATTTTAGAAAGGAAAAAAACCCATCTCTAAATTTCGTGATGAAATAATTATAAGGAATTAATTTTTCTATCAATATTTTTCGTCCTAATTTTTCCCTAGTAATATTTATGTATTTGGTGATTACCTTGAATATCATTAAACATGCATTGTTAGCAATATGGATATTGACACCGCGACCATCAATGGTAGTGAAACTACTAATGAGAAGGGGTTTCACGAGTTTGATGTTCATGTCTTTTTGAAATGTGATCCATACTTTACCTTGAATTACAGAGGCTCCATATCTCAATGTACCCAATTTGGGGTTCATAGGGTCATCATTTGGGTCAGTAACTTTATAATGTATAAGGTCCTTACCAATGTTGTTTATCATTTTTCCAGCATAGCCTGCAGAGCAAGTCGCTATTTGTTGCCTATGTCTCCTCCATTCAGGATTTGACCTCCAACAATGATCAATCATATTCATATTCAAATCAATTATCTTAGATTGTTTGGCATAACTAAATTTTGGAGTGAATAGGATGACAATGAAATTGGCCAAAACAAAATTCCATATGACATAATTTGTACCTTGAGATACCATGACGCAATATACTTATCCTTGAAAATTTCCAATTATAAAAGAAGACAAAATATATATGAGAAGTTAAAATGATTCTTGGTTTATATTATAGTTGTATTAGTACATGATTATATATAGAGAAGTTATATTCGAGTTGGTTAGATTTGTTTTGAGAAGCTTGTTAAATGAAGGCCCGTAATAAAGAAAAGTTATGAATAACAATAAATAACAAAATTAGTTAATTCGTAGTTTGATAGTTATTTAAATTTAGGCAATAATTATAAGTGAAATTAGAAAATTTAGCATACAATACCAATATTTCTAGAAAACATAAAAACAAAAAATGAAATTTTCTTGCCTAGCATTTAAATAAACATAATAAAAATTATTTAAAAAGTTAAATAACTTGCGTGACTTTTAGGTGACAAATGGCTTGGAAGTGGTCCTGCATAGGAGAAATTAGCTATTCCAACTCCGATTTTTATGATTTCTGTATGTCGTATGTTGGATAGGTCAGTTGGTGTTGGTAGAAAATGTTTTCATATGCAACATTGTATCTTTGGGTTGAGTACGCCTTGTACTCTTATTATATCAATTGTTTTTTTAAAAAAAATGGTGGAAGAGTAGAGTAAAAAAAGATACGAAAAAGGGATTACATTTGATATATTATTTTGTATAAGATGTTTTTTAAGAAGAACTAAGAGAATGTTAGGCAAAACATAGATGAAGCTAAGCATCCCAACTAGTTGGAACCTCTAAAAGGGTACAAATTTAGGGGGACCAAACCCCTGAACCAATAAGGAAGAAAGTAAACCAAAAGCAAGAGGAAGGAAATAAAATTAAAAACAAAAAACACTACGAGTGTGTTTGGATGAGGTAATTAGAAATTTTTAGAGAATTTAAAATTCTAAGTTATTCAAATGATTCAATTGAAATCCATTCATTTTTAAATTCTTTTGTTTGGATGGAGTATTATAATGATTCATTTTTATATTTTTTGGGCCATTTTCATAAATTTTAAAATTTTGGGGGAAATTTTAAATATGAAAAACAAGGACCAATTTGCAATTTTAAAAATTCGAATGGACCAATTTGTAACTAAAATTTTTTAGGAATTTATTTGCAATTTTTTAAATAATTTTGGCATGAATTTGAAATTTTAACAAAATATATGGACCATTTTGCAAAATTTTAAAAATTAATAATTAACAAATTAACATTTGCATTATATAGAATGAAAGAGTAATTTCAAATTCTTTACTTATTTGTGTCATTTGAAATTTTTAAATTTAACTTTAAAAAAATAATTTATAATTTACATTATTTTAACAACTCTCCGTATTTTTTAGCCAAACAATAGATTTTGATCAAATCATTTTAAATTCCCTTAAAAATTATTTTCCTTTATTAAAATGTTTCTTCCAAACACACTCTAAAAAAATATAAACGTGAGGAATCCAATGCAATTTTGAAAAAAATCATCATTGAAGAAAATGGGAATCGTTTCCTACATAATTAGGCTATTGACCAAGTGACATTTGTTAGCTAGATTATCTACATAATCATTTCCATCTTTATATATGTGAGTGGTAATTAAGTTTAAACCAAAACTAAGCTCTGGTTAGAGGTGGGCTATCAATGCATTGGCGGAGTCTCTCTAAATCCAAAGGTTCTTCCAACCATGATTATGAGAAATCTCCTTAGCCAAGATGAAACATGAAGTTCGTGTACAAGAACTAAACACTTATTAGTATTGCAAGCAATGCTCTAGATATGTGGCTCCATAGTCCCTAAAGATCCCACCATAAGAAGATCATTGAGGTTGACAAAGAAGGGAACCACTCGTATTTAACTTGGTATAAAACATAGTTGGGGGATTCCAAATGACAATAATCATAAGCTTGTATCTGCTATCACTACGAGAAATACTCTACTTTCCTGCGGATTTACCTGCGGATTTTGACAAAATTTCCGCAGAAAACGTGTTACCTGCGATTTTTCCTGCTAATTTCCGTTCCCAGCTAAAACCTTCGTGGGTAATTAATTTAGCAGGTAAAGTCGCAGGAAAATTTCGCAGGTAAAACAGCTAAATTCGCATATAATATCGCAGGTAAAATAGGTTTTCGCAGGAAAAGTCGCAGCAAATTAAAAATCCGCAGGTAAATCCGCAGGTAAATGCGCAGGTAATTTCTCTCTTAAGTTTTTAATTTTATTATTAATTGTGTTTAATTCATATTTAAAATATTATAATTAATGTTAAAAATCAAAGTAACAATAATATAAAAATAAAAATCTAGTTTGAATACGCCAATGCAACACTAATCACATTCAAATTTTTAAAGCAACTAAACTTTACTATAAAGTCAATAACAAGTACTTCTAGAGTTACATTACTAAAAATGACAGAATCAAATTACTAATAATCACTTGTCCAACCAAATTAATAAGAAAAAACAATCCAAATTTCAAACTAGTTAACAAGAAAATACAATCCAAATCAAAATTCACTACTAATGTGTTCACTAATGTCTTCATCTGATTCATCAACATCATCTTCACTTGGATTATCACTTTCATTATTGGCTTGAGGTAGTATAATACCTTGAAAGAGATAGACTGGATTTGGTATAGTCTGCATAAAAAGGTAGTACAAACAGATGTAGAAAAACTAAATCTTGTAAGCATACAATAGCTACCATCTGTATCAAGTTTAAATACCAAAAAGTAACAGGTAAATAGCTATCAAAGAACAGATTCTCACCTTTATAACTGCATTGATTTCTCTCTGTGTCAGACTTTTGATTATGAGTACCTCATTATCTGCAACAATAAAAAAATGATTTACTCACTTAATACACATAAAAAATACTAGCTGGCACAGGGAAAATATAGGAAAATATATTTAAAATAATCCAAGTTTTGTATACGTATGCGCTTACATAACCTTAAAACATTGCACAGGACAGTAATCTCAGCCTTGATGCAATTTCTGTGACAGGCTTAGGTTTTGTGGTAGTTATCCCTCTTGGAATATTATGATATTGAGATGCCACAATTGGATCGTCATCCAAAAACCAATACAAGTAATTACCATCCTCAAATAGATTATCACTGAAGCAAAACAAAAGCCATTGAAAGCAGGGCAGGTTGTCAGTTTTGTAACAACACAATTAAAACACCGGAAATTGGAAATACCAATTGGAGAATACTTGAACTTACTCAAGAACATGCTGAAAGAAGAGCTTGCTAGCGAGCTTTCGTCCAAATTCAATAAGCTATAATAAATTTCACTTGGAGGCACAGTTGGTGATATGCATGACCTGAACTTATTGCAAATGTAGAAAGACTATAATTTCTAAAATTCACAGAACTAGGCTTAAATTATAATGCATTAACAATTCTAAAGTGGATATTGTAGACACGTCAATCAAATTAAAAACTAATGTAAACACTGTCATTATTGCTATGATTTCAAAAGTGTCAATACTCAATACACTCACAGGACTAGGCTTAAAGGGTGAAGCTTGGGAGCAGTTTTGTAGTGATATGTTTGAAGCAGAAGTGGGTTCTTATGGGGTAATTGTGAACACTTTTGAAGAGTTAGAGTCAGCATTTGTAAAGGATTATAAAAAGATGATAAAGTTTGGTGCATTGGTCCTGTATCACTTAGTAACACTGATAGTCTGGATAAGGTTCAAAGAGGTGACTGAAAAACATAAAACAAATTCAGTTCCTAAGAATACAAGAAGCTAATCACAAGATACATTACTACAGTTCCGGACTCCTGAAATGAACGATCAATTCCAGCTAGCAGCAGAATCTCAAACATAAATAAATTAACTGCAACAAAATTTTAACATATTGCAATCATATCAACTGACCTTCCTCTTTCGCTGTCTTAAAAAAAAAGCGGTTCTTCTAAGACACATATCGGTTGCACTCACAAGAGTAACAAATGCTGTGAAGAATTTTGCAGTTGCTAATGTCTCTTCTCCTTACTTTCCATCAAAAATCCCACGTGAGAAAAAGAAACACAATAGCATGACGACTATGGTAAAATATAGAGCAAAAACGTACATATTTTTCTGATAATAGAAATGTCGGGAGCAATAATCGGTTTCTCAAAGCACATGGCTTTAATCAAAACTCCTGGAAAGGACTTCTCTTCAAGCAAGGATCCGTATATCACAAAATTTGTTGTGCCAAGAATAGAATCTGCATTGAAATCTCCAGCTAAATGCTTTATGGTACCACTTGGATATTTCAAGCGTCGTGCCATGGTCTGATGAAACAGAATATTACACAAATAAACAAACTATTCCAAAATACCTTCACAAAAAATTGAAATTATACAACTTTAAAATATAGAACTGAAATTCAAAACATTTACTATAGATGAATATCCAAGAATTTAAATCGAACCTTGTCCAATTATTTATGGTGTATGCTCTATCCTTCTTACTCTCATGAGATAATGTTAGCACGTAATAAACTTTATATAGCATATGCACTTACACAATTTTTTGAAGGAGCTTATGAAGGGCATTAGGGAGAATTTATTTAGGAGTTTGAATTTATTTAGTATGACCGATGGGTGTATGTACCTATTTTGAAGAGCTTACAAAACTAGGCTATGCAAGCATTTTGAAATTATTTTCATAAACTCCAGTTCTTCTTGGTAGCTTATGAAAATCTTATATAAAATGCCTGTCCAAAGTCTACCCTCATTCCATGTTCAACTGTAGGAACAACTTATCTAGCTCTTATAATGAAGCTCTAGGCAATTAACTAAACTGTTTCTGCCTCCATAGATGTAGTATGTATGGTTAATTCATCTTCCTTTAATGAGATTGTGCTACTAATTGATAAGCTCCCTAGATATACATGGTCTTGTTTGGATAAACAACTAAATTAAGAGTCTATCATAAGCATTTATCATATAAGTGCTTTGTATAATAAGCTATTTCTATACCAAAAGATAAAATAAAGTCAAACTATCTTCATATAAGTTATAAGTTGTTCTCATAGGCTATCCTAAAAAGCTTAGAAAAATAAGCTGTGTATGTTTGGTTTATCTTTTGGAAGAGCCAAAAACAATTCTAGAGTTGTAGACAAACACCAACAATTAACCAAAAAAAAAAATTCTAAACAAACACCAACATATGCATTCTGTTCAAAATTAGGTGAACTAACCAATGCCAACTGAGGCTTTCTGTAACCAAACCGCTCCCCTGTATGATTCAACCGACTCAAATCCTTAAACTCTGTACTAATTCCAGCTCCAGTCAATACCATAAGCTTGGTACTATACATAAAAACTGAAATTCAGTTAGTTATTTGATTCATTCTGAAAATGCAAACTACAAAACCACTCTCATACTTCAAAAATTATATTTGTAACTGGAATTGAAAATGAACCTTTTTTCAAAAAATTGTTACAAAAGCTCAACATCTTTGGCACTAGGAGGATCTGCATCAGGAACTACCTTCATATCCCTTAAGGAGATTATTATAGTGGTGTTTTTCATCATTTACAATTGGGAAGGTTCCAGGTGCAGATTTTCGACACGATGTTTGAACGAACCTCACACAAGCCTTGAATGATGTGAATCTCCCTCGTGTTGTTGGGAAGTTCCAATTTTGAGTTCGTAGTAGTTTCCTGGCGAATACAAGGGACTGCAATGTGTAGAATTTGTAACATGGTATAAGAATTAAGATTATGGATGAAAACGATATAAATTATTAAGTCTGTTATTTTTAGTCAAAATACTAGAAATTGTATTAGAATAAGAATAATGATGGTTCAGTATTGGTTTGATTGAGGGAGCATTTGAAATGCCTCTCTTGATAGATTAACAGGAAAAGAAGGCCACCAATAGTTTACAAATGGAAAAATAAACAGAGACCTTTCAAAATAAAGGAATTTCAAAATAAAGGTGACTATCAGAAAATAAACAGAGATTTACTTGATATAGGCCATTGGTGCAGCATCGCCAACTCGAATACGAGTCCGAAGCAACCTGGTGTACCCACCAGCTATATCCCTGCATAACACAGTGTCTGTTCAGTGTCACAATTAAGTGTCATAAATTGGTGATTGAAATTACATTGAGTGTAATACTCACTTGTACTGAAAAGCCAGTTCTGAAAACAGTTTGTGAATGACATCGTCTCCTCGCACGAAACTAGCAGCACGCCTTGCAGTACATACAGATCCCTAAAAGTTTATTGTGTAAACCATAGGTCAATCCAAATAGTCGAGCTAGATAAAGGAATTTCAGAAAATACACAGACATTTTATCAAACATTTAGAGTGCGATAAAGGAATTCCAGAAAACATATTAAAAACATAATGAGACATTTCATCAAACATTTAGAGTGCATCAAATTAAAACGCACATGTTAAAGCATTACCGGCATTTCCACCTCCTTGCACCTTGGAGGTGGTTGTTCGAATCTTATCGTTCGGTTTCGGATATCCATCCACAATAGCTAAGAAATCCACCGTCGTCATTCCGCCATTGTTGAGAGGTGGGAATCAAGAACGAAGTTTGGATTGTAACCTAAATCTAGGGATTGAAGTTCGTCGTACGCCATTATTGAGAGGTGGGTTATGGTTTGGCTGTGTACAAATTACAATTAGGGTTTAAGAGTTACTCTATAATCAGTTATGCCTTTTTGTTTTGTTTTTTCTTTTAATGTTTGTTTTTTAATTTTAACTTTAATAGTTTGATCTTTAATTTTAAAATTTTCTTTTACTAAAATTTATTTAAAAAAATATGACTAAAACAATCAAATAAATTATTACTTGAAATTATCAAAAAAAGATTACTAATGATTTTATATAAATTATTTTTTAAAATTGATTTATTATATTTTTGTATTTTAAAAAAATATTATAATTGTTATAATTAAAATTGTTGATTTACTTCATGTAAATATATTATATTTTAAAAAATCGAAGTAGAAGGGGAAACCTAACAAATAGAACTAAAAGCCGCAGCAAATATCGCAGTAATTTTCTCAGCAAAATCCGCAGCAATTCCTGCGACATTTCCAGAGGCTTTTATTATTTCATTTGATGACCATTTCCTGCGAATTAAATCGCAGCTAAATCCGCAGGAAATTGATAAATTATTTTAAAACAATAAATCGCAGGTAAATTCGCAGAAATCCCTACAAAATTTGCTGCAACTCTAGTTTTCGCAGAAAATATTATTTCACAATATAAAGTCGCAGGTATAGCTGCGGAAATTTTTCCCAGAAAAATCCGCAGGTAATTCCTGTATTTCTAGCGGTGCATCAATGTTAAACACCAATAATTTGTCAATATATAATTCTATAGTCCTCCATACAAGGCAAGAAGTTGGAGATAAATTGCCCCTAGAGTTAAAATTCTGACCCTAATTGCATGCAAATGAATGATTGCATTGATAAAAGGAACTAGTGGGATACCCATGCGTCCGCACGAGTATTGGTGAGGACCGCTGAAGTGGCACCAATAAGATTTTTTAAGCAAGATTTCCATCATTAATTATTAAATTGAATTGTTTAAAAAAATTATAATCAAAGGTATAAAAGTCAAAGTAAATAAAATAACTATATGTTCAAGAAACAATTAGAAAAGACATTTAAAAAAAGTATTTTTTGAAAATTGTAAAAAAGGAAAATTGAATAAAAATAATATATATATATATATATATATATATATATATATATATATATATATATATATATATATATATATATATATATATATATATATGTAATAAGTAAGTAAAACAAAATATTAGTAAAAAAAACAATGAATGAAAAAGATATGAAAAATAGGATAAAATTGAATACTAATGAAAAAAAATTAATTTGATACAGTGTTAATATAAATGTGGAAGATTCATTGAAATGTGGTTAATAGAATTAATTGAATATTAAGAATAATAAGTGATATAATTAATTTGAAATAAACGGTACAGGAACCAAGTGTTAATGTCTTTCAGTCCTAAAGTTGACCCATATGCTCAGACCTTTTGTTTATTACTGGATATAAACATAAAGGAAACCCATTTACCTAAATCTTTCACATTGTGGGTTTCGTAAAATGAAACGTTAGACAACGAAAAAACAGAGGAAGTTGAAGAATAATGGCTGCTCCGTCGAAATCGAAAATGTTGAACGACGCCACTCCACCAAGGTAAGAGACATAAACTCATCTTTGGTAAGAGAGAAACTCAGATTATCACGGATTGTGTCTGTAAGACGTTCTGTATTGCTTTTGCAGTTTGAATAATAATACACTTTCGTGGATGATAAACTGTGTACCGTAGTGTGAGTGTTATCCACTTCTAAATGATTTTGTTTGTTAAGAAATTTCAAAGTTAACGCCTCGTATTCACAATGTTATTTTAACCTTGCATGCACATTGATATCCGTTTATCAACTTCCAATAATGAAATTTGTTAAATTGTTATTACAGTACTAAGTTGGCCAAGGATGTGAATCATGTCTCCTTGAAACGCATGCAGACTCACAAAGATTACATGGCGCATCAGGACTCGCATGGTGTGAAAAAATATAAGGGACTGATTATCAATGGGGGTGGTACTGAGGGTATGAAGGGGAAAACTGGTGGCGTGCACGGTGTCGTTGCGAAAGAACTTAATCGAAACCGTGAGGTAGGGCATTCCAAAAGTGTAGGTTGGAGGGGTAAAGGTAAGTAGGGGAGGTTTAGACATGGCAACGGGGCGGGTCGGGGGCGGGTTTGAGCAGCCCCGCACCCGCACCCGCCACCCTGAAACAGACCCGCCCCCGCACCCGCACCCAGTCGGGGGTAAAAAACTACCACCCAGATCCGCCCCCAATGGGGAACGGGTTACCCGCCCCCACCCGCAAAACTATTTTTTTTTAAATAAATATTTTTCATAATAATAAAAATTAATAATTTAATTAAATAATTAATTATTTTAATAATAAACATGTTTTTAAAGAGTAAAATAATTAATAAACATGTTTTTCTAGTAAAACTATTTTTAAAAATTAAAATAACTTTAATAAATATATAATAAAATAATTAAAATAAGATATAAAAGAAAATTAAGGTAGACCGAGGCGGGGGCCGGGCCGGGTGCGGGGCGGGTAGTAACATCCCCCGCCCCCGCACCCGTAATAAAAAATTGGGTTTTACCCGCACCCGCACCCGCACCCAGTTAAACCGGGTTTTCCCCGCTAATTTCGGGGGGGGGGGGGGTCCGGGCGGGTCTCGGTTTTCTTGCCATGCCTAGGGAGGTTGCAAAAGAATCCAAGGGAAAATCTCAAGTTTTGAATGTTGTAGGTTTGAAGGGAAAAACCCAGAATGTTGTTGCTAACAAAACTAAAGGAGGACGCGGTGTTGAAGAAATCAAGGCCAAAAGTGTGGATTCTACCGCTGCAGGTGCCGTCAAAGTTAAAACTGAGGAGGAGTACATAACTATTTCATTTGATAGCGACAGGTAAAAATAAATTAGAATAATGCAACTGCATCGTTATCGTAGGCAATAAACACGCAGGAACTAACTTTGAAAGGTATAGTCATATGGTGTTATGTTTTGATTGAATACAGGGAATTTACTCCCATCTTTGAAGAAGAGTGTTCTGGACGAGACCAATGGCTAGAATTGGCCCAATCCACCTCTGCCCCAGAGCGGCCCAAATTGCCTAAGTCCAATCCACAGAGGGGCAAAAGTGACCTTTCTGCCCCTCCAACCGGGCAAGGAATGCAGAGTTCCTCCCCAGGATTGATGCCCGTTACGCACAGCTTCCTCACTACCCGAACAGTAAAGGACATGTGTCCAGAACTGCGTTTGTGCCTGACATAACGGCTAGTTTCGGGCACCCTGCCCGACACAACGGCTAGTTTGAGCAGTTACTTATTCTTTGGGGAAAACGGTTATTTCGCCCCGAAAATAGGACTGTTGGCCACGCGCTGGGGGCTCTATATAAACCCTCTCGCTTGAGAGGGTCAGGTATCCAATATTCACCCTAAGAATTCACTCTTTGTACTTGCCTCTTTTTCTCTGACCTTTACTTACTTGAGCGTCGGAGTGCCTTGCAGGTACACCCCCTCCTCCTCTCCATACGACCAGCATCCCTGACGCACTTGGTGGCCTGATTCTACAGGATCTGATCCAGCCTTCACGATCAGTGGCGCCGTCTGTGGGAATCTTTGTTCTCCCCTTCTTTCTTTAACCGAAGATCAAAACAACTTTCGAACATCATCACGATCATGGCCTCCCAAGATCGCACCCAGGATGATCTTCATTCCACCATCCTCCCCGTCAACAAATCTGACGTTGACGGCCAGTCATCTCACCTCCGAGATGTCCGTTTCCTTAGGGATGGAGCCACCGCTTCTCCTTCCCCAACTCCTGCTGATCGCCACAACGATCAACCGTCTCTCGACCTCCAGCCCGTTCCTGTTCCGCCCAGCGCCGACCCGGCCCTGGCAGCCCTCCTGGAGGCCCTCAACAAAACCAACACCCTGATCCTGCAGTAAAATGAGAGGATCGGGGCACTGGAAGAGTCTCGCCGTCCAAGATCCCCTCCCACGCGGAGGAATCAGCGACGATCAAGAAGCCCGCAGCCCTGGAGAGAAATCGACCGAAGACTGCGCCAAGAGCAAGATCCTCGCGTAGCCCGAAAGCGTGACCAGATCTCCCCGCGTGACCAGCACGCTCAT
Source organism: Lathyrus tuberosus (assembly GCA_022829125.1). Classification (NCBI taxonomy): domain Eukaryota; kingdom Viridiplantae; phylum Streptophyta; class Magnoliopsida; order Fabales; family Fabaceae; genus Lathyrus; species Lathyrus tuberosus. Next base: position 2,105,972 of record JALAZF010000603.1, on the reverse strand, counting down.
GACCACAAAAGGACTCGAAGGAACGAGGAGTCTCCAATCAAGTCCAAAAGACGGACACGGTCACCTTCCCCGCGAAGGAACCGCTCACCTTCTCCTCGAAGGAACCGCTCACCTTCTCCACGAAAGAACCGTCGACGCGAGCATCCATCCGGTCACCATCATACATCAGTTCCAGTGACGACGACGAGCCTCGCGGCCCATTGTCCCAGGAGATCCTAGCCACCCATCTCCCGAAAGGCTTGGAGAAACCCCCGTCACTTGGTACATACGACGGGACCACTGACCCAGACGAGCACATCGAGAATATCGATGCCTTCTTAGACTACCGCGGCGTACGGGGCACCATTAAATGCAGACTGTTCCCGACCATGCTCCGGAAAAGAGCAATGACATGGTACAAACAACTGCCCGAGGAGTCCATTACCTCGTGGAAACAGCTCGGCAGGATGTTCTCGCGGCACTTCACAGCATCTCGCCGCCACCCCAAAACTGAGGCCTCCCTCGGAGCCATAATCCAGAGGAAAGACGAACCTCTCCGAGCATACATCGAGAGGTTCAACAAGGAAGCAGTGCAGGTCCTGACGACGAATAAAATGAAGAAGTTCCTGCTCGAACAAGGGGTCCTCCCGGACTCCGATTTCGCTAAAGCCATCGGCCTCACCCCACCGAGGAATTTAGACGCCCTCCTCCTCAAAGCCCAAACTCATATCCAGTACGAGGAGAAGATTACGGCCTGCAACGTCTGGGCATCACGCCGCCAGGAGAATGCCCGGGCCGCCAAAGGAGAAGAAGCCTCGACATCTCTTTGGGGTGAACGAAGACACGAGGACCGTCCGAGGGACTCCCGCGACAGCAAGGGACCCTCCGGGCGCTTCCACAACTACATTCCCCTGACTGTTTCCAGGGAAAAGATTCTGTCCGAATGTGCCAATTCGGAGTTCAAACAAGTCGGGGTCCGTTTCCCTAAACAGCTGTCGAACAGACCAAACGTGGATAAGTCGAAGTACTGCCGCTTCCACAAAAGTCACGACCATACTACAGAGGATTGCATCCACCTGAAGGATGCCATAGAGATACTGATCAGGGACGGGCACCTGAAACAGTTCGCAAAGAAGAAGGACACTCCTCGGCAAGACGCCCAGGAGTCCAAGAAGGTCGAGGAAGAAGTACCCTCCTCGGATGACGCCAACGTACAGGTAGCGATGTCCATATCCCGGCCAGAGGACTTCTACGTCCCAGACGGGCTCAACGCCCCTGCTTATTTCGCGGCCCACAGCCCGCGGGAGACTTTTCCTTCCGCCATGGTCATTTCTGGCGGGGGATTCAACAAAGTCACTGTGGGCTCCGTGAAACGGAAGTTCGACCACCTGATCAACACCAGATGCAACAAAGTGACGACGCTTGATCAGGCCCAGAAGGGCTCCGTCCCAATCTCCTTTTACAAGGAGGAACTCCTCGGCGGGTCCCCGAACTCCAGCATACCTCTGCTCGTCAGAGCCCGGATGGCGAACTTCGACGTTCGCAGGATACTCGTCGACCAGGGTAGCTCGGTCGACATCATGTACTCCCAGCTGTTCTCAACACTTCAGCTGGACGAATCTCACCTCACTCCCTACGTGGGATCCGACTTGCAGGGATTCAACGGGTCCGTAATAAAGCCGTGGGGTTACGTGGAGCTGATCGTGACATTCGGCGCAGCTAAGACGACCAGATCCATCAAGGTGCAGTTTCTGGTAATCGACTGCCCGTCGCTTTACTAATGCATTTTCGGAAGGCCAACTCTGGCCGAGTTGGTAGCAGTGCCCTCAACCGTCCACCTGAAGATGAAGTATTACACTTCGAAAGGGAAGGTCGCCACCCTCCAAGGCGATATAGAAGCTGCCCGACGGTGTTTCGAAGCAGCCACAAAGGGACTCAATACCATTGCGCCCAAGCCAAAGGTGTCGAGCAAGCCAACACTGCCAAGCAGCTCCGAGGAAGCCAAGCCTCTGCCCCAGGTCGACTCTATCGACCTCGACAACTGCTTCCCCGAGGACCATCAGGAGGAACGAGCAGCATCAGCCGGCCCGTCTACAGCATCCAGCAGCAGCTCCCATCCGATGCGCCCAATCCCGGATGGCGACTTCGAGATAGTTCTGTTCGGCGAAGATCCCCAACAGGGAGTGAAGATCGGAGCAGACCTACCTGACATCGCGAGGAAGCAGCTCAAAGCATGCCTCCAGGAGAACGCTGACCTCTTCGTTTGGAGCGCCGCAGAGATGCCCGGTTTAGACCCGTCCACTGCATGTCACCAGCTGACCATTGACCCGGCCATTAAGGCCATAGCACAACGTAGGAGAAAGCAGTTTCCCGAGAAAATAGAGGTTGCTGAAAAAGCTGTAAAGGACCTCCTCGAGGCCAAATTTATTTCAGAAGTCAAGTACACCACTTGGCTATCCAACGTTGTATTGGTCAAAAAATCTAATGGAAAATGGCGTATGTGCGTTGATTATACCGATCTCAATAAGGCATGCCCGAAGGATGCCTACCCCCTCCCTAATATTGATAAACTTGTTGATAATTCCGCTGGTTTTAAACTTTTATCGTTCATGGACGCCTACTCGGGCTACAATCAAATCCCAATGGCAATGTCCAACAAAAAATATACGGCCTTCATGACCGAATCAGGGAATTATTACTACAACGTAATGCCCTTCGGCCTGAAGAACGCCGGAGCAACATACCAACGAATGATGAATAAAGTATTTCGGGGAGAGATAGGCGACATGATCGAAGTATACATGGACGACATGATCGTAAAGTCCCGCGAGGAAACCGATCATACCGCCCACTTACGAAAGGTCTTCGAACAGGCCAGGAAATACAAAATGCGCTTTAATCCGGAGAAGTGCACGTTCGGTGTTCGGGCAGGCAAATTCCTCAGCTTCTACTTAACGGAATGAGGAATCGAAGCCAATCCCGATAAATGCCGGGCATTCTCCGAGTTTCCTACGCCCAAGTCCAAAAAATCCATCCAGTCCCTCAACGGGATGCTCACATCACTATCTCGTTTCGTGGCCAAGTCCGCCCAGCACGCCCTACCGTTCTTCAAGCTCCTCCGCAAAGAGGCCGCGTTCGAATGGACCGAGGAGTGCGACAAGGCCCTTCTCCATCTAAAAAGAGCACTCTCAGAGCCACCGGTTCTCTCTCGCCCAGACAATGGCGAAACGCTATACCTATACATGGCCGTAGCAGCCGAAGCAGTAAGCGCCGCTCTCATCCGTGAGACACCTGACGGGAAGAAGCCCATATATTTCACGAGCAAGGCGCTACAAGGACCAGAGATACGATACCAGCAGATAGAGAAGGTGGCGTTGACCCTCATCAACGCTGCCAGGAGATTAAGGCACTACTTCCTAGCCCACACGATCGTGGTTCGAACAGATCAGCCCATAAAGCAGCTGCTTGGATGGCCAGATATGGCCGGACGAATGCTTAAATGGTCGCTAGAACTGTCCGAATTTGACATCCAGTACGAAGGCAGAAAATCCCTTAAGGCCCAAGCTCTGGCCGATTTCGTCGCGGAGATGACATTCGCGGACTCCCCCGCGAGCGAGACACGTAAGTGGACCATCTTCGTTGACGGAACCTCAAGCTCGGCAGGTAGCAGCGCGGGCATTATACTGGAGAGCACCGAAGGGACTATCGTCGAGGTATCACTCACACTGTCTTTCCCAACTTCTAATAACTAGGCTGAATACGAAGCCTTCCTCACTGGGCTACGCCTGGCCGAGGATCTGGGAGCGGAAGAAGTCGTCATCTGCACGGATTCACAACTCGTGGCCCTCCAGGTCCGAGGTGAATACCAAGCCAAAAACGACAACCTAACCGAATACCTGGCCCTGGTAAAGAGGGAAATGGCAAAGGTCACAACAGTAGAAGTGAAACACGTTCCCCGCGAACATAACGTACGAGCGAACGTGCTCTCCAAATTGGCCAGCACGAAGAAGAAAGGCGGAAACAAATCCGTCATACAAGAAGTACTTCCTAGACCCAGAATCGAGAAGGCCTCCCCGACACTCGACGTGCAGGTGATCGGCGACAACAACTGCTGGTGACCCCAGTCTACAACTACCTCGCCAAAGACGAACTCCCGTCCGACCCAAAGGAGGCGAAGGGCCTGCTCTTATGTCTTGGTCAAAGACAAACTATACAGACGGGGGTTCTCCATTCCGCTGCTCAAATGTGTCAAGGAAGAAATGGTCACGCACATCCTGCGCGAAATCCACGAAGGAATCAACGCCCAACATCTCGGCGGAAGGTCCCTTGCTCGAAAGGCCCTCCGAGCAGGATACTACTGGCCGACTATGCAAAACGACGCAAAAGAGCACGTAAAGAGGTGCGATAAATGCCAACGGCACGGGGACATGCACCTAGCCCCGCCTAACGAGCTCAAGACTATGTCCTCCCCGTGGCCATTCGCCTGGTGGGGCCTAGACATCCTAGGACCCTTCGTGGTAGGATCAAGTCAGAACAAGTACCTCATAGTGGACGTGGATTATTTCACAAAGTGGATAGAAGCAGAACCTCTAGCCAAAATAACTGCCATCAACATCCTTCGTTTCTACAAATGAAACATCCTTGCACGTTTCGGCATTCCCCAAGCGATAGTAACGGACAACGGGACACATTTCACGGACATGAAGTTTCAGGACTTCGTCGTCTAAATGGGCACGAAGCAACACTTCGCATCCGTCGAACACCCCCAGACAAACGGGCAGGCTGAGGCAGCCAACCGAGTCATCCTTTGAGGCCTCAAGCGAAGGCTAGACGAAACAAAGAAGGCGTGGGTCAAGGAGCTACACAGCGTGCTCTGGGCTTACCGTGCAACTCCTCATTCAACGACCGGGGAAACACCTTTCCGTTTAGCATACAGAACCAAGGCTGTAATTCCCGTCGAAGTTCACGTGCCCTCTAGGCGGACAGAGTCGCCCCTAGACGAGGAAATGAATGACGAATCTCTAAGGGAAGAGCTCGACCTCGTCGAGGAAATCAGAACCGGGGCAGCTCTCCGCTAAGCCTCACTGAAATAAAAGATCACCATCAGGCACAACGCCAAAGTGATACGACGAGAGTTTGACGTGGGAAGCCTTGTCCAAAGAAGAAACCACAAAGACTCTCGCGAAGGCAAACTAGCAGCCAATTGGGAGGGACCCTATCGCGTCCGGCCAAAAATGGAAAATGGGGCCTACTACCTAGAACATCTCAATGGGGAAGAACTTGCTCGACCATGGAACGCCGAAAATCTAAAACAATACTACAGCTAAATCCTCGGTTCGACTCGTCGCAACGACGAACGTCTACTACTGACCACTATGCGCGTCTAGGTACAAACGTCGCATACGATTAAAGCACAACCCCGCTCAGTAACGAGCTGGGTAGTTGCTCGACAGCGGTCCTCGATCGAGCATCGTCGTCGTCAAAGTACCATGATTGGCAGAACCCCAGCTCGCGATGGGACGTTCACGCCGCGAACTCAGGCCTCAAATGCGACCTGAGCTCCACTCCCCAGCCAGGATATTCCCCGACCGTTCGACCAGTTCCCCACACTGTCGAACACATCTACAACGAGCAATCCCCCATAAATATTCGCACAAGTCAAAAGCTCCCAAACACGGACAGACATACGTTCACAGCAAGCATGCATACAACACTTAGCAAAAATAAACGCAAGTAAAATCATGCACGCAAAGAAGACAAAAATATAATTAACATAACAGATGACCACAAGGGCCAAGATTGTGCGTTATTACATAAAACGGGTCCATGCCCCCAAAAATAAAATTACAAATAATTCAACGGCGCGCAGGCCGGACAAGATACAACAACATCAAAATAACAACACTCCTCATTCCTCCGCGTGCTCGGCTGACACCGGCTCAGGTCTCTGGTCCTCCTCGGGCTGGTCCTCAAGCTGGGCCTCGGGGGTATCTAGAGCAAGGCCTGCGGGCAAGACGATGCGAACATCCTCAACGCGCGCAAGATAGTGAGTGCCCTCGGTCGAGATCTCAAGCCCAGGGTTCACCACCCGCAACTGAGCCACGGCGCTTTCGAAAGACTCCACTGCCACGATGATACCGTCATCCTCGGCCAGCAGGATGCGGGCAACCAGCTCAGACCTAGTCTTCAACTCTTTTATCTGATCTGGTTCGTCGGCACCCGGGGCACTGGCCGCCATCAACTCTTTGTTCAGTTCCTCGATAGCCTTTTTCTCCGCCGCCAGCTTAGAGACATCCTCTTTCAACCTGACCGTCTCCTCTTCGGCCTTCTTCCGAGCCTCACGGGCACTCTTAACTTCCTCCTTGAGGGCCGCCTCAGAAGCCCGGGCAGCATTAAGTTCGGACTCAAGTGTAGAATCCCCTTCGGCGTAGACAGCAGCCATCTCCAACATCCTGACCAGGGCAGAAGTATCTTGGCCCACCAGCGCCCTCTTGCTCGGGCGATCCATGCCTTCAAGCAAAGGGATTCCGCCCGAGGGACGGCCAAAGAGTTACCTTCAAAGAACCTCCTATCAAGGATGCACGGAGGTAACTCAAACTTCCCTTTCTCCGGCACACGAGTAAGGTCCACAGCATCGAAAGTCCTTGGCCGCTTCGTCCGCCCGGTCAAAGGCAGTGGAGATCCACGTGGAGCAGGAGAGGGAGAAGAAGAGGTCCCCACGACAGTTTGAACAAGGGGAGGAGCACGGGCACCAGCAGGCCGGGACTTAGGAGGAGCCGCTCCGGCTTTATTCCTCGCCATAGCATTCCTCACAACGCGATCGCGAGCCTGAGGCATCTCACCTGCACAAATGAAAAGATGAACATGTTAGCTACGTGGAAAAGAGATAACACAAACAAAATCTAAATAACCGAGACTACCGAGCAGCTTCTCAGCATCCGCGGGAGTCTTGCACTCCAGTAGTGCCTTAACATTGACGAATCTGCGCTCAACTCTCTGGCTCCCATCCTCCTCGAAGATAGGGTTGCCCTTGCTCGTCCAGCAGCTTGCAAGACTGAAGGAGTTGACCTAGTTCACCAGCTTCTCGTAAGCCACGGCGTCCTGCCCGCGCAGCTCGCTCGGCTGGAAGACATAAGCGCTGGGCTTCTTGGAGAAATGGTCGGGTGCCAAGCGGATGGGAAACATGTACAGCCTCCGCCTAATATACTTTCCCTCCTCGTTGAGCAGCTCATTCCCATATTCGTCGACCTCTATCTCCCAGACATATGTGCTATCCTGGGCAACCTTGGACACGGGTTCTACGATGAAATACCATTCCTTAAACATTCGGATTGACTCCGAGAACGGCTTAAATAACTTTTTGGGCTGCTTCAAGGAAACCCATCCGTACTTCTTCCCCGTCAGCTGCCTTTGAATATGGAAAACAGCGAAGAACAGAGGGAGAGTAGTCCCCAGAGCGAGATGCTCGCACACCAATTCAAAAGCCCGGATGAAGGCCAGCGAATTAGGGTGAAGTTGAGAGGGCGCCAGCTTCAGATGCTCAAACACCGACCGCTGGAAATCAGTGAAAGGCAGCCTCAGTCCCAGCTCTTTGAAGGCGTACTCATACATCGTAAAGCGGTCCCCGAAATCCGAACAGACCCGCTCGTCCAAGGTAGGGAAGTGCACCTTCCACTCCCCTTCTGGTCCTACCTCCATAAAGACGTCCGGCAAAGACTTTGCGAACGTAGAAATATGCTCGGAAGGTTCGGCCACCTCCCACTCTTCCGCACAGAACCCTTCAACGTCTTCCTCCATGACATCCAATTCTTCTTCCTCCCCGACATTGCTCGAGGAGCTCGATGTTACCGAGCTCGAAGCCGTCGAGCTACTATTCTCCTCGGAGCCAGTTTCCTCCTCGGACGTGTCTAGAATAACTTCTCTGTCTGGCCCCGTCGCCATTACGATCACCTGAAAAGCAGAGAAAGACAGTGAATTCGACAAGAAATCAAATCCACCCTTCCACTGCCAAGTCAAGTGAAAGGGCGCGAAAAAGGCTAAGGACAACGTCCCCGGCCTCAGTCCTAACATCGAATGAAAAACCTCCCCGCGAGGAGATGCCCGAGACGTACCATCTTCCTGCGAGGGACCTCCCCGCACTCATGCCCATATTCCATCTGAAACTCCACCGGAAACCGCAAAGCTTCACCGGAATCTGGAAACGTTCTACCAGAAAATTCATCGCTCTATCAGAAGATGATCAGACACGGTGGTCACACACGCACAACCACCGCAACCGCGCCGTGGACCATCCTACTCGCCGAACGCACTACCTACTCCGGCGAAGTGCTAGAGGCAGCAAAATGGCAGAACCACCGTCCACCACCAACACTCGCCAGAAATCCACCTATTTTGTCGTCTAAAAGCTAACCCTAACTGCATACAATCTACCACTAACAACAAAGGAAGTAAAACAAGCTACAGATCAGAAAACTTACTTGATTTGAGTAGAAGAAAGAGATTGCTTGAAGCTTGGCACGGTGGTCGGAAGCACTGAAGACGGTGACGGGCAAGAACGCAAGAGAGGCGAAGAGAAATCAGAAAGAAAAAATGCAAAATGGGACAATCTTCCCCCTTTTATACTGAGGGGCACGTGCACACACGCGCCCGTAGGCCATAATGACTACCCACTAGCCATCATTACCTATTAACTGCTACACGGGGCTCGAAGCACACGTGGCAACCCAACGTTTCCCATTCTGTCTGACGCTTAATCTCCCCGAATACCGGGCAATAGGGTCACGACCACCAACATCACGGACACAGAGAGCCACGAGCACTTCGAGATAATCATCCTCGTCTCCAAACGACGACTCTACGCTAGCTCCTCGGAGCAACGAGCAGTCCTTAAGTCATCACTCCCATGCTCGGGAGCAACGACTTAGGGGGCTCCTGTTCTGGACTGGACCAATGGCTAGAATTGGCCCAATCCGCCTCTGCCCCAGAGCAGCCCAAATTACCTAAGTCCAATCTACAGAGGGGAAAAAGTGACCTTTCTGCCCCTCCAACCGAGCAAGGAATGCAGCGTTCCTCCCCGGGATTGATGCCCGTTACGCACGACTTCCTCACTGCCCGAACAGTAAAAGACATGTTCCCGGAACTGCGTTTGTGCCCGACATAACGGCTAGTTTCGGGCACCCTGCCCGACACAACGGCTAGTTTGGGCAGTTACCTATTCTTTGGGGAAAATGGTTATTTCGCCCCGAAAATAGGACGGTTGGCCACGCGCTGGGGGCTCTATATAAACCCTCTCGCTTGAGAGGGTCAGGTATCCAATATTCACCCTAAGAATTCACTCTTTGTACTTGCCCCTTTTTCTCTGACCTTTACTTACTTGAGCATCGGAGTGCCTTGCAGGTACACCCCCCCTCCTCCTCTCCATACGACCAGCATCCCTGACGCACTTGGCGGCCTGATTCTACAGGATCTGATCCAACCTTCACGATCAAAGAGTTTGAAGAAACTGGATGAGGGTTGTTAAAGATGCCAAGGCGTTGCGCTCTAATGTCATGGTAAGCCGTATAGATTGACGTTTGTAATCATATAAGTACCATCAAAACTGTTTGGTAGATTAACTTGTTATTTGAATTGTGCAGCAAACACCACGCAATGTGATCAGGAAGTGTGCAGACAAATCTTGTACCTACTACTGTGAATTGAAAAACATACCAGGTAAAATGGAGAAGTATCTTCTTGGTGGGTGGTACGATTTTGCCAAAGACAGGTATATAAAGGAAGGAGACGTGTTGGAGTTCTGCATCAGATATCCTTCCGCAAGCGAAATTTTAGTTTCCGTCAAGCAGGGAAATGCGAGAAGATGAAGTGGTAGTTTATTTAAAATGTAATATTAATGTAGTTTTGGACGTGTTATCGGTGTTTTGACGTAATCTTAATGTAGTTTATTTAGAATCAATATAGTTTAGTTATGTTTTTCAAAGTTGAACTGGTGTTGGATAATTCTGTTTAGCATTTGTGTTATAAACACAGTAATGAAGTGATGTAATATTAGTCTTAAAATTGTAATGAATCTGTCATTTTACTGATGTTAAGTAAAGCCTGAACTGTTATTTATGATGTAGTTATGGATTACTCTAAAAAGAATGGTAGAATGCATCAGTATTGGATTGTATTGAAAGGGTGGGCTAAGTTGTAAATGTCCGTGCAAGCAATGATGACACGGTGCATGCCTATTTCTGAATTGCCATTGTTTACAGGTTGTAAACAATGGAATGTATATGTAGAATATTAAACATTATGGGGGTTTAACATATAGATATTCGTGGGTTTATGTGTACGAAAAATAGTGTGTAGTCTGATGTTGCATGTCCAACAGTGCGAAAAAGCAAAAAAGCAATATATAATATTATAACCAATTGAGATATGGAAAAAAACAATGGTGTAGGCCAACTTATTTGAGAAATTATTAAAGACCACACATAACAAAAGATGCGTAGCAGCTTTAATGCAAGTAAAATTAAAATGCATACACCACATATAAGAATAAAGTCACATGGGCATACACAGTAGGAAATTGAAAATTATAATAGTACTGTTGACATGTGAATGGGAAATGCTAGTGGACAAAATTGTTGCAGCAATAAATACCAATCCGTGGTGTTAGTAATAGCTCACAGCTACCGCCCTTTATCTCTTCCATTAACCGTGTTTACAATAGCAATGGAAAGGAATGGAAATATGGTTCATATAGATGTGGAGAAATAGAATTGTTAAAAACCCATCACCTGTCGTGCTGTGAAGGTCCATTTATAACATCAATGGCTAGGAGTGGAATACTGGTTCAGGCAGAGCTCGTGGACACATTAGCAATTGCAAAGTTAGCCATCCAAGTAAGGGTTTTTTGTTATTTTTTGAAAGGTGTATCCCAAGCTTAACATTATATGAATAACTCTGTATATTAACTCGACTCATTACATACGAATTGTAGGCGTTTCCGGAGATTGAGCCATTATTTGCTAGAACTCGCATAGCAGATCTAGGAAAAACATGGAGGATAATTAATAACGGAGGTATCCATCACGATATAGGGTTTAACGAAAATGAGGATCTACCACTTATTGTCAGCAGATGGATGGAGCTGCAAGAATTGTACACACTACCAAATGACGTGGTTGTCTCTTTCGGGTATTACAGGAACAATAATTTTGAGGTTGCCGAGTTTAAAGAGATAACTGCCTTCGAGGAGCTACCAACCTTTCATAGTAGGTTCATATACCAGAAAGGGATATATGCATTTGATGTCGATCTTTCACCAGTCAGTGTGTTTAGACCAAAATTAGTTGAGTGAAAACTTTGTTTCAAATGAATACATAAGATATATTATTATGTGTTATGTGTTACCTCACTGACTCGTGTTATTAACCCTTATGTATGTAGAAATTGCAACCAGATTTTGGATGTATTTTGAGAGACAATGACTATGAGGTTCTTACATTGTGCGGTGACAACGCTCGGACTCAAATGCTCTGAATTGTGAACATACATGATTCACACCGCACAAAGTTAGGTTATGAATGAGACATATTTTGTGAGTCAAACCAGCTAAGAGCTGGAGACAAAATTAGATTCAGATTGGATGTAACCGATGCGAACAAAATATGCCACGTATATAAGGTTCATTATCCTTAAATGATATGCCTTAACTATATTGTGTTGTAGCCTAATATAAGTCCGCGTATATTGTGATATAGCTTAATATGTTCTCATTTCAAAACAATTACTGCCATGTCCTGGTTGAACGTGTAATCATGTTATAACAAAATAATTAAACATTGTATATAAGTTAGAATGTATTATATCAGTGTGTATATGTTTGCACTTAAGAAAATTAACACCAAAACAGGAAGACTTCTTCCTTTGATGAGGCATAATAGTAACAGTGAAACACAAAACCAACAGCAAGAATGGTCTAAAGTTTAGACTTTTTGCAATAACACTTTTCCCATTTTCAATGTACAAAATATTAATGTTAGATGTGTATGAGAATAAGCCTCAATCAAACGTTGTTGAAAACCTCCTTGTAAACCACGTTTGTTGTAGACACTTTGGCAGTGTTGTTTTCATCATGTACCAAAACTTTGATACCTTTCTTGCTGGTAACCCTTGAAAGAGCTACATAAATATGTCCATGAGTAAATACATCCCGAGGAATATAAATCCCCACCCAATCCAACAACTGACCTTGTGACTTATTAATTGTCATCGCGTACAAGACTATTATTGGGAATTGTCTCCGGCTTAGCTTGAAAGGAAAAGGAGATTGAGAAGGGGACATATCCATACGGGGAATATAGACGACGTTGCCATGTCGTTTACCCCCATAATATGTGCCTCAAGTACGTGCGACGCCATCTTCGTCACAATTAGGCGTGTACCATTACACAACCCTTCAGATTAATCAATGTTCCGCATTAGCATCACGGGTGTTCCAATCTTAAGCTTGATGTGATAGTTTGGCAGACCGGATATTTTTAAAGAGCTGAGAAATTCCGAAGTGAGAACATCAAGCATGTCCCTGTCATGTATCTCAGACTGGTCAACTGAGTTACAACTATAGTAATCCCTCAAGTCACCTAAAGCAAAAGAATGCAATACATTAAGGCCTCATTATGAATTTGTATAAATATTTGAGAAAATGTTGATAGGCTGTAAAAATACATGGCACCATGGCTAAAATATGATCATTGATTTTGTTAACCTTATCGATGGTTGATGCCAAGATAGCCCTACTCTTTAGGTAGCTGTAGTCACGGTAGTTATTGAGGAAATCTAGAAAAGTACTCGTGACAATGGCTACAATAGGATCTTGGAACTGTTTTATTAGAATTTTAGGTGGAAAATTTATCTCAGCGGTCCCATCATTAGGACCTCCCAGTCTACCCTCCCTATTCTGAGAAACCAATCGGAGAATTCAGCAATTTTGTTCCGCTCGTGTCCCGTTGGACAATAGTTCAGACGTATATTTTTGGTTAAAGTCAACACCTGAACCGAGTGCCAAAGGTAGGAAGCGTTTATGGTTGCGTGCACAATGTTAGATCTTGATCCCCTGTGTATTACCAGCAAAATCTGCCTAAAGTCTCCACCAAAGACAACAACCTTGCCACCAAACACCTCATTGTAGTTGCCACTGACACTCATTAGATCCTTCAATGCCCTGTCAAGTGCTTCGAAGCACCATTTGTTTTCCATAAGAGCCTCGTCCCAAATAATTAACTTCGCTTGCCGAAGTAGTTCTGCGACCTCATCTTTGTAATGAATGTCGTAAGTTGAGTTATCTAACGTTGGGACATGTATTTTGAACCTTGAATGAGCGGTTCTCCCACCGAGTAACAACAGCGATGCAATTCCACTGGTTGCAACGGTTATGCAGATGTAGTGCTTAGACCTAAGTGCACTTGTGAGTGTCCTCCACATGTACGTTTTGCCGGTACCCCCCATAACCATGCAGGAAGAAAGCTTCTCCTTTCCGACTTCTAACGGCAGTTATTATTGTCTCGTAGATACTGTGCTGCTCGTCTATTTAAAAGGAAAAAACTATAAAAAGGAATATATGTAATGTACATGTGAAAAGCTGTTTCATGTAATATGTTAGATGTAAGTACCTGTGAGAGCGGCATGAAGTGATTGGAACTCATCCGTCATGGTTTGAATGTCGTAACTGCGTTCCTTATAGATGAGGCAATTGCCGAGTTGCTCCAAGACATATCCGTCCGGTTATGGTATAGGTTTGAATTCTTTAAGAGTTCTTCGATTTAGTTGTATAAATTTTTCAATCTCCATTAATGTGAGATTTATCAGCTGCGCCTCACTCAACAAAAGTTCTGTGACACAAAAATTAAATTCAGGCTGTAAGTTCGTGTAATTGGCTGGAATTTTGTTAAAACAATGCTGATGTCATGGTTGATGTTGCAACATGAGCTTCTAATAGTAGTGTTATGTATTGGCTAACATTCTGGTGTGGAGTTATAGTACAGAAGAGTGATGTCACATGTGATGTTTTGACATCACTATATCAGAACATTAAAAACATCAGTTTGTGATGTTGCTAGGGCTGCGTGTAATGAGATATTCTGTTGAAAAGAACCAGAGATAGCAGGCGAAAATCATGGGCTAGATATATTCTGTTACAATCATTTGTGTGTTGCTAATTTAATGCAGAAAGATATGGAGAACGATTAAGTGTTAATTGAGAAAATTTGATTGAAGATTTAATTGAAGATCTATTGAAGAGCAGAATCGGCTGCAGATTGGATACAGAAGATTTGATATGATTTGAAGGCCCAAATCCAGTTGGGATTATATTATAAATAGTATGCTTGTAACCTAGGATAGGTACGGGTCCAAGATGTAGACCATTAGGGCTTTGTCTAAGTGAACCACTCGGGTTGTGAGATGGTCACTGTGTTTAACTCAGAAACCTGTAGGTAATGAGTTTAGTATTGTTCTTGGAGGAAGCTTTGAAGCAACTCCAAAGGTGTGTCATGGAAGTGTGTCTTCTAAGTTTGTGTGATAGAAAAGAGTTGGTAATCAAGCTGTTGATGCAGTGGCGGATTTGTTGACTGCTAAACATCATTGCGATTATTCGCATGCGTCAATCAATCATCTTCGGCAAAATGACCTTATAAAGTATGCACCAAGGATCCATTAGATTAAACTAAGTGCATGATAGATCGATTCTTATATCCTTTGAATGTGACCACTGGTTAAATTATGATTATGTAAATGGATCCCCATTAAGTCGGGCCTGTGGACAATGTTTTAATGGATCACCCCTGATGCCTGATGGGCAAAAGAAAAACATGAGCCCAATACGGTACCTTATAGGGATTGGGAGTGAGATGGAGTCTCTTACCTAGGGAGGACTTAGGTAGAAGGGTCATTGGGTAGTGATTGAATTAGGTAGATTGTCAACTGGTTTGTTGAGTCTGTACTTTTATAATACTAATAGTGAACTTCCTTCCTGGCTTGGTATGCCCCCAGATGTAGGTTGTTGAACCGAACTGGGTGAACAATTCAGTGTGTTATTTACTGTTTCTATTATTGCCTTGTTCAACAGATTGCGATGTTGTGACATTGCACAAAGACATCACACATCTGTACCAGAATTTCAGTTGGTATCAGAGCAGGCATCCTGTCTGTTTCTGGATGAGATCTAGGGAAGATACTTTCTGGTTCATGAGCAAGGAAGATAGTTATTTGGATGATCCCTTGGAGTGAAGGATGGACTATTCATGATAGAGTATTGTTAGCACGTGGTGTGCAAGGATTATTGAGTAGTGCCTGAAGGTTGTTGAGGAGTTGTTGTGTGTTCCGCTGCATGGTATCTGATGTAACCTTGGTTGGTTCTTGTATCTCTGGTGGTGAGATTCTAGGAAGGTATGCTCTTGGAAAGACATTAGGGTTTGGTCTCCTCAGCAGGATATTCTATGATGTTGCAGTTTGCATGAGGATTATCTCTTATCTGTGTTTTGGGAAAGAAGTGATCAAAAGGTGAATGTATCTTAGTAAAGATTGTATGACATAGAAGTTTCAGTTTTTTTTAAGAAGAATATCTTTTAAATCAGGTATTGAAGACCAATCTGTCCTGAACAATGATTCCTTCTTTAACAATGAAAGAAGTGGGTGGAGACAAAGCAAAAGAGTATCACTGTCAAATCTTTCATGCGGGAGTGAAGATCTTGATAAGTTATCTCTTAAGCTTAGTTGTGATGACCGAATGAGGAGGAAGTTTCATGAAGAAAGAAGCTGAGCTTAATATGTCAATTCTAATGTCTCGACATCGCGCTACACATGAGCAGTTTATTAGATTGTAGGTGTTTTGAAGAATCACTGAAACTGTGAAGTTGAACATTTTTTTATGCTAGTTGAAGAGAAGGGAGAAGGCATCCAAGAGTTAGTGCAGTAGCAGGGCAATTCAGCCGGTGGTCAATTGGTGGTTGTTTGAGCTCTTTCAGTATTGTTCTTTGAAGGATTCAAAGTAGCAGTTTTGTAGGTCTATTTTTGGAAGATGCTGATATGCTCTCGTATGTTCCCTGCAAAGAGATATGTGTGAATGAATACGATTAGGAGATATGTCAGAACTGATGTTGAAACATCATTTCAGTTCTTTGCTCAGAGTAGAGTAAAAGATCAAGACACTGACCTTATCTGGAAGAGTTTTATGGTAGTCATGATGAGAAGATTCAGTAGATGGCAGTTACCTTGACTGGAGTTGAGTATTTATCTGCTTTTGAGGATGTGCTTGCAACTAATGACAAAATACATAGACGGGAGACTATGTGTATGTCAGGTGGTGGAGAATTTTCAAGGGTGAAGCACTTTGGAATTAAATCAACTGGTGGGGTTGATTGATGACTATGTACTTGGGGTATCATCCAAATTGTATGGGATGAGTTTGGATTAGAAGAGGTAGATTGATTGTGGAAAGACAAGTTGCTGGTTTCAAAAGATGTGAAGACATCATAATCTTGATGGTTGCAGCTTGATCAGTTTAAGTGGTTTGGAGCATGGTATTGTCTCTGGTTGTGAAGGTCGAGGATAAGTGGCAGTTATCTCTGGCTTTCTACTGACGACTCTACTAAGGGAAGTGACACTCTTTAGTATTGCTATGGGGTAGTCTAGGACTACTTATTTTCTGAAGATTCAGGTGTGGTTGATTTGAAGTCTTTGGAGTTTCTAAGCAGGATGGAGGTTGTCTACTCAAACTTGATTGTTGAATCAAGTCTATGAGAGCATGGAAATCTGTTTCTGCAAAGGGAGGAGGTTCTTCTGAGTGGCAAAAGGAGGAGCTGAATTCAACAGTTGGATGCCATAATGTTCTGACATCAAGCTTAACATCAGAAGTCTCAGCTGATGATAGGGTGATCTACAGGAATGAACAATAGGATGCTTCAAAAAGATCGTTCTCATGGCAGTTTGCGGGAGCTGCAGGAAGGAGAAGATGTTACATGACCATGGCTTAGGGAGTCTAAGTGTGTTTGCTTTTTAGCAAGTGGAACATGTGACTTGAAGATCAAGTTTCCTTGGTGGATCAAGATATCTTTGTGAGAGTTCTGACAAACGTGAAAAAGGTCAAACTGTGGCATTTGGTTGATCTCAGAAGTGGATTTGAAGAATCAATATAATCAGAGTGTGGCAGCTGGTTATTATTGAGGAGTGTCTTGGAACAAGTTACTCTTGGGCAGAAGGGTGATGATTGGAAGACTCAAGGAGATTATTCTTCTTGGTGGATGAGAATTTAATTCTCTAGTTCTTTGGATTACTATGCAATAGTAAGTCCAGTTGGTGAAGCATATCAAGAATCATGGTGATGATGTCTTAGTGTGTGACAGATGGTCTATCTTGGTTGGCTATCCTTGGTGAAGAATGATTATGCTCTGGTTCAGAAGCGTGGTACCTACTTTTTGCCTAAGGAGCATCTACATAGTCATACGGGAGAATGATGAAGTAGAAGGTCTGCCTTGGATGGAGAATGTAGAGAAGACTGGTGTAGATCATGCAGTGATTGATTAGACTGCCTTTGGAGAGTTAGCCCATGTGCTGCCGAGGCTTGAGAGAGAGTAATCATGTTTGAACAACTGGTGTTTTTCTGCTGCAAGTACCTCTTGAAGAAATTGGATCTCAGTAAAGCTTTTAAGTAAGCTGAGAATTCTTGGGGTCTGTAGGAAGGTGCTCATGTGCCTGAACCAAGATGTAGTGATGTCAGGTCGGACGGTGTGACGTAATGTCTTGTTTACTACTGCTTGGGATGAGTAGATACATTTGTGCTGCTGAACTTGTGCGAATATTTAGGGGGAGCATGATAGTATGTCATGCATGATTGCTGGAAAGGTGTGTTAGTTTATCTAATGCTGATGTCCTACATTATGTTACAACATCCTTGTCTGGAGTAGAGCTATGCGTGTGGAATTGGGAGAAGCAACGTTAGTGTCTAGAGTGGAAGTTATGACAATACATGACTACTCTCATGATGCAAACCTCATTCGGTGCGAAGAGTGTTGTCAGTAGAATGATCTGTTCAGAATGGCTGAAGATAAGGAGGGTAAAAAGAGGTTCCAGTCCATCTCATGTAAACATGACAGGGGGAGTACTTGTCTATGGATTCTGCAGCAAAGGTGCATATATTGCGGAGCTTGCATGCTAATCAAGCTTGTGGAGGTTGGTTAACTCATATGAGGAGATAATGTCAGATGACATGTTATTGGATGGCATGTTGGTGTGGACATAAATAGTTCTATCCATGTGAGGCTAATTGTTTGTATCATGAGCATACATGCGACTGAGGAGAAGCCTGAAGACAAGTTTATGCAGTTTTGGAAGAACCTTGTGAGGAACTTTGTTGATAGGAGTTATCACGCTTGTCTTGATGTGTGTGGAAGGCTTTGTGAGTTGTGCGAATCCAGCAGAAAAAGGAATTTGCTCGTGGTTTGAGGAGTCTTGGATTGGTAATTTGGTGAGCCAGCAGACAATGTCTGATGCGATGTCAGAACATGATATAGAACATGTTGCTCTTGAGCCAAACAAGGAAGTATTTTGGACGGTGGTGTAAGGATAAAGTGCAACACGTGGCTTCGACTGCGCATGAAACTGTTTTGGCACAATTTATGGGAAAAATCAGTTAGGAAATTATAAAAGTGGTCAAGACTGTTTAGGACGGAGGCATTGAATTTGGAAGGAGTTTTGAGTACCTAAAATGGCGTTTCCCTTGACTGATAACCTTGAAATATTCAAAGCTCGTTAATTCCTAAGTAACTGATCTGCTATATATATAGGGGTTATTCTTCTCTCCTTCAGCCAGTGAGTGTTCTCTTCTCATAAGTTCCTATGGCGTTTATTCGTGTTTGGGTGAGCACATCTTGGGTCTGGTTCTGTGAGGGTTTTCTTTGCCAATTTGTGGCTAAAAAGGGGGAGAAAAGAAAAGTTTGGGGGCCAAATGGTTTGCGCAGATGTCATGTCTGGAGGTTGCAGTTCCAGTTGTTGTAGAAGGAGGTCATACCCTTGAGTTGGTATTGAGTTTTTGTGACTTGTGTCCTGAGTTATGAGCACAGTTGTGACTTGTGTTCTGAGTTACCTGGGCTGGCAGAGTGGCACTTCTCAACGTGTCAGGTTATGCCACAGATTGGCCAGGGGGTCTGATCAAAGAAGGTGTGCAGAATTCTCTTATGCCACCATTGGTCTTTGATGAATAGACAAACATTTCTTTTCTGGAGGAGTCTTCTACATTTACTCCGGGTCTGGGTTGAAAGGAAAAAGAAATGTGTTGTATTAAGGGGGAGTGTTGGATATCTTCTTCCTCATGTGCACCTCCTGATGTACTGCCTGGAATTGCTGTTAGGTGGTGATGTTATGTTTAACATGATGTCCTGACATCATTCAAAGTTGCCCAAGAAGATGGTTCGCCATGGTTGCCGAACTCAGTAGTTGCTGATGAATGTAATAAGAGCTGTAATGTTTATATATGTGTTTTAGCCAAAATTAGCCAAAGGGGGAGATTGTAAGTTCGTGTAATTGGCTGGAATTTTGTTAAAACAATGCTGATGTCATGGTTGATGTTGCAACATGAGCTTCTAATAGTAGTGTTATGTATTGGCTAACATTCTGGTATGGAGTTATAGTACAGAAGAGTGATGTCACATGTGATGTTTTGACATCACTATACCAGAACATTAAAAACATCAGTTTGTGATGTTGCTAGGGCTGCGTGTAATGAGATATTCTGTTGAAAAGAACCAGAGATAGCAGGCGAAAATCATGGGCTAGATATATTTTGTTACAATCATTTGTGTGTTGCTAATTTAATGCAGAAAGATATGGAGAACGATTAAGTGTTAATTGAGAAGATTTGATTGAAGATTTAACTGAAGATCTATTGAAGAGCAGAATCGGTTGCAGATTGGATACAGAAGATTTGATATGATTTGAAGGCCCAAATCCAGTTGGGATTATATTATAAATAGTATGCTTGTAACTTAGGATAGGTACGGGTCCAAGATGTAGACCATTAGGGCTTTGTCTAAGTGAACCACTCGGGTTGTGAGATGGTCACTGTGTTTAACTCAGAAACCTGTAGGTAATGAGTTTAGTATTGTTCTTGGAGAAAGCTTTGAAGCAACTCCAAAGGTGTGTCATGGAAGTGTGTCTTCTAAGTTTGTGTGATAGAAAAGAGTTGGTAATCAAGCTGTTGATGCAGTGGCGGATTTGTTGACTGCTAAACATCATTACGATGATTGGGAGTGAGATGGAGTCTCTTACCTAGGGAGGACTTAGGTAGAAGGGTCATTGGGTAGTGATTGAATTAGGTAGATTGTCAACTGGTCTGTTGAGTCTGTAATTTGATACTACTAATAGTGGACTTCCTTCCTGGCTTGGTATGCCCCCAGATGTAGGTTGTTGAACCGAACTGGGTGAACAATTCAGTGTGTTATTTACTGTTTCTATTATTGCCTTGTTCAACAGATTGCGATGTTGTGACATTGCACAAAGACATCACACATCTGTACCAGAATTTCACAGGCCAGTAACGTGGTAAATGTACAGAAGCTGTAAGGATCTCATGGGATGGTTTTGAATGGAAAAGAAGGATGAGGAGCATATAAATGAAATTGTTAAATTAATGGCATATGTTAACTGTACTGTAACTCTAACCTTTGTCATTCACCAACTGTCTCTGTTGGTGCAACACACTATCGGATAATAAAACCCACGACTCATTCCAAACATGGGAGGCTTGTTCACATTACTTGATAGAAGCATAACCCCAAAAATCTTTCGAAGGTAATGACCTGATCCCAATTCACTTGTTTCCTTAATGGCTTCGATGAATTCCTGGCCATCTTCAAGGAAACCCATAACAAAACTTGCATCCCTAAAAGAATCGTATTGTGTATCACCAACCTTTTGTATTTCCTCATAAGTCCTAGGCCCCTTCACAATTGTCAGCATCATCCGTAAAAAATATAATTCTCTGGTAGAAGGAGGAACCCAAATCAAAATGCCAATTGTAAACCCTTTTTTTCGAGGCTTCCAGATTCTAAATCTTTTATGGTATACAAACATGCTAACGAATTGGCCATAAGTCAATTGCCTGGCCTGCTCATAAGTCTGATTTGTAATTAACCACGCTGAAAACATAGACTCTGTGGCTCTTGCCTTCTCTAAAACATTTTCCATTCGGTCATAATCAGTGTAGAAAAGTGGTTTCTCACCAATAAGGTGGAAAAACATACATTCAACCACTGTCTTCCTTCCATGAATGTTGTAACCGAAGATCCTCCATGCTGCCTCACATGGAGAGACGTATCGACAATCAACATATTGTTGTATTTCATCAACGACTTCGTTACCATCAGAGGTTGGATGCGTAGCATGCACAACGGATGCGGTAATTCTGTCAAAGCCTTTGTGAACATATTTGAATAGATATTTGATAGAAGTACTCTGATTACACCACTCCATGTTGATATGAGCAAGATATTTCAATAGTAACTTTGTGTTGTAGGGAACTACATGTCTATTGTCCAAAGGGATTCCATTTTTCTGGATGATGTGTGTTGTTGATCTTCTTTTGTACAGAGGATAACCCTCGGCATCAGCAATTGTATTTTCAATGAATCTCTTTGGAAAGAATTTAGTGCATTTTCTGTTCTTCATACACGGTGATGATTGATTAGACAAACCACATGGCCCGTGGACCATGTGTGCTTTGACCAAGTTGACAAAGTCGGATGACGTGCGGGGTCAGGTATTTCGGTGCTTATTACACGGTCAATGTTCGTTGGGGTTGGGTATTTACTTTCAGGATGTACGAAAACCAGTATATGTGCGTGTGGGAGGCCTCTCTTTTGGAATTCAATGGTATACATAACTGAAAGATGAAGAAAATGTAATAGATTTAACGAGTATAATAATAAGAATAAGGGCGCGTTATAGGAATAAAATTGATATCGTTGACGTACATGCCAAAACACGTCCAAGGACATGGTTCTTTGTTATATCGCACATAAGTTGGTTGAATTTGATTTTGAAGACTTTTGCTATAATATCAGGACAGTCGTGTGCATGTAAATTCTTGGGATCCAAATTTCATTTGATTTCAGGCCAATTTGGGTTGCGGGTAAAGGTTATAAAAAGGTCAGGAAAACCCAATTTACTTGATATTGCCGTGCCATAAAAATATAGTTGGTCCATGTACCTTTTGCCCCCGACAAATGTAGAAGGTAAAACCACACGCTTTCCTTGTTTGTTACCTTGTTGCGAAGTACCGACACCATCTTGTTGTTGTAAGTTGCTATACTTTCCAACTCTCAATTTATATTGATTTCTCCGTAACCAATTAAGACGCTCGGTCTCCATCAAAGTGTAGCCGTCAACCAAAATCTGCTGGAAGAGACGCCTTGAATGAAGTAAAGTCATAGGTTCAGTAATGTGTTCCTGTAGTCGGAAGGATAGCCAATCCTTAATGGTTTGGCGGTTCTGCTTGGTGACAATTTGTTCGTGTTTGTACTTGTGAAGTATATTCTCCATGTAACCATCTTCCCCATATGCAAAAATCAAAGGGTATTGGTAACCAAGATAAGCCAGGTGAAACTCATCGATCCTCTGTAATCCACCATCACGCTCATGGATTATGATGTCCCTCAGTTCACCAAAGTCTATATCACCGACAATGAGAGCATCCACTTCCAAAACTGTGGGCATGTTATATACGCGACCGTCACCCGTCCTACTTGAAATGAGCTTCAACCTCAAATCTTGGAAGGTACTCTCCTTCAAAATATCCATTGCCATTCTAAACACTTTTGCATGGACATTGTTCTCGTCCAACATCTGTTTCAAAATAATAGTAAAGTTAGCAAAACACATTCCAAATGTGGTTAGTGGGTACAACATATTTCTAATATAACATGGAATTCACGACCATTCACCTAAAACAATATAATCTGTTTTCAACCTTATTATCCGTGTCAAAAATGTATAGCTGGGCATACTAAGGAGGTTCATCGATTTCAAGGAGCATCGTTCCGATTTTGTGACAAGTTTGACCATGAAGTCGCAACGTAGGAGGATCCATGCCTTTGGAGTAAGTTGTGTCAAATTTCATACCGGGAGAAGTGAAGGAGAATATAGCATTGTAAGTTCAAATATTATCTTGGAAATTTTTACTATGTTTCGATATTCTATCATAGAGCAGTTGATGTAACAATGGAGGTGGCGTATTAATCAGTGGCAGGACCACCTTTCCACTTCTGAAGCATATTTGAAACTTTGCAACCGTAGTATGTATATTATTTTGTTTACGCTCCTGATACCACATACAAGCCTTACAATGATGGCATTCCCAAACTGGGACCCCAATATCAGCATATTTTGCGTTCATAAGAGATATGTTAGGTGTCGTTTATAATAGATGACAATTGCATAGTAAGTACATAATAATAGATGCGTAGAAGACAAAACCTTGTAGGTAAGAGTCAACAGGCTCCTCATAAGCTTCATCATCAGAATCGTATGAATCTCCCAAGGCATAATTAGAATCCGAATTAGAATTTTTATCATTTGAAGAATAAACAACGGCCATTATATGTGTAACGTTAATAGGTACAAAAGTAGAACATTGTGGCATATTGTTAAGTTGACTTGTACTGCAGGGTAGGTTGGGGTTGGATGCAACAATGTAAGAAGTAGCTGGAGTGTAAGATGTAGATGGTGAGTTTGAATTTGCTGTAGGAAATATTGGTGCGAGGGATGATATGCTTGGTGGTATACCTCCACATGTGCATGAAGTAATGTGGATAGGTGAATGAATATTCGTAGCGGTAGTGACATAGCTATTGCTAACTGTCTCGGTTAAATGCGAAGCAATAAAGGTCCGTGGTTCACATTGAGTAAATCTGGGACTTGTTTGCAGACATGTTTGTTCTTGTCTTGCTGAAACACCATGGATAGGTGTGGGTGTAACATGCATATTAGGGATTGCGCAAAGGGGAACAGGTGATTGAACATCACGGGGCCTTGTGGAATTGAAAGTGTGAAACAAATTGACCCCAGAATGCATTTGAAATCGTCTGCGTTTTAGTTGACCAAATTCTCCTATATGTCGCGTAGATGGTGTAGTATGAGTGTTGTAGCCTATTTCTGATAAAGGCGTCGAATCCTCCAGTTGGGATGAAGTAGAAACAAGAATAAATGGTGTGGATGATGTAGAATTTACATTCTCCTTATTGGCATTATGTTTGTTGAATTTTTTGTCCGTTAACCATTTTCCTTCTCTTCCTTGCAATGGAAGCAGGTGAGTCATTAGCATTAGGCATCATTTTCGGGACCTATTAATTTTGAAGGGAAACGGTACTCAGCAATGTATATGGTTGCAACTTCAACAAAAAATTTAAACACATAACATATTTAGAGTAGAGGATACCACCAACGATATCAAAATATTTACACAACTTATGTGCATAGCTGACAAAATATCACAGAGGATGTACCTCTTAAAAAATGGATAACAACTTCCTTTCGAAAAAGTAGAAGCTGGTGGTGGAAAATTTGAATTTAAAGTATAGAAAGTTTAAGATAAGGAGTTGAAGGGTACATGGTGAAAAATATAGATATAAAATAGCAAGTTTGCTAACATTGTAATATAGTATTGTTTAATAACAAAATAATAGTACAAAGTGAGCTTCCAATGTGAACTGACATTAATTGTTGAGTTGACATGTCTGCGACATTGGTTGGCAAAAGGAAGATATATTACTTTTGAGTGCATATCTCCATGCTTTTTGATGAAGAGTAATAAATATGACAGGGACAAGTTTGTAGGTGAAATGCTGATAGTCTAATATCCAAAGGATTGAAGAAGAAGCTAAGTAACCTTAAAATATTAATATAATGTTACGATACTATTGGATGGCAGTAAAAAGAGTAACAATTATATCACAAAAGTCATTATGACTATTCGGATAGAATCCAAATTGTTTATAACTCGGTATGGAAAGGCAATTTAAGTTTAGAAAAGGGCAATACATTAGGTAAGTTTTCAACCATGGTGTGTGTTTAATAATGAGTAGCATATGTGATCTTGAAGGCTGATCAGAATCCGAAGTGGGCCAAGAGAGACGTTTGTGATGCTGGGTGTATGAGATGAGGAGAGGGTGTACCTGCAAGGCACTCCAATGCTAAAGTAAGAATCGGGAGAGGAAAAAGGCAAGTATTGAAGCATGTGTTTCTTAGGATGATATGGAATACTTGACCCTCTCATTTGAGAGGGTTTTTATAATACCCCCATCGCGTGGCCAACGATCCCTATTTTCAGGGCGAAATAATCGTTTCCCGAAGAATAGGTAACTGCCAAAAACTAGTCGTTAGGATGGGCAGAGGTGCCCGAAACTAGCCATTTCCACGAGCAAGGACATCGTTCCGGGCACGGGCATCGTGCCTGTTTTTGGATGGTAGAGTCGTACATGACGGGCAGGAATGCCGAGGAGGAGCAGGAGACCTTGTAGTCCCTCTGACCATATGTGTCCAGTAGAGGGGCAGAAAGGTAAATGTTGTCGATATTGGCTGGACTTAGGCAAATGGGTCGTTCTGGGAGCAGAAGTGGATTGGGCCATGCTTATTCATTGGTCCATTCCAGAACAGGAGCCCCCCAAGTCGATGCTCCTGAGCATGGGAGTGATAACTTAAGGATAACTCGCAGCCCCATGGAGCTCTGAAAGAGGTCGTTGTTTGTCGACGAGGTGGAGTTGTCCTTTGATGCCCGGGGGTTTTGGTGCCCGCGGGATGTGCAACGTTGCTCAGTTCTCCCGGCATGCGGGGAGACCAACGGTTGAGGTAGTCTGAAAAGACGTGATGCCACGTGTGTCTCGAGCCTTGTGCAACATTATTCACGTGATGATGTCTAGGCTAGGGTCATGATGATGCCCCTAGCCACGTGTGCTTGTGCACGTGCCTTCTTAGTGCTTATAAATAGAGGGAGAAGCTGCTCATTTGAGATTTTTGCTTCTCTCTCCTTCCTCGTTCTTCTTTCTGAGTTTCCAGTCTATTGGCACCGTCAGCCACCGTATCAGCCACCATACCAAGCTCCGAGCAAGTTCTTCGACCCTTCAAATCTTCCCCGACCACGTAAGTCACTCACTTCTAGCTTTGTTTCTAACTTTTTGGCTTCATTTTGTTAGAATGCATGTGGCTAGGATGACTTTAGGTAGTTACCGTATTGGTTTTCGGTGAATGTTGGTGGTGGACAGTGGCTTTTGCCACTTTCTTCCATCGTCGTGGTCACCAGAGCTTTTAGGAACTGTAGATTTATGTTATTTTTCGGCGCTGTTGTGATGACGAGCGCAAGCGTAACCGGAGGAGTTCCTGAGTTTTCCGGCGCTCTCATGAGTTTTCCGATGAATGTATGAGTTTTCTGGTAGAGCTTCAAACAGAAATCTAGGTAGTGGCTCGGGGAGGATCTCCCCATACATGCGGGAGGGGTTGCCTCCGGGCATCTCCTCGCATAATACCCTCGTGCTATTTGATTTAGGGCTTAGGCCAGGGACGTCGTCCATGGCCCGTTGCACGCCTTTTCACTTGACTAGCGGTGGAAGGGTGGATTTGATTTTGCAGTCGAATTCACTTTTGTCCTCTGCTTTTCAGATGAACGAGATGGCACATGAACCCGATAAAGAGATTCTCATAGACTCGTCTGAGGAGAGATCTTCGGAGAGAAGTGATACTGAGGCTTCAACTGCCCCCAGCAATGTCGGGGAGAATCATGAGCATGCTTCCGCGGAGGAGTGGATGGTCACGGAGCCCGCTGAGCATGCTTCTGTCTTTGCTTCCTATATCGGGGACGTCTTCACGAATGTAGGGTCAGAAGGGGAGTGAGAGGTGCACTTACGAAGTCAGGATGACTGCATATGTACGGATTAGAGGTTCCCGATGTACGAGTATGCTTTTAAGGACATAGTGTCATACCCCAAATTTTGACCACTAAGATTTCCCATTATTGTGTAAATCATCACCACAATATGGGTACACCATCATGCCTCATTAGTCTCACCAAAGATGGGTGAGCATCCCCTACAATCAAAATTAGGGTTTCAGACCCTCTTAGAGCTCTTAGACAAATGATCAATCAAGGAATGACATGATCTTCAACTTGTCTAGCCTCTCAAACATCCCCAATGGATCAAGAGGACTCCCACCTCAAGGATTAAGCACAAGGCTACAACATTCTGAGTGGATTAAGCCTCAAGATCGCCAGTGTCACCAAATTAGGGTTTTGGTCGACCAGGGCCTCCAGATGGAAATTTTCCTCTGGGCATGAGCCAATGCTTCAAAGCATAACCTAAGATGCTCCATGGGACATCATGAACCCAATCATCAAGTCAATTTTGCCTCAGGGGATGCATTCATAAAAAATCAGGAATTAGGGTTTCTTGACCTAATTCACCCATAAGTTGACTTTTGGGACAAAACATGAGCCAAGACCTCAAGGCATGATTTGAGGGTCTCCAACACACCACATTGATCCATTTGCAACAATGGATTGATCCAAGAAGCTTGAGCAACAAGTTTCAATTTCATCAGAACCACAATTAGGGTTTCGAGGGAAAAGTCAACTGTGCCTTTGACTTTTGACCCAGGCATGCTCCCAAACCTTGGGACATGATTCAATACACCCTATAACACCTATGAAATCAATCCATCAAGTTTGATTTAGGTCAAGGACTTGATTTCATAGAGGATCACACAGTTTGGAGTTCATCTGACAAAAAGTCAACTGTGCACAATAGTCAACTTTGACTTTTTGAGATTTTTTACAATTATGGTTCTTTGACCCTAAATTGATGTTAATGTGTGATTAGAATCATTATTCATCAAGAAAAATCAAGAAAAGTGGGATAACTTGTAAAAGGGGTAACCACAAAAACTTAGAAATTTTTCTAAGTTATGTAACAAAGTGGCTAGGGTACCAACTTTGGAGGATCATAACTCCTAAAACACAAGGCCATTTTTCCCCATTCAAAGTTGGATTTGTAGCTCTCATAGCACTCTACAAAAGCTTCAAACACAACTCATTCCAATTCCTCATGGATTTTAAGTTATGGAATGATTATGATCAAACCGTTGTTGTATCCAAAAGGTATAAAAAAGGTATCAAAACCAACTATGATCAAACAATTGTTGTATCATATGAGGGCTTTCCAAAATGGCCAAGAACTCCATCAAATTCCACTTGAGCCATGAGATATGACAATGGCAATATGCCTTGCTGAAAACTGTCAAAGCAAGGCAGATTTGTGCATTTTGCTCGATTTGCCAAATTTGTGCAAATGACAAACACACTTATCCATCTGAACACCTCAGGGGGAGACCAAGGAGGGACAAACACTGATCCATAAGCCTCCCAAGTCTTTAGAACCAAAAGTAGCATGCCAAACCTAGAAATGCCTAAACGAGGGACAAGACTCCAATTTTGGTTAGGAGCATTTAATGGATGCACCAAGGTGGCATGGACTGAGCCATTTCCAACTGAATTCAGTCAAGACATATCCAAGACCAAGGGAACCAGCAACCTGTACCCTAACCTCTAGTCAATGGCTAGAGGAGACTTGGATTCTCATTGATCAACATTGGCCAAACCTCTGCAGCAGTTGCCATTCACTATTGCTTGCAAAATAAACTTGCTCTACTATAAATAGAGCTCATTTGTAATCAGTTTGAGTACACCAAAGCCATCAAACAGATGTTTTCCTCAAAATCACCTTCTCACTTCCAAATTTTCCTTCCAAAGCAAGTCACCATCGGGTTTTGAGTTTGAGAGCAATTTCAATCAAACCAATCACACACACACCCCATAAACATCATATAGAGGTGATCCAAACACTCACAAGTGACCTGTAACACCAAAATCACAAAGTCATCTCTCAAAACCTCAAAATTGGACTTTTGTGCATTTTTCAAGCCATGTCTTGATTCAGTCACTTTCCAAACCAGATAAAACCTCAAACACACTCCAAATATCATCCTTGAACTGTCCCAAATGCTTCCACACATCTGGAACACCATTTGAGAGAGTTGTTATTTTGGCCACTTTTGCCCTTTTTGCAAGAAAGAGCTCAAACTTGTTCCTGAGGTTTCCAGCTGATTCCAACCATCCTAAAAGCTTCTAAGAGATCATTTGAGAGTGTCCAAAGCACCAAATCATTTATGGAACAAAGCCCTTGGCAAATTGCATAAAAGCTCCAAAAAGAGGTAAGCATCACAACTTGAATTCTTTGAATCATGCTTTCCTTTGATGTCCATTGATCATGCATCTCTTATACATGTTATATGTGTTGTGTTTGCACCAATTTATCATGTAATTCATACCTGTACCAAGAGATAGCGCAAAAAATGCAAATCATGGCCTATTTTAAAACCACTACCGGGTTATTCAATAAGAGCATGATCTGAAAAAAACACCACCATCATTGGATTCCTTGGGAAATTCTAGGCAGGATAGACCTAAATTTTGTCCCAATCCATGGAGAAATGAGAAAGTTATGGCCTTCACGTTTTTAACCAAAATCTTGCCATGCCTTGCCTTGGGCCAGGCCAAAAACAAGGCAAGCCTTGTATATTTGTGGATGTGTTTCAATCAACGGATGTATCACTACCCCAGTGGTAAGGCGCGCGCCCTGCACACAAGAGGTCTGGGGTTCGAATCCCCCTCGGCCCAGATCCTCTTTTTTCCCACTTTTTTCATATTTTTCATATTATTTTTAATGATTTGAAAAATTAATAACTCCCTAAATTTTAATTATTTTTTATTGGCTCTTTTTGCAAAAAATCACAAAAATGTTGAAATATTTTATTCCACAAAAAAATCAAATTTATATTATTTATTTAATATAATTAGTATTTTTGTGAATAAATTCATTTTTAATTATTTTTAAACATTTAAAAGTGAATATTTATCTTGAAAATCAAAACCAAATGAGTTTTAATTCATCTTGTGATTAAAACCTCATTTTTCAAATCTTAAACAAAAATCACAAGTGGTTTATTCAAACTTATTTGGTATTTTTTTATCATTTTATTGATTTTCTTTAAATATTTACTTTTAAAGGAAAACAAAATTAAGGTTTCTTTGATTTTCAACCATCACAAATCTTTTTCAAACGTTTTTGGGCCTCTAATAGAGTGTAAGACCCAATTCTTTTTTAAACCAAAACCTTTTTGGGCCTCAATGCATTGTATAAGACCCAGTACGTTGAAGAAATCTCGGTGCGATCGTCATTTTTCAAACAAAATCATCTGGGCCTACCCTCGTGTTATAAGCCCCATTCCTTTTCTTTAAACACCTTTGGGCCTCTTGAGAGAGTGTAAGACTCATCCCTTTGTACAGAAAACCTTTTTGGGCCTCAGTCACTTGTATAAGTCCCTGTACAATTTCAAAACAACATTGCAATCACTAATAAAACCTCGGGCCTCTCCTTGAGCTGTAAGCCCCAACAATCTTTTCAAAACACTTTCTCCTTTAATTTAGAATATAATATTGTTATCAAAGCTTTCTTTGTTGAACAACTAACTAAATAGCATGGAAGCACTACAACCGAGTAAGTGTTTACCCGCTTTCTTTATTCGCTTTCATATATATATATATATATATATATAACTGTATTGTGGGGCTGCTCACTGTAAGTCTTCTTTCACATCCTTTTATATACTTGTCAAATATAAACTGTGTAATACTAGTATAGTTATTTTGAGTTTTCCCCGACAACTACGTCTAGCACTAGTTAAACCCTGTTGGTCGCTCTTAAATACAGTCAAAATTAGATCCCCATAGGATAACCAGATACAGTCTTTCCTCCTCTTGGGGTTAAACAATATGGAAACGTGAAAGGCAACATTATCGGTGAACCCTTTCTCAGACTGTCACTCTTAGAAATTGTCAAAGAAACTCAACTCCCCAGAGTTGATCTATTCTCCGTGAATAGCATCTCTTTAGTTTCTTCCAAATTCTCGGACTTTCCTGGCTTGATCTATTCTCGGTGAATGGCATGTCTTCAACTTCTCGGGGTTTGGGGAGCCACGGGCTTCTTAAAAGTATCCCTGCCTCCTCTTGGGCGTTGTACAAGGACCCGTCGGCTTCTTAAAAGCTCTCATGCCTTCTCTTGGGCTTAGTACAAGGACCCAGAGACCTCTACAAGTATAGGAACAGAACCTAGTCATCAATTTTCTAGAGCTGTCTTTCTGAGTCAAGTGTCTGACCAGTTAATAGGTTGACCTTCATCCCTTAACATACCAGCCTTCTCTTGGGCACATACAAAGATCATTCACTTATCTGAGAATCGATTTCTCAAAACACCAGTAGACTTGGAGAGTCTCAATACCCTTTGGATTTCCCATTTCCTTAAAGAACAGGAAATAACCCTGATCCTCTGATCAGTACCAAAGCACAACCTTACCTTTAATCGTTCCCTTTATAAGAACTGATTTTTTTCTTTTATCCAACATACTGGACATGTCACTAAACTGAAACAGTCACCAGCACAACTAGCCTCCTCTTGGGCTTTATACAATGATTCTCCCCACACTCTCTTGTTGAGTATAAAAGACCCTCTTGTTGGGTCAATTCCCTTCTAGCCTCCATCTCGGGCTTCGTACGAGATAGAAAAACACTCTCTTATTGAGTATAAAAGACTTTCTTGTCGAGTCAAACACCTTTAGCCTCCGTATTGAGCTTCATACAAGGCACATATAAACCACTCTTTTGTTGAGTATAAAAGACTCTCTTGTTAGTTAATCTCCCTTCAGCCTCTATCTTGGGCTTCGTACGAGACAGCAAAACACTCTCTTGTTGAGTATAAAAGACTCTCTTGTTGAGTCAATCACCTGTCAAACAGACTCTCTTATTGGGTCACAAACCTTTTAGCCTCCATCTCGGGCTTCGTACGAGACACTAAAGCACCCTCTTGTTGGGTCAATAGCCTCCTCTTAGGCAATGTATAAAGAAAACCCGGGTTGAGTCAATCAAACTTTTAGCATCAAAGTTGTGCCTTGCTCACAGCATACAAACATCAATAACTTCTCCTTAGAGATGACAAATTCTCTCTCATCCAACCCTCTAGTTTCACGTATTGGGCTTTGAACAAGACACCAAAACACTTTTTTCCTCCCATAGAATAAGAGGAACTACGATCTCTCTGATTTCCCTGTTTCATCAAACGGGAATACGTAGGCACAAGATTGAAAAATCTTAGCGAGCATACTAATCAAAAACCCAAAATCCAGTATCTCCACCAAATCAACCCAAAAGCATCAAATTTTAAACACATTACCAAAAACCCCACAAATAATCCAGACATTGTGTTCTTACCAAAATAACCGAGGATTGGGCCCCACATCCACATAGCATCTGTAACCTAACAGACCGCTGTTCAAACTCAGTATGCAAGTTGGGTTAATTGGAGACATCTATTTCCCTTACTTAATCAGCTCAATAGGATAAAAAAATGAATCAAACTGTAGTACCCAAGCGATCGTGACTCAGGACCATAAAAATCGCGCTACAGGAAAAAGTGGCGCCCACCGTGGGGCACTATTTCTCTTTCCTACCATCCTTACGGTAGAAACCTTGAGTTCACAAAATGTCACAGAAATGGCGACTCTGCTGGGGAGTCATTGTCTGTATAGGATCATAAGACTAGAGGTCAAGGATGATTAAGACAAATATATATACTGCTTTTCCTAATTGATATCTGTCTTTATTTTTCTGCTAATGGGAATGCGTGTGCCGTATGTGGAAAGATTGAGTATACACCTAAGATAGGTGATGGCAACGCGAGTAATCTTGCGGGGAGTGAATCCCAGTTAAGAGTCCCCGATCGACCATCAAACTCAGTGGAGACTCCCTTTGCAGATGCATTGCCTATACGACTTCGGTTGTTGAAAGTAGTGTGGTCGACTGGGTTATTAGAGAAGCTGAGGTTTTTAGTAGACTAAAACCATTTTGTAGTGCGGAAGCTATCGGAAATAGTTGTCACACGATACTACCCTCATCTGAGATCACTCTAAGATACATCAGCTCGCTGGCGATCCACTTGATGTTGTTATCCTAAGAGGGATCAATGATTTTGCGGACAGGTACAAAAAATCACTAGTATAAACCTTTAGGGGGGGGGGTAGAGCCTTGACTTCATGACACCGACCCTGTGACCCCATGTTTTTTCTATGTTTTTGTGTGCTGCATTCATATATTCATTTAAAAAGCATTAAAACAAAGAAAAATCTTCTCTTCTAGTCTCTCTTTTTCAAATTAAACTAAGACAATGATTGCAAATGTCAGAGAAAAGAGATTGTGCTAATGGATGTCGGTAGAAGGAAAACTCATAAGTACACCTTCAAGGTTCCAAAGTTAGAGGATTTGAGAGGTTTGGCGAGAATGATCACCAACCACAAGGCTTTCAGAGCCAAGTATGGAGGACTACTGTCTCTATTAAGGGTCCATGTAATCGAAGAAATCCTGTCCACACTAATCCAGTTCTACGATTCGGTCTATCACTGTTTCACATTCCCGGATTATCAGCTAGCACCAACACTGGAGGAGTATTCTCACTTGATTGATTTGCATATCACTGATCAAGCTCCCTTTTCTGGACTGGAAGAAATTCCAAAAGATCAAACTATTGCAAGAGCAATTTATTTAGATGAGTCAGAAGTCAGGACTCACATGACCACTAAGGGTGGCATCCAAGGTTTGCCAGCCCAATTCTTGATAAAGAAAGCCCTGTACTTTGCCAGTATAGGGAACGTGGCCGCTTTCGAGAGCATCTTCGTTTTGCTCACCTACGGGTTATTTTTGTTTCCCAACATAGATAAATTCGTAGATATCAACGCCATTAAGATTTTCTTGATCGGAAACCCTGTATCGACCTTACTCGCAGATGCGTATCATTCGGTACACTTAAGGAATTTATACAGCGGAGGAATGATCTTGTGTTGTGTACCCTTGCTTTACAGATGGTTCACTTCCCATTTGCCCAAGTCTGCTGCATTTTTGGATCAAAAGAATACTTTACGTTGGTCGCAGAGAATCATGTCTTTTACCAACTCCGACATCGATTGGTACAATCGAATCTACGACGGGATCAGGATCATTGACCGTTGTGGAAATTTCCCAAATGTACCCCTTATAGGAACTAAGGGAGGAATCAACTATCATCTGGTGTTAGTTCGTCGTCAATTTGGATACCCAATGAGGCATGTCCCGCACAATGCTCATCTGGAAGGTCTTTTCTTCAAGGAAGGAGAAAATGACAGGGCACTAAAGACAGAAATAGTGCATGCTTGGAAACTCTAGGAAAATCGGACTGTGTCTCGGGGGAGCCTTATCTCCACTGGGTACAAACTAGAGCTCTCAAGCTGAGGATGCCTTACCCTCGTCAGGAAGTTCTTCCATTAAGGGACTCTGCCCTTTATTTTATGTTTGAGACGGAAAAGCTTCAGGTTACTCTCAGCAAAGTTCAGCAGGAGAAGAGGTCTTGGAGGAACAAGTACCGTATTCTCAATGTGGAATGTAAGAAAATACAGCAGCTATTAAGAGAAAAAGATGCTCTGATTGAGATTTTAGAGCAACATGCTGTAGAAAATCAAGATGACCAAAGGAATTTGCTCGCTCCTTTCACTTGGCTAAGGAATGACAACCCGACAACGGCCGAAGAGCCCCGGTCAAAGAAAAGGAAAGTACCAGAACCAGCACCTGAGCTCTCCTCAGAGAGGACTCGGGATCCATTAGTTTAGATTTCCTTTTACAACACTATGTAAATTACTGTATTTCCATTTCCGCAATCCTTTGAATTCAATAAAATGGGGTTTCCCCACTGTTTGATATTTGCAATCCAATTGTCGAAGTTTACTTTAAATAAACAAAAACATATAATTAATATAATCATTGCATATCATTCATCATTCTCGCGTAAACGCATCCTTTTTACCTACGAATCTCACGTTTGTGTCTCGATTCTAGAGCCAAAATGTCTCATTCGTACAATACTCGGGCCAATCGTCAGAAAAAGATGGATGATCTCGAGGAAGAGAACAGAGAGTTGAGGGAAGAGATCGACACTCTGAAAGAGGATCTGAGAAAACTTCATAACGACATGCAAGCTCTAGCAGAAGCTCAGATGCAGCAACCGAGGACTGTGATCTCAGAGATCACATCAACGCCCATAGTGGAAAAGTATGATCCTAGGTACAAAATGTCGAAAGATCGTCCCTAGGGCATGCCACTTAACTATATCCCGGAAGGATATGTTCCGCCAATCGCTGAGGATCAGGGAACCGCAGTAGGAACCGCTGGGCCTAAAGGTTACAAACTTTGGGAAAGCGAAGATGCCAGGGGCATGACAGCAACTCCTGAAGTTTACAAACTTCGGGAGACCCCGAGAGTCTCGGCCATAATGAATATACCACCACCCGTGGTACACACTGTCCCGGAAGGATAGATTCCACAGATACCTTCTGGTGGAAACGACAGCATGTTCGATAGAATGAATGAGTTCCAGGAACAGTTCCTGGAAATGCAGAAAGAGCTGCAAGCCCTTCGCGGTTAGGATTTATTTGGAAAGGACGCCGCGAACCTCTGCTTGGTCCCCAATGTGAAAGTTCCACACAAGTTCCAGGTACCCGACTTTGAAAAGTACAAGGGTAACTCTTGCCCTCAGATCCATTTGGTGATGTACGCTCGGCGAATGTCAGCTCAGACAAAGAACCAGGAGCTGCTCATTCACCACTTTCAAGATAGTTTAACCGGTGCCGCATTAAAATGGTACATGGGTTTAAACCGTGCTACGATCGGCACATTCAGAGATCTTGGCGCTGCCTTCGTTCAACAGTATAAATACAATCGGGACATGGCACCGGACAGAGATCAGCTCAGATCGATGTCACAAAACGACAAGGAAACATTTAAAGAATATGCTCAGAGATGGCGTGAAATTGCCGCTCAGATTTCTCCACCTTTGGAGGAAAAAGAGATGACAAAGATCTTCTTAAAAAGCTTGAGCTCATTTTACTACGATAGAATGGTTGCCAGTGCGCCCAGTGACTTCACCGAGATGGTGGGCATGGGAGTTCGTCTTGAGGAAGCAGTCCGGGAAAGACGTTTAGTTAAAGACGCTGGATCATCAAGCAGTACAAAACGATACGGTAGTGCTCTCCCTAAGAAAAAAGAGCAGGATATTGGGAATATCTCTCTCGGAAAGCAAAGGCAACGATACCAACCAGTAGCAGCTATAACTCCTGCTATTAACCATGCGCCTGTTCCTACGTATCAACCTTAGGTTGCGCACAGCTAACCTAATCAACAACAATATCAGCAAAGGACACAACAACCTCTTTAGCGGGCTCGTCCTCCATATAACAACAACCGTACAACACGACCACCAGGGTTTGATCCTATACCCATATTGTACACAGAACTGTTTCCATTATTACTGGTCAAGGGGCATGTCCAAACCAAGTCTCCTCTTACAGTACCGGAAACTCCGCCTTTTTGGTTCAAAGCGGATCAGACTTGTCCTTACCATCAAGGAGGACCAGGGCATAACATAGAAAACTGTCTCAGTTTCAAATCCGACGTACAAAAGCTTGTTAGGAGCGGGGTCTTATATTTCAAAGATACGAATCCAAATGTTCTCACGAACCCGTTGCCTCAACACGAGAAAGCTGCAGTCAATTTGATAAAGGGAGAGTCCAATAACAGCTATCAAATTCATGATGTACTCTTATTAAGGGCCAACTTGGTCAAGATGCGTTGTAGACAGAGTGGATATGGCCATGTGCCACCTCATAATTATCACCAGTGTGATATCTGCTCTAAAAACAATCAAGGATGTTCTGTGGTGCAATCCGCCCTACAGGAACAATTGGATCTCAGGTGGATCCAAGAGCATCGAGTTCGTGGAGTCAACATAACCTATATGATTTCCAACATCATTCAGAACCACGACATTTGTGCAATGAATGTCAACTTGGTGGTGATGCACTCAAGGCAAAGCCAGTACCATAATATGTCGCGGCATGATTACAATTCCTGTCTGACTTGCTCGGTAAACAAACAGGGATGCTCTTTTGTACAAGAGGCCCTCCAGCGTCAGATGGATCTTGGGTGGATCCAGGACTACCATGATAGAAATCCTTATCAGATCAACATGATCCAAATCTTTGATATTCATTTGATTAATACCAGCTTGGTGGAGTTACACGCCAAGCAGGTTCAACTTGGTTTTCTCACTTCTCACGATTATCTGAACTGTAAAGTATGCAGTGAGAGTAACCAAGGGCGCACTCTTGTTCAAAGAACTTTACAACACTTGTTAAACCACTGGTGGCTTCCGATCCATCTGGATGAAGACACACAACAAATAGTGTGCTTAATGGGAACCCTACTCGGCGTCAAAGTCAGGATGTCCGATCTATGGAAACTGACCTACTGAGGTTACACTGTATTCAAAGCGGGCATGGCCAGGTGCCACCACACAACTATGAACGCTGTAGAGTCTGCTCGGAGAATAACCAAGGATGCTACCTTGTGCGGGCAGCTCTTCAAGGTCAGCTGGGTCGTAAAGAGATTCACCCATGTCCAAGTTCTGAGCCAATCAACTGGACGCCGGACTACTTCGCTGATCAAAGCAAAGACGTTGTCATAATCTCTGATTATCAACAGAACAAGGATGTTTGTACCATCACTTTCTGCAACAACTTAGGATTCAGTGAAGAGGATTTGCCCGAGGAGGGCAAACGCCACAATATGGCCCTCAATATCACAGTCAACTGCCAGGACGATGCTTTAGCCAGCGTACTGGTAGACACCAGATTGGCCATCAACGTTATGCCGAAGTTCACTTTAATGCGACTATCATTCCAAGGATCCCCGATGAAGGGCAGTGAGGTCATCGTCAAAGTCTTTAACGGATCTCGGAAAACAGTTATCGGAGAAGTCGACCTTCCCATAACTATCGGCCCTCACACTTTCCTAATCACTTTCCAGGTCATGGACATCCGAACAACATACAACTATTTATTAGGAAGACCTTGGATACACCAGGCTGGGGCAGTCACTTCGACGCTGCACCAGAAACTGAAGTTCATCAAGAACGATCAACTCGTCACGGTTTGTGGAGAACAAGCCTTGATTGTGAGTAACCTGTAATTATCTACTTGTATAGAACCCGAGGAGGTTGTTGGAACTCAGTTCCAAGCATTTTCGGTGAGCAATCAGAATCAATCAGAGAAAGGAACCTCGGTTTCCTCATACAGAGATGCTCTCGAAGTGATCAAAAGTAACAATACGAAAGTATGGGGGCAGCTTGCATTCCTACTGATAATAAAACAAAAAAGAGTCTTGGTTTTTCTGCGACCTGCACCCAGACAGCTGCTAACGATGAAAGTCTTCATCCCATTCAGAACTTCTTCCACAGTGGAGGTTTCCTTCACCCAGTGCCTCAAGCAGTCCATACCATCAACGAGGGAGATCCCTCTGATACAGAGGAAGAATGGAAGTCCTATCTTAACGAGGACGACTATATGTCTCAGGAAGAAGTGCCTATGCCATTTTGGTATCCCGCACAGAGTCCGAGATTTATACCCAGGTCAGATGTCAGAATGATATATGGAGATTGTGATCCGAAAGTATGTCGTGCTCCACCGAACTCATTAGAGGAGGACACTCTGATGAAAGATAACTTTGACCACTACTATTATGGCCCAATGGATGACCTGCCTATCTGGCAGCCGTACCCAGGAAACTCGGGGCAAGAAAACGAGCCGAACAATGAAAATTAGCTGAGCATCATTGAACAGAATACCTGCGTCCCCACCATGTCATAGGATCAACACTCAGGTCATTCAGAAAATATCCAACATGACGATGAATTTGCAAAGCTTGCAGGACTAGAATTAATCAACTATGCTTTTCCCGAGGTCAACGTCATCGAAAGGGATGACTCCTCCAGTTCCACAGAAGTGTGGGACACCTTAGGACAACCAAGTGGAAAATACGACTTTATGGTCAAGTACACTGCTCCTGAAAGCTCTCGTATCAGGCTCGAAGACATCCAGCCTACTGGATGGGGAGATTTACCTGAGAGCATAAATACTATGCAAAATACAACAAAGGAATCCTCCTACGACAAGTATGCCTGGGAGACAGATTCCAATGATCCTGCTCTACCAGAAATCAGCATTATTTCTGAAGACAAATCAAGGAAGGTATCATACTTTGTGATTCACCGAGGAGTTCGCCGCCAATGGGTTGCTGTCGATGTTCCGAATATCGTTCATAAGTCTAAGTAATTGCCATCTTTACTTTAACCTTTCACCCTGCCCAAGTGAAACGGCTGTTTTGATAGGGCTTACTTTCTGTAATTACCCCTCTTCGCTTTGCCCAAAGCGACAGAGTTTTGTTTTATAAGGCTGTAGTTTCAAGAATCGACTTGTTCATGAATAAAATAACGCCGTTCTGTAATCTCTGCATTAATTGCTGTTTTTTCTTTTTTGCTTTTCTTAGAAAATGGTAATCCTAAAAAATAACTCAATAATAAAAACAAGCAGTTTTTAAAAAAAAAAATACACCACACGCACTCTTGCATTTCTCTCTATCTCTTCTAAAACACGAATCATCACGTCATGCAAATTGTTTGTTTTAAACCCCGTTGAGATATACGATCCAATACCTTCTCCCGACTTTGAATTCCCGGTATTTGAGGCTGAAGAAGAAGAGGACGAAGAAATTCTAGAAGAGATCTCCCGATTACTCAGACAAGAGGAAAGGTCCATTGAACCTCACAAAGAGCCGTTGGAAACGGTAAACTTGGGTTCGGAAAAAGAGAGAAAAGAAGTCAAGATTGGGGCACTGCTCAGTCCAACTGCCAAA
This sequence comes from Lathyrus tuberosus, assembly GCA_022829125.1. Taxonomy (NCBI): domain Eukaryota; kingdom Viridiplantae; phylum Streptophyta; class Magnoliopsida; order Fabales; family Fabaceae; genus Lathyrus; species Lathyrus tuberosus. The sequence continues at coordinate 2,066,032 of JALAZF010000603.1, read as the reverse complement.
GAGAGTTTGGCAAAGCTTCTCAAAGAATTTCCCGATGTATTCGCTTGGTCCTATCAGGATATGCCAGGGTTGGATACCAGCATCGTGGAACATCATCTACCGTTAAGGTCAGAATGTCCGCCAGTAAAACAAAGGTTGAGAAGGACTCACCCGGACATGGCCATCAAAATCAAAGAGGAAGTACAGAAACAGATTGACGCGGGCTTCCTGGCCACGTCAGAATATCCTCAATGGTTAGCCAACATCGTACCCGTTCCGAAAAAGGACGAAAAGGTCAGAATGTGTGTCGATTACAGAGATCTAAATAAGGCTAGTCCAAAGGACGACTTTCCTTTACCACACATTGACATGCTGGTAGACAGTACAACAAAGTTCAAAGTTTTCTCCTTCATGGATGGATTCTCGGGCTATAATCAAATTAAAATGGCGCCGAAAGACATGGAGAAAACTTCGTTCATCACCCCATGGGGCACTTTTTGTTACAAGGTAATGTCGTTCGGTTTGAAGAACGTCGGGGCAACCTATCAAAGGGCCATGACTACTCTCTTTCATGACATGATACATAAGGAAATCGAAGTATATGTCGATGATATGATTTCCAAATCTAGGACAGAAGAGGAGCATGTGACCCACCTGTCAAAGCTATTCGAGCGGCTGAGAAAGTACAAACTCTGCTTGAATCTCAATAAATGCACCTTCGGTGTCCGTTCAGGGAAACTCTTAGGGTTCATCGTCAGCCAGAAAGGAATTGAGGTTGATCCTGACAAGGTCAAGGCCATTCAAGAAATGCCTTCTCCAAAAACTGAAAAACAAGTTAGAGGATTCCTGGGACGTTTGAACTACATTTCCAGATTCATATTCTTCATGACGGCAACGTGCGCGTTGATTTTCAAATTACTCAAAAAGAACCAGGACTGTGTTTGGACAGAGGACTGCCAAACTGCCTTCAACAGTATTAAGGAATACCTATTAAACCCACCGATTCTATCACCTACAGTGGAAGGAAGACCACTAATCATCTACCTAATAGTCTTGGAAGACTCCATGGGTTGTGTACTTGGCCAACAAGACGAAACGAAAAGAAAGGAGTCTGCCATTTACTATTTGAGCAAGAAATTCACCGACTGCGAGACTCGGTACACTATGCTCGAGAAAAATTGCTGCGCTCTGGCTTGGGCAGCCAAACGTCTGTGCCAGTATAGGATTCATCACACTACTTGGCTAATCTCCGAAATGGATCCAATCAAGTACGTTTTTTAAAAGCTTGCTCTTACGGGAAGGATTGCCCGTTGGCAGATGTTGTTATCAGAATATGACATCGAGTACCACGCTCAAAAAGCCGTTAAAGGAAGTATTTTAGCCGATCATTTGACTCATCAACCGATTGACGATCAAGAATCAATCAGGTTTGACTTCCCAGACGAAGATGTCATGTATCTAAAAATGAAAGACTGTGATGAACCGCTACCCAGTGAAGGGCCAGAACCAGGTTCCCAGTGGGGACTTATCTTTGACGGAGCTGTCAATCATTACGGAAACGGAATTGGGGCAATCATTGTTAACCCTCAGGGTACCCATATTCCTTTCACCGCCAGACTTACGTTCAAGTGCACAAACAACAAGGCCAAATACGAAACTTGTATTATGGGTCTCGAAGAAGCGATCGACTTAAGGATCAAAAACTTGGACGTATATGGCGACTCAGCCCTGGTTATCAATAAGATCAAAGGAGATTGGAACACATACCAATCAGGACTGATTCCTTACAAAGACTATGCGAGAAGGTTGTTACCCTTCTTCAACAGAATCGAGTTTCACTATATCCCTCACGAAGAGAATCACATGGTTAATGCCTTAGCCACTCTCTCTTCCATGGTTAGTGTAGGTCAATGGAACGACCTACCTAAGATTGACATAATGCGCCTTGAAAGGCCCGCTTACATCTTCACGATTGAGGCAGTCATAGACGACAAACCTTGGTATCACGATATCATATGCTTCCTTCAGAAACAAGAGTACCTACCTGGGGCATCCAGAAAGGACCGAAACACCCTCAGAAGACTGTCTGGGAGTTTCTTCCTGAGCGGTGATACACTCTATAAGAGAAATTTTGACATGGTCTTGCTCCGACGTGTAGACAGACCAGAATCAGACATGCTGATAAAAGAAATTCACGAAGGATCCTTTGGCACTCATGCCAACGGACACACAATGGCGAGAAAAATTCTAAGAGCAGGGTACTACTGGTTGACCATGGAATCCGATTGCTACAAGTACATGAGGAAGTGTCACAAGTGTCAGATATACTCAGACAAAATCCATGTACCGCCTGCACATCTCAAAGTTCTTTCTTCTCCGTGGCCTTTTTCCATATGGGGAATTGACATGATTGGTATGATTGAACCCAAGGCTTTAAACGGACATCGGTTCATCCTGGTAGCCATTGATTACTTCACCAAGTGGGTCGAAGCACCTTCATTCGCCAATGTAACCCGACAAGTGGTGGTCCGCTTTATCAAAAACAATATCATCTGCCGTTATGGTGTTTCGAACCAGATCATTACTGATAATGGATCTAACTTGAACAATAAGATGATGAAAGAGTTGTGCGCAAAGTTCAAGATCGAACACCATAACTCATCTCCCTACCGACCCAAGATGAACGGAGCGGTAGAAGAAGCTAACAAGAACATAAGAAGATTGTTCAAAAGATGGTTGTAACCTACAAAGACTGGCACGAGATGCTACCCTTTGCTCTTCACGGTTATCGAACATCTGTCCCACTTCAACAGGGGCAACCCCTTTCTCTCTAGTTTATGGCATGGAGGCAGTGCTCCCCATAGAAGTAGAGACCCCATCAATCCGGGTATTGATGGAAGCTAAGCTTACAGAAGCTGAATGGTGTCAAAGTCAACACGACGACCTAAATCTGATCGAAGAAAAATGAATAACGGCACTATGCCATGGTCAGTTGTATCAATAGAGAATGAAGAAGGTGTTTGACAAAAAGGTCTGACCTCGCGTCTTCAGGAAAGGAGACCTTGTGCTCAAGAAGATACAATCATTTTTCACTGATTCTTGGGGCAAATGGACTCCGAATTACGATGGCCCCTATGTGGTCAAGAAAGCTTTCTCAGGCGGCGCCTTGAGACTTGCAACCATGGATGGAGAGGAATTTGCCTACCCCGCAAATGTTGATGTAGTCAAGAAATACTTCGCCTAAACTAAAAAAAAAACGTCTCGGTGGATTGAAAACCCGAAAGGGCGGTCCAGGCAAAAATTAGAGACATGGTCAAAAATCATCCCGATGGATTGGAAATCTCAAAGTACAATCCAGGCAAAAATTAGGGATTAATGGCAAGTAACTATGTCCAACAGGGGCAAATCCCAGTAGCGGTTACACCGTCCATCAGAAAACTCCAGTCAAGGTCATCTTCGACCGAAGCTCAGGATGTCCCGAATTCAAAGTTGGTAGAAGGATAGCGGTCGTTATGTTTCAATGTAGCCTTTTTTCCCTTAAATTACCATTTTCTAAACTTTGTAAATACTCTATGGAATCACGCGTTTGGCTGATTTCCATCCTATCAATAAAATTTGAGCCCTTGTGCTTTTGGTTACAATTCTCATTTGTTTTAGCTTTACAGAATGGCGTTTTAATATAATCAACGATTCTTGAAATAAAACAAAAATGAATTTACTTGTCAACTTTTTCTACTTTTAAAATAAAGATGGCAATTTCTTTTGACTATTGAACATTGAAAGAACATCGATCGCTTCTCCAGAAGTAATCGAGCTTCAAAGTACATAATCAAAGTAATCCTTCTAAACCAGTACGCCTGAATGAAGGATCAACTATATCAGATGTAATTTTCCCATCTGATATCCCCGGTCGAGTTCTTACCTCCTAAGCCCGACCAACGTAGCTCCTAACAGGGACTATCCCTCCTAAGCAAGGCAGAATTGCTATTTTCTGAACCATCGATACTTTTCATCTCCCACTGTGGCCGAGTATCCAGTCGTGTTCATCTACTAGTCTGTATGTCGCGTCAGTTTTGTCAGCATAAACATACATACATCATGCATTGTTGATTTACATTCACATTAATATTGCATCACCATCACTTTGGTCGGTCTTATCCCTTAGTGATAAAAGTCCTCTCAATCGAGTTGTCAGTTCTTTCCTCGTCAGGAAATGTTGGGTCTGAATAATTTCTCCTCCAGTTTATTTCTGGATTAGAATTTTCCCTTGACCACTTTGATAACTTGAACCTCTGAAAAACCAGAGAATCCTCGACAAATGTCACTCTTCACCAGTGAAGATGATATCTTCGCTTTCCCAGATTAAGGAAAATCCCCAGAGAAAGCCTCGTAATCAGAAATTCGACAATACGACAGTTTTTCTCTGAAAAGTCCGTTGATGAAAAGGTCATCAGCACCTCAAAATTAGATCACATCATATGGCATTTCTCCGAGAAGATCTCCGAGAAAAGTATGATGTAATACCCCAAGCGGAAACAACCTCTCAAGAGACTCATTTTCCCCAGCAGAGTCGACAAATAGCGTCTCCAACAGAGAAGTTTGTACACCTCTACAGCTCAGATGACTGGGTTCCCCAGCAAGTCTGACATCAAATTCTTTTCTATCAAATGGCATCTCCCCAGGAAAATTCGGCGAGAAGTTTGAGCAAAATCGCTACACACAGCGTCCCTTGTCAAGAAAGTTTATTGACAAAAGAAACTGAGACCAGTTCCTTGGCTGGAAACCAGGATCGAGGGGAAGTTTATATCAGAAACTTAGACTAGTTCCTTGGTAGGAAACCAGAATCGAGGGGAGGTTTATATCAGAAACTTAGACCAGTTCCTTGGTAGGAAACTAGTATCGAGGGGAAGTTTAATTCAGAAAACTGAGACCAATTCCTTAGTAAGAAGCCAAGATCGAGGGGAAGTTTTTACCTTTTCTAAGCATCATTGCTTAGCAAAAGAAGATGAATGCGTAAGCTACCATTCATAACTGCCATCAAAATTTCGGGTATTCCGATATTTAATCCTCTCGCACCCCGAATGCCCGAATGCCTTCGCCATTCACACCTTCGGGTCCAAGAAGATTAAATAGGGGCATCTGTCATACCCCAAATTTTGACCACTAAGATTTCCCATCATTGTGTAAATCATCACCACAATATGGGTACACCATCATGCCTCATTAGTCTCCCCAAAGATGGGTGAGCATCCACTACAATCAAAATTAGGGTTTCAGGCCCTCTTAGAGCTCTTAGACAAAGGATCAATCAAGGAATAACATGATCTTCAACTTTTCTAGCCTCTAAAACATCCCCAATGGATCAAGAGGACTCCAACCTCAAGGATTAAGCACAAGGCTGCAACATTCTGATTGGATTAAGCCTCAAGATCGCCAGTGTCACCAAATTAGGGTTTTGGTCGACCAGGGCCTCCAGATGGAAATTTTCCTCTGGGCATGAGCCAATGCTTCAAAGCATAACCTAAGATGCTCCAAGGGACATCATGAACCCAATCATCAAGTCAATTTTGCCTCAGGGGATGCATTCATAAAAAATCATGAATTAGGGTTTCTTGACCTAATTCACCCCTAAGTTGACTTTTGGGACAAAACATGAGCCAAGACCTCAAGGCATGATTTGAGGGTCTCCAACACACCACATTGACCCATTTGCAATAATGTATTGATCCAAGAAGCTTGAGCAACAAGTTTCAATTTCATCAGAACCACAATTAGGGTTTCGAGGGAAAAGTCAATTGTGCCTTTGACTTTTGACCCAGGCATGCTCCCAAACCTTGGGACATGATTCAATACACCCTATAACACCTATTAAATCAATCCATCAAGTTTGATTTAGGTCAAGGACTTGATTTCATAGAGGATCGCACAGTTTGGAGTTCATCTGACAAAAAGTCAACTATGCACAAAAGTCAACTTTGACTTTTTGAGATTTTTCACAATTATGGTTCTTTGACCCTAAAATGATGTTAATGTGTGATTGGAATCATCATTCATCAAGAAAAATCAAGAAAAGTGGGATAACTTGTAAAAGGGGTAACCATAAAAACTTAGAAATTTTTCTAAGTTATGGAACAAAGTGGCTAGGGTACCAACTTTGGAGGATCATAACTCCTAAACCACAAGGCCATTTTTCCCTATTAAAAGCTGGATTTGTAGCTCTCATGGCACTCTACAAAATCTTCAAACACAACTCATTCCAATTCCTCATGGATTTTAAGTTATGGAATGATCAAAATCACAAAAAGTGAAAATGTCACTTTTTTCCAACACTTAGTGAAATTTTCACTAAGTCAGAATCTGCCTTCACTTTTTTCCAAATGTAGGGGCATTTTTCACTTGGATCCAAAAGGTATCAAAACCAACTATGATCAAACAGTTGTTGTATCATATGAGGGCTTTCTAAAATGGCTAAGAACTCCATCAAATTCCACTTGAGCCATGAGATATGACAATGGCAATATGCCTTGCTGAAAACTGTCAAAGCAAGGCAGATTTGTGCATTTTGCTTGATTTTCCAAATTGGTACAAATGACAAACACACTTGTCCATCTGAACACCTCAGGGGGAGACCAAGGAGGGACAAACACTGATCCATAAGCCTCCCAAGTCTTTGGAACCAAAAGTAGCATGTCAAACCTAGAAATGCCTAAAAGAGGGACAAGACTCCAATTTTGGTTTGGAGCATTTAATGGATGCACCAAGGTGGCATGGACTGAGTCATTTCCAACAGAATTCAGTCAAGACATATCCAAGACCAAGGGAACCAGTAGCCTGTGCCCTAACCTCTAGTCAATGGCTAGAGGAGACTTGGATTTTCATTGATCAACATTGGCCAAACCTCTGCAGCAGTTGCCATTCACAATTGCTTGCAAAATAAACTTGCTCTACTATAAATAGAGCTCATTTGTGATCCGTTTGAGTACACCAAAGCCATCAAACAGATGTTTTCCTCAAAATCACCTTCTCACTTCCAAATTTGCCTTCCAAAGCAAGTCACCACCGGGTTTTGAGTTTAAGAGCAATTCCAATCAAACCAATCACACACACACACCTCATAAACATCATATAGAGGTGATCCAAACACTCACAAGTGACCTGTAACACCAAAATCACAAAGTCACCTTTCAAAACCTCAAAATTGGACTTTTGTGCATTTTTCAAGCCATGTCTTGATTCAGTCACTTTCCAAACCAGATAAAACCTCAAACACACTCCAAATATCATCCTTGAACTGTCCCAAATGGTTCTACACATCTGGAACGCCATTTGAGAAATTTGTTATTTTGGCCACTTTTGTCCCTTTTGCAAGAAAGAGCTCAAACTTGTTCCTGAGGTTTCCAGCTGATTCCAACCATCCTAAAAGCTTCTAAGAGATTATTTGAGGGTGTCCAAAGCACCAAATCATTTCTGGACTAAAGCCCTTGGCAGATTGCACAAAAGCTCCAAAAAGAGGTAAGCATCACAACTTGAATTCTTTGAATCATGCTTTCCTTTGATGTCCACTGATCATGCATCTCTTATACATGTTATATGTGTTGTGTTTGCACCAATTTATCATGTAATTCATACATGTACCAAGAGATAGCACAGAAAATGCAAATCATGGCCTATTTCAAAACCACTATCGGGTTTTTCAATAGGAGCATGATCTGAAAGAAACACCACCACCATTGGATGCCTTGTGAAATTCTAGGCAGGATAAACCTAAATTTTATCCCAATCCATGGAGAAATGAGAAAGTTATGGCCTTCACGTTTTTAACCAAAATCTTGCCTTGCCTTGCCTTGGGCCAGGCCAAAAACAAGGCAAGCCTTGTATATTTGTGGTTGTGTTTCAATCAACGGATGTATCACCACCCCAGGGGTAAGGCGCGTGCCCTGCACACAAGAGGTCTGGAATTTGAATCCCCTTCGCCCCAGATCCTCTTTTTTACCACTTTTTTCATATTTTTCATATTATTTTTAATGATTTGAAAAATTAATAACTCCCTCAATTTTAATTATTTTTAATTGGTTCTTTTTGCAAAAAATCACAAAAATGTTGAAATATTTTATTCCACAAAAAAATCAAATTTATATTATTTATTTAAATAATTAGTATTTTTGTGAATAAATTCATTTTTAATTATTTTTAAACATTTAAAAGTGAATATTTATCTTGAAAATCAAAACCAAATGAGTTTTAATTCATCTTGTGATTAAACCTCATTTTTCAAATCTTAAACAAAAATCACAAGTGGTTTATTAAAACTTATTTGGTATTTTTTTTTATCATTTTATTGATTTTCTTTAAATATTTACTTTTAAAGGAAGACAAATTTAGGGTTTCTTTGATTTTCAACCATCACAAATCTTTTTCAAACATTTTTGGGCCTCTAATAGAGTGTAAGACCCAATCCTTTCTGAAACCAAAACCTTTTTGGGCCTCAATGCATTGTATAAGACCCAGTACGTTGAAGAAATCTCGGCGCCATCGTCATTTTTCAAACAAAATCATCTGGGCCTACCCTCGTGTTATAAGCCCCATTCCTTTTCTTTAAACACCTTTGGGCCTCTTGAGAGAGTGTAAGACCCATCCCTTTGTACAAAAAACCTTTTTGGGCCTCAGTCACTTGTAGAAGTCCCTGTACAATTTCAAAACAACAGTGCAATCACTGATAAAACCTTGGGCCTCTCCTTGAGCTGTAAGCCCCAACAATCTTTTCAAAGCACTTTCTCCTTTGACTTAGAATATAATATTGTTATCAAAGCTTTATTTGTTGAACAACTAACAAAACAGCATGGAAGCTCTACAACCGAGTAAGTGTTTACCCGCTTTCTTTATCCGCTTTCATATATATATATATATATATATATATATATATATATATATATATATATATATATATATATATATATAATTGTATTGTGGGGCTGCTCACTATAAGTCTTCTTTCACATCCTTTTATATACTTGTCAAATATCAACTGCGTAATACTAGTATAGTTATTTAGAGTTTTCCCCGGCAACTACGTCTAGCACTAGGTAAAGCCTGTTGGTCGCTCTTAAATACAGTCAAAACTAGATCCCCATAGGATTACCAGATACAGTCTTCCCTCCTTTTGGGGTTAAACAATATGGAAACGTGAAAGGCAGCATTCTCGGTGCACCCTTTCTCAGACGGTCATTATTAGAAATTATCAAAGAAACTCTACTCCCCAGAATTGATCTATTCTCCGTGAATAGCATCTCTTGAGTTTCTTCCAAATTCTCGGACTTTTCTGGCTTGATCTATTCTCAGTGAATGGCATATCTTGAACTTCTTGGGGTTTGGGGACCCACGGGCTTCTTAAAAGCATCCCCGCCTCCTCTTGGGCGTTGTACAAGGATACGTCGGCTTCTTAAAAGCTCTCATGCCTTCTCTTGGGCTTAGTACAAGGACCCAGAGACCTCTACAGGTATAGGAACAGAACCTAGTCATCAATTTGCTAGAGTTGTCCTTCTGAGTTAAGTGTCAGACCAGTTAATGGGTTGACCTTCATCCCTTAACATACCATCCTTCTCTTGGGAATCATACAAAGATCATTCACTTATCTAAGAATCGATTGCTCAAAACACCAGTAGACTTGGACATCTCAATACCCTTTGGATTTCCCATTTCCTTAAAGAACAGGAAATAACCCTGATCCTCTGATCAGTACCAAAGCACAACCTTACCTTTAATCGTTCCCTTTATAAGAACTGGTTTTCTCTTTTATCCAACATACTGGACCTGTCACTAAACTGAAACAGTCACTAACACATCTAGCCTCCTCTTGGGCTTTGTACAATGATTCTCCCCACACTCTCTTGTTGAGTATAAAAGACCCTCTTGTTGGGTCAATTCCCTTTTAGCCTCCATCTCGGGCTTCGTACAAGATAGAAAAACACTCACTTGTTGAGTATAAAAGACTCTCTTGTCGAGTCAAACACCTTTAGCCTCCGTCTTGGGCTTCATACAAGGCACATATAAACCACTCTCTTGTTGAGTATAAAAGACTCTCTTGTTGAGTCAATCTCCCTTCAGCCTCTATCTCGGTCTTTGTACGAGACAGCAAAACACTCTCTTGTTGAGTATAAAAGACTCTCTTGTTAAGTCAATCACCTGTCAAACAGACTCTCTTGTTGGGTCATAAACCTTTTAGCCTCCATCCCGGGCTTCGTACGAGACACTAAAGCACCCTCTTGTTGGGTCAATAGCCTCCTCTTAGGCTATGTATAAAGAAAGCCCCGGTTGAGTCAATCAACCTTTTAACATCAAAGTTGTGCCTTACTCACAGCATACAAACATCAACAACTCTTACTTAGAGATGACAAATTCTCTCTCATCCAACCCTCTAGCTTCACGTCTTGGGCTTTGAACAAGACACCAAAACACCTTTTTCTTCCCATAGAATAGAAGGAACTACGATCGGTCTGATTTCCCTGTTTCATCAAACGGGAATACGTAGGCATAAGATTGAAAAATCTTAGCGAGCATACTAATCAAAAACCCAAAATCCAGTATCTCCACCAAATCAACCCAAAAGCATCAAATTTTAAACACATTACCAAAAACCTCACAAATAATCCAGACACTGTGTTCTTAGCAAAATAACCGAGGATTGGTCCCCACATCCACATAGCATCTGTAACCTAACAGACCGCTGTTCAAACTCAGTATGCAAGCAGGGTTAATTAGAGACATCTATTTCCCTTCCTTAATCAGCTCAATAGGATAACAAATGAATCAGACTGTAGTACCCAAGCGATCGTGACTCAGGACCACAAAAATCGCGCTACACATAGGGCTGAGGCTGCCCTTTATCGACTTCCAGCGGTCCGTCTTCATACATTTGGACCTGGCCCCGTCACAGCTGCACCCTAAGTCATTGGCGTTCATCCGCGCTTTCGAGCTGACCTGCGAATTCCTGAAGATAGGAGTTATCCTGCCCTTGTTCTTCACAATCTTTCACCTTCAGAGGCAGGTTTCGGGGAGAAAGTACGTCTGGGTTTCACTGAAGCAAGCGAAGAAACTGTTGAAGCCCTTCTCTGAGTCTATTCGGACCTTTAAGGAGAGGTTCTATATTATTGAACCTGTGTCAAAGAAGGCCCAGGATACCACGTACACTTGGGCAGTGTCAATGGACGAGGACGACAATGATATATACGATGAGCATGGGAAGTTGTTGGCTGACAGAGTGTTTAAGTTCCCCTTCTGTTGGAGCGAGGACCATTTCTCCCAGGGCACCGACCATTACCTTGTGTAATCGGAAATGCTGGACGAGGACGACAGGGTTGGCTATGCAGCGCTTTTAAACTACGTTAACAACTTTAAGCTCGCGGAGTGCTGGACCAAAAAGGGGGACCCGATCTTCGATGACGATGGTGGGCAAAGAGTGTAAAACTGCTATATCAACATGAAAGGGCTTCTAGAGTGCAAGACCCATGCTGACGCCCTTAAGTTGCTTGGTAGTTTTTACTTTTTAGCTTGTCCGGATTATAATTTCTTCGGTTGCTAACGTGCTTGAAATTCTGGTACCAGATGTGTGATGTTACGTGTGATGTCACAACAACACACTCTGCAATGGACAATGTAAAGCAACAATAAATCAACACAATGAATTGTTCACCCAGTTCGGTTTTAACTACCTAAGTCTGGGGGCTACCAAGCCAGGGATGAATTTCACTATCAGTGGTATTAATTTACAGACTCAACAACCCAGTTGACATCTCCTAAACTTAATCACTACTTAATGAACCTTCTACTTAAGAGACCACTTAAGTATGAGAACACTACTCAATCCCTAAATCACTTCAGTAACAAAATTCAAAGATCACACACTTTGAAAAACACAACTTGATTCTGCTTCACAGCTTTGATCAAGAACAACTCAAAACAACACCAATTCACACTAGAATGGTTTACAATACAAACACGAAGACACAAACGACACTCAGTCTTTAGCTCTTTTTCTTCGTTGCTTTTCCTTCAGGAATGATGCGCATTATATAGCTATTTGAATTGGGCTTGGACCTGCTACAATATCTGACCTGATTTGTTATTTAAAACTGAATCTTCAAAATAGATTTTCTCTCTCAAAATCTTCTTAAATCTTCAGCTTTTAAACCTCCCTACAAATCTGCATCAAATCTCTATGCAACAGAGAATATCTATCCCAAGATATCCGCAACCAATGAGACTAACAGCTCTCCCAAAATCCAGCTAAAACGCAAACCCTAACAACATCACTAAACCTGATGTTATTAATCTTCTGCAGACCTGATGTCATAACATCGCATGTGACATCAGACATCACAACTTCAAACACTAAATACTTAACATAAATCAATGTTAATACTCAATGTTAAGACATCACCCATGTGACATCAACATTGCACAACTTTGTTTTACCAAAATTCAAGCCAATCCAAGAACCAACAATCTCCCCCTTTGGCTAATTTTGGCTAAAACAATCTCTGCAACATCAGAGACTTCAGCAGCGGAAAAAAATTTTAAAACAAACTTTGCAGCAGCATTTCTTCATCACAGCTTCACAATACTTTCAGCATGCTGCACACACTCCAATCACTAATCAGCATCATAGGGCAAGCTTCCCCTTAAAGCAAGAACAAGCATACCAGCAATTGTTCAACATGCACACTCCCCCTCAACATCTGCACCACACCAGATATAGGGCACACTCTACACACCTAGGCTAACTCTCCCCATTTTTAGCCACAATTGGACAATTTCCAAACACAATGTCCTGACATAAAGTCATGGTCAAACATCATGCTTCCCAAAAACACAAGTTCCAACACATTGACTGTCCAGTCGATACAAACGATGCTCCTTGTTTTTCATTATAAACACAAGCCTTTCTTCTATCAGTATCACTCAGCAACCAAGAATGAGCCAGTCAAACAGTAAAGGTTCAACAAAGAACTTCAAGCAGAAGAACACGACTTCAGATCCACCACAGAAGAGGAGCAAAACACTAACTACAGCTGAAACACCTTCAGGATCCACAAAGACAGGCAGAACCTCAGAAATAGCTATGAAACCAAGCAAAAAGCTTCCTGTGCAACAACAAGCTGTTGATGATGATTGGGATGAAGACTGGAAAGCTTTTCTAGATGCAGGGGGTTGGAATAATCTGTAACTAATGATGTACTTCAAACCTGTATGCGTTCAGCAGTTGAATAAAATCAATTTTTAATAATACAACTGCATAATACACTTTCTAGCACATTTAATCTTCATAAATGCAAATTCCCAATTTACTTCTCAAACTTTCAAATTGGTTTGCATCTAATGCTTTAGTGAAGATATCAGCTAACTGTTTATCTGTAGCTACATGTTCCAATGCAACAACTTTGTCCTCAACCAATTCTCTTATAAAATGATGCCTTATATCAATATGCTTAGTTCTGCTATGTTGAATAGGATTCTTAGAGATATTGATAGCACTCAAATTATCACAGTACAATGTCATGACATCTTGCTTGACATTGTATTCTGTTAACATATGCTTCATCCACACAAGTTGAGAACAACTACTCCCTGCTGCTATGTACTCAGCTTCAGCAGTAGAAAGAGACACACAATTCTGCTTTTTACTGAACCAGGATATCAGATTATTCCCTAAGAAGAAACAACCTCCTGAGGTGCTTTTCCTATCATCAGCACTCCCAGCCCAGTCAGCATCACAATACCCCCTTAACTCAGTCCCAGAACCATGACTATACAGCATCCCATACTCACTAGTTCCATTAACATATTTCAAGATCCTTTTCACTTGATTCAAGTGACTAGCCTTAGGTTCAGATTGATATCTGGCACAAACTCCAACAGCAAAAGCAATGTCAGGTCTGCTAGCTGTGAGATACAATAGACTCTCAATCATGCTTCTATATAAACTTTGATCCACACTGACACCATGTTCATCCTTGGATAATTTTAGATGAGTAGGAGCAGGAGTCCTCTTGTGATTAGCATTCTCTAGACCAAACTTCTTCACTATGTTCTTTCCATACTTGCTCTGAGAAATGAATATGGAGTCCTCCATTTGTCTAACTTGTAGATCAAGAAAATAGTTCAACTCACCAACAGGACTCATTTCAAATTCAGACTGCATCTGTTCCACAAAATGTTTCACCATAGCATCTAACATACCACCAAATACTATGTCATCAACATAGATTTGAGCTATCATCAGTTTTCCTCCTTCCTCTTTAACAAATAAAGTCTTGTCAATCCCTTCTTTTCAGTAGCCATTCACAACTAGGAATTCAGTAAGTCTTTCATACCAAGCTCTTGGTGCTTGCTTCAAACCATATAGACCTTTCCTTAGTTTGTACACATGGTCAGGAAATGTTGGATCAATAAAACCTTTTGGTTGATCAACATACACCTCTTTATTTAAGTAACCATTCAAGAAGGCACTTTTAACATCCATCTGAAACAGCTTGAATTTGAAATTACAAGCCACCCCTAAGAGCAATCTGATAGATTCCAGTCTAGCCACAGGAGCAAAGGTTTCATCATAATCAATTCCTTCAACCTGAGTGTATCCCTGAGCAACTAATCTGGCCTTGTTTCGGGTGACCACTCCTTGTTCATCAGATTTATTCTTGTAGATCCACTTGGTGCCAATCACATTAACTTCACCAGGCCTAGGTACAAGCTCCCATACTTCATTTCTCTTGAATTGCTCCAGCTCTTCATGCATTGCATTTATCCAAAACTCATCAGTCAATGCTTCCTTGACATTCTTTGGCTCAATTTTGGAGACAAAACATGAACTTGCTATAACATCTCTTGACCTAGTCCTCACTCCAGAGTTTGGATCACCTATAATGAGCTCCTTAGGGTGGTCCTTCTGCACTCTGATTGAGGGATCCTTATGAGGTTGCTCAGTTTCAGGCTCAGCAGCAGCAACACTAGGAGTTGGACTTCTGTCTTCAGCTTCTGGTGCAACTTCACCAACTGATGTTCCAACATTATCTAGGACATCATCATCTTCCTGCTTGTCATTGTCATCAATCACCACATTGATTGACTCCATCATCACCTTGGTTCTAGTGTTAAAAACCCTATATGCTCTGCTGTTAGTAGAGTATCCCAAAAATATTCCTTCATCACTTTTGGAATCCAATTTTCTTATTTGTTCTCTATCAGCCAGAATATAACATCTACTTCCAAAAACATGAAAGTATTTAACATTAGGTTTTCTTCCCTTCCATAGTTTATACAAAGTGGATGAAGTGCCTCTTCTCAGGGTAACCCTGTTGTGAATGTAGCAGGCAGTATTCATGGCTTCAACCCAGAAATGATAGGGAAGTTTCTTGGCGTGGATCATAGCTCTAGCAGACTCTTGGATAGTTCTGTTCTTCCTCTCAACTACTCCATTTTTCTGAGGAGTAATAGGAGATGAAAACTCATGACTTATACCTTCAGCAGAGCAAAATTCTTCAAACTTGCTATTCTCAAACTCTCTTCCATGGTCACTCCTTATCCTGATAACATTACTCTCCTTCTCTCTTTGGAGTCTTTGACAAAGATCTTTAAAAACATCAAACACCTCTGATTTATCTTTGATGAAGCTCACCCAGGTGTACCTTGAATAGTCATCCACAACCATATACATATATTTCTTTCCACCCAGACTTTCAACCTGCATAGGTCCCATCAAGTCCATATGAAGTAGTTTCAAGACCTTGGAGGTGGTGTCATGTTGAAGCTTCGGATGAGAGATCTTTGTCTGCTTCCCTTTTTGACAGTCTCCACACACTTTTCCTTCCTCAATATTAAGTTTGGGAATTCCTCTAACCGCTTCTGAGGAGATGATTCTCTTCATTCCCTTCAAGTGAAGATGTCCCAACTTCTGATGCCAGATTTTGACATCATCTTCCTTAGCAAAGACACAAGTGGAAGAATTTGATTCTTGTGGCACCCAACGATAACAATTGTCCTTAGACCTGGCTCCCTTCATAATGACTTCTCCTTTATCATCTTTGACAATGCATTCAGACTGGGTAAAGTCTACTTTGAATTCTTGATCACAAAGTTGACTAATGCTAATCAAGTTTGCAGTCAGTCCTTTAACAAGAAGGATATCCTCCAGTCTGGGAGCACCAGCACAGTTTAGTTTACCAATCCCCTTGATCTCTCCTTTGACCCCATCACCAAATGTAACATAGCCTGAAGAATGAAGCTTCACATCTACCAACAGATTCTTTACTCCAGTCATGTGCCTTGAACACCCACTGTCAAAGTACCAATCATCTTTGGTAGAAACCCTTAAAGACGTGTGAGCTATCAAGCTGGTAATCTCAACTTTAGGGACCCATTGCTTCTTAGGCTTGGAAACCTGCCTTCCTTTATAACAGTTCTGTTTGGGAACAACCTGATGAGCCTTCTGTGGATACCCATGTAGCTTATAACAATAGGCCTTAATGTGTCCAAAACGTCCACAATGGTGACATCTCCAGTGCCTGTATTTCCTCTTGGATGGAGTTCTGTCATGATGTTCTAACATTTGTTTTAACATTACTGGTTTGGAGGTGATAACATCAATAGAACCTGCATCACTGGTGAATCCCAACCCATGTTTGTCTGCAGCCACCTTCCCAATACTAAGAATGTTGTCTAACGCATCAGTACCATTGTTCAACATTCTGATAGTTTTGGTCATAGAGTCCAGTTTATAGTTAAGCATACTGACTTCAGCTTCAAGTTCAGTCTTTTCAGCTATTAACTGTACTATGGTTTTCTTCAGCTCTTCTCCTTCAAGACACACTTGTTCACTTCTCACGAAAAGATCTTTGTAAGTGACAGTAAGTTCATCGTAAGAAACCTCATCATCACAAGACTCCTCATCTGACTCATAACCTCCAACCATTGCTCTAACAAGTTTAGTTGAATTTTCTTCAGATTCACTCTCGCTGTCAGACCAAGAAGCTAATAACCCTTTCTGCTTCTTTAGAAAAGTAGGACATTCCTTCTTGACATGTCCATACCCTTCACACTCAAAGCATTGTATCCCTTTGTCATTACTGGATTTTTCTTCATCTTTAGACTTCTTCCCTTGTTCTCCTGATCTGTTGATGTCAGAGGTAATGTTCTTGACATTGGGATTGTAACTCCTATTTATCCTCTTCATAACTTGTTGAACTGTTTACCTAGCAAAGCAATAGCCTGAGACAGCTCCTCCTGAGAATCATCTTCTTTCCCTTTCTTGGCTTCTTCAGAACTGGAAACCAAAGCTATACTCTTGGACTTCTTCTCAGGTTCCTCTTCACTTAACCCTAGCTCAAATGTTTGAAGAGATCCAATAAGCTCATCAACCCTCATTTTGCTGATGTCTTGAGCTTCTTCAATTGCAGTCACCTTCATCTTGTACCTCTTAGGAAGGGACCTAAGGATTTTCCTTACAAGCTTTTCTTCTGACATCTTTTCTCCAAGAGCACTGGATGCATTGGACAGCTCAAGAATACTCATGTGGAAGTCATGGATATTCTCATCTTCCTTCATCTTCAGATTTTCAAACTTCGATGTTAGAAGCTGAAGTCTTGACATCTTAACTCTAGATGTTCCTTCATGTGTAGCCTTCAAAATATCCCAAGCTTCCTTAGCAACTTCACAGGTATTGATTAACCTGAATATGTTTTTATCCACTCCATTGAAAATTGCATTTAAAGCTTTGGAATTACCAAGGGCAAGTTCATCTTCTTCCTTGGTCCATTCTTCTTCAGGCTTCGGCTTTGAGGTGCCCTCTTTATCTTTCCCAGCATCATCTTTTTCAAACACAACAGGTGCTTTCCATTCTTTAATGATAGCCTTCCAAGCCCTGTTGTCCAAGGATTTGAAAAAGGTGATCATCCTTGGCTTCCAATAATCATAATTCGAGCCATCCAAAATAGGGGGTCTGTTGACAAATCCTCAAACTTCTTTGTCCATCTTTACATCAGAAAGTAACTTCCCTAGATCTCACCCAGAGACAGACAGGATGCCTGCTCTGATACCAATTGAAATTCTGGTACCAGATGTGTGATGTCACAACAACACACTCTGCAATGGACAATGTAAAGCAACAATAAATAAACACAATGAATTGTTCACCCAGTTCGGTTTTAACTACCTACGTCTGGGGGCTACCAAGCCAGGGATGAATTTCACTATCAGTAGTATTAATTTACAGACTCAACAACCCAGTTGACATCTCCTAAACTTAATCACTACTTAATGAACCTTCTACTTAAGAGACCACTTAAGTATGAGAACACTACTCAATCCCTAAATCACTTCAGTAACAAAATTCAAAGATCACACACTTTGAAAAACACAACTTGATTCTGCTTCACAACTTTGATCAAGAACAACTCAAAACAACACCAATTCACACTAGAATGGTTTACAATACAAACACGAAGACACAAACGACACTCAGTCTTTAACTCTTTTTCTTTGTTGCTTTTCCTTCAGGAATGATGCGCATTATATAGCTATTTGAATTGGGCTTGGACCTGCTACAATATCTGACCTGATTTGTTATTTAAAACTGAATCTTCAAAACAGATTTTCTCTCTCAAAATCTTCTTAAATCTTCAGCTTTTAAACCTCCCTACAAATCTGCATCAAATCTCTATGCAACAGAGAATATCTATCCCAAGATATCCGCAACCAATGAGACTAACAGCTCTCCCAAAATCCAGCTAAAATGCAAACCCTAACAACATCACTAAACCTGATGTTATTAATCTTCTGCAGACCTGATGTCATAACATCGCATGTGACATCAGACATCACAACTTCAAACACTAAATACTTAACATAAACCAATGTTAATACTCAATGTTAAGACATCACCCATGTGACATCAACATTGCATAACTTTGTTTTACCAAAATTCAAGCCAATCCAAGAACCAACAGTGCTTGTTATGTTTTTGCAGGTGAAATGCCTTCTTCTCATGAGAGGATGGTGAAGAATGCTCTAACGAAGAGCAAGGCGGGCGTGACCAACCCAAAGCCTCGGTTTACTCAGCGGGTGCCTCCTTCTTAAATGGCTGCGGGGACCTCATCGCCTGCCCCTTCTTCTGCCCAGGGATCTCCTGTGCCCAGTGCTTTAAGGTTTAAGCGAACCAGACAAAACGGGCTGGTGGATCTCAGCCGTGCGGTGAAGAAGAGCAAGTTTGAGCTTTCTCTCTGTCTTCATGATAGGAAGTTCTTCGAGGGCTCATCCCTGACGGTTCCTCGGGCAGAGTCCCTAAAGCTCGAGGGTATGGAACGTCTAAGCAAAAGGGCCATGCTGGCGCAAGATGCTTCTGCGTTGATTCAGGTATTGGATATGGCGACGGTCTACGCAGAGGAAGACTCCTCCTCCGGACCTGAGCTAAAAAAGGCCCAGGCGGCGATATCATCCCTGGAAGAAAAGGTGAAAAAGGCCAAGGAGGAGGCTAAGGCTGCTGATGACGCGAGGAAGAAGTTCAAGGAGGAGGCTCCTAAACTGAAAGGGGAGAATGAGACCCTGGTCGGTGAAAAGAAGGCTGCAGAAGACCTGGTCGAGCAGATGAAGTCTGCGGCGTCCCCGGCTAAAGATGAGCCTAAGGAGGTGAAGGCGCTGAAGACTAGGGCCGAGCTAGTTGCTCGTATTATGAGGGAAAAGGATGATGATGTCTATGCCACCGGGTAGGAGTCTTTCAACAACGTTGTGGCTCATTTCAAGTTGGTGAATCCAGAGGTTTAGCTGTCTACGGAGGGGACCAGATTCCTGAGCCATGTTGAGGGTGGCAAGATTGTGAGTCCAGACTTCCTCCAGATTGGCGATGAGCATGCCCGTCTTCTTAACGAGGAGCCTCATTCGACGCAACCTATCCCCGAGCAGACAGAGCAGATGGAGGAGTAATGTCTCCTTTTTGTTGTTGTAATGTTTCTGGCCTGCGTGCCACGTTTTATGTAATTTTATTGTTACTTTGTATGGGGCGTGGCCCCTTTATCATGTAACAAGTACAATCGTGGCCCCCACGACCACTAATTATTTTTTATATGTATGTATCCGGCCGTTCTGGTCGGTTTTGTATGTTTTACACTTGTGCATGGTTTTGTTTGTTTTTATTTTCGCTAAGTATAGAAACTTTGCTCGATACGTGTGTGCCTATAAAAAGGGTACATTTGAGTGATTTTGTGTTCTGGGGTTTGCTCGACGTAGATGTGTTCGGCAGTTAGGAGGACTGATCGAACGACATGGGTAGCTTCCGGGCATGAAAGTGGAACTCAGGCCGTGTTTGAGGCATGAGCTCACGGTGTGAACCTCCCATCATGAGCTGGGTGTTCTGCCTGTCATGGTACTTTGAGGACGGCGGGCTCAGTTGAGGAACCGCCGTCGGGTAGGGGTCTCGCTCGCACTTGAGTGGGATCCTGTCTTAGTTGGCATACGATGCTTGTACCTGGGTGTGCATCATAGTCGGGATGTTATGTTCGTCTCTTCGATGAAGCAAACCGACGATCTGGGCCTTAGCTATAATATTGTTTAATCTTTTCGGTGTTCCATGGTCGAGCAAGTTCTTCCTCGTTGAGGTGTTCTAGGTAGTAGGCCCCATTCTCCGTCTTTGCTCAGACGTGATAAGGTCCTTCCCAGTTTGCGGCGAGTTTGCCTTCCCTGAGAATCCTTATGGTTCCTTCTTAAGACAAGGCTGCCCATTTGGAATTCCCGCCGTATTACCTTGGCGTTGTGCCGGATTGCAATTTTCTGCTTCAAAGAGGCTTTGTGGAGAGCTGCTCCTGATCGGACCTCTTCGACGAGGTCGAGCTCTTCTCTTAGTGCCTCATCATTTATCTCCTCGTCCAAAGGTGATTCAGTCTGCCGGGATGACACATGTATCTCAATGGGAATTACTGCCTCAGTCTCGTAAGCTAGGCGGAAAGGGGTTTCCCCGGTCGAGGAGTTGGGCGTAGTGCGGTAGGCCCAGAGTATGTTGTGCAGTTCCTCGACCCAGGCTTTCTTTGCTTCGTCCATCCTTCATTTGAGGCCTCGCAGGATTACTCTGTTTGCCGCTTCGGCCTGCCCTTTGGTTTGGGGATGCTTCACGGACGCGAAATGTTGTTTCGTGCCTAGTTGGGAGACAAAGTCCTGAAACTTTCTGTCTGTAAACTGTTACCCGTTGTCGGTGACTATTGCTTATGGGATGCTGAAGCAGGCAAGGATGTTTCGCTTATAGAAGCGAAGTATGTTATGGGTTGTTATTTTGGCCAGAGCCTCTGCTTCTATCCACTTTGTGAAGTATTCAACGCCCACTATCAAGTACTTGTTTTGGTTTGACCCTACTACGAATGGCCCCAGGATGTCCAGGCCCCACTATGTGAAGGGCCACGGGGAGGACATAACTTTGAGCTTGTTAGGTAGAGCCAGGTCCCCATGCCGTTGGGATTTTTTGCATTTCTTCACGTGCTCTTTTGCATCCTGCTACATGGTTGGCCAGTAGTACCCTGCTCGGAGGGCTTTCCTAGCGAGGGATCTTCTCCCAAGGTGTTAGGCGTTGATTCCTTCGTGGATCTCGCGCAAGATGTGGGCGACCATATCTTCCTCGACGCATCAGAGTAAAGGGATGGATAACCCTCGCCTGTAGAGCTTATCTTCGACCAGGATGTAGGAGCAGGCTTTGCGCCTGACTATGCTGGCCTCTTTGGGGTCGGACGAGAGTTTATCCTTAGCGAGGTAATTATAAACGGGGGTCATCTAGCAGTTGCTATCGTCGATGACTTGCACATCAAGGATCGTGGAGGTCTTCCCCATGCTGGGTCGAAGAAGCACCTCCTGGATGACAGACTTGTGTTCTGCCCTTTTTCTTCGTACTTTCCAGTTTGGACAACACGTCTGCTCTGACGTTATGTTCGCGGGGAACATGTTTTAGTTCTATAGTTGTGAACTTCGTCATTTTTTCTTTGACCAGAGATAAGTACTCGGACAGGTTGTCATTTTTGGCTTGATGTTCTCCTCGAACTTGAAGGGCCACGAGTTGTGAATCGATGTAGATGACGACCTCTTCAGCTCCCAGGTCCTCGGCTGGGGGCAGGCCGGAGAGGAAGGCTTCGTACCCAGCTTGGTTGTTGGAAGTAGGGAAAGATAAAGTAAGTGATACCTCGACGATGATTCCTTCGTTGTTTTCCAGGATGATACCTGCCCCGCTTCCCGCCGAGCTAGATGCTCTATCAACGAATATGGTCCACCTACGTGATCCGTAGGTTGGGGAATCTGCGAACGTCATTTCTGCGACGAAATCGGATAACGCCTGGGCTTTGAGGGCCTTTCTAGTTTCATATTGAATGTCGAACTCGGACAGTTCCAACGACCACTTAAGCATTCTGTCAATCATATCAGGTCGTCCTAGCAGTTGCTTCATGGGTTGATCTGTTCGGACCACGATCGCGTGGGCCAGGAAATAATGTCTTAGCCTTCATGCAACATTGATGAGGGCCAGTGCCACCTTTTCTATTTGCTGGTATCTCAGCTCTGGACCCTGCAATGCTTTGCTCGTGAAGTATATAGGTTTTTGCCCGTCGGGCGTTTCACGGATGAGGGCGACGCTAACGGCCTCGGTTGCTACTGCGAGGTAGAGGTACAGAGTTTCGCCGTTGTCTGGCCGAGAGAGAACTGATAGTTCCGACAATGCTCATTTTAGATGTAGGTGAGCCTAGTCGCATTCCTCTGTCCATTCAAACGCGGCCTCCTTGCGGAGGAGTTTGAACAAGGGCAGAGCGTGCTGGGCAAACTTAGCCATGAAATGAGATAAAGAAGTGAGCATCCTGTTGAGGGATTGGATGGACTTCTTTGAGTTAGGCGTTGGAAATTTGGAGAATGCCCTGCACTTGTCGGGTTGGCTTCGATTCCTCGTTCTGTGAGATAGAAGCCGAGGAACTTCCCCGCCCGCACCCCGAAAGTGCATTTCTCTGGGTTCAAACGCATCCGGTATTTCCTGGCCTGCTCGAACACCTTTCTTAAATAGGCCGTGTGATCGGTTTCCTCATGGGATTTCACGATTATATCGTCTATATAGACTTCGAGCATGTCGCCGATTTCTCCCCGGAAGACCTTGTTCATCATCCTTTGGTAGGTCGCACTAGCGTTCTTCAAGCCGAAAAGCATTATGTTGTAGTAATAATTGCCCGACTCGGTCAAGAAGGCCGTGTATTTTTTATCACTTTTCGCCATTGGTATTTGATTGTGGCCCGAATAGGCGTCCATGAATGATAATAGTTTAAAACCGGCAGAATTATCAACAAGTTTATCTATATTGGGGAGGGGGTAGACATCTTTTGGTCATGCCTTATTGGGATCAGTATAATCAACACACATACGCCACTTTCCATTAGATTTTTTGACGAGTACATCGTTGGACAGCCAAGTGGTGTACTTGGCTTCTGAAATAAAGTTTGCCTCGAAGAAGTCTTTTACAGCTTGTTCTGCAGCCTCCGTTTTCTCTGGAGACTGCTTTATCCTATGTTGTGCTACAACTTTGATGGTGGGGTCAATTATGAGCTGATGGCAGGCGACAGAAGGATCTAAGCCGGGCATTTCCGCGGCACTCCAGGCAAACAAGTATGCATTTTCTTGGAGGCAAGCTTTGAGTTGTTTCCTCGCTATGTCGGGGAGGCCGACCCCTATCTTTACTCCTCGCTGAGGGTCATCTCCGAGCAGGACGAGTTCAAACTCGCCATCCAGAATCAGACGCATCGGATGGGAGCCATTGCTGGTGTTGGTCGAAGTGGATGAGCTTCCCGGGCGAGTCTGGTCCTCCTTCTGATCATCTTCAGAGAATCAATTGTCGAGGTCGATAGAGTCGACGCATGGCAGTGGTTTGGCTTCCCCGAAGCTGCTGGGCAAGGCCGGCTTGCTGGACATCTTTGGCTTGGCAGCGATGGTGTTGAGTCCCTTGGTGGCCGCTTCGAAGTATCTTCGTGCAGCCTTGATGTCCCCATGTAAGGTGGCGACCATACCCTTCGAAGTGTAGTACTTCATTTTGAGATGGACAGTTAACGGTACAACCACTAATTCGGCCAAGGTTGGCCGCCCAAATATGGATTGATAGAGAGACGGACAGTCGATAACCAGGAATTGGACTTTTATAGATCTGGTCGTCTCTGCAGATCCAAAGGTCACGATCAACTCGACATACCCCCAGGGTTTTGTGACCGACCCGTTGAAATCCTGCAGGTCAGAGCCCATGTAGGGAGTGAGGTGCGATTCATCTAGCTGGAGGGTTGAGAATAACTACGAGTACATGATGTCGACCGAGCTTCCTTGGTCGACTAAGATTTGGCGAACATCAAAATTTACCATCTGGGCTCTTACGAGCAGCAGAATGCTCGAGTTCAGGGCACCTCCAAGGAGTTCTTCTCTGTAGAAAGAGATGGGGACCGATTCTCCCCGGACCTTGTCGAGTGTTGTACTCTTGTTGGAGCTCATGCTGAGTAAGTGCTCGAACTTTCTTTTCACGGAGCCCACGACGACTTTGTTGAATCCCCTTCTGGAGATGACCATTGCAGAGGGGAAAGTTTCCCATGGGCTATGGGCTGCGAAATATGCAGGAGCGCTGAGCTCCTCGGGAACATAGAAGTCCTCAGGCTGTGATATACTCATGCGACCTGGAGGTTTGTCTCTTCTGAGGAAGGCACCTCTTCCTCGACTTTCTTCGACTCCTAGGCGTCTTGCCGAGGAGTATCCTTCTTCTTTGTAAACTGCTTCAGGTGGCCGTCCCTGATCAGTATTTCTATGGCAACCTTCAGGTGGATGCAGTCATCAGTAGTGTGGTCGTGACTTTTGTGGAAACGACAGTATTTCGACTTATCGGCGTTTGGCTTGGCCGGTACATGCTTATGGAATCGAACCCCCGCTTATTTAAACTACGAGTTAGCACATTCAGAGAAAATCTTTTCCCTGGAGACAGTCAAGGGAGTGTAATCATGGAAGCAGTCGGATGGCCCTTTGTTGTCCCAGGATTCCCGGGGACGGTCTTCGTGTATCCTCTCCCCTCGACGGGATGTTGAGGGTTCATCGCTTTTGGAAGCCCGGGAACTTTCTTGATGGCGTGACGCCCGGGCGGAGCTGGCCACCTTTTTCTCCTCGTACTGAATATATGCATGCGCCTTGACGAGGAAGGCGTCTAGGCTCCTTGGGGGTGCAAGGCCAACAACTTTGGAAAATTCTAAATGGGGGTGAAGTCCTTGTTTGAGCAGGAACTTCTTCATGTCATCGGTGGTAGGTACTTGCACCGCTTCTTTATTAAACCTCTCAATGTATGCCCAGAGAGGCTTATCCTTCCCTTGAATTATGGCCTCAAGGGAGGCTTCAGTCTTTGGATGGCGACATGATGTCATCAAGTGTCTCGGGCAGTTGTTTGTACAAGGTCATTGTTCCTTTCTGAAGCGTGGTATGGAACAGACGGCATTTGATGGTGCCCAGGATGCTACGATAGTCGAGCAGCACATCAATATTTTTGATGTGCTCATCTGGGTCTGTTGTTCTGTCGTAAGTGCCAAAATACGGTGGTTTCTCCAAGCCTTTGGGGAGGCACATAGCCATGATTTACTGAGACAACGAGCTGTGGGGCTCGTCGTCACTGCCGGAACTAGTCCAGGAAGGGGAGCGGATGCTTCGCTCAGGGACAGGGTGGCGACTTCTGCGGGGAGACGGTGTTCGTGCCCGACCCTTCGACCTGACCGGGGGTGAACGTTGGTCTCTTTGGGTTCTCTTGTTCCCGGGGAATATTGGTTTCGCGGGGAAACATGGTCATGCTTCCGGACGGCATGAGACTCTGGTTCCTGGCGTACCTGACGATCACCTTCCCGTCGGGGATGTGGACTTTTGGTTCGTCGTCGATCTTTCCTCGGCTGAGGGGATCTTGGTCAGGCAGACTCTTCCAACACCCCAATCCTCTCGTTTTGTTGGAGGTTCAAGAGGTTGGTCTTATTGATTGCTTAAAGGAGGGTCACCACGGCCGGGTCGGCGTTGGGTGGAGCTGAAACAGGCTGGAGGACCAGTGAGGGATGGTCTTCAACATGATCAGTACGAGTGGGGGAGGGAGACGTAGTAGCTCCGTCTCTGAGATGACGGGCATCTCCTCTGAGGATGAATGTAGATCCGTCAGTGTTAGTTTTGTTGACGAGGAGGAAAACAAGATTGCGAGCATCTTGGACGTGGTCTTGGCAAGCCATGATCAGAATCTTGGACATAGAGCTCTTTTAGTCTTGAATCTGAGGTGGATGTTAAGACGGGGATAACAAGTTCCCCACAGTTGGCGCCACTGATCTTGATGGCTGATCAGAACCTAAACTGGGCCAAGAGAGACGTCTGTGATGCTGGGTGTGTGAGATGAGGAGGGGGTGTACCTGCAAGGCACTCCGATGCTAAAGTAAGAATCGGGAGAGGAAAAAGGCAAGTACTGAAGTATGTGTTTCTTAGGATGATTTGGAATACCCGACCCTCTCAAATGAGAGGGTTTTTATAATGCCCCCAGCGCGTGGCCAATGGTCCCTATTTTCGGGGCGAAATAATAGTTTCCCGAAGAATAGGTAACTGCCAAAAACTGGTCGTTAGGATGGGCAGAGGTGCCTGAAACTAGCTGTTGCCACGGGCAAGGACACAGTTCCGGGCACGGGAATCGTGGCTGTTTCTGGATGGTAGAGCCGTTCATGACGGGCAGGAATGCCGAGCAGGAGTAGGAGACCTTGTAGTCCCTCTGACAATATGTGCCCGGTAGAGGGGCGGAAAGGTAAATGTTGCCCCACATTGGCTGGACTTAGGCAATTGGGCTGTTCTGGGAGCAAAAGTGGATTGGGCCATGCTTAGTCATTGGTTCAGTCTGGAATAATAGGTTATAAAATAAATTGTATTGCATGGTAACAACATTACTAAACACCATTGTAGTAAATGGTTAAACTATAGTATAGATAGACAAAACAAATAATATTAAAATTTCTGCTTGACTCAAATATTAAAGGTTTGTGGAGATAATAATTTAAATACAGTTCCCATGATTAATACATGGATAAGCATGTCTAAAACAAAAATAAACATATAATTAGCATAGGTTTTCCTAAAAGTTAACTCAATAGTTGAAACTTGAATTCATGAGGTTACAAAAAATTATAGGATTTGTAATGCTTCTTAGTCTTGTCTTTCACATACTCCAGCTTTAGAAACTGATTTGTATTAGGAGCCAAAAAGGGTGTTACGTAGCTGCAAATGATAATTCCTAAACTCCTTTTTTTTACCCCTTTTGGTAACCTTCTTCACTTTAGTAGACGATAGGTCCCCTTCACATAGAGCTTTCATCTTTGAAACAGTCGAGTCGTCGAGAGACATCCTCTTCGCATTCGCCATAGGTGTGGCAAGATCAGCAAAGGGGGCAGAGATTATTTCAACTTCCTGTTTGACAGAATATACAGAGCGTTAAAAATGTGGTCAAGATCGTGTGAAACAGAATTGTAATACCTCAAAATTTACCTTCATGTTTTCTCATAATTGGTCTATGCTTTACTCATTTACATTCCATAGTAGGTCATTGATTGCATAACATGGCATTCAGCATAGGGCGTGGGATCAAGGAACTTGGTCCATATTCTCAAGTCTCAAGCTTCAAAGTGGCTCATGGGGTTCATCATATCTTCTTAAGGTCAAGCATGGCAAAGGATTTCAAGCGGATCTCTCCCTCCTAACCAGAGAGACCAATTAGGGTTTGTGAATCAAAAGGACATCTTGTTGAACTTTGGGGATTCAAGCATGTTTTATGGTTTCCATATGCTCACAAGTGTTCATGGATGGAGATTTGGTTGACGGTTCATGGTGAAGAATGTTCAGTGGATCAGTTGCTGGTGAAATAAGCAAAAGTCAACTGTAAAGGAGAAAGTCAACTGTGGAATTTTAAGGTTCTTTTCATGGTTTTCAAGGTCTCACATCCTCACATGGTTTTCAATTGTCAAGATTCATGCCATTCTTCAAGAATCAAGAGTTTGTGCAAAAGTTACTAAATTTGGAAAATGACCTATAATGAGAACTTTCCATTTTTGGCAATTTTTCCACCACATTCAACTTGACTTTTCATCATCAAGGAAGCTCCAAATGAATTTTCCTCCAACATGAAAGTTGAAGATCTTTCTCTCCCATTTCCAAAAAGTACTAGAACATCTCCATATCATTTGTGGAACTCTAGTTATGGTCAAAACAATGCAAGGTGCTTTTCATGGATTTCTTATATGTCAAATTTTCCACCTTTTTGCATTTTGGCACAAATGGACTTGTAATGTTCCTAATTGCTTCATGTCACATTACAATATCAAAATACAAGTCAAGAAGATCATTTGTGGCCTTTGAATCAATTCATTCCATGCCACATTTCTCATTATTTTCACATTATTCAAAAATGCAAATTGATTCAAAACTTACAAACCAAGAAAGTGCAAGGCCCAAATTCAATTCAGAGGTGATACATGAGTAAATTGGAGGTGAATTATGCTGATTACAAGGGGGTTTACACGTGTGAATTAGTGGTGGTGGTACAAAATGCATTTTTGCAATTTCACCCAAATCTCATTAACCAAGGTTCTAATCACTTCTTAATCCTAATCAGTGAACTAATGGAGAGTATATATGCTTACTCATACCCTCACAGCTAGGGTAGAGACTCTCATTTGCACAGTTTTGGTTTTTTTGCTATCACACTTCCTCTCATTGAATCTCACTCTTCTTGGAGCTTCTTTGAGTTTTCTCTTCATATTCTTGATCAGTGAAGAGAATAGAGCAAGAATCAACTGCTATTTTGAGCTCATACTGAAGATTTCCCCAAGTGCCATTCAAGAGGATTCAAACTTAAATCTCAAGATCTAGCACAATTTCAAGCTCTAGTTGCATTTATTTTGCATCTAGAGGTTCCAAGGAGTGGATCTGCAGTTTTTGGAGGGATTTCTTGGAGATTTTCAAGTTCTACAAGGTTCAGGTTGGTGAATTTTTCATACTCACAGAACTCAGTTTTCTTGTGTGCATTATGATCTATGATGTTCACTAATTATCCTGATCTATTTTATTTGAAGTTTGGACGTGTGAATTGTGTATAATGTGGATTTAAAGTTTTAGATCTAAACTTGTTTTCGTTCGATTCTCAATGTGTGTTTGCTGTTTGTTGAAATGGATTGGATATTTGAGATCCTTGTGTTTTTCTGGTTCGAATGGTGTACCTATGCGCATTTTCTGGAGTATTTTTGGCTGCAGCTCACCAGAGAGGGTAGCCGGAGCCCTAGCTCCGGCGGCTGTGATGGTTCAGTCCGGCGAGGGGAGTTTCATGAAGAAGAAGAAATCATGTCCGTCCATTGCTTGATCCTACGTCCCTCATGCTTCCACGTGTTCTTTTTTTTGTTTTTAATTTAGAGCTTGTGTGTATGCCATCCTACGCGTGCTACCGTGTACCTTCAATCATGACCTTTGTTTTTAATTAATTTTTGAATTGGTGATGCAATGTGGCACGTTGATCTGATTGTGTGGTTGAGAGAGTGACAACACATTAAATGAATCATGTGCCAATCACGTGGGATGTATATGGTAGGCTGAGGGTTTGCATGCGCGCGTGTGTTTTGAATTATGGTGTGCTTGGGGGATCTGGACCGTTGATCTTAGTTACTTTTTAATCTTGTGGACTTTGCTTGATATGTTTTCACGCGTTGGATTGATCCTTTGGCTAATATTACATCTGAATGTTGACTGATCCATGTGTTCTCCATTGACTTGCGCTATTGGACCTTTGGCCTTGGGCCTTTCTATTTGCACCCCCCAATCTGGGCCTTGTTCATAATTCCAACGTGTTTGCATTGCTGATGGCACCCCCTTGGTTTATTTCATTTGTTTTATTTTATTTTTAATGTAGCATTTGCATTTTATTTTCTAAAATAATTTTTATGCATCTAAAAATCATAAAAAAAATTCATGAAACTTCTTTTTAGTTTTATAAAATTTTTCCATATATTATTTTCTCATTTTATTTTATTTTTGGCATCTGATTTAATTAATTACCTAATTTTCTTTTTTTAATTGTTTCACTTGCACACTCTAGCTTGTAGAATTTCTTTCTCATCATCTATAAAACATTTTCATTCCATTCTTTTTGAATTTGTTAGATAACATTATGAAGTACATAAAAACATTTTTGTTTCATTTTTAAAACTTTTCCATATTGCATTTTGGCCCCTCTCTCTTGCATGTTGATACATGTTTCTCACTTGATCCTTGCTTATTTGTTTGAATGGTTTAACTTGTGAATTTTTGGGAGATCTTTTAAAATTTGATTGTATTCTGATCTATATCATTTGAGTTTAAATTTCATAATTTTAGAGTGTCATATGATGCATGTTTTATTATTTGTGCTTAAGTGAATTATGCATGACTATATCTTGACACTTCTTTGCACATCTTGACTTGTGGTTCACTTTTTGACAAGCTCTTTAACTCTTTTTGATCCAATATTTTTGAATATGTTACTTGGATGAGTTACCTACTATTTTTTTATTTTTGGGGATTTTATTGAGCCACTTTGCTTTTTTTATTTATTGATTTTTACTTGTGATGCAAGTTTGCTTGAGGTATACTTTGATACTTGATCTAGTTTGAGCGCATTTGCTTACTTGTGATGGAGTGATGCTTGATATGTTTTTATGGTGTGATCATGTTCTATTTGAGCTTACTTGTGGCTTTGGAATCATCCTCATTTGATCTTTTTTCAATTTGTTCTTGATTTTACAAGTTGTTGTTGTTTTGACTTGAATTCCATGACATACTTAACCTAATCTTGTGAGTGTTTCTTTGTGTGATCTCACTCATGTATGAAACCTTTTGTTTGACTTGTATGATATGCTTGAGGTTCTGGTCCTCTTGATTTAAGGCTCATTATGTGATTTTCATTTCACTTTATGCCTCACACTTCTTTGTTTGCTTACGTGAATGTTAAGTGAATGTCTTTCTCAATTTTGATACATGTTTTGAATGTATTGCTTGATGATTTATCTTGCATGACTTGAGTTTGGTCTTGGCATGATGCTAATGTGTATGCTACTGCCCTTTGGTTTCATTACTTGATTTTCATCTCACTTGATCATCATGGCTTGAATTATGTGATGCATATCATCCCCTTTGCTTTGTAACTTCTTTGGTGCATAATATTGCATAATGTGAATCTCTTTTGCACTTGTGAATTGTTGATGATGACATGATGTGAGTTCTGGTATTGTTTCATTTTCATCTTGCCTCCTTCATTTCATTTGGATATGAAGTCCATGTGTGTTTAATTGTGCATTTAATTAAAGTATGCTTGCATCCTTTCATGTTTATCTTTGTATGCTTACTTGAATGGTTTTGCATTGATCTTTGAAGCATGTTGATTGAGTTGAGTTGGACATTTATGATATGATGTGCTTGCTGCCACTTATTTGTGTTTCATCTCTCTTCTTCTTCTTCTCTTTTCTTCTCTTTTACTCTTTCTCATCCCATGAATCTCAAGACTTGTTCAAGTCTTGGATACCTTCCCTTTAGAGCTACCTAGTCCAACTTAATTTTTGATTAAGTTTGGAGTAGGATTAGCATTAGGTTTTAGGTAGTGGTTCTTCCTAAGCCTCACTAACCATAGGACATCCATGCATGATAACATTAGGACTCTTAGTTTTCCCTTTAGAGTTTCCTTTGTGTCTTCTCTCTTCTCATCTCAAAACTTCTTTAAAACACTTAATAAAGATAAAGTGTATTGCGCACGAGCCTTAAGCTTGGGGAATGAGAAATGAGGGGCTTCCTCTCATTTTTCTAGAGTGCTTAGCGAGCGTCCTGTCTTGGGACGATTCGTTGAGTATTTGTCCCTGTGCCCTAGACTTTGGTGCAATACAAGTTACAAGCTAACTTTAAAAAAAACACTTCTGTCTAAAAAACTTCAAACAAACACTAACGTTTTTCCTTCGGGAATTCTTTTCTCATCTCACGCACTCCCAACGTACGAACGTGCTTCTTCTCGTTCTCTCGCAAGACGGTAACGCCTAAGTCTCCATACAGTGAGCGGCAACACCCGAGCACTTCTTTTATTTTCCCTACATTTTCTCTCTTTCTCTTTCCCTTCCTTTCCCGATTCTTTAGCTAGCAGTTCCTTTTCCTTTCCAGTAGCAGCGGAGCTCCAGTTGACGACACCCTTTGATCGAGACAAGAAAACGTGGATCCCATCGGGTACGATGGACGCGTGGGGGTGCTAATACCTTCCTCACGTGTAACCGACTACCGAACCCAGTTCTCTTGGTCGCAAGACCATGCTCTTTCCTTCTTTCCTTCAGGTTTACGCAGTTTTTCCTTTCCCTCTCTTGGGATAAATACACATTGCTGGCGACTCTGTTTTCCGCGCCACTCTCGCGTTTGTACCGTTGGATGCGAATCTTTCGGGAGCGACAGTTGGCGACTCTGCTGGGGACTCTGGTTGACCTCTTGCTGGTCCATCCCCTTTAGCGAGTCGATCCTAGCGCTTGTCTGTTTCTTTTCATTGGGTGCTTTTATGGTGCTTTGTTTTGTTGTATATTACTGTATTTGCTGTTTTATCTGTTTTACTGTATTTACAGTTTTTATTGCATTACATTGCATTTTATTACTTTTATACTGGATATTATTGTGCTGTGTTGGTTGGTTTTCTGTTTGGTAGGTTGGGTTGTTCTGAGAGATAAGCCCAATACCCAGGCTTGAGTACACCCTAGGACTAGAGTGGATAGTAGTGGGACCTACGTGCCCGCTTGGTACGTTTGTGTGTTCATGAAATTCACAACCAGACGAGGCTATCTTGGGACGCATTCTGACGTGTGTGTCTTGCGCATGTTAGGGTGTTGATCTAGAGAGCTGTCGACTCTGGTGACCGTTTCTCCGATACCTCAGTTGCGCCTCTCCTCCCGAGATGTGACAGTGGCAGACCACGTTCCGTGGCAAACTCATTGCACATTCTCGATCCGAGGACCCAATACTGAGGGACTCGCATAGGATGACCTTATTTTTTAGGGGAATCAGTTGAGGCCTCCTCGATTGATGATGATGCCAAACCAGAAATGGTGAACGTATCATCATTTCTCGACCTGAGAGCCCGGGATATTGAGGATCCTCGCCTTTCTTAGTACCCACATGTGAGAGGGATGGGTGTTTGCAGGTCTGCAGGTAACCGAAACCTTCAACCTACCCGGTTTTTTGGATTTCTCGACAGTGTATAGTTATTTACCTGGTTTTCTGGTTATCTCAGTGGTCCGATGTTTTGGTATTCTGGTATTCTGATTATTCGGATATTCTGGTATTCCGGTATTCTCTTCAGAGCAGACCTTTGAACTTATCCATTCAGCAGCACAGTGCAGCCAGTTTGTGTGGATACCTTGATCCCACGTCTGTTGCATTTGCATCATCATTCTTGCATACATGTTCTTGTATTTCCAAGGATATCATTGTTGAGGCTCTCTGTTGAGCATTTCCATTTATTCCTTGTGGTTCTTCTGAAAAATATTGAGTTAAAACAGAATGATTCCTTGGAAATATTCGAACATGGTATTTGCATTGCACTTCATTTTTGCATAGCAGGTACTTGTTGCAGGAGCTCTCTAACCTTTATTTGGTCTCAGGCACAATAGCTGATTCTCCCATTCACTGATACGCAACCAGACGAAACCAGGTTAGAGCTATGGATCAGGTGCAGACAGAGCTGGCTGAGTTAAGGGCACGTATGGAGCAATTTATGAATCTGATGCAAGGGGTTGCTCAGGGACAGCAGGACCTGAGAGCAGGGCAAGAAGACATGAGAGCTACCATCCAGAGGTTGGAGACTGAGATTCCTACTGGTGATCACGTTAATCCCCCTAGGGTTAACCCTCCTGTGGTCAACCCTCCTGTGGTCAATCCTCCTGTGGTTACTCCTCCTCCGGTTGGAGTTAATGTGGGTTTTGCTCCTGGCAACGCTGGGCTGGTGGAAGATCGTCAAGATGACCAGTTTTCTGTACTTAATGCTGATATGGGATTCTACCATGATGAAAGGAAATACAAGGGATTGGCTGAGAGGGTGAAAGTTATAGAAAGTCAAAATCCTTTGGGAATTGATGTTGAGGATATGGGACTGGTACAGGGTGTTAAGATTCCCCCGAAGTTTAAACCACCTGCTTTCGACAAGTACAATGGTAGTACTTGTCCCAAAACTCATCTCCAGGCATACAACCGGAAGATAACAGCTTATTCTGATGATCAGAAGTTATGGATGTATTTTTTCCAGGACAGCTTGTCTGGAGCCTCACTGGAATGGTACATAAAATTGGACAGGGCCCGCGTCAGAAGCTGGAAAGAGTTGTGTTTGGCTTTCTTAAAGCAATACCAATATAACATCGACATGACACCGAATCGTACTCAGTTACAAAGCATGACACAGGACCCCAAAGAAGGTTTTAAGCAGTACGCCCAGAGGTGGCGTGAACTTGCTGCTCAGGTGCAACCTCCGTTGGCAGATAGAGAAATGGCTGACATGTTCATGAATACTTTGCAAGGTCCGTATCTTGATAGGCTGGCTGCTTGTCCATCTACTGGATTTGATGACATAGTAATTGCTGGAGAGAGAATTGAGAGTTTGTTAAAGATGGGGAAAATTCAGGACGGAAGTGGTACAAGTTCAGCTCCCGCGAAGAAGTTTTTTGGCAACAATAACAGAAAGCGTGAAGGTGACGCTAATGCTGTGTATTTACAAGGGGGGAGAGGTAGAGGAAAACAGGGTGCACATCACCAGGCAGCATCTATAACCATTCCAACTCTGGGTAATGAGGCTCAACCTGCAGCTCAGAGGCAGTATCACCCAAGAAAGAGAATGAATGACAGACATTTTGATGTTTTCCCAATGACTTGTTCACAGATGCTACAGAACTTACTTCATTTAAATTTGGTACAATTGAGGACTTTAGCTCCCCCAGTGGGCAGGTTACCCGCTGGATATGATGCAGATGAAAAGTGTGAGTTTCACTCCAATGCGTCGGGACACAATGTGGAAAACTGCAAGGCTTTCAAACATGTGGTGCAAGACCTTGTTGATTCAAAGGCTATTAATTTTGCTCCGAGGCCTAATGTAATTCAAAATCCCATGCCCCCGCATGGTGGACCGGGGGTGCATGCCATTGAAGAAGATAGAGGGCTGAATTTGGTAAGGGACATTAATGATGTCAAGACTCTATTGAAAGTTATGAAGGAACGCTTGCTGAAAGGGTTTGTATTTCCTGGTTGTTCAGAGAGTTGTGAAGATTGCTTGAGTGCTGATAATGGTTGTGTAAAGTTGAGAACTGGCCTTCAGAGTATGATAGATGAAGGATGTTTACAATTTGATCAGTTGAAAAAGAATGATGATGAAGTCTCTACTATTACCATCTATTTTGATCCTGTGGAAATTCCGGTGCCTGCTCCTGTACAGATATCTGCGCCTGAACGAGTAGCTCCTATAACTATAAATATTCCTAGCTATGTCCCAAGTGAGAACAAGGTTGCTATCCCGTGGTACTATGGGACTAATAGTCAAGGATAGAGGCAGGAGGTGCAGACTCCTAAAGAAAGTGGTTCAAGTATCGGAAATGTTGGAGGAGTGGGTGGTTTTACTCGCAGCGGAAGGCTTTTTGCTCCTCAGACACTCAAGAAAGACAATACTGAAGCACTAGAGAGGGCCAAAGGGAAGCGGGTACTGAATGATGAACCAACGCCAGGGGCCGAACCGGTGCCAGGGGCAGAATCTGATAAGTCATTTGAGAAAGATGTTGAGGAATTCATGAGAATAATCAGAAAGAGCGATTATAAGATCATTGACCATCTACATCAAACTCCTTCTAAGATCTCCATATTGTCATTGTTGCTATGTTCCAAAGCCCACCGGAATGCTTTGCTCAAAATTTTGAATATGGCATACGTACCGCAAGAAATATCAGTGAACCAGCTTGAAAGTGTGATCTCCAATGTTAATGCTGGAAATGGTCTAGGGTTCACAGATTTTGACTTAACGCCAGAAGGAAGGAATCACAATAAGGCTCTCCACATATCAATGGAATGTAAAGGTGCCATGTTATCCCATGTATTGGTGGACACTGACTCATCCCTCAATGTGTTGCCTAAGAAAGCATTAGCCAAGCTGGATGTGGAAGGGGTGATACTCAGACCTTTTGATCTGGTGGTGAAAGCGTTTGATGGTTCAAAGAGATCAGTGTTTGGAGAGATAGAGCTGCCTGTCCAGATAGGACCCCAGGTGTTCAATACAGTGTTTTATGTGATGGACATCTAACCGGCCTATAGTTGTCTATTGGGTCGTCCCTGGATCCACGCTGCTGGAGCCGTATCTTCAACCTTGCATCAGAAGATAAAATTTGTAGTTGATGGTCAAGTTGTTACGGTATGCGGAGAAGAAGATATTTTTGTTAGCCATCTGTCATCCTTCAAGTACGTGGAGATGGACGGAGAAATCCACGAAACTCTCTGTCAGGCATTTGAAACTATGAATATGGTGAAAGATTCTCCGTCTCCGTCTGGTGAGGCAAGAATGGGAACCTCTATGACTTCATATAAGCAGGCTTTGGAGGTGGTGCAGACTGGTCATACCGAAGGTTGGGGACAAATGGTTGAGATACCTTTCAAGGATGATAAGAACGAAATTGGTTATAAGCCTCCTCGGGTTCCACTACAGGGTCAAGAGCGCCAAGGGCCAGTTTTCTTCTCAAGTGGAGGAGTCATATATCCAATCTATACCTGTGCAGCAATTGAAGACAGTGAAGATAGTGACTGTGACCTGGACAATTGGGTGCGTCCATGTGCCCCAGGAGTGAAGCTGAATAATTGGTTTTTGGAGGATCTCATCCAAGTTACTCTGCCAAATAAGTAATTTTCTTTGTTTTCTTTCATTAAGCATGCAAAAGTCATATGCTCTGCCCAAGGCATAGTGACTTCATTGTAGGGCCTCCATTTGTTTTCATACTAGTTTTTATCATTAATAAAAGGACGTTTTGTATTCAAATTGTGTTCCCTGTCTTTTTTTTTTTTTTTTTATTAGATAAATAAAAATGGCAATGTTTTCTCCACAGTTTTCTTGCATTTTCCTTTTTCCTTTCAAAAAGCAGTTTCTAAAGGCATGAATTATCATTCATGCAGAAGTAGTTCTCTGGATCTCATTGATGACGACTCTACTATGGTTTATTATGACTTCGATAATCCAATATACCAAGCCGAAGAGGGGGACGAAGAAGACTGTGAACTTCCCGAGGAGTTGGCTAGATTATTGAAACAGGAAGAAAGAGTCATTCAACCTCATCAGGAAGAGGTAGAAGTTGTCAATCTTGGTACTGAAGAGGTAAGGAAAGAGGTTAAAGTAGGGGCAAGCCTGGATGAGAATGTAAAGAAAGAGCTGATTGAAATGTTGCAAGAGTATGTCGACATCTTCGCCTGGTCTTACCAAGATATGCCGGGGTTGGATACAGACATCGTGGTGCACAGATTGCCGCTGAAAGAGGGTTGTTTTCCTCTCAAACAGAAGCTTCGGAGAACCAAACCTGAGGTGGCCATCAAGATTAAAGAGGAGGTGCAAAAGCAGTTGGATGCGGGGTTTTTAGCTGTTACTAATTATCTGTCGTGGGTCGCTAATATTGTGCCTGTACCGAAGAAGGATGGCAAAGTCAGAATGTGTGTGGATTATCGAGATTTGAACAGGGCGAGTCCAAAAGATGATTTTCCGTTACCACACATTGATGTGTTGGTGGACAATACGACTCAATTCTCAGTGTTTTCTTTCATGGATGGGTTCTCCGGATACAACCAGATTAAGATGGCGCCCGAGGATATGGAGAAAACTACATTTATTACCCCTTGGGGCACATTTTGTTATAAGGTGATGCCGTTTGCTCTAAAGAATGTTGGGGCTACATATCAGCGTGCCATGGTAACGCTCTTCCACGATATGATTCACAAAGAAATTGAAGTTTATGTGGATGATATGATTGCTAAGTCACAAACGGAAGAAGAGCATTTGGTAAATTTGAAAAAGTTGTTTGAACGGTTGAGACATTTCAAGCTGAGGCTGAACCCGAATAAGTGTACTTTCGGGGTAAGATCTGGTAAACTTCTGGGCTTCATCGTCAGTGAAAAGGGAATCGAGGTGGATCCAGCAAAGGTAAAAACCATTCAAGAAATGCCGGAGCCGAGAACTGAAAAACAAGTTCGTGGGTTTTTGGGAAGGTTGAATTATATTGCAAGATTTATATCTCATCTTACTACAACCTGCGAGCCAATATTCAAGTTATTAAGAAAAGATCAATCAATCCGGTGGAACAATGATTGTCAAAAGGCCTTTGATAAAATAAAAGAATACTTGCAAAATCCTCCGATTCTCATGCCTCCAGTTCTTGGGAGGCCACTGATTATGTATCTCACTGTACGCGATGGATCAATGGGTTGTGTTCTCGGTCAACACGATGAGACGGGTAGGAAAGAGCATGCTATATACTACCTGAGCAAGAAATTCACTGATTGTGAGTCCAGGTACTCGATGTTTGAGAAGACATGTTGCGCACTAGCATGGGCTGCTAAGCGATTGAGGCAATACATGCTGACTCATACAACCCTACTGATTTAAAAAATGGATCCAATCAAGTACATCTTTGAAAAGCCAGCTCTTAATGGAAGGGTCGCTCGGTGGCAGATGGTTTTGACTGAATATGATATACAATACACTTCCCAGAAAGCTATCAAAGGGAGTGTGTTGTCTGATTATCTTGCCGAGTCGCCTATTGATGATTATCAGCCAATGAGGTTTGATTTTCCTAATGAAGACATCATGTTTCTCAAGGCTAAAGATTGTGAAGAGCCTCCGGTTGATGAAGGACCGGATCTTGATGACAAATGGAAACTGATGTTTGATGGGGCCGTTAACATGAATGGAAGTGGTGTTGGGGCAGTCCTTATTACTCCGAAAGGATCACACATACCTTTCACTGCCAGGTTAACGTTTGATGTCACCAACAACGAAGCAGAATATGAGGCTTGTATCATGGGTATTGAAGAAGCCATTGATTTGAGGATCAAGACTCTCGAGATATTTGGTGATTCCGCTCTAGTGATCAACCAGATCAACGGAGATTGGCATACCAACCAGCAGAACTTGATTCCTTATAGAGACTACGCGAGAAGACTGTTGACTTTCTTTACAACAGTAAAATTGTACTATATACCTCGTGATGAGAATCAAATGGCTGATGCTTTAGCTACGTTGTCTTCCATGATTCAGGTGAATTGGTGGAACCATATCCCAAAGATTGATGTGATGAGACTAGACAGGCCTGCTCATGTGTTTGCCGCTGATACTACGACTGATGATAAACCCTGGTATTTTGATATCAAGCGTTTCTCGAAGAGTCACGAGTATCCAGCTGGGGCATCAAATAATGACAAAAAGACTCTGAGGAGGTTGGCAGGAAGCTTCTTTTTGAATGAGGATGTGTTGTACAAGCGAAACTTTGACATGGTCTTGCTCAGATGTGTGGATAGACAGGAAGCAGACCTGTTAATGCAGGAAGTACATGAAGGATCTTTCGGTACCCATGCTGGTGGGCATGCTATGGCGAAGAAATTATTACGAGCAGGGTATTATTGGTTGACTATGGAGGCTGATTGCTTTAAGTACGCCCGAAAATACCACAAATGCCAAATCTATGCTGATAAGGTGCATGTGCCACCAAACCCCCTGAATGTGATGAGTTCTCCATGACCCTTTGCTATGTGGGGCATTGATATGATAGGGAAGATTGAGCCTACAGCTTCCAACGGGCATCGATTCATTCTGGTGGCTATTGATTACTTCACCAAATGGGTAGAAGCTACCTCTTTTGCAAATGTTACCAGGCAGGTGGTAGCCCGATTCATTAAGAAGGACATTATCTGCAGATATGGGGTGCCTGAAAGGATCATTACTGACAATGGTTCTAATCTCAACAACAAGATAATGAAAGAGCTATGCCAGAGCTTCAAAATTGAACACCACAATTCTTCTCCTTACCGCCCGAAGATGAATGGTGCCGTCGAGGCAGCCAACAAAAATATTAAGAAGATTGTGCAAAAGATGGTGGTGACATATAAGGATTGGCATGAAATGTTGCCTTTCGCTTTGCATGGGTACCGTACTTCTGTTCGTACATCTACTGGGGCAACCCCGTTTTCGCTTGTATATGGTATGGAGGCAGTGTTACCGGTTGAGGTGGAAATCCCTTCTTTAAGGGTCATGATGGACGTTAAACTTGACGAGGCTGAATGGGTTCGAGCGAGGTTCAACGAGTTGAGTCTCATCAAAGAAAGACGTTTGGCTGCAGTTTGTCATGGACAACTGTATCAAAGGAGAATGAAGCAAGCATTTGATCGGAAAGTGTGCCCTCAGACTTACCAGACGGGCGACTTGGTATTGAAAAGGATCCTTCCTCCGAATACAGATCACAGGGGCAAATGGACGCCTAATTATGAAGGTCCATATGTTGTTAAGAAGGTTTTCTCGGGCGGAGTCTTGATGCTTACAACAATGGACGGTGAGGATTTTTTGTCCCCTGTGAACTCAGACGCAGTTAAAAAATACTTCGCATAAAGAGACCCGCTAGACAGTAAAAAGAGAGTCCAGGCAAGAAAGGGCATCCCGGCGAACCAAAAAAAAAAAAGGGGTTCAGGCAAAAGTTAGGGATAAAATAAAAAGAAGAAAGTACACCCGGTAAGTTGAAAACCCGCAAGGGAAACTTAGGCAAAAAAGGGTATCTCGATGGATTAAAAACCCGTAAAGGGCGATCCAGGCAAAAGAGAGATTTAGCAAAAACTGCGATCTGGGTAATCTGTATTGCCTCGTCTCAATCAGTAAGCACTCTGAAGGTCAGGAATCAGTTCAATCGTCCCCCTTTGAAGGCAAAGCAGTTGGAGAATCTTGAAGATATATGAACCATAGCAGGGTTGAAATTCAATGAAGTTCCATTTTCACATTGCCATTAGGACAGATTCTTTTCTGTTTTGGCAATTACCTCTTTCCAGGAATTGCTTCTTGATGTAAATGCCTTTTCAGGCTCTTCAATCAATAAAATTGTCGTTATTCAAAATATTTCTATCTGTTTGTTTTGTTTTTATTTGCTCTGTTTACACAAACGTCCAAATTTTTGATAAACACTCGCATGCGAAAACATTGGGGGTTCTACAATAACATGCCTAAGAGGAGAAAACATGGAAAATTGCTTTAAATGGCGCGTGTGCTTGGTTGAATACTACCGAACCTCGTATTATTCTGGGGCATATGTGTGCATTCTTTTGTTTGCAGGTGTGGAGATTTCACGGGATAGCTATGCAAAGATGTAGGACGTCTTCAAGCCAAAATCCTTCACAAAGTGCAAATGATCGTTCCTCCCCGGGCAGAGAGGGATTCTCAGCAGGAAGGCTATTCTTGGAGGTAGCCATCCCCAGCGTATTTACAGGAGCTTCATGATCCCCAGCAGCGTTGTCAAATGGGTAGTATTGTATCTTGTTAAATCAATTTTCTCATTCAGCACTTCCAACAGCTACAAGCTTTTCTGTGTTGATAACGGTTGTAAACTCCCCAGTAGAGTTGCTTCACGCGCCTTACAGTTAATGTTCAAGACTCAGTGAGTGTCCAAGAGTTTGGAGATGTCGGATCTTCTGTGAAATCCTCTTGGGACATTTTCTCCGGATCAGACTTGTATCTTGGGGCAACATCAAATGGTTGACCATCTCAAGCATGGGGTATCATGAAATCCCCCGGCAGGAGTATTCCAGATCTATTATCCCCAACGAAGTGGCCTCCTAACTGCTGCATCCTAGCTCAAGTCTCGGTATTAGTTTAAGAGTTGGAAGATGTCGGATCTTCTGTAAAATTCTCTTAAGAAACATTCCCTAGCATGAGACACTTTGAAGTGATTCTCCCCAGCAGAGTTTGTTGTAAACCTAGTTCCCCAGTAGAGTTTGAAGAGGCGTGATCTTCTGTAAAATCCTCTCAAGGGACATCTCCCCAGCAAAGTTTGTTGTAGGCTCATTAATCCCCAGCGGAGTTCTATGGTTATAGTTATTCCCCGAGCAGACTGGTTCAGATGATGCCTCCCCAGCAAAGTTATCTTTTCCTACAGTAGCCTTAACAGGTTTGTCAGGGCAGTGCCCAGATCAGGAGGTCTGGTCTATTTGTCTTCCCTAGTACGGTTTGCGACCGCGAAGTCAATCCAGCTAGTTATCCCCAGCGGAGTTGTCTTTCCTTTCCTCAGCATTTATTTTGCTGAGGAACTCTTTGCATTTTGCATATAGTATGCATAGCATCCTCTAAAACGCGTAGCATTCCATTTCGTATGGAGCATTACGGCAAAATTCAAACATATGCATGTGAAGCATAGGCCAGTTGTGCGAGAGTCCAGAACTTTGCTCCTTATGTTATTGACAAAGCCAGAAAGAATACGTGTTTCATTCTTACCAGACATTGCGAAACGATACAAAGGGTTTCATCATTTTTCTCCCCGCAGAGTCATATCTCTCAAATTGCAAGTCTCTTAGAACCATTCCCGATAGGATTCCTGCAGCCGTTCCCGACCACTCCCTTTGAGTTTTAACCATGCCAGTTCCCGACAGGCCCCGTTACCCATTCCCGATAGGTAAGCCTTGGTTATAAACTGCAGCCGTTCCCGACCGCTCCTTTGAGTTTTAACCATGCCAGTTCCCGACAGGCCCCGTTACCCATTCCCGATAGGTAAGCCTTGGTTATAAACTGCAGCCGTTCCCGACTGCTCCTTTGAGTTTTAACCATGCCAGTTCCCGACAGGCCCCGTTACCCATTCCCGATAGGTAAGCCTTGGTTATAAACTGTAGTCGTTCCCGACCGCTCCTTTGAGTTTTAACCACGCCAGTTCCCGACAGGCCCCGTTACCCATTCCCGATAGGTAAGCCTTGGTTATAAACTGTAGCCATCCCTGACAGCTCCCTTTGGTTTGAACCTTGCCAGTTCCCGACAGGTACACTTGCCCATTCCCGATAGGCAAAACAGGTCCAAACTCACCAGTTCCCGACAGGTACTTCACCAGTTCCCGACAGGTATCTCACCAGTTCTCAATAGGTATTTCACCAGTTCCCGACATGTATCTCACCAGTTCCCGACAGGTATTTCACCAGTTCCCGACAGGTTTCCTATGGGGTCCAATGGTTCCAAGGTCTTCTTCACCAACTTTTCTTCCATACCTTTACAGCATTTTCTCTAACCACAGTGCAAATTTTCTCAGTTATTTGTGTATTCAATCCCTATGTATCTTGAATTCCTGATAGCCGTTGCTTTCATCCATTCAGATTCACAGTTGATTGAATAGGGGCAGCTGTAATACCTCAAAATTTACCTCCATGTTTTCTCATAATTGGTCTATGCTTTACTCATTTGCATTCCATAGTAGGTCATTATTTGCATAGCATGGAATTCAGCATAGGGCATGGGATCAAGGCACTTGGTCCATATTCTCAAGTCTCAAGCTTCAAAGTGGCTCATGGGGTTCATCATATCTTCTTAAGGTCAAGCATGGCAAAGGATTTCAAGCGGATCTCTCCCTCCTAACCAGAGAGACCAATTAGGGTTTATGAATCAAAAGGACCTCTTGTTGAACTTTGGGGATTCAAGCATGTTTTATGGTTTCCATATGCTCATAAGTGTTCATGGATGGAGATTTGGTTGACGATTCATGGTGAAGAATGTTCAGTGGATCAGTTGCTGGTGAAATAAGCAAAAGTCAACTGTGGAATTTTAAGGTTATTTTCATGGTTTTCAAGGTCTCACATCCTCACATGGTCTTCAATTGTCAAGATTCATGCCATTCTTCAAGAATCAAGAGTTTGTGCAAAAGTTACTAAATTTGGAAAATGACCTATAATGAGAACTTTTCATTTTTGGCAATTTTTCCACCACATTCAACTTGACTTTTCATCATCAAGGAAGCTCCAAATGAATTTTCCTCCAACATAAAAGTTGAATATCTTTCTCTCCCATTTCCAAAAAGTACTAGAACATCTCCATATCATTTTTGGAACTCTAGTTATGGTCAAAACAATGCAAGGTGCTTTTCATGGATTTCTTATATGTCAAATTTTCCACCTTTTTGCATTTTAGCACAAATGGACTTGTAATGTTCCTAATTGCTTCATGTCACATTACAATATCAAAATACAAGTCAAGAAGATCATTTGTGGCCTTTGAATCAATTCATTCCATGCCATATTTCTCATTATTTTCACATTATTCAAAAATGCAAATTGATTCAAAACTTACAAACCAAGAAAGTGCAAGCCCCAAATTCAATTCAGAGGTCATACATGAGTAAATTGGAGGTGAATTATGCTGATTACAAGGGGG
The DNA here is from genome assembly GCA_022829125.1 of Lathyrus tuberosus. Classification (NCBI taxonomy): domain Eukaryota; kingdom Viridiplantae; phylum Streptophyta; class Magnoliopsida; order Fabales; family Fabaceae; genus Lathyrus; species Lathyrus tuberosus. The sequence continues at coordinate 2,021,547 of JALAZF010000603.1, read as the reverse complement.
TTTACACGTGTGAATTAGTGGTGGTGGTACAAAATGCATTTTTGCAATTTTACCCAAATCTCATTAACCAAGGTTCTAATCACTTCTTAATCCTAATCAGTGAACTAATGGAGAGTATATATGCTTACTCATACCCTCACAGCTAGGGTAGAGACTCTCATTTGCACAGTTTTGGTTTTTTGCTCTCACACTTCCTCTCATTGAATCTCACTCTTCTTGGAGCTTCTTTGAGTTTTCTCTTCATATTCTTGATCAGTGAAGAGAATAGAGCAAGAATTAACTGCTATTTTGAGCTCATACTGAAGATTTCCCCAAGTGCCATTCAAGAGGATTCAAACTTAAATCTCAAGATCTAGCACAATTTCAAGCTCTAGTTGCATTTATTTTGCATCTAGAGGTTCCAAGGAGTGGATCTGCAGTTTTTGGAGGGATTTCTTGGAGGTTTTCAAGTTCTACAAGGTTCAGGTTGGTGAATTTTTCATACTCACAGAACTCAGTTTTCTTGTGTGCATTATGATCTATGATGTTCACTGATTATCCTGATCTATTTTATTTGAAGTTTGGACGTGTGAATTGTGTATAATGTGGATTTAAAGTTTTAGATCTAAACTTGTTTTCGTTCGATTCTCAATGTGTGTTTGCTGTTTGTTGAAATGGATTGGATATTTGAGATCCTTGTGTTTTTCTGGTTCGAATGGTGTACCTATGCGCATTTTCTGGAGTATTTTTGGCTGCAGCTCACCGGAGAGGGTGGCCGGAGCCCTAGCTCTGGCGGCTGTGATGGTTCAGTCCGGCGAAGGGAGTTTCATGAAGAAGAAGAAATCATGTCCGTCCATTGCTTGATCCTACGTCCCTCATGCTTCCACGTGTTCTTTTTTTTTCGTTTTTAATTTAGAGCTTGTGTGTATGCCATCCTAAGCGTGCTACCGTGTGCCTTCAATCATGACCTTTGTTTTTAATTAATTTTTGAATTGGTGCTGCAATGTGGCACGTTGATCTGATCGTGTGGTTGAGAGAGTGACAACACATTAAATGAATCATGTGCCAATCACGTGGGATGTATATGGTAGGCTGAGGGTTTGCATGCGCGCGTGTGTTTTGAATTATGGTGTGCTTGGGGGATCTGGACCGTTGATCTTAGTTACTTTTTAATCTTGTGGACTTTGCTTGATATGTTTTCACGCGTTGGATTGATCCTTTGGCTAATATTACATCTGAATGTTGACTGGTCCATGTGTTCTCCATTGACTTGCGCTATTGGACCTTTGGCCTTGGGCCTTCTATTTGCACCCCCCAATCTGGGCCTTGTTCATAATTCCAACGTGTTTGCATTGCTGATGGCACCCCCTTGGTTTATTTCATTTGTTTTATTTTATTTTTAATGTAGCATTTGCATTTTATTTTCTAAAATCATTTTTATGCATCTAAAAATCATAAAAAAATTCATGAAACTTATTTTTAGTTTTATAAAATTTTTCCATATTTTATTTTCTCATTTTATTTTATTTTTGGCATCTGATTTAATTAATTGCCTAATTTTCTTTTTTTAATTGTTTCACTTGCACACTCTAGCTTGTAGAATTTATTTCTCATCATCTATAAAACATTTTCATTCCATTCTTTTTGAATTTGTTAGATAACATTCTGAAGTGCATAAAAACATTTTTGTTTCATTTTTAAAACTTTTCCATATTGCATTTTGGCCCTTCTCTTTTGTATGTTGATACATGTTTCTCACTTGATCCTTGCTTATTTGTTTGAATGGTTTAACTTGTGAATTTTTGGGAGATATTTTAACATGTGATTTTATTCTGATCTATATCATTTGAGTTTAAATTTCATAATTTTAGAGTGTCATATGATGCATGTTTGATTATTTGTGCTTAAGTGAATTATGCATGACTATATCTAGACACTTCTTTGCACATCTTGACTTGTGGTTCACTTTTTGACAAGCTCTTTAACTCTTTTTGATACAATCTTTTTGCATATGTTACTTGGCTGAGTTACCTGACATTTGTTTATTTTTGGGGATTTTATTGAGCCACTTTGCTTTTTTTTTTATTGATTTTTACTTGTGATGCAAGTTTGCTTGAGGTATACTTTGATACATGATCTAGTTTTAGCACATTTGCTTACTTTTGATGGAGTGATGCTTGAGATATTTTTATGGTGTGATCATGTTCTGTTTGAGCTTGCTTGTGGCTTTGGAATCATCCTCATTTGATCTTTTTTCAATTTGTTCTTGATTTTACAAGTTGTTGTTGTTTTGACTTGAATTCCATGACATACTTAACCTAATCTTGTGAGTGTTTCTTTGTGTGATCTCACTCATGTATGAAACCTTTTGTTTGACTTGTATGATATGCTTGAGGTTATGGTCCTCTTGATTTAAGGTTCATTATGTGATTTTCATTTCACTTTAATCCTCACACTTCTTTGTTTGCTTACATGAATGTTAAGTGAATGTCTTTCTCAATTTTGATACTTGTTTTGAATGTATTGCTTGATGATTTATCTTGCATGACTTGAGTTTGGTTTTGGCATGATGCTAATGTGTATGCTACTGACCTTTGGTTTCATTACTTGATTTTCATCTCACTTGATCATCATGGCTTTAATTATGTGATGCATATCATCCCCTTTGCTTTGTAACTTCTTTGGTACATAATATTGCATAATGTGAATCTCTTTTGCACTTGTGAATTGTTGATGATGACATGATGTGAGTTCTGGTCTTGTTTCATTTTCATCTTGCCTCCTTCATTTCATTTGGATATGAAGTCTATGTGTGTTTAATTGTGCATTTAATTCAAGTATGCTTGCATCCTTTCATGTTTATCTTTGTATGCTTACTTGAATGGTTTTGCATTGATCTTTGAAGCATGTTGATTGAGTTGAGTTGGACATTTATGATATGATGTGCTTGCTGCCACTTATTTGTGTTTCATCTCTCTTCTTCTTCTTCTCTTTTCTTCTCTTTTACTCTTTCTCATCCCATGAATCTCAAGACTTGTTCAAGTCTTGGATTCCTTCCCTTTAGAGCTACCTAGTCCAACTTAATTTTTGATTAAGTTTGGAGTAGGATTAGCATTAGGTTTTAGGTAGTGGTTCTTCCTAAGCCTCACTAACCATAGGACATCCATGCATGATAACATTAGGACTCTTAGTTTTCCCTTTAGAGTTTCCTTTGTGTCTTCTCTCTTCTCATCTCAAAACTTCTTTAAAACACTTAATAAAGATAAAGTGTATTGTGCACGAGCCTTAAGCTTGGGGAATGAGAAATGAGGGGCTTCCTCTAATTTTTCTAGAGTGCTTAGCGAGCATCCTGTCTTGGGACGATTCGTTGAGTATTCGTCCCTGTGCCCTAGACTTTGGTGCAATACAAGTTACAAGCTAACTTAAAAAAAAACACTTCTGTCTAAAAAACTTCAAACAAACACTAAAGTTTTTCCTTCGGGAATTCTTTTCTCATCTCACTCACTCCCAACGTACGAACGTGCTTCTTCTCGTTCTCTCGCAAGACGGTAACGCCTAAGTCTCCATACAGCGAGCTGCAACACATGAGCTAGAACGTAAGCCATTCCCTAAAAAACACAATCCACCCCTAGTGAGGGGAACTACGTCGCTCTCATTCTCATGCTCCCGATGAGATACGTAGGCAGTTGGGTAGGGCCCATGCGAGCACTTCTTTTATTTTCCCTACATTTTCTCTCTTTCTCTTTCCCTTCCTTTCCCGGTTCTTTAGCTAACAGTTCCTTTTCCTTTCCAGTAGCAGCGGAGCTCTAGTTGACGACACCCTTTGATCGAGACAAGCAAGCGTGGATCCCATCGGGTACGATGGACGCGTGGGGGTGCTAATACCTTCCTCACGTGTAACCGACTCCCGAACCCAGTTCTCTTGGTCGCAAGACCATGCTCTTTCCTTCCTTCCTTCAGGTTTACGCAGTGTTTCCTTTCCCTCTCTTGGGATAAATACACATTGCTGGCGACTCTGTTTTCCGCGCCACTCTCGCATTTTTACCGTTGGATGCGAATCTTTCGGGAGCGACAAGAATAATTAAGTAATGTTTGTTTCAATAGTCATCAACCGCTAGAGGAGATAGTTTCTCAATGGGGACGTCTTCGCCGACACTCTCCAGATTCTGAAACAATTGAGAATATATTGTTAGCAAACATTCCAGTTAATTAAGAAAAACGCTTAGAAAATTAATGATGCCATTGGTTATCAATATTAAACGTAAATGGTGTTCAAAAACAACGACCTGAACCGACTGGAAAGTGGCATCAATGGTGGGATTTCCCTGATGCAATGTAGGAACTTCATAAATGGCAATGTAAATCTTAAAGTCAATATTTATGTTCACAAAATATTAAGTGGATGATAACCTGTTCCGTCTCATCAACACCTGGTTGACCTTTATGTTGTGTAATAAGTTGTTTGTCATTTAGATACATGACAACCCCTCAATTTCTCCATCGAGGCTGCCACTTGATTTTGAAAGCAAATTTCTTACCCAACATGCCATCCAGCGTAAGGGGAAATCCCAGTGGGTCAGTTATTCCAGCCTAGACTCCAAAAAGTTAAAAATTCAGACTCCTAAAGTGGCTAATGGTTGCAATGATAATATTAACCCTTATTGTGAGTGGATGTTACCTCTATCATGGTTGACCGAAGCTGTGTGTAACGCCTAAAAATTTTCCCTCTTACTTTTAGCACTAACTGGCTTATGATTCATTTCATTTGCATCCTCATTTCTGCATTTGCATGGTTCTTCTGGGCATGAGATCAAGGTATTTTCCAGCAGCTCAGGACGTCATTAGTTCCAGTATCATTTTCTACAATGTTCAGAGCCAAGCAGATATCTTTCAAAGTCTTTTTGAGCATTTATTTTGCTTACTAGGTGATTTGATGATCAGAAGCTCCGACAGTCATTTTTTTATCAGCGGTTCATCACCAGACGGTTGTTTTCAGCAATTTATTCTGAGTGCGAAACACATTTCACAACATATTTCAAGAGTGTATCAGTGGTGATATCCAAGGACAAGTTTCAAAGGTCTATTGTAGCTCAGAACAGGTGGAACCAAGCCATTCTCCAAGTTTCCCTCCAAAAAGCGCAAGAATTCAAATTTTCCTTGTGTTAACCGATTAACCAAGGCGAATTTTGCCCAAATACTTCATTTTCAGCACTGCATCTTTCTAATTCAAATTTTTAATCACCCAATTCAAATTTCACACCAGTAGGAGGACCTAGAGAGTTTGATTTTCCATTCAAAAATTTAAATTCTTTCCACTCAAATTCCTCATTTCCTTTCCTAATTCATTTTTCACTCCCATTTCCACCCACTAAACCTCACTCCAAACCCAAACTTAACTCCTAACTTAAGGGTTATTTAAACCAATTCACTCCAAACCTCTAGGACCCTAGATCATTTTTCACTCTCATTTTTCAGAATTTGCTCTCAATTCTCTCTCACTTTTTCATTCTCCATCTTCATCTTCAACCTCTCACCAAAGCTCCATATTCATAGATTCACAAATTCTTCATTGGAATTTGTGAATTCTTGAGCTAAACCTCCATCACATCCTCATTCTTGGTTCAATTCAGCAGTAGCTACTGGTTTAGATCTTGAATTAAGTTGTTGGAATCACTTTTGGAGGAGCTTTTGCTTATTTGAGGTGTTCTTGCTTGGATCTTCAAGTTTTCTTGGTAGAGCTTCATAGATCTCTGGATTTCTAGCTTTGATTCATCAATTTTCGTTTGCAACACTCACCAAAGCAAATCTCAGCTTTGTAGGTTAGTTTTCCTTAGATCTATACTTGATTTAGCTTATTTGCAACTTATACAATGTAGATCCTTGGTTGTTCTTGATTTTGATCCATTTTGCTTGAATGTGATTCTTGATGTTGATGATTATTGGATCTAATTGATGTTTGATTGCTGATACTTAATGTAATTTTCGTGCATTGTTGATTACATGATCATTGGAGATGTTTGCATAAGTGATTTTGCTGCTGGAAGTGCTTTTTCAAACCAATTTTCTGCTACTGGTACAGTGTTAATCGGTTAACACATTGGTTAACCGATTAACCAGTGTATTTTTGCTGTTTTTTGCTAATTTTGGAGCTGTTAATCGGTTAACACATTGGTTAACCGATTAACACTATTGCAGAGTATGTTTTTTGTGCATTTTTGAGCATGTTTCGATCCCGTTTCATTTCTAATCTTCATGGAATGATATGATGCATATTTGTGGACTATTCTTGAGCTGTTTCACCTCACATTATTGCATGAGCAGAATTTTCCGACACGCGACTCTTGGATTTTTATCGTTTATGATCATGTTTGTGTTGTTGCGTTCTTGATACGATAAACACATAACACACACTCCTTGAGCATGCTAATTGTGAATTAATGTTTGTGTTGCTGGAATTGTGTTGTGTATGCTTGTTTGCTTTCTCTTCCTTGAGGTGCATGCTTGTTTCAACTTGTTCACATGCTTAATGTTATGCATCCTTTCATGATGTGCATTTTTCCATGATGTCTTTAAGTTTATTCAACATGATGTATGATGTGTTTGTGATCATGATTAATTGAGGAATGCATGGTGTTGGATACGCGCTTGCTATGCCATGATTGAATTGTATTCAAATGCATTGCATGCTGCCCTGTTTCTACTGCTGACTATGTGCATAGGTGTTGTTGTATGAGCTGCTGTTTGGCCTTTTACACCTATTTTTGTGCTGAATATGAGCTGTTGAATGCTGTTTAGTGTGTTGGCTGGAATTTACTGCTGTATTGGTACAGATGCGCTGTTGTAGCTACTGTTCTTGTTCATTCGTATCTCTCATTTCTTCTACTTCTCTTTCTCTCTTATGTGTTGGATTACATGATATAATGCTTGGTTGTGTAGAACTTTTTCACATCCCCTTGGGATCCTAGCTCATCCTTAATTTTTGATTAAGGTGAGGTAGGATAAGCATTAGATAGTGATATCCCTCTCTCTTATTTAGACTTAGGTTGTTCTTGAACCTCCCCTTAAGGCCATCTTTTGCATGACAACTTTAGGATATAATTCCCCTTAGTGTTTTCTTTTCCTTGAGTCTTCTCTTCTCATCTCATAATCCTTCTAAAACACTTAATAAAGGTTAACATGTATTGCGCATAAGCCTTGTACATGGGAAGTGAAGGATGGGGGGTCTCCCTTCATTCTTCTAGGATGCTTAGTGTACGTCGTGTTGGGGACGATATTCGACGTATTCGTTCCTATGTTGTAGACTTGGGTGCAATGCAAGTTATGAACTAACTTCAATCCATTTCTGTCTAAAAAACACAAAACAAACTCAAACCTTTTTCATCCTTCGGATTTGTTAAGTTTAAAATATTTTCAGAAAAGGGCACGTTACTTCCGTCTCGCCGCAAACAGGCATCGACCCTAACTGCCGGATGCGAACTTAACGTCGCTCATAAAAAACACAGACTTGGTTAAGTCGAACTATGACTGCTCTAATTTCCTCCTTCTGGTTAGATTGAGGATACGTAGGCACGAGACGGCGATGTCTTGGCGAGCAACCTCCCCCTAGTTCGTGTCCGAACTACGTTGACTATGACTTTCCCATTGCACGAGGGAATACGTAGGCATAGGACGAGCGATGTCCTATCAAGTCACTTTTTTTTTCTTTTCTTCCTCGTTTCTTCGTTCTTTCTGTACCTGTTCCTTTTCCCTTCCAGTAGCAGCGGAGCTCCAGATGACGACACCCTTTGATCGAGACAACCAGCGTGGATCCCATCGAGTACGATGGACGCGTGGGGGTGCTAATACCTTCCCCTCGCGTAACCGACTCCCATACCCGTTTCTCTTGGTCACGAGACCATGTTCTTTCCCTTCCCTTAGGTTTACGCAGTGTTTCCTTTCCATCTCTTGGGATAAATACACATTGCTGGCGAATCTATTTCCGCGCCACTTTCACGTTTGTACTTGGATGAAAATCCTGGGAGCGACAGCTGGCGACTCTGCTGGGGACAGGTTGACCTCTTGCTGGTCCATCCCCTTTGCGAGTCAATCCTAACGCTTGGTTGTTTATTTTCATTGGGTGTTTATTGTGGTGCTTTATTTTGTTGTATATTATTGTATTACTGTATTACTGTTTTACTGTTTTTACCTCATTTATGGCATTGCATTTCATTACTATACTGGATCGTGCTGTGCTGTACTGGATTTTCTGTTTGGCGGGTTGGGATTTCTGAGAGATAAGCCCACTACCCAGGCTTGAGCATACACATAGGTATTAGCGTGGGCAGGCGTGACGCTCCCGTGGTGTTGACCACGTGTGGGTGTTCATGAGTCCCACAATCAGACGAGGTTCTATCGAGAGATATCTACTACTGTATGTTGATACAGGCCAGTAGTTATTCTCTTGAGGAACTGTCGACTCTGGTGACCATTCCCGAGGACTCAGTTGCTACACTCCTCCCGAGGGGCGATAATGGCAGACCAGAAATGGCAAACCCATTACACATTCTCGATCCGAGGACCTAATGCTGGGAACTTGCTATAGGATATCCTTTTTTAGGGGAATCAGTTGAGGCCTCCTCGATTGATGATGATGCCAAACCAGAAATGGTGAACGTATCATCATTTCTCAACCTGAGAGTCCGTGATATTGAGGATCCTCGCCTTTCTAGTACCCACATGTAAGAGGGGCGGGTTGTTTACAGGTTTGCAGGTAACCTTGACCCTCCACTTACCCGGTACTTTGGATTCCTTATTAGTGAAGATTTATCAGTGTTGTTACTCTGTTGTTTTGGGTTGTTCGGGATATTTGCACAGAGCCTTGAAATTGTTCAGCCAGTACAGTGCAACAGTGTCCAGTTTATGGGGATGCCTTGATCCCATGCTTTGCATTGCATCATCATTTTTCTAACATTCATATTTTTCATTTCCAGGTAGTACTCGATCTTTTGATTCCAGTCAGAGGGCAGTCATAGGGATGGACACTAAGAGGGGTAAAAAGAATATTATCACCTACAAGTTCCCAAAGCTCACCCTTGGTCAGTTGGACAGTTTATAGGATATGGCCGGTCCGGAATTCTTGGGATTATTCAAAGAGAAATATGGCTTGCACACCCTGATGAAATTCTATGATCCCTCCCTGATGTGCTTTGTGATGCCTGATTATGTATTGGTTCCTACCTTGGAAGAGTATTCACATATCCTGAGGATTTCTGTTAAAGAAGGTGCTCCCTTTTGTGGTTCCACAACAAATCTTGACTTTAAAGCAGCGGCTGAGGCTCTTTATTTGAGCAAATCAACTTTAGAAGCTGACATTACTAGCAAGGGAAAGTCCCGTGGCTATCACTTGGCGTATTTGGTAAAGAAGGCTCAAGAAGTAGCTAAGGAGAAGAGGTGGACATCTTTCAATGCAATACTGGCCCTCTGTATATATGGCATTGTACTATTTCCTAGTGAATCTGAGTTTGTTGATACTGATGCCATACAGATATTTACAGCTCAGAATTAAGTGCCAACCTTGTTGGGAGATCTTCACTATGCCTTATACAACAGAAATGAGAAGAGACGAGGTGGAATGGTTATTTGTTGTGCATCTCTTTTCTACAAGTGGTTTGCAAATCGTCTTCCTCGGTCAGGTGCCTTTGTGGATACTAAGACCTCCTTGGAGTGGAGCAAGCGTCTGATGGGTCTAGTTGCTAAAGATATTCTTTGGGTGGATCAAGGATTGCTTGGCCAAGACATATTGCATAGATGTGGTGAATACCCTAATGTACCACTGATAGGGAGAAAAGGGGGTATCAATTACAACCCTTCTTTAGCTACCAGGCAGTTTGGGTAGGCTTTGAAAGAACCCCCGGCTGAGAAAGAGTTGAAAGAGTCTTTGTATTTTCATGTGGCTGATGGTTTAGCTATTGTGCAGAAAGCTTCCGAAGCATGGCTCAGCAGACAGAAGAAAGGAAAAGCCGTCTTGGGTAAGCCTAACAATCAAGCCTTCTCTCCGTATACAGAATGGGTAAAACAGAGGGTAGAGGAGTTCTACTTGCCATTTGATCGGGAACCTCTCTTGTATCCTGAAGTTGTGGAGGAAAGACTCACTGTACCCATCGAAGAATTCAATAAGCAACAGGACTTGGTATATGAATTGAGGGTAGAGAATGCTGATATGAGTAGTCAGTTGCAAGGGGCCTTACATGACAACCGGGAATTGAAATGGCAAGTTCAAGATCTAACAAGGCGCCTGGAAGAAAAGGAGAGAGACCTCACTGACAGAGCCCAGCATTTCAGGAAAGTCAGCATGATAGCAGAATCATCAGGCAAAGCTCACAGGAAAATCAAGAAGACCTTGACTGAGACAGAAGACAAGCTCGACACATACCAGAAGATGTGGGAGGAGACCCAGATTGAAAATAGGGAGCTGAAAGAAGAGCTGCAGAAAGTAAAAGAAAGGGGAAAGCATTTCTTCGACAAATGGAGAGAAGCTCGGAAAGAAAATGAAGAGCTTAAGTTGCATGCTGAGGTTAAGAAATCAAAGCGTGAAGGCAACAATGTTGAAGAGCAGATCTCTAGGTTGAATCAAGAGATTGAGAAGAGAAACAAATTGATCAAAGGGCTGATGGAGCAACCTATACATCCAGACACTGTGAATCTCCTCGAGGAAGTGGAAGCTAGTTTGTTTGGATTTGAGTTGTAATGAGCTTATTGTATATTGTGATTACCATCAGGATTGTTGATAGAATCACCTTTGATTATGTCAGACCTGTATGAATTCTTATGATTACGATAATGAAAATTTGGCTCAACCATTTGTGCCTCGGCAATTCTTAAAGGGTTTTGTCTCCCTGATTATGATTCTGCAATATCTCTGTGGTCGGATTTATTTTCCGATATTGTGTCCATTCCCATGCCCGGTTTCAAAAACTGGAATCAAAGTAGATACGCCCTGGAAATGGTTAATATGATGTTTGCATTTTGCATTCGCATTTTCATAACATATCATTTTGCATAACAGGTACTCGTCCTAGAATTTTCCTAACCTTTATTTGGTTGTAGACAGAATAGTTGATTTCAACGTTCATCATTACGCGACTCGACAAAATCAAGCCAGAATCATGGAACAGATGCAGGAAGAACTCACTGAACTAAGGACCCGCATGGAGCAATTCATGAACCTCTTGCAGGGTGTAGCCCAGGGGCAACAAGATTTGAGAGCTGCAGTTCAAAGGTTGGAAGTGGAAACCCCTGTTGGTGATAATAACAATCCTCTTGACAGAGCGGCAGTTGATCCTCCTGGCGGAGCGGCAGTTAATCCTCCCGGCGGAGCTCCTGGTGGCTTTGGCCATATTAATCATCAACATGTGGAGGACCATCAAGATGATCAGTTCTCTGTGTTGAATGCTGACATGGGGGTTCATAATGATGGTAATGACATAAGGTATAAGGAGCTGACTAAGAAGGTAAGAGCCATGGAATGTCAAAACTCCATGGGAATTGATGTTGCTGACATGGGGCTGGTGCAAGGGGTTTGGATCCCTCCAAAGTTTAAGCCTCCGACCTTCGACAAGTATAATGGCAGTACTTGTCCCAAGACTCACATTAAGCATATTTTAGGAAGATTTCTGCATATTCTGACAATGAAAAGCTGTGGATGTACTTCTTTCAGGATAGTCTGTCAGGAGCTTCATTGGAATGGTACATGAAGCTAGAGAGAGCCTATATCAGAAACTGGAAGAACTTGGGTGATGCTTTCTTGAAAGAGTATCAGTATAATATTGACATGGCCCCCAATCGTACCCAACTGCAAAATATGACATAGGATCCGAAAGAAGGTTTCAAACAATACGCCCAGAGGTGGCGTGAGCTAGCTGCTCGAGTACAACCCCCGCTGATGGAAAGGGAAATGGCTGATATGTTTATGAATACTTTACAGGGCCCATATCTGGATCGCTTGGCTGGATGTCCATCCACTGGTTTCTCCGACATTGTGATAGCAGGAGAGAGAATTGAAAATCTTTTGAAATCAGGGAAAATTCAAGATGGAAGTGGGGCGGGCTTTTACAATGTAAAAAGGCTTTTCGGGAATGGCTCGAGGAAACGTGAAGGTGAGACTAGTGCTGCCTATGGACAGGGGGAAAAGGTAAAGGACGTCAGGGCTCGTACCATCAAGCAGCAGCTGTAACTATTCCGGTTCCAGCTGCCAAATCTCAGCCACAATCCAAAGACAATACCAACCGAGGCAGAGAATGAGTGATCGCCACTTTGACACTTTACCTATGACATATGCCCAGATGTTGTAGAATTTGCTCCGTTTAAAGTTGGTGCAGTTGAGAGCTCTGGCACCGCCAGCAGGCAAGCTGCCTTATGGCTATGATGCAAATGTGAAGTGTGAATTCCATTCGGGAGCGCCCGACCACCATATAGAGAACTACAAAGCTTTTAAGCACGTAGTTCAGGACCTGGTTGATTCGAAAGCTATCAACTTCGCTCCTAATCCTAATGTGATTCAAAACCCCATGCCCTCGCATGGCGGACCAAAGGTCAATGCAATAGAGGAAGACAGAGGCCTGAATCTGGTAACAGATGTTAATCATGTTAGAACACCTTTGGCGGTGGTGAAAGGACGTTTGTTGAAAGGGGGCGTGTTCCCTGGTTGTCTGGAAAATTGTTCAGAATGTTTGACTGCAATGAATGGTTGTGATGAATTTAGGAAGGGCCTTCAGATGATGATGAATGAGGGTCGTTTACAGTTTGATCAGATGGGAAAGAAGGACGATGCGGTCTCGACAATTACTATCTACTTTACTCCAGCAAATATTCCTGTGCCTGCACCTATACAAATCCCTGCGCCTGAACAGGTAGCCCCTGTGACTATAACTATTCTGGGTCCTATGCCATACGATAATACAAAGGCAATCCCGTGGCATTACGGAGCTGATTTTTATTATCAAGGGCAGAAGCTGGAAGTAGAGACTCTCAAGGAAACTGGCTCAAGTGTGGGGAATGTAGGAGGAATGGGTGGTTTTACCCGTAGTGGAAGGCTCTTCGCTCCACATACGCTCTGAAATGATAATGCTGAAGCTTTGGCGAAAGCCAAGGGAAAGCAGGTAGTAAACGAAGAGCCCGTCCAGAGGGAAGATCCCGGTAATTCCTTTGAAAAAGACATTGAGGAGTTTATGAGGATTATCCGAAAGAGCGATTATAAAATAGTGGATCACCTGCATCAAACTCCTTCCAAGATTTCTATCTTGTCATTACTGTTATGTTCCGAGGCACATCGTAACGCTTTGCTGAAGATTCTAAATATGGCGTATGTTCCACAGGAAATATCGGTGAATCAACTTGAGGGTGTTATTTCCAATGTCAATGCCAACAACGGGTTGGGGTTTACTAATTTTGATCTAACGCCAGAGGGAAGAAATCATAACAAAGCTCTCCACATCTCCATGGAATGCAAAGGAGCAGTCTTGTCCCATGTGTTGGTGGATACCGGCTCGTCCTTGAATGTACTGCCGAAGAAAGCTTTGGCAAAATTGGATGTTGAAGGGGTTGTGCTCCGACCATGTGATTTAGTTGTGCGCGCTTTTGATGGCTCCAAAAGATCAGTTTTCGGGGAGGTAGAGTTGCATGTGAAGATTGGACCCCAGGTGTTTAATACGGTTTTCTATGTGATGGATATCCAGCCGGCTTATAGCTGCTTGCTAGGGCGCCCATGGATACATGCTGCAGGGGCCGTATCGTCAACGCTCCATCAGAAGATAAAGTTTGTCATGGATGGTCAGGTTGTCACGGTATATGGAGAGGAGGATATATTTGTCAGTCATCTGTCGTCATTCAAATATGTGGAAAAGGACGGTGAGATTCATGAAACTCTTTGTCAGGCATTCGAAACAGTGAGTATCGAAAATGACCCTCTTTCCAATGAGATAAAAGCAGGGACTTCTATAGTTTCTTACAAGCAGGCTCTTGAAGTAATACAGTCAGGCCGTGCTGAAGGTTGGGGTCAGTTGATTGAGTTGCCTTTCAAAGAAGACAAGTGCGGAATTGGTTATCAGCCTCCTCGAACTTCTCTGCCAGAAGGCCAAGAGCGTCAGGGACCTGTCACTTTTTCTAGTGGGGGGATCATCAATCATGGCCAAGTCTTTGCTACGACAGAAGACGAGGGGGACAACGACTATGATATGGAAAACTGGGTGCGCCCATGTGTCCCGGGGCAGAAGCTGAACAATTGGTTCTCTGAAGACCTCATCCAAGTCACTCTGCAGAAAGAGTAATTTTCTTTGTTTTTTCATGTTGCATGTAAAGTCCTATGCCCTGTCCAAGGCTTAGTGATTTCATTGTTGGGCCACATTTGTTTCATATGCAAGTTTATCATTAATAAAAGGACGTTTTTGTGTTAAAAAATTATGTTCCCTATCTTTCATTTTACACTTTTCATTTTACTTTAAATAAAAATGGCAATGTTTTTATTTCTTCATAGTTTGTTTTCTTTCTTTTCAAAAAGGCTCTTTCTAAAATAAAGCATGAACCATCATTCATGCAGAAACAATCCCTCGGATTCTGTTGATAACGATCCTGCTATGGTTCAATATGACTTTGATAATCCAATTTACCAAGCTGAAGAGGGGGGTGAAGAAGACTGTGAACTTCCCGAAGAACTGGCCCGATTATTGAAACAGGAGGAAAGAGTTATTCAGCCTCATCAAGAGTCACTAGAAGTCATCAACCTTGGCACCGAGAACGTGAGAAAAGAGGTCAAAATAGGGGCAAGCCTAGAAGAGAATGTGAAGAGATGACTGATTGAGATGCTACGGGAATATGTCGATATCTTGGCATGGTCCTATCAAGATATGTCGGGGTTGGATACAGACATTGTTGTGCACAGGTTGCCTCTTAAAGAAGGTTGTTCTCCCGTCAAACAGAAGCTCCGAAGGACTAAACCAGAAATGGCAATCAAAATTAAAGAAGAAGTACATAAACAGTTAGATGCAGGCTTCTTGGCCGTCACCAGCTATCCACCATAGGTTGCGAATATTGTACCGGTACCTAAGAAAGATGGCAAGGTCCAGATGTGTGTTGACTACCGTGATTTAAATCGAGCAAGTCCGAAAAATGACTTTCCGTTACCTCACATTGATGTATTGGTGGATAATACATCTCAATTCTCGGTATTTTCCTTCATGGATGGTTTTTCCAGGTATAATCAGATTAAGATGGCACCGGAAGACATGGAGAAAACAATGTTTATTACCCCATGGGGCACATTCTGTTATAAAGTGACGCCTTTTGGTTTGAAGAACGCAGGGGCAACTTATCAGCGTGCTATGGTGACACTCTTCCACGACGTGATTCACAAGGAGATTGAGGTTTATGTGGATGATATGATTGCCAAATCACAAACTGAAGAGGAGCATTTGGTGAATTTGAAAAAACTCATTGAACGGCTGAGACAATTCAGACTGAGGCTGAACCCGAACAAGTGTACTTTCGGGGTGAGATATGGTAAGTTACTGGGCTTTATTGTCAGTGAAAGAGGAATCGAGGTTGATCCAGCAAAAGTAAAAGCTATCCAAGATATGCCCGAGCCAATAACAAAAAAGCAAGTCCGTGGGTTCTTAGGGAGATTGAACTACATTGCTAGATTCATCTCTCATCTTACCACCACTTGCGAGCCAATTTTCAAATTGCTACGAAAAGATCAATCAATACGGTGGAATAATGATTACCAAAGGGCATTTGACAAAATTAAAGAGTATTTGCAAAAGCCTCTGATTCTTATGTCTCTAGTTCCAGGGAGACCACTGATAATGTATCTATCTGTACGTGACAAGTCAATGGGTTGTGTTCTCGGTCAACATGACAAGACAGGTAAGAAAGAACATGCCATTTACTACCTGAGCAAGAAGTTCACAGATTGCGAGTCTAGATACTCAATGCTTGAGAAGACATGTTGTGCACTTGCATGGGCTGCTAAGCATTTGAGACAATATATGCTGACTCACACAACTCTATTGATATCAAAGATGGATCCAGTCAAGTACATTTTTGAAAAGCCAACTCTCACCGGAAGGGCCGCTCGTTGGTAGATGGTTCTGACCGAATATGATATATAGTATACTTCCCAAAAGGCCATCAAGGGTAGTGTTTTGTCTGACTATCTCGTTGAGCAGCCGATTGATGATTATCAGCCAATTAAGTTTGAATTCCCTGATGAAGACATCATGTATCTGAAGATGAAATATTGCAAAGAGCCACCGGTGGATGAAGGACCAGATCCTGATGACAAGTGGAAACTGATGTTTGATGGGGCTGTTAATGTGAACGGTAGTGGTGTTGGGGCAGTTCTCATAACTCTAAAGGGTTCTCATATACCTTTCACTGCCAGACTAACTTTTGATGTCACCAATAATGAAGCCGAATATGAAGCCTACATCATGGGTATTGAAGAGGCCATGGATTTAAGGGTCAAGACTCTTGATGTATTTGGGGACTCTGCTCTAGTGATCAATCAGGTCAATGGAGATTGGCACACCCATCAATCCAACTTAATCCCTTACAGAGATTATGCGAGAAGACTGTTGACTTTCTTCAAAACAGTGAAACTGTATCATGTACCTCGTGATGAAAATCAGATGGCAGACGCTTTGGCAACTGAAATTCTGGTACCAGACGTGTGATGTTAAGGTGCGATGTCACAACAACACACTCTGCACAATGGACAAAATAAACAGCAGAATAACACACCAAATTGTTCACCCAGTTCGGTCTAACTACCTACGTCTGGGGGCTACCAAGCCAGGGATGAAATTTACTACTTGTAGAATTAATTTACAGACTCAACAACCCAATTGACAATCTCCTAAACTTAATTCCTACTAGTGACTTTCTACCTAAGAACCCACTTAGATATGAGAACACTACTCAATCCCTAAAACACTCAAAGAACAACCTCTTTGAGAAACCTTGATTCTGCTTCACAGCTTTGATCAAGTAATACAACTCTCTTTGCTTCACAGCTTTAGAGAGGACAGAAAACGACTCAGCAATTCACCCTAGAATTCTGGTTATACAACTCGTACAAAATACTCAAGACACTCAGCCTATGCTCTTGATCTTCTCTCTGTATTTCTGTACCTTTTCCTTTGGTCTTGTGCGCTTTATATAGCTCCTTGAATTGGGCTTGGACTTGTCACAATATTTGATCAGATTTGTTAATTAAAACTGAATCTTCAAAACAGATTTTATCCCCAAAATCTTTTTAAATCTTCAACCTTTTAATTCTCCGACAGACCTGCAATCAAATCTCCCATGTAACAGAAAATATCTATCCCAAGATATTCTCATCCAATGAGTCAACCACTCTCCACAATTCCAGCTAACACGCGAACCCTAATAACATCACAACCTGATGTTATCAGTTCTGCAGATCTAATGTCACAACATCGCCTATGTGACATCAGACATCCAGCTTCAGCAATTACAAACTTAACACAGCCCAGTGTTAAGGCTTCAATGTTGCAACATCAACACCATGACATCAACATTGAACATACTTTGTTTTACCAAAATTCCATCCAATCCAAGAGCTAACAATCTCCCCCTTTGGCTAATTTTGGCTAAAACACCCTCTAAACCTCAGAGTATTCAGCAGCGGAAAACCTTCAGTAAATTTGAAATACACTTCATCAGCAGCAGTTTGACAAATATCATAGTCTTCATTACTTGATCTGCTGCAGCACCATCTTCATTATTGACAACAGCCAATTGGTGCTCCCCCTCAAAAACATGAACCAGCATCACAGCTGTTCAGTAGCTCACAATTTGCAGCACTTCTCCCCCTTGATGTCTGCTTGGCTGCATCACTAGCTCAGTCTAAACACGTTTTACTTTTAGCAGCATCAATTTATCTCCCCCTTAATATCTGCATCACATTAGCAGCATTTGGCAGTAACACTCTTTGATACTCTTGACTATCTTGGTTATTTCTCCCCCTTTTTAGCCACAATTGGACAAACCTCAGCATGTACATCTTCTGTCAGCTCCTCTATCATTAGTCATAGTCTTCATCCATCCAGTCAAGAAGGCTTCACACAATCATCCACAAGATCTGAAACACATACACAATGCCTTCCACTGAACTCTAAGTCAACTCCTCTTACTTAGAATAACACACACCAAGACACAAGAGTACAATCTATTCAAGGCCATGATTCAATCTTGTCTTCAGACATCTCCTCAGAAGAACGTGCGCACAGGATTCAAACAAATAGCTTCACATGACTAGAACCATTCAAGACCACACCAATCAATAGCCTAATGTCATAACATGCTATCTGACATTATATCCTCATAAGAGGCAACCAATCTCCACAAGCTTGATCAGTATGCAAGCTTCATAATATATGCACCTTGTAGCAAACACCATAGATAAGTACTCCCCCTGACAAGGATAACTAATGCTCTAGATGAATATGAACATTTGAGCACACTTGCTGAGCACATGCATTTTGGTACCACTTTCCCTTTCTCTAAAGGCTATCATACTCTTCATCTTCAGACTTCAGACTTCTCTACATTCTCCAACCAAGGCAGACCTTCTACTTCATCATTCTCCCGTATGACTACGTAGACGCTCCTTAGGTATAATGTATGCACAAGGCTTCAGAACCAGAACAAAATCACCCTTTACCAAGGATATCCAACCCAGAAAATGTTCTAACATCTGTTAGGACACCATGGTTCTTGAAATGCTCCACCACTGGACTTACTATCAGTATAGTAATCCAAACTCAACACTGTGTCACAAATTCCACAAATTCTCAGCTTACTTATAAGCTTTACTGAGATCCAGTCTCTTCAAGAGATCACAATTTCTCTATCCTTACATCCACCAGTAGTTGTTGAAACTGGTGAAGTCTTCAAAGACAGTAGTCATGCTTTGCCAGAACAAACTACTAAACACAGGACCATAATCTCCACCTCTTCTGACCAAAAATGCTAGAGCATCCAACTCCACATGTCCAATCTTAATCATCTTCCAGATATAACCACCAGCAAAGATGATGTTACAACATCAGCTTCCCATCATCATTCAAAGAACTCATTGCACAAAGAAGTCCTTCAAGAAGCTCCCAAAAAAACACAGTCAGAGCAACTTATTCATACACACCTGAATACCATAAGTTCCCACACCCTCTCTGAACCATATCCTAGCAAACTCAACCATATCCAGAGTATTTATACCAAATTTTTTTCCAGACCATACTTCCACCATTTTATGAAAAGCACAGGAATGTTATCTAGTATGGCCTTTTGAGTTTTCTCAGAAGTTCTAACAACATCGGCTTCCTTCATTTGAGAGATATCTTGGACATTATCATCAGACTTATCTCTGATCTTCCTATTTCTGGAAGAGATGAACACTTTACTCCTGGATTTTGTAGTACCATCCACATAGATCTTCTGCTTATCAGTTCTCATCTTTGGAGGTGACTCAATAGCTTTCCTCTTCCTTGATTTCAGTCGTTTAGCAACCCCAGGAACCACTTTTGCAATTAGTTCATCATCACTCTTCTTTATTTTAAGGCTAGAAGTACCTTTCTTGACTTGAGATATTTTAACATCAGCTCTAGCATCTGCATCTTCCAACCTAAGGATTGTCAACTTGTGAAATTTTTCTTCTGAACTATAGGAGTCATTAGTCAGGTTGTCATCTTTCTTTGCCTTGCAAGTATTCAGCTCCCAACACTTCTTAAGGTCACAGCTTTTGATCCTTCCATCAGCATTGTTGACTCCTTCATCTTGCTCACCATAAGTCATTAACCCAGATTGACTTTTCACCATACTTTCACACTTGATGTCACCATCTGATGTTACAGCATTAACCTTAACATTACTAGATAAGCTGTCCACTTGAGGTATCCACTGATAGCAATTATCTTTGGATCTTACTCCCTTCATCACTACCTCATTCTGCTCATCAGCTACCACACATTCATCTTTGGTGTAGCTTACCTTGTAACCTTCATCACAAAGTTGACTTATGCTAATTAAATTAGCACTCAACCCTTGAACACGGAGCACATTATCAAGAGTAAGACCATCATGATTCTTCACTCTTCCAACTCCTTCTACTACTCCTTTTTCACCATTGCCAAAAATAACATCATTTGCATGGCAAGGATTGACTCTACCAAATGCTTTTTGGATCCAGTCATGTGCTTTGAACATCCACTGTTAAAGTACCATGCATCCATAGCAAAATGTTCATCTGATGTGTGGGCTAAAAGACATGTCACCTTCTCCTTAGGAACCCATTGTTTAACAACTTTGGGCCTGACCTCCTTTAGTTTTCTTTGAGGAGCAGATTTTGGAAACCCATACAGTTTAAAACAAGAGTACTGCATATGTCCAAACCTTCCACAATAGAAGCATCTAACTCTGTCATCTCTGAATTGGTTATATCTTCTACCATTATGATGATGATATTGCTGTGGCTCCCACTCATACTGTTGTCTCCTTCTTCCATAGTTGGCTTGTCTTTTATGGTGCTGTTGTCTTTTACCATAGGTAGACTGTCTCCTGAACTGAGGATGCTGTCTTCTAGGCTGTCTCCTATGGTGATGAGGCTTCCTTCTTCCATAGTAATGAGGCACAACATTGTTGTATCCATATCCATATCCATATTCATACATGTTCCCCTGATGGTGATGAAACATGTTCTGATTGAACCTAGCAGCCTTCATGCTCTTGTGATATTGAGGTGGCATATACTGACTAGCTCCCTGAGACATCACCTTCTTCTGATGATGAGCATTCTTCTTCTCAACATTCTAATGCTGTGGATGAGTAACCTTCTTAGGTGTAGAATCATGTCTCTTTGTTTGATGCTGAGACATTGGTTGAGACATCTCCTTCTTTGTTCCTGAAGTGCTAGTTTCTGTAGAACCCTTTTCCTCAACCACATAACCTATACCTGATTTATCTCCAGCAGCTTTCTCTGACTGAAGAATCTTATCAAGAGTAGCTGTACCACTGTTCATCATCCTAATGGATTTTTTCATCTGATCAAGTTGAGATTTAACTAGTACAACTTCATTTTCCATATCAGCTTTTACATTCTCAACTGAGCAATCTGTTGCTTGTGACACTTGTTTTCTTGACAAATCTCAGCACTTTTTAAACACATCTCTTGATAAGTAGATGCTAACTTCTCATAAGTTATTTCTCCATCACTATCATCATCAGAAACAACAGTTCCTGTTAAGGCTCTAACATGCTTTGCTGACTCATCTTCACTTTCACTATCAGATTCAGACCAGGAAACTGTCATGTCCTTCTTCTGCTTCTTCAAGAATGTGGGACATTCTTTCTTGACATGTCCATAACCTTCACATTCAAAGCACTGAACACCTTTCTCTTGAGCAGTCTTTTCTTCATCTTTCTCTTTTGACTTGCTGATGTCAGAAGAGATGTTCTTGACATTAGGCCTGGAGTTATTGTTCATCCTCTTGAACACCTTGTTGAACTGCCTTCCCAACATAGCTATGGCTTGAGATAAATCCTCCTGGGATTCAGTACTCTTCCCTTTCTCTTCTTGAGCATTTGAAGTCAAGGCTATACCTTTTGGCTTCTTTTCAGGTTCTTCTTCATTTAACCCAAGCTCAAATGTTTGAAGAGATCCAATGAGCTCATCAACCCTCATCTTGCTGATGTCTTGAGCTTCTTCAATTGCAGTCACCTTTATCTTGTACCTTTTAGGAAGGGACCTAAGGATTTTCCTTACAAACTTTTCTTCTGACATCTTTTCTCCAAGAGCACTAGATGCATTGGACAGCTCGAGAATACTCATGTGGAAGTCATGGATAGTCTCATCTTCTTTCATCTTCAGACTTTCAAACTTTGAGGTTAGAAGCTGAAGTCTTGACATCTTAACTCTAGATGTTCCTTCATGTGTAGCCTTCAATATATCCCAAGCCTCCTTAGCAACTTCACAGGTATTGATCAACCTGAATATATTCTTATCCACTCCATTGAAAATTGCATTTAGAGCTTTGGAATTTCCAAGGGCAAGCTCATCTTCTTCCTTGGTCCATTCTTCTTCATGCTTTGGCTTTGAGGTGCCTTCTTTATCTTTGCCAGCATCATCTTTTTCAAACACAACAGGTGCTTTCCATTCTTTAACAATGGCCTTCCATGCCCTGCTGTCCAAGGATTTCAAAAAGGTAATCATCCTTGGCTTCCAATAATCATAATTCAAGCCATCCAAAATAGGGGGTCTGTTGACAAATCCTCCAACCTCTTTGTCCATCTTTACACCAGAAAGTAACTTCCCTAGATCTCACCTAGAGACAGACAGGATGCCTGCTCTGATACCAATTGAAATTCTGGTACCAGACGTGTGATGTTAAGGTGTGATGTCACAACAACACACTCTGCACAATGGACAAAATAAATAGCAGAATAACACACCAAATTGTTTACCCAGTTCAGTCTAACTACCTACGTCTGGGGGCTACCAAGCCAGGGATGAAATTCACTACTTGTAGAATTAATTTACAGACTCAACAACCCAGTTGACAATCTCCTAAACTTAATTCCTACTAGTGACTTTCTACCTAAGAACCCACTTAGATATGAGAACACTACTCAATCCCTAAAACACTCAAAGAACAACCTCTTTGAGAAACCTTGATTCTGCTTCACAGCTTTGATCAAGTAATACAACTCTCTTTGCTTCACAGCTTTAGAGAGGATAGAAAATGACTCAGCAATTCACCCTAGAATTCTGGTTATACAACTTGTACAAAATACTCAAGACACTCAGCCTATGCTCTTGATCTTCTCTCTGTATTTCTGTACCTTTTCCTTTGGTCTTGTGCGCTTTATATAGCTCCTTGAATTGGGCTTGGACTTGTCACAATATTTGATCAGATTTGTTAATTAAAACTGAATCTTCAAAACAGATTTTATCCCCAAAATCGTTTTAAATCTTCAACCTTTTAATTCTCCGACAGACCTGCAATCAAATCTCCCATGTAACAGAAAATATCTATCCCAAGATATTCTCATCCAATGAGTCAACCACTCTCCACAATTCCAGCTAACACGCGAACCCTAATAACATCACAACCTGATGTTATCAGTTCTGCAGATCTAATGTCACAACATCGCCTATGTGACATCAGACATCCAGCTTCAGCAATTACAAACTTAACACAGCCCAGTGTTAAGGCTTCAATGTTGCAACATCAACACCATGACATCAACATTGAACATACTTTGTTTTACCAAAATTCCAGCCAATCCAAGAGCTAACAACAACGTTATCTTCTATGATTCAAGTGAATTGGTGGAATCATATACCCAAAATTGATGTGATGAGGTTTGACAGGCCTGCTTATGTGTTCGCAGCCGATACCGTGACTGATGATAAACCTTGGTATCATGATATCAAGCATTTCTTGAAGAGTCAAGAGTATCCGGCTGGGGCATCCAATAATGATAAGAAGACTCTGAGAAGGTTGGCGAGCAGTTTCTTCTTGAATGGGGATGGTGTGTTGTACAAGAGAAATTTTGACATGGTCTTGCTCAGATGCGTGGATAGACACGAAGCAGACATGTTGATGCAAGAAGCGCACGAAGGTTCTTTTGGTACCCATGCTGGTGGACATGCCATGGCCAAGAAATTGTTGCGAGCTGGTTATTACTGGATGACCATGGAAGCTGATTGTTTTAAATATGCTCGAAAATGCCACAAGTGCCAAATTTACGCTGATAAAGTGCATGTGCCACCAAATCCTTTAAACGTGATGAGTTCTCCTTGGCCCTTTGCCATGTGGGGCAATGATAAGATTGGGAAGATTGAGCCCACCGCTTCTAATGGGCATCGCTTTATTCTAGTGGCCATCGATTACTTCACCAAGTGGGGGAGGCTGCTTCGTTTTCAAATGTCACCAGACAGGTGGTTGCCCGGTTTATCAAGAAAGAGATTATTTGTCGATACGGGGTGCCCGAGAGGATCATCACCGAAAATGGTTCTAATCTTATTAATAAAATGATGCAAGAGCTGTGCCAGAGCTTCAAGATTGAACATCACAATTCTTCTCCATACCGTCCAAAGATGAATGGTGCTGTTGAGGCAGCCAATAAAAACATCAAGAAGATTGTGCAAAAGATGGTCGTGACATACAAGGATTAGCATGAGATGTTGCCTTTCGCTTTGCATGGGTACCGTACATCAGTACGTACGTCTACTGGGGCAACCCCTTTCTCTCTTGTGTACGGTATGGAAGCAGTCTTACCGGTTGAAGTTGAGATTCCTTCTCTGAGGGTCATGATGGATGTCAAGCTTGATGAGGCTGAATGGGTTCGAACGAGGTTCAACGAGTTGAGTCTCATAGAAGAAAGGAGGTTGGTAGCAGTATGCCATGGACAACTGTATCAGAGAAGGATGAAGCAGGCATTTGATCAGAAAATGCGTTCTCAGAATTATCAGACGGGTGACTTGGTGTTGAAAAGGATTCTTCCTCCTAATACAGATCACAGGGACAAATGGGCTCCGAATTATGAAGGTCCATATGTTGTCAAAAAGCTTTTCTCAGGCAGAGCCTTGATGCTTACAACTATGGATGGTGAGGATTTTCTGTTGCCTGTGAACTCAGACGCAGTAAAAAAATACTTCGCATAAATGGACCCGTTGGACAGTAAAAAGAGAGTCCAGGCAAAAAAGGGCATCCCGGCGAACCATAAAAAAGGAAAAAGTTTCGGGCAAAAATTAGGGATAAAATAAATAAAAAATGGAGTACACCTGGTAAGTTGAAAACCCGAAAGGGCAACTTAGGCAAAAATGGGTATCCCGGTGGATTGAAAACCCGCAAAGGGAGATCCAGGCAAAAGAGGGATTTAAAAGCAAAAGGATGCGATCTGAGTAATTTGTATCCCGTCTCGTTTCAACAAGGGGCATTCCGAAGGATAGGAATCGGTCCAATCGTCCCCCCGGAAAGCAAAGCACTTGGAGAGTCTTGAAGACATATGAACCATAGCAGGGTTGAAACTCAATGGATTTCCGTTTCCACATTGCCATTAAGGATAGTTTCTTTTCTCTTTTAAGCAATTACCTCTTTCCAGGAATTGCCTCCTGATGTAAATGCCTACTTTCGGGCTTTTCAATCAATAAAGTTTTCGTTATTCAGAATATCTGTCTCTTTTGTTTTCCTTTACAGTTGTTTTGTTTAAAAAAACGTCCGAATTTTTTGATAAGCACTGCATTTGAAAACATTGAGGTTCTACAATGACATGCGTGCAAAAGAAAACAATAAAAATTGCTTTAAATGTCAGGTGTTCTTGGGTGGTGAATTCAAAACCCATGATACTCTGGGGCATGTGTGTGCACCTTTTTTGTTTGCAGGTGTTAACGTTCGCTGGATAGCCCATCAATAACATGTGATGTCTTCAGTTTCTTTTCTAGCAAGACTCAAATTATAAGTTTCCCCAAGCAGAAATGGGTCTCTCATCAGGAAGGTTCTTCCTGGAGGTTGTCATCCCCAGCAGGAAATATGGTTGATTTCAGTCCCCTAGCAAGCGCTCCTTTCCCCAGCAAGAGTTTTGGTTGATTTCAGTCCCCTAGCAAGTGTTTCTTCCCCTAGCAAGAAATATGGTTGATCTCAGTCCCTCAGCACGTATTTCTTTCCTCCGCAAGAGTTCGCTTGATCTCAATTCCCCAGTAGCTAGGCCAGAAGGTTATCATTTCCCCAACGAAGTTCTATAGTTATAGTTCTTCCCCAAACAGACTGGTTCAGATGATGCCTCCCCAACAAAGTTATCATTTCCTACAGCAACCTCAACAGGTTTTTCAGGTCAGAGCCCAGATTAGGAGACCAGGTCAATTTGTCTTTCCCAGTACGGTTTGCGACCATGAAGTCAATCCAGCTCGTTATCCCCAACGGAGTTGCCTTCTTTTCCTAAGCATTTATTTTGCTAACAAACCTCTTTGCATCTTGCATGTAGTATGCATTGCATCCTCAAGAAGTGTAGCATTTCCATCGAGATGGAGCATTACGCCATGGAAAATTCAAACTTATGCATGTGAAGCATAAGCCAGTTTTGGTACCTCGTGCGAGAGCCCAAAACTATTTCTCTTCAATTAGATTGACAAAGCAAAAAGAATGCCTCATTCATTCCCTACCATACATTTCAAAGCAGTACAAGGGTTTCACTACTTTCCTCTCCAACAGAGTCTTATTCCTCGGTTTGTAGATCTTTTGATCATACCTCTCAACTGTACATTGTCGGAACCATTCTCGATAGGATTCCTTTAGCCGTTCCCGACGGGCAAGCCGGAACCATTTTCGATAGGATTCCTTTAGCCGTTCCAGACGGGCAAGCCGGAACCATTCCCGATAGGATTACTTTAGTCGTTCCCGACGGGCAAGCCGGAACCATTCCCGATAGGATTCCTTTAGCCGTTTCCGACGGGCAAGCCGGAACCATTCCCGATAGGATTCCTTTAACCGTTCCCAACGGGCAAGCCGGAACCATTCCCGATAGGATTCCTTTAGCCGTTCCCGACAGGTACCCGTTAAGTTTTAAGCCTAGCCGTTCCCGACAGGCCCATTTACCATTCCCGATAGGTAAGCCACAAGTTTTCAACTTTAGTCGTTCCCGACAGGCGACCTTTAAGTTTTAAGCCTAGCCGTTCCCGACAGGCCCATTTACCATTCCCGATAGGTAAGCCACAGGTTTTCAACTTTAGCCATTCCCGACAGGCGACCTTTGAGTTTTAAGCCTAGCTGTTCCCGACAGGCCCATTTACCGTTGCCGACAGGTATACCATAGGTTTTCAACTTTAGCCGTTCCCGACAGGCCCATTTACCGTTCCCGACAGGTAACTGTAGCGAGCGATTTTGGACGTGGTTCTTAAGCACTGTCGCTCTGGGGTACTACAGGTCGATTCATTTTTTATCCTATTGAAGCCGATGAAGGAAGGGAAATAGATGTCTCCAATTAACTCTGCTTGCATACTGAGTTTAAACAAATGACTGTTGGTTTACAGATGCAGTTTAGATTATGGGCCTCTCTCTGCTTATTTTGCTAAGAATGAAATGATGGGACTATGCTATTGGTAGGATGTTAGGACTGATGTTTTTCGATTGATGTATGAAGGTATGGGATTTTGGGTTTTTAATTAGTGTGCTCGCTAAGATTCTTTAGCAATCTTATGCCTACGTATTCCCGTTTAACGAAACAGGGAAATCAGAGCGATCGTAGTTCCTCCTATTCTATGGGAGGAAAAAGGTTGTTTTGGTGTCTTGTTCAAAGCCCAAGACGTGAAGCTAAAGGTGGTTTGTATCTTGTTCAAAACCCAAGATGTGAAGCTGAAGGGTCTATTTGTATCTTGTTCGAAGCCCAAGATGTGAAGCTAAAGGGTTTTGACTTTAGAGAGAATTTGTCATCTCTAAAGAGGGGTATTTGGTCTGTTTGTCACAACTTTTGGGTGACTGGTTATAAAGGAGAATTACTTTAGCTGGGATATGTGAATCCAGCAATGCCATAATTTCCTTTATAGGGGATTTTTAACCTGATGGAGAAGACTTTAACTCAGTTTAGAGCAATACCATCTTTCCTTAGGAATTTCTCATGCTAAAAGAGGGACAGTGATGTGGATGTAAATAATCCAGAGGCTTGCCGCTTACAACAATTAGATGAAGGAAAAGGAGTTGTTGATGTTTGTATCCTGTGAGCAAGGCACAGATTTTGACGCTAAAAGGTTGATTGACTCAACCGGGGTTTTCCTTATACAAAGCCTAAGAGGAGGCTATTGACCCAACAAGAGGGTGTTTTTATGTGTCTCGTACGAAGCCCGAGAGAGAGGCTGAAAAGGATTGACTCAACAAGAGAGTCTGTCATACTCAACAAGAGAGTGTTTTTGTATCTCGTACGAAGCCCGAGATGGAGGCTAAAAAGGGTTTGACTCAACAAGAGAGCCTTTTATACTCAACAAGAGAGTGATTTTGTATCTCGTACGAAGCCCGAGATGGAGGCTAAACTGGTTTGACTCAACAAGAGAGTCTTTTATACTCAACAAGAGAGTGATTTTGTATCTCGTACGAAGCCCGAGATAAAGGCTAAATAGGTTTGACTCAACAAGAGAGTGTGAAAAGGTTAGCTCCGCTGGGGAGAATCATTGTACAAAGCCCAAGAGGAGGCTAGTGTGCTGGTGACTATTTCAGTTTAGTGACAGGTCCAGTATGTTGGATAAAAGAGAAAATTAGTTCCTATGAAGGGAACGATTAAAGGTATTTATTGTGCTTTAGGATTGATTAGAGGATCAGGGTTATTTCCTGTTCTTTAAGGAAATGAGAAATCCAAAGGGTATTGAGACTGTCCAAGTCTACGGGTGTTTTGAGAAATCGATTCTCCGGTAGTAAATGATATTTGTATAATGCCCAAGAGAAGGCTGGTATGTTAAGGGATGAAGGTCAACCCATCAACAGGTCTGACACTTGACTCAGAAAGACAGCTCTAGCAAGTTGATGACTAGGTTCTGTTCCTATACCTGTAGAGGTCTCTGGGTCCTTGTACTAAGCCCAAGAGGAGGCATGAGAGCTTTTAAGAAGCCGAAGGGTCCTTGTACAATGCCCAAGAGGAGGCGGGGATGCTTTTAAGAAGCCTGTGGGTCCCCAAACCCCGAGAAGCTCAAGACATGCCATTCACCGAGAATAGATCAAGCCAGGAAAGTCCGAGAATTTGGAAGAAACTCAAGAGATGCCATTCACAGAGAAAAGATCATCTCTGGGGAGTAGAGTCTCTTTGACAATTTCTAAAGGTGACAGTCTGAGGAAGGGTTCACTGAGAATGCTGCCTTTCACGTCTCCATATTGTTTAACCCCAAGAGGAGGGAAGACTGTGTCTGGTAATCCTATGGGGATCTAGTTTTGTTTGTATTTAAGAGTGACCAACAGGGCTTTACCTAGTGCTAGACGTAGTTGTCGGGGAAAACTCTAAATAACTATACTAGTATTACACAGTGGATATTTGACAAGTATATAAAAGTTTGTGAAAGAAGACTTACAGTGAGCAGCCCCACAATACAGTTATATATATATATATATATATATATATATATGAAAGCGGATAAAGAAAGCTGGTAAACACTTACTCGGTTGTAGAGCTTCCATGTTGTTTGGTTAGTTGTTCAACAAAGAAAGCTTTGATAACAATATTATATTCAAAATCAAAGGAGAAAGTGCTTTGAAAAGATTGTTTGGGGCTTACAGCTCAAGGAGAGGCCCAAGGTTTTATCAGTGATTGCACTGTTGTTTTGTACAGGGACTTATACAATTGACTGAGGCCTAAAAAAGGTTTTCTGTACAAAGGGATGGGTCTTACACTCTCTCAAGAGGCCCAAAGGTGTTTAAGGAAAAAGAATGCGACTTATAACACGAGGGTAGGCCTAGATGATTTGTTTTTGAACTGGCGATCGTGCCAAGATTTTTTGAAAACGCAGTGGGTCTTATACAATGACTGAGGCCCAAAATTGTTTTAGTTAAAAGGGGATTGGGTCTTACACTCTATAAGAGGCCCAAAGTGTTTGAAAAAGTTTGATGAGGGTTGAATTAATCAAAAACCCTAATTTGTTTCCAAAATGTATTTTAATTGAATAAAAATTCAATTAAAATGATCAAAATTGTTAAACATGTGGAAAACAAATTGTGATCTTGGATTAATGTTTCAAAAATCAGGTTTTGATCCACAAAATAATTGGAAATCACTAAAATTTGAAAAAATCAAGAAAGAGAAAATATTTTAAATGTCAAAAACAATTAAAATATTAATTCTTTACAAAAATATCAAGTATATGAAATAAATAATATTTTGGGGATTTTTTGGGAAAATAAAATATTTTAACATTTTTGTGAATTATTAAAAAAAGAATCAACTCAAAATCATTAAAACTCAGAGAGAAATTAATTTTTGAATCAATTAAATAAAATCACAAAATTCAAATATTCAAATTTTCAAAAAAGGCGCCAAGAACAAGGGCAAGAACACGGGCCACCCTCTGTTTCTGCAGATTTGCATTTTCTATCCAATCTCACTGAATACTTGATTATATCACGCAATCTATATATCAATCTTCTCATTTCAACCTCACGATCATGTCTATGGTCTTTAATTTCATTGATGTTCCAGATGTTATGAGTGTTTGGATCACTTCTATATGATGTTTATGAGGTGTGTGTGTGTGTGTGTGTGATTGGTTTGGTTGGAATAGCTCTCACACTCAAAACCCGATAGTGACTTGCTTTGGAAGGCAATTTTGGAGTGAAGAAAGAGATTTTGAGGAAAGCATCAGTTTGATGGATTTGGTGTACTCAAACTGATCACAAATGAGCTCTATTTAAAGTAGAGTAAGTTTGTTTTGTAAGGAATAGTGAATGGCAACTGCTGCATAGGTTTGGCCAATGTTAATCAATGAGAATCCAAGTCTCCTCTAGCCATTGACTAGATGTTAGGGCACAGACTGCTGGTTCCCTTGGTCTTGGATAAGTCTTGACTGAATTCAGTTGGAAATGGCTCAGTCCATGCCACCTTGGTGCATCCATTGAATTCTCCAAAACAAAATTGGAGTCTTGTCCCCTCTTTAGGGATTTCTAGGTTTGGCATGCTATTTTTGGTTCCAAGGACTTAGGAGGCTTGGGATCAGAGTTGGTTCCTACTTGGTCTCCCCTTGAGGTGTTCAAATGGATAAGTGTGTTTGTCATTTGCAAAAATTTGGCAAATCGAGCAAAATGCACAAATCTGCGTTGCTTTGACAGTTTTCAGCAAGGCATATTGCCATTGTCATATCTCATGGCTCAAGTTGAGTTTGATGGAGTTCTTGGCCATTTTGGAAAGCCCTCATATGATACAAAAACTGTTTGATCATATTTGGTTTTGATACTTTTTGGATCCAAGTGAAAAATGCCCCTACATTTGGAAAAAAGTGAAGGCAGATTCTGACTTAATGAAAATTTCACTAAGTGTTGGAAAAAAGTGACATTTTCACTTTTTGTGATTTTGATCATTCCATAACTCAAAATCCATGATGAATTGGAATGAGGTGTAGTTGAAGCTTTTGTAGAGGGTCATGAGGGCTACAAATCCAGCTTTGAATGGGGAAAAATGGCCTTGTGGTTTAGGAGTTATGATCCTCCAAAGTTGGTACCCTTGCCACTTTGTTTCATAACTTAGAAAAATTTCTAAGTTTTTTATGGTTACCCCTTTTACAAGTTATCCAACTTTTCTTGATTTTTCTTGATGAATGATGATTCTAATCACACATTAACATCATTTTAGGGTCAAAGAACCATAATTGTGAAAAATCTCACAAAGTCAAAGTTGACTTTTGTGCACAGTTGACTTTTTGTCAGATGAATTCCAAACTGTGTGATCCTCTATGAAATCAAGTCCTTGACCTAAATCAAACTTGATGGATTGATTTCATAGGTGTTATAGGGTGTATTGAATCATGTCCTAGGGTTTGGGAGCATGTCTTGGTTAAAAGTCAAAGGTACAGTTGACTTTTCTTGCGAAACCCTAATTGTGGTTCTGATGAAATTGAAACTTGTTGCTCGAAGCTTCTTGGATCAATCCATTGTTACAAATGGATCAATGTAGTTTATTAGAGACCTCAAACCATGTCTTGAGGTCTTGGCTCATGATTTGTCCCAAAAGTCAACTTAGGGGTGAAGTAGGTCAAGAAACCCTAATTCCTGATTTTTGGTGAATGCATCCCCTTAGGCTAAATTGACTTGATGATTGGGTCCATGAGGTTCCATGGGGTATATTAGGTTATGCTTTGAAGCATTGGCTCATGCCCAGAGGAAAATTCCCATCTGGAGGCCCTGGTCGACCAAAACCCTACTTTGGTTACACTGACGATCTTGAGGCTTGATCCACTGGGACTGTTGCAGCCTTGTGCTTAATCCTTGAGGTGGGAGTCCTCTTGATCCATTGGGGATGTTTGAGAGGTTTAGAAAAGTTTAAGATAATGTCATTCCTTGATTGATCCTTTGTCTAAGAACTCTGAGAGGACCTGAAACCCTAAATTTGATTGTAGTGGATGCTCACCCATCTTTGGGGAGACTGATGAGGCATGAAGGATTACCCATATGGTGGTGATGATTTGCACAATGCTGGGAAATCTTAGTGGTCAAAATTTGGGGTATGACAGATGCCCCTATTTAATCTTCTTGGACCCGAAGGTGTGAATGGCGAAGGTATTCGGGCATTCAGGGTGCAAGAGGATTAAATATCGGAATACCCGAAATTTTGATGGTGGTTAAGAATCGCCGTTCACGTATCCTTCTTCTTTTGCTAAGCAATGATGTTTAGAAAAGGTAAACTTCCCCTCGATCCTGGTTTTCTATCAAGGAACTGGTCTAAGTTTTTCATACAAACTTCCCCTCTATCCTGGTTTCTAACCAAGGAACTGGTCTAAGTTTCTTTCGTCAATAAACTTTCTTGACAAGGGACACTATTTGTAGCGGGTTTCCTCAAATTTCTCGTCAAATTTTCCTGGAGAGATGCCATTTGATAGAAAAAACTTTTGATGTCAGACTTGCTGGGGGAACCCATCTGTCTGAATTGTAGAGGGGTACAAACTTCTCTATTGGAGATGCCATTTGTTGACTCTATCTGGGGAAAACGAGTCTCTTGAGAGCCTGCTTCCGCTTGGGTATTTACATCATACTTTTCTCGGGATCTTCTCGGAGAAATGCCATATGATGTGATCCAATTTTGAGGTTCCGATGACCTTTTCGTCAGCGGATTTTTCGGAGAAAAACTGTCGTATTGTCGAATCTCTGATTAAGAGGCTTTCTCTGGGGATTTTCCTTAATCCGGGAAAGCGAAGACATCATCTTCAATGGCGAAGAGTGATGTTTGTCTGAAGGATCTCTGGCCTTTCAGAGGTTCAAGTTATCAAAGTGGTCGAGGACCGTCTCTAATCCAGAGATAAACTGGAGAGAGATTACATAGATGATTCACTTCCTGACGAGGAAAGAACTGACAACTCGATTGAGAGGACTTTTATCACTAGGGGATAAGACCAACTAGAGTGATAGTGGTGCAATATGAATGTGAATGTAAATCAATAATGCATGATGTATGTATGTTTATGCTGACACAACTGACACGACATACAAACTGATGGATGAACACGACTGGATACTCGGCCACTGCTGGGACGAAGAAGTACTGTTGGTTCAAGATAGCAATTCTGCCTTGCTTAGGAGAAAGTAGTTCCCGCAGGGAACAACCGTTGATCGGCCTTAGGAGGTAAGAACTCTGACGGGGGTGTCAGATGAATCATGGTCTCCGACACAGCTGATCCTTCATTCAGGTGCACTGGTTTAAAAGGAGTACTTTGATTCTACACTTTGAAGCTTAACCGCATTTGGGAGAAGCAATCGATATTCTTTCGATGTTCAACAGTCAAAAGAATTTGCCATCTTTATTAAAAGCATAAAAATTTTACAAGTAAATTCATTTTTGTTTTATTTCAAGAACCGTTGATCATGTTAAAATGTCATCCTGTAAAGCTAAAACAAATAAGAATTGCAAACAAAAGCACAAGGGCTCAAATTGTATTGATAGGATGGAAATCAGCCAAATGCGTGATTCCATAGAGTATTTACAAAGTTTAGAAAATGGTAATTTAACGTAAAAGGGCTACATTGAAATATAACAACCACTATCCTTCTACCAACTTTGAATTCGAGACATCCTGAGCTTCTGTCGAAGATGACCTTGACTGGAGTTTTCTGACGGATGGTGTGACTGCTGAGGAGCTAAACTGAGCAGACATAATTACTTGCCATTATCCCTAACTTTTTCCTGGATTGTACTTTGATATTTCCAATCCACCGGGATGATTTTTTATTATGTCTCTATTTTTTGCCTGGACCGCCCTTTCGGGTTTTCAATCCACCGAGACGTGTGTTTTTTTTCAGTTTAGGCGAAGTATTTCTTGACTACGTCAACATTTGTGGGGTAGGCAAATTCCTCTCCGTCCATGGTTTCAAGTCTCAAGGCGCCGTCTGAGAAAGCTTTCTTGACCACATAGGGGCCATCATAGTTTGGAGTCCATTTGCCCCGGGAATCAGTGAGAAATGATTGTATCTTTTTTAGCACGAGGTCCCCTTTTCTGAAGACGCGAGGTCGGACCTTTTTGTCAAACGCCTTCTTCATTCTTTGCTGATACAACTGACCATGGCATATTGCCGTTATTCATTTTTCCTCGATCAGATTTAGTTCGTCGTGCCGACTTTGGCACCATTCAGCTTCTGTTAGCTTAGCTTCCATCAATACCCGGATTGATGGGATCTCTACTTCTATGGGGAGCACTGCTTCCATGCTATATACTGTAATACCCTAAAATTTGCCCTCTCATTTCTTCATATCATTTAGCATGAGCTTTCATTTCATTACATTGCATTCAAGCATAGAAAAAACAAGACATTAAGCATTGCATTGCATCTTGCATAAGGGCATGTGATCAGTTGTTTCTCAAAGGTGTTAATCATCCAAAGCTAAATAATAAGAGCCAAGTGTTTCTCACAAGTCTTAAGGGTTCCTTAAGCCATATATCATCTCACTTTGATCCACAAGGCATGGGAAGAGAAGAATTCATCAAGAAGATTGGGCAGTGTATCATTTCCAACACAAGGCAGTCAAAAATTGGGATCTGACCCCCAAATGGGCAAGCTCTTTGAGTTTTTATCACCTCCAAATGGCATATCTCATCATTTTTTCAGAGGATACACATCATATTCAGAGGAATTTGGATTTGGAGGATATGTTATTTCCTCCTAACCAGAGGGTGCCAAATTTAGGGTTTGACTTAAAATCAGTTTATCTATGATTTTTTGGACAAAACTTGATCTCATGGTATTCCTCATGTTCTTAAGTGTATATGGATGGAAATTTGCTCATCAATTGATTTCAGAAGGATTTCAATTGATCAGTTGCTTGATAATCAAGGAATTGGGGAAAAGTCAACTGTGCAGTGAAAAAAGTCAACTCCTGACTTTTTAAGGTCAAATTCATGAAATTCATGTTATAAATGCTCAATGGACAAAATCTGATCAAGAAATAATGGAGGAATAATGAGAAATCAAGAAATCACAAAACTGCCAAAATTAGAAACTTTAGGGTTGCCAAAAATAGTAAGTTTGGACCATTTTGCACCCTACTTTGAGGCTCTCTTTCTCCAAGATAAAAGCTTCAAACCTCAGACCCAAGTTGAGCCAATTAAAGTTCATGTTCTAAGCTTCAAATCCATATAAATAACATCTCCATTGGATCAATATTGAGTGAGTTATGGTTGATCAAAGTTTGAGAAAACTAGGTCCAAAACCAAGTCATGACCAAGCCCACCGGCCATCATTTTGTCAAACACTTGGTGTGCCAAATGTCAATCTGAATTTCTCAATGATAAAAGCTCCAAATGAAAAAATTTTCAACATCAAATTTGATCCTTGCCATGCCCTCTTCAATGTTGATGTTGGACAAATTTTGATTTGATCAAGTTATAATGGAGATATATTGGTCTCAAGTTAGTATGTTCATGCTGAAAATCCATGCGCCATGTTACCTTGCCATGTCACAACATGCCTCGCTCACAAACCAGTCTTCAACCTTGATGTTCCAAGTTATTTTTCACCAATTTCCAAGCCTCCCTTCAATCCAATTCTCACACCAATATTGTTCCATAATGTTTCCTCTTTCTAATGCCACAAAGATCTCATGGTTCCATACACTAGGGAGAGAGAATTTCATCTCCAAACATCCATTGGTGCATTAAGTTTGGTGCTGCTACAAAATCATAAAAATGTATTGTTAGTGTTGAGAATCTATACCAGCTTGCACGTGCATTGCTCACACCATCCAACCATTGCCTCATTAAACCAAACACATTTCATATACACCATACCATGTTCTCCATGATACACCAAAGAGGAAATGAACTAAAGCTTGTTGAGCAAGTTTCCTCTGCACCACTGATTTCACATTGCCACCAGCCGTGCCATCACCACCATTCTTTTCACTTCACTCCACCATAACACCCTAAACATGCTACACCATATCACTCATCCCCTCACTCGCCCTAACTAACTTGGCTCAGTTAGTTAGGGACAACTCAATTAACCCAATTAACTCACCTTAACTCACTCATTTAACCACCTCTGGTTCACTTTAAACCACATATATAAATTCACATTTCACTCACATTTTTGATTTCAACATTCATTTTCTCACTCTCCCTCTCAAACACTCTTAAATTCTCTCCATTATCTCTCTCTGATTCAGCACGAGTTCTCTCTCTTCCTCAATCATCTTCATCACTTCTATTGAGTATTGAGCAAGAACATTCAAGAGCAAACTCATATCTCCAAGCTCAACATCATCACAGTCAGCATTTCTCTTCATTTTACGAATCAAGAGGCATTTATTTTGCTCAAGTGAAGGCTATGAAAGCTCAAGATCAAGTGTATTTTCTCTGGTTTTATTTGGACACAAGACTCTTCAAACTTCAGGTTCCTTATTCTTAACTTTTTCCACTGAATGTGATGTGTTTTCATGTTGTTTATAGCCTACTAGAGGTTGTGTGCGCCCTGGCTAGTTGATAGGCTCTTTAGGAGCTTAGGTGTAATCTTAGGGCAATATGTTTTGATTCGGTTTGTTGCATGTGTGCATGATTCGTAGAAAATGATAGCGGATTCTTGATCTCCATAACCTCCTCTTCATTTTGGTATATACACTACAACAAAAGTAAGTTATAACATCGGACCTTAGACAGCGCTTTAATACAAAAGCGCTGCTATAAGTTAAAAACAAGGAAACTATTCATTTAAAAAAATAAAAGCGCAAAAAAATATAAGACCTTAGACAGCGCTTTGGTCAAAAGCGCTTTATAAGGTCTTATAAATTTTTTTTAAAAAAATTGGAAAATATTAGACAACGCTTTAGTTAAAAGCGCTTTCTAAGGTCTTATAAATTTAAAAAAATATAAGACCTTAGACAGCGCTTAGGTCAAAAGCGCTTTCTAAAGTTTTATTAATTTTAATAAAAAAATTAAAGGAAAATATTAGACAGCGCTTTCCTTAAAAGCGCTGTCTAAGGTCTTAAAAATAAAAATAAAATAAAATCAAAGCGCTGTCTAAGGCCAACCTTAGAAAGCGCTGTCTAAGGTCCACCTTAGAAAGCGCTTTTATTAAAAGCGCTGTCTAAGGTCTAATTAAATGAAAATATATGAATAGTCAGTATTCATTTTCATATTTCCGCTCTTTCTTCTCCCCTGCATGCGAACAGAGCTCAAAACCCTTCACCGAAAAACCTTCACCGTCAACCGTCCTTAACCGTCCGTCAACCGTAAACCTTCACCGAAAACCCTTGCCGTCCGTCCGTTTTTGCTCATTGCCGTCGTCGTTCGTTTCTGCTCATTGTCTTCGTCGTTCGTTTCTGCTCTTTCTGCTCTTTGATACATTTCGTTCTTGCATTGCCGTTGTTACCGTCGTTAAAGGTACGTCGTTGTTGTGTTTTGTTAAGTTTTGTTAATGAAGTTAATGAAAATGAGTTTTGTTAATGAAGTTTAGTTCATTTCGTTCTTTCTGCTCTTTGATGAGTTTTGTTAATGAAGTTATGTTGGACTGTTTTATTAATGAAGTTTTGTAGGGAATGAGTATGTTTGAAGTTTTGTTAATGAAGTTTTGTAGTGAATGAGTATATTTGATGAGTTTGTTAATGAGTTTTGTTAATGAAGTTTTGTAGTGAATGTGTATGTTTGATGAGTATGTTTGATGAGTTTTGTTAATGAAGTTATTGTTTAGGTCGAAATTAGTTGGACTGTTGTTGGAATTTGAATTGTTAATATGCTAGTTTAGGTTAGTTTTAGTGAGCTAACTCCAAGTATTTTTGTTTGGTAAGATTCAAGGTGTTTTGATGAGAAATAACTAAGAGTAGCCATGCCACATAGAAAGGGAGCCATTATAGCTAAAGAACCAATGTTGGTGGCACCACTCCTAGTTTTATGGACTACACTCATATTTGTTTTTACTCCAATGTAGAATAGGAACAACGTGTAACCAAATATTGAAACTAGTCCTACAACTTTAAGGTCTATTTTAAAACATATTTTATATTAAGACTTATAAATAGTTTAGTTTAGTTTTATTTTTTCCACCTCTTAAATCTTCTAAAAAACTTTTATTTTAAAACATATCCAACTCTTTAGCCATTATAGCTAAAGAGGTAAAATTTGTTATATACTTGATTTCTTTATTATATTTGTTATATATTATGTCATATTTGTTATATTTGATATCCTTGATTTCTTTATTATATTTGTTATATATTATATTTGATATCCTTGATTTATTTATTACAGGTTAGATGGCTACTAACAATGATCCCCCACATGATGATGATCACCCACATGTTGATGATCACCTACATGATGATGATCCCGATATTCAGGTTGGAAGTAACAGATCTATGGAAGAAGAGATTAGAAGAGGAATAACCATTATGAAGAAAGTGATCCGTGCTAGAGATCAAGGCATCACTTATAATGTGCATTGGAGCGCTTCAAATACACTTATTGAGCCTAACGGTCATACTTTGACAAGTTTCATTGGTGCACTTGTAAGGAATGCGGTTCCTATTACTTGTGATGATTGGAGAACCAAAGAGTTGAAGGAAACCAAAGAAAAAATTTGGAATGAGATAAAGGTACCATAATTATGTCTTTAATTATGCCAACTAATTATGTCCTTCAAATTATTTGTACTAACCAATGTGTATGCTTTTTTTAGAGGTGCTTCAACGTCGAGGAAGAAAGAAAAGCTTTTTTGATGAGATTGGCAGGGAAGCTCCTAAGAGGGTTTCGGACATATTTAAACCGCACCTATCTTAGGGATGCTGACGATAACTTTGTTGATGGAGAGTATCCATCTAAATATGCAAGTTTGATTTCACCACAAGAATGGGTAACGTTTAAATCCAAACGACAAACCCCAGAATTTACGCGATTAAGTGCAATTAATCGGGAAAGAGCATCAGCTCCCAAGTATAAATACAGGAAAGAGACGTGTTGGATATGGACGTTTGGAGCAATCTTTGGTAAGTATCAATATATTGCAATGATATAATAATTGTTCATCATGAGTTATATTTGATCATATTATTTGGCTTTATATGTAGTTACAAAAGGCGAATAGCTCTGAAACATCTCTTCCTATACATGTCTTGTGGAAGGAAGCCCGTGTGGGCAAGTCTGGAGTTGTTGCAGAAGAGGTTCTACAAGTATTTGAGAAATGTGTAAGTATAACAATATTTCTTTAATTAAATCAAAACTTTATTAACAAATATTTGACAAATATTCGATATTCATCTAATTTTCAGGAGGCGTTATCTTAGTCTGTACCTCCAGATGATACCAGGAGCATACTTAGTCGGGCATTAGATGTCCCTGAGTATTCTGGTCGGGTGAGGGGTAAGGCATTTGGGATCACCCCGACCTCCTTGAATATTAAAAAGGGAAAGGTTACTAGTAATTCAGAACTTCAAGCTAAATTGGAAGCACTAGAAGCTGAGGTTCGGGAATTACAAAAGGAAAAAGAAATGAATAACGCTTCAGGTTTTAGAGATGGATCGGAGAAAGATAGTATCAACTGCAGCTTTCATCCGATTATTACAGAGGTAGTTATATATATATATTTATGAAATTAAATTAGTAGCTTAAATTATTTAAATGACATATATACACATTAACAATGGCATATTTATTTTTGGTTTTAGGGCGTTTCCCAATGTCAGCTCTTCTTATCTTCACCAACTTATCGGAAGGTTGCAAAGGGAAAAGTGTATAACAATGGGGTACAATTACTTCACAATAAATCCCTCCCTACTGGAAGTTTGAAAGTATCAGTTGATATTGCTATAGAGGAGGAAGCACCATTACCCTATCCTGACGATGATTCGGATGTAACATTGGTGCGAGCTGCTATAGGGTCGTATGTTGCATGGCCGTCAAACCTCATACTCGTAGGATATGAGGTATGCTTAAAACCGTTATAAACCTTTGTTAACCTTAATGTGTAGATTCAAAGATTTTACGAGCATTTTATTTTCATTTTTTACATGGTAATGTTATTTAGACTCCAACAAGATCCAAAACAAAGGATAAGCGGATTCCGGAGCATACCGAGTCCGTTGTTTCAAAAAAACAGGTACATCACAATTATATGATATTTATGCATAGAAAATGTTAAATTGGATATCTTATACTTCATCTAATAAATTATATGATATATAGCTGCCTGTTAAAGAGATTAGCAACGTTTCAACGCAAAAAAATGTTGGTGCTAAGAAGAGCAGGGGTAGAAAACAACCTATCTCCAAGTTTAGGTCGTGCCTCCAGACGTATCTACAAGTGACAGATATTATCACCGGAGGTGTTCGTCTTATACATATGGAGAAAGGTATCTATGGCTTTGAACATGACCAAATTATTAGTAATGAAGACTTCGAGCAAGTTTTCAATCATGAAGAATTGGGCGGCACTGTTGTCAATACATACGTGAGGTATATATTCGATCTACTTTGGTATATTAATTGAACAACTTATTTACTTTATGTTTCAAATGAATAGTCTAATGTTAATGATGTTTTTATTTAAGGTTTCTGTATGACAAAGTTATGCGCCCACAAGGATTGCAGCAAAGATATGCATTCATATGCCCGGCGTCTGTCAACTTAACCTTAATATTAACTAAAACAGATGAGGTCCTGGCGTATGTACGCGACATCTTTATGAACAACTAAGAAACGGAAAAGTTGTTTTTTTTACCGTTTAATACTGGGTTAGATTTTCATTCTAAATTCATCTATTATAGTTTTTTTGTATTTTGAC
The DNA here is from genome assembly GCA_022829125.1 of Lathyrus tuberosus. Taxonomy (NCBI): domain Eukaryota; kingdom Viridiplantae; phylum Streptophyta; class Magnoliopsida; order Fabales; family Fabaceae; genus Lathyrus; species Lathyrus tuberosus. The sequence continues at coordinate 1,980,581 of JALAZF010000603.1, read as the reverse complement.
GTCATGTAGAAAGTTTCCATCTAACACTTGTTTAATCTTACAGTGGCCATTGGTTGTTGGTCGCAATCAATCCTAACAGAGCAATGGTGTATTATCTAGATTCGTTAGGAAATGATTGGACAACATACCCGGATATGAAGAACTGTATTGACACGTAAGTGAGATTGTTCTAAATATGAATGTGTATATTTATTTGTTTATTTATTTATTTATGTGAATTGTTCTAAATATTCATTTATATTTTATTAGCGCAATACAAGCTTTCCTAGCACTACAAGATGGCCCACTACCATTGCGGAGAGTCAACCCCATTATTACATGGAATTATGTGAAGGTATATTAATTATCACATGTTTTATTATATTAGTGATGCTACTTGATAAAACTTAGGATTTATCCATATTTTCTTTTCATTTGTAGTGTCCTCGGCAACGCAATCAAATAGATTGCGGCTATTTCATGTTGAGATTTATGAGAGACACTCTTTTGTTGGATCGAATAGAGATTCCATCCGATGTATGTATTTCTAACTTATGAGTTATTTTAATATTAACACATATCTCTCATGTCTAATGAAATAGTTAAAACTAAATCAAACTATGTTATATTATTATGTAGTACTTTGAAGAAGTCAAGTGTGCTAATTACTCAAAGACTCAATTGGATGAAATCAAAGAGGAGTGGTGTCAATACATTATGGAGCTCGGAATTTTACAATGTATAATATTGTACTCTTACTTTAATTGATGAGAATTTAAATATGTGTAACTTTGTTTATGTATTCTTTTAATTGAATTACAATCTTTGTGTTTTCAGGACCTATAATGTAGATTTGAAGCAACGCAATCAAATAGATTGCGGCTATTTCATGTTGAGATTTATGAGAGACACTCTTTTGTTGGATCGAATAGAGATTCCATCCGATGTATATATTTCTAACTTATGAGTTATTTTAATATTAACACATATCTCTCATGTCTAATGAAATAGTTAAAACTAAATCAAACTATGTTATATTATTATGTAGTACTTTGAAGAAGTCAAGTGTGCTAATTACTCAAAGACTCAATTGGATGAAATCAAAGAGGAGTGGTGTCAATACATTATGGAGCTCGGAATTTTACAATATATGTATAATATTGTACTCTTACTTTAATTGATGAGAATTTAAATATGTGTAACTTTGTTTATGTATTCTTTTAATTGAATTACAATCTTTGTGTTTTCAGGACCTATAATGTAGATTTGAAGCAATGCTTTGGTTGGATGCAAAAGTATTAGTATAAGTAATATGTGCATTTGTAGAAAAAATGTAATGATTTGTAATTATAAATAGGTGTATATATGATTTGTAATTATAAATAGGTGTATATATAAATTGCCAATGGTTTGAATTGCCAATTTCTGGAAAAAATTGCTGGTTGAAAAACAGGTAAAATTCTGGTTGAAAAAACCTGGTAAAAATTGTGGTTTAAAAAAATTTATATAAAATTTTTCGTATACCTTAGACAACGCTTTTGGAGAAAGCGCTGTCTAAGGTAGGGCTTAGAAAGCGCTTTTGACAAAAGCGCTGTCTAAGGTAGGGCTTAGAAAGCGCTTTTGACAAAAGCGCTGTCTAAGGTATACCTAGAAAAGTTCAAAAAGGTTGACCTTAGACAGCGCTTTTAGTGAAAGCACTGTCTAAGGTATACCAAAAAAATGTCAAAAAAGGTAGGGCTTAGACAGCGCTTTTGGTGAAAGCGCTGTTTAAGGTATACCAAAAAAATGTCAAAAAAGGTGAGGCTTAGAAAGCGCTTTTTCAAAAAGCGCTGTCTAAGGTATACCTTATAATGTCAAAAAGCGCTGTCTAAAGGTACCATAGACAGCGCTTTTCATTAAATATACCCCCCTTTAGACAGCGCTTTTGGTATTACCCAAAGCGCTGTCTAAACCTATAGCAGCGCAGGTTTATACAGCGCTTAAAAGCGCTGTCTAAGGGCAAAAAAAGCGTTGTCTAAGGTCTTTTTTGTGGTAGTGATAATTTGGGTATTTCTGGAAAAATGTGAGGTTGCAGGTGGTGGTTGCTCGCCGGAGAAGATGACCGGAGGTCCTTCTCCGGCCGGTGAGTTTAAATTCTAGGGTTTTGTGAGTTTGAATCCTGGCCATTTGATTTGTGCATCGTGTGGTTAACATGTTGCCACGTCTTTTAAATTTTTTTTTATCTTACTGATTGTGTGTTCTCCATTCCACGTTTCTTATTGTGTGCATCTAATCTGGACCTTTGATCTTGCATGTTTGGTGATTAGTTGACTTGATCTGGTGCATTGATTTGATCTGATGGTTGTGTGTGTGACAACGCATTAAAATTGTCATGTGCTTCCCACGTGTATTTTTTTTATTTCTGAATGGTTGTGTGTGCGCGTAGTATGCTTGGCTACCATGTACGTTTGATCCTAGCCTCTCATCATGTTTACTTTTGTTTGTGTTGACTGATTGTGGCATGTTGGATTGATCCAAGGGCGATGATTGAGTCAACCTTGTTGACTCTGAGCCTTTATAAGAAGCGCTTTGGGCTTCTTTGCTTTTCCCACCCCCAGCTTTGGTCCAGCCCATTTTTGAACGTGTTTTTTTTACTTCTATGTACCCCCTGCTTGCTCTTTCTTTTTTCTTTTAATTTCTTTTCATACTTGTTTCATAATTGATTTTTAAAAATACCAAAACATCATAAAAAATTCTACAAAAATTCATGTGATGTCTTAACATGTTTAAATAATTTTCTATTATTTTTATTTTTGATTTTGTGAATATTTTCACATTTTTCCATATTTTTATTTTATTTCTTTTGAAATTTGGTTCTATTTCCATGTGTGCATTTCAAAGATTTATTTCTCATAGATCCTTAAACATTTTTGCATCAATATTTTTGTATCCTTTCAGTAACATCCAAAACTTCATAAAATATTTTTGTTTCATTTTTAAGATTTTCTTTTATTGCATTTAGGTCCTCCATTTTTGCACTTTGGTGCATGATTCATAAGTGACTTTTGCTTGATTGTTTGAGGCCATTTCTCTCTGAATTTTTGTTTGGTATTTTGATGTATGATTGGTCACTGGTTGAGGTCATTTACATTCTACTTTCATAATTTTTGAATGCATTTTGACATATGTTGGTGTGCTTGTGTTTGAAGGAAGTTTTGCTTGAACTTTATGTGTCTTTCCTTAACCTTCATTGCATGAGGCATTTATGCCATTATTTGAGGTCTTTTGTTTGGGTTTAGGTAACATGTTTAGACTTTTAGAAGTTGTGTTTGATCATTGTTAAGTCCATTTGGCATGTTTTGATCCTTTGTTTTATACGATGCATCTTATGGGACTTTTTGACCTAATTTCTATTATGTCTTCATCTTATGTTTGTCATGTTGGGTTGTGTGTTTCTAATATGATCATGTTATCATCTCATTTGCATTTTAATCCATGATTTGCTACTGACCTATCCATAATCATTCATATTTGTATGCCATTTTGCATCTTTTGCATTTCTTTTCAAGTATGAAGCATTCATTCTTTTATGAGACTTCTTCTTGCATGTTTGCTAAGTTGTATGGACTTGATTGATATGTGCTTATACCATGATCATTTGTGCATCTTCAACATGTCATACCATTTCTGACCTTGGGCATTTGAGTTTCATCTTGTTTTTTAGGTTTGACTTTTACTTTAAGTAACTTCTTTTCATGTTAAATTCATGTTCATATCTTCTCACTTCTTCTCCTAATCACTCCTAATGCTTGGATACTTGATTGTTTGCATTATGTGACATTTGTATATCATGTTTAGACACATGTTTAGGTCATCCACATTCTGACTTGGACATTACTTGAAGTATTATTGTATGATCACCTTGCATATCTATTCATTCTTCATCTTTTCCTTCCATGATTCACTTCTTTGATGTTTAAGATCTTTAGTGGTGTATGGTTTGTTCTTGATTGCTTAATTAACATTAGAGAACACCCTTTAGGTTTTGACCTTGATTGAGTTTCATCTCTTGGAATCTTTATCCTTTAACTCTTAAATTGTTTGTACACCACTTGTTATTCCTTTTCTTATTGCACTACTTATAAATTGTTTTGAACTAACATTTTCATGTAGGTGCTAAAGGTAAGTAAGTGTGTGTGGATATGCTTCTGCATACATTTTTTTCTCATCTTCTCTTAGTTCATTCAATCATTCAAGTTTGTGTTTGATAAGCATTTACATGCTTTCTTTGAATAACTTCTTCTTAATCCCTCTTTAAGATCAACTTAACTTCCATTTTGGAAGTAAGTTGCTTCTTTTGCTCTTCTTCTTTTTTCTTTTAGAAGTAGGTTTCTTAAACCATATTAACCATAGGATCTCCAAGCATGCTAACACTAGGGTGTGTCTTAGTCTCCCCTTAGTTTTCACCTTTACCTCTCTTTTGAGTCTCTTCTCTCTCATCTTATAATAAAGGTAAAAAAAACACTTAATAAAAGCATAACACCTATTGTATTTAGGCCTTTCATGTGGTAACAAGGAAGTGTGGGGTTTTCTCTCACTTTCTTGGAATGTTAGTATGCATCCCATCTTGGGTCGAAATGCGAGGCATTCGATCCTACATGAAAGACTTTAATACAATAAATGTTAAACACACAAACAATCAAAACACTTCTTTCTTAAAAGACAAAAAACAAACAATTTCTTTTCTCATCTCTTCACTCTTTCCTTAAGGATGCGTCAAGTCCGTTCCACCGCAAACAGGTAACGCCTAAGTCTCCCTACAGCGAGCTGCAACACCTAACTGCTGGGACGCGCACTCTGACGTTTCCACTAAATAAACACAAACAATTCATCCCTAGTGAGGGGAACTACGTCGCTCTAATTCTCATGCTCCCGATGAGATACGTAGGCAGTGGGGTAGGGCCCATTCGAGAACTTCTTTTATTTTCCCTACATTTGTTCCTCTTTCTTTTTCCATTCCTTTTCCAGTTCTCCAGCTCGCAGTTCCTTTTCCAGTATCCTTTCCTGACACCCTTTGATCGAGACAAGCAAGCGTGGATCCCATCGGTACGATGGACACGTGGGGATGCTAATACCTTCCTCACGTGTAACCGACTCTCGAACCCAGTTCTCTTGGTCGCAAGACCATGCTCTTTCCTTTCCCCAGGTTTATGCGGTGTTTTCTTTCCCTCTCTTGGGATAAATGCACGTTGCTGGCGACTCTGTTTCAGTGCCACTTTCGTGTTTGTACTTGGATGAAAATCCCGGGAGCGACATATACTAGAGAGAAAGGGGTTGCCCCTGTTGAAGTGCGGACAGATGTGCGATAACCGTGAAGAGCAAAGGGCAACATTTTGTGCCAGTCTTTGTAGGTTACAACCATCTTTTGAACGATCTTCTTGATGTTCTTGTTAGCCGCTTCTACCGCTCCGTTCATCTTGGGTCGGTAGGGAGATGAGTTATGGTGTTCAATTTTGAACTCTGGGTACAACTCTTTCATCATCTTATTGTTCAAGTTAGATCCATTATCTGTAATGATCTGGCTCGGAACACCATAACAACAGATGATATTGTTTTTGATAAATCGTACCACCACTTGTCGGGTTACATTAACGTATGACGCTGCTTCGACCCACTTGGTGAAGTAGTCAATGGCGACCAGAATGAACCGATGTCCGCTCGAAGCCTTGGGCTCAATCATGCCGATCATGTCGATTCCCCATATGGAAAAAGGCCACGGGGAGGAGAGAACTTTGAGATGTGTTGGCGGTACATGGATCTTGTTGGAGTATATCTGACACTTGTGACATCTCCTCATGTACTTGTAGCAGTCGGATTCCATGGTCAACCAGTAGTACCCTGCTCTCAGAATTTTTCTCGCCATTGTGTGTCCGTTAGCATGAGTGCCAAAGGATCCTTCGTGAATTTCTTTCATCAGCATGTCTGCTTCTGGTCTGTCTATGCATCGGAGCTAGACCATGTCGAAATTTCTCTTATATAGTGTGTCACCGCTCAGGAAGAAACTGCCATCTAGCCTTCTGAGGGTTTTTCTGTCTTTCCTTAGTGCCCCAGGTGGGTATTCTTATTTCTGAAGGAAGCATTTGATATCGTGATACCAAGGTTTATCGTCTATGACTGCTTCAATCGTGAAGATGTAAGCGGGCCATTCAAGGCGCATGATGTCAATCTTAGGTAAGTCGTTCCATTGACCTACGCTAATCATGGAAGAGAGGTGGCTAAGGCATCAACCATGTGATTCTCTTCACGAGGGATATGATGAAACTCGATTCTGTCGAAGAATGGTAACAACCTTCTCGCATAGTCTTTGTAAGGAATCAGTCCGGATTGGTATGTGTTCCAATCTCCTTTGATCTGATTGATAACCAGGGCTGAGTCGCCATATACATCCAAGTTCTTGATCCTTAAGTCGATCGCTTCTTCGAGACCCATGATACAAGCTTCGTATTCGGCCTCGTTGTTTGTACACTTGAATGTAAGTCTGGCGGTGAAAGGAATATGGGTACCCTGAGGTGTTATGATGATTGCCCCAATTCCGTTTCCATAATGATTGACAGCTCCGTCAAAGATTAGTCCCCATTGGGAACTTGGTTCTGGCCCTTCACTGGGTAGTGGTTCATCGCAATCTTTCATTTTTAAATACATGACATCTTCGTCTGGGAAGTCAAACCCGATTGATTCCTGATCGTCAATCGGTTGATGAGCCAAATGATCGGCTAAAATACTCCCCTTAACGACTTTTTGAGCGTCGTACTCAATGTTGTATTCCGATAACAACATCTGCCAACGGGCAATCCTTCCCGTGAGAGCAGGTTTTTCAAATACATACTTGATTGGATCCATTTTGGAGACCAACCAAGTAGTGTGACAAATCATGTACTGGCGAAGACGTTTGGCTGCCCAAGCCAGAGCACAGTAAGTTTTCTCAAGCATAGTGTACCGAGTCTCGCAGTCGGTGAATTTCTTGCTCAGATAGTAAATGGCAAACTCTTTCCTTTTTGTTTCATCTTGTTGGCCAAGTACACAACCCATGGAGTCCTCTAGGACTGTTAAGTATATGATCAGTGGTCTTCCTTCCACTGGAGGTGACAGGATTAGCAGATTCAACAGGTATTCCTTGATACTGTCGAAGGCAGTTTGACAGTCCTCTGTCCAAACGCAGTCCTGGTTCTTTTTGAGTAATTTGAAAATCGGGGCACATGTCACGGTCATGAGGAATATAAATCTGGAAATGTAGTTCAAACGTCCCAGGAATCCTCTGACTTTTTTTTCAGTTTTCGGAGAAGGCATTTCTTGAATGGCCTTGACCTTGTCATTATCAACCTCAATTCCTTTCTGGCTGACGATGAACCCTAAGAGTTTCCCTGAACGGACACCGAAGGTGCATTTGTTGGGATTCAAGCGGAGTTTGTACTTTCTCAGCCGCTAGAATAGTTTTGACAGGCGGGTCACATGCTTCTCTTCTGTCTTTGATTTGGCAATCATGTCATCGACATATACCTCAATTTCCTTATGTATCATGTCAAGAAACAGAGTAGTCATGGCCCGTTGATAGGTTGGCCCGGCGTTCTTCAAACCGAACGGCATTACGTTGTAACAAAAGGTACCCCATGGGGTAATGAACGAAGTTTTCTCTATGTCTTTCGGCGCCATTTTAATCTGATTATAGCCCGAGTATCCATCCATGAAGGAGAAAACTTTAAATTTTGCTGTACTGTCTACCAGCATGTCAATGTGTGGTAAAGGAAAGTCGTCCTTTGGACTAGCCTTGTTTAGATCTCTGTAATCGACACACATTCTGACTTTTCCGTCCTTTTTTGGAACGGGTACGATATTGGCTAACCATTGAGGATATTCTCATGTGGCGAGGAAACCCGCGTCAATCTATTTTTGTACCTCCTCTTTGATTTTGATGGCCATGTCTGGGTGAGTCCGTCTCAACCTCTGTTTTACTGGCGGACATTCCGATTTCAATGGTAAATGATGTTCCAGGATGCTGGTATCCAACCCTGGCATGTCCTGATAGGACCAAGCGAATACATCGGGAAACCCCTTGAGAAGCTTTGTCAAACGCTCTTTGGCAGTTGGACTGAGCAGTGCCCCAATCCTGATTTCTTTTCTCTCTTTTTCTGAACCCACGTTGATCGTTTCCAACGGCTCTTTGTGAGGTTGAATGGACCTTTCCTCTAGTCTGAGTAATCGGGAGATCTCTTCTGGAATTTTATCGTCAACTTCTTCTTCAGCCCCAAATACCGGGAATTCAAAGTTGGAAGAAGACATCGGATCGTATGTTTCAACGGGGTTTAAAACAAGCAATTCGCATGACGTGATGATTTGTGTTTAGAAGAGATAGAGAGAATGCAAGTGTGTGCAGTGTATTTTTTTTGAAAAACTGCTTGTTTATTTTGAATTGTTTTTTAGGATTACCATTTTCTGAGAAAAGCGAAAAGAGAAAACAACAATTAATGCGGAAATTACAGAACGACGTTATTTTATTTATGAACAAGTCGATTCTTGAAACTACAGCCCTATAAAACAAAACTATGTCGCTTTGGGCGAAGCGAAGAGGGATAATTACAGAAAGTGAGCCCTATCAAAACATCCGTTTCACCTGGGCAGGGTGAAAGGTTAAAGACGGCAATTACTTTGACTTATGAACAATCTTCGGAACATTGACAACAACCCATTGGCGGCGAACTCCTCGGTGAATCACAAAGTCTGGTACCTTCCTTGATTTGTCTTCAGAAATAACGCTGATTTCTGGTGAAGCAGGATCATTGGAATCTGTCTCCCAGGCAGAGTTGTCGTAGGAGGATTCCTCAGTTGTATTTTGCATAGTATTTGTGCTCTCAGGCAAATCTCCCCATCCAGTTGGCTGAATATCTTCAAACCTAATACGAGAGCTCTCGGGAGTGGTATACTTGACCATGTAGTCGTATTTTCCACTCGGTTGTCCCAAGGTGTCCCACGCTTCTTTGGAACTGGAGGAGTCATCCCTTTCGATGACGTTGACCTCGGGAAAAGCATAGTTAATGAATTCTAGTCCTGCAAACTTTGCAAATTCACCGTCGTACTGGATATTTTCTGAATGACCTGAGTGTTAATCCCATGACATGGTGGGGACACAGGTATTCTGTTCAATGATGCTCAGCTGATTTTCATTGTTCGGCTAATTTTCTTGCCCCGAGTCTCCTGGGTACGACTGCCAGATAGGCAGACCATCCATTGGGCCATAATAGTCGTGGTCAAAGTTGTCCTTCATCAGAGTGTCTTCCTCTAATGAGTTTGGTGGAACACGGCATCCTTCAGGATCACAATCTCCGTATACCATTTCGACATCTGACCTTGGTATAAATCTCAGACTTTGTGCGGGATAGCAAAAGGGCGTGGGCACCTATTCCTGAGACATATAACCGTCCTCATTAAGATAGGACTTCCATTCCTCATCCGTATCATAGGAATCTCTCTCGTTGTACCGTATTTGTAAGGGATCGCCTTAGCTGATTCATACGGTAACGGTCCAGATAGATAGATAACTACAGGAGCCTTCTGACTTTTTTGACTGTCGTAAGTAACTTCAATCAGTTCCTTGCTAAGAACCTTTGATTCGTCCAGTAGAGGGATGATGGTACAAACATCCTCGTTCCTCTCAGGGTCAGAGATTACAACCACGTCTCTAATTTGATCTGTGAAGTAGTCTGGCGTCTAGTCAATGGACCCCGAAGCTAGGTATGGGTGAATTTCCTTGCGATCCAACTGACTCTGAAGGGTTGCTCGCACGAGGTAACATCCTTGGTTATTTTTCGAACAGACTCTACAGCGTTCATAGTTGTGTGGTGGCACCTGTCCACACCCGCTTTGAATGCAATGTAACCTCACTAGATCTGTTTCCGTAGATCGGACATCCTAACTTCGATGCCGAGTAGGGTTCCCATCAACCACACTGATTTGTTGTGTGTCTTCATCCAGATAGATCGGAAGCCACCGGTGGTTTAACAAGTGTTGTAAAGTTCTTTGAACGAGAGCGCACCCTTGGTTACTCTCACAATATACTTTACAGTTCTGATAATTATGTGAAGTGAGAAAACCAAGTTGGACCTTCCTGGCATGTAACTTCACCAAGCTGGTATTCATCAGACGAATATCAAAGATTTGAATCATGTTGACCTGATAGGGATTCCTATCATGGTAGTCCTGGATCCATCCTAGATCCATCTGACGCTGGAGTGCCTCTTGTACAAAAGAGCATCCCTGTTTGTTTACCGAGCAAGTCAGACAGGAATTGTAATCGTGCCGCGGCAGATTAAGATACTGGCTTTCCCTTGAGTGCATCGCCACCAAGTTGACATTCATTGTGCGGATGTCATGGTTCTAGATGACGTTGGAATTCGTATAGGTCATGCTGAACCCACGAACTCGATGGTCTTGGATCCATCCGAGATCCAATTGATCCTGTAGAGCTGATTGCACCACAGAACATCCCTGATTGTTCTTAGAGTAGATATCACACTGGTGATAGTTATGAGGTGGCACATGGCCATATCCACTCTGTCTACAATGCATTTGACCAAGTTGGCCCTTAATAAGAGTACATCATGAATTTGATAGGTGTTGTTAGACTCTCCCTCTATCAAATTGACTGCAGCTTTCCCATGTTGAGGCAGCAGGTTTGTGAGAACATTAGGATTCGTATCCTTGAAAGATAAGACCCCGCTCCTAACAAGCTTTTGCACATCGGATTTGAAACTGAGACAATTTTCTATGTTATGCCCTGGTCCTCCTTGATGGTAAGGACAAGTCTGATCTGTTTTGAACCAAAAAGGCAGATTTTCCGGTACTGTAAGAGGAGACTTAGTCTGGACGTGCCCCTGGACCAATAATAATGGAAGCAGTTCCGCGTACAACATGGGTATAGGGTCGAACCCTGGTGGTCGCATTGTACGGTTGTTGTTCTATGGAGGACGAGTCTGCTGAAGAGATTGTTGTGTCCTTTGCTGAAATTGTTGTTGATTCGGTTGGCTCTGCACAACTTAAGGTTGATACGTAGGAACAGGCGCAGGGTTGATAGTAGGAGTTACAACTGCTACTGGTTGATAACGTCGCCTTTGCTTTCTGAGAGAGATATTCCTAATATCCTGCTCTTTTTTCTTAGGGAGAGCACTACCGTATCGTTTTGTACTACTTGATGATCCGGCGTCTTTTACTAAACGTCCTTCTCGGACGGCTTCCTCAAGACGAACTCCCATGCCCACCATCTCGGTGAAGTCACTAGACGCACTGGCAACCATTCTGTCGTAGTAAAATGAGCTCAAGGTCCTTAAGAAGATCTTTGTCATCTTTTTTTCCTCAAGAGGTGGACAAATCTGAGCGGCAACTTCACGCCATCTCTGAGCGTATTCTTTAAAGGTTTCCTTGTCCTTTTGTGACATTGATCTGAGTTGATCTCTTTCCAGTGCCATGTCCAAATTGTATTCATATTGTTGAACGAAAGCAGCGCCAAGATCTCTGAATGTGCCGATCGTAGCGCGGTTTAAACCCATGTACCATTTTAATGCGGCACCGATTAAACTATCCTGAAAGTAGTGAATTAGTAGCTCCTGGTTCTTTGTCTGAGCTGACATTCAACGAGCGTACATCACCAAGTGGCTCTGAGGGCAAGAGTTACCCTTGTATTTTTCAAAATGGGCACCTGGAATTTGTGCGGAACTTTCACATTGGGGACCAAGCAGAGGTCTACGGCGTCCTTTCCAAATAGATCCTGACCGCGAAGGGCTTGCAGCTCTTTCTGCATTTCCAAGAATTGTTCCTGGAACTCATTCATTCTGTCGAACATGCTGTCGTTTCCACCAGAAGGTATCTGGGGAATCTGTCCTTCCGGGACAGTGTGTACCACGGACGGTGGTATAGTCATTATGGCCGAGACTCTCGGTGCCTCCCGAAGTTTGTAACCTTCAGGAGTTACTGTCATGCCCCTGGCATCTTCGCTTTCCCAAAGTTTATAACCTTCAGGCCCAGCGGCTCCTACTGCAGTTCCCTGATCCTCAGCGATCGGTGGAACATATCCTTCCGGGATATAGTTAAGTGGCATGCCCCAGGGGCGATCTTTCAGCATCTTGTACCTAGGATCATACTTCTCCACTATGGGCGTTGATGTGATCTCTGAGATCACAGTTCTTTGTTGTTGCATCTGAGCTTCTACTAAAGCTTGCATGTCTTTATGAAGCTTTCTCAGATCCTCTTTCAGAGTGTCGATCTCTTCCCTCAACTCTCTGTTCTCTTCCTCGAGATCATCCATCTTTTTCTGACGATTGGCCCGAGTATTGTACGAATGAGACAGTTTGACTCTAGAATCGAGACGCAAACGTGAGATTCGTAGGTAAGAAGAATGCGTTTATGAGAATGATGAATGCAATGATTATTAATTATTTTTGTTTATTCAAAGTAAACTTTGACAATTAGATTGCAAATATCAAACAGTGGGGAAACTCCGTTTTATTGAATTAAAAGGATTGCGGAAATGGAAATACAGTAGATTACAAAGTGCTGAAAAAGGAAATCTAAACTAATGGATCTTGAGTCCTCTCTGAGGAGAGCTCAAGTGCTGGTTCTAGTACTTTCCTTTTCTTTGACCGGGGCTCTTGGGCCGTTTTCGGGTTGTTATTCCATTGCCAAGTGAAAGGAGCGAGTAAATTCCTTTGGTCATCTTGATTTTCTACAGCATGTTACTCTAAAATCTCAATCAGAGCATCTTTTTCTCTTAACAGTTGTTGTATTTTCTTGCACTCCACATTGAGAATACGGTACTTGTTCCTCCAAGACCTCTTCTCCTGCTGAACTTTGCTGAGAGTAACCTGAAGTTTTTCCGTCTCAGACATGAAATAAAGGGCAGAGTCCCTTAATGGAAGAACTTCCCTAACAAGGGTTAGGCATCCTCAGCTTGAGAGCTCTAGTTTGTACCCAGTGGAGATAAGGCTCCATCGAGACACAGTCTGGTTTCCCTAGAGACTCTCGTCCTTTCTTATGAACGTGTTTCCAAGCGTGCACTATTTCTGTCTTTAGTGCCCTGACATTTTCTCCTTCCTTGAAGAAAAGACCTTCTAGATGAGCATTCCGTGGGACGTGCCTCATCGGGTATCCAAATTGACGACGAACTAACACTGGATGATAGTTGATTCCCCCCTTAGTTCCTATAAGGGGTACATTTGGGAAATTTCCACAACGGTCAATAATCCTGATCCCGTCATAGATCTGATTGTACCAATCGATGTCAGAGTTGGTAAGAGACATGATTCTCTGCGACCAACGTAAAGTATTCTTTTGATCCCAAAATGTAGCAGACTTGGGCAAATGGGAAGTGAACCATTTGTATAGCAGGGGTACACAGCATGTGATCATTCCTCCGCTGCATAAATTCCTTAAATGTACCGAATGATACGCATCTGCGAGTAAGGTCAATACAGGGTTTCAGATCAGAAAAATCTTAATGGCGTTGATATCTACAAAGTTATCGATGTTGGGAAACAAAAATAACCCGTAGGTGAGCAAAACAAAGATGCTCGCGAAAGCGGCCACGTTCCCTATACTAGCAAAGTATAGAGCTTTCTTTATCAAGAATTGGGCTGGCAAACCTTGGATGTCACCCTTTGTGGTCATGTGAGTCCTGACTTCTGACTCGTCCAAATAAATTGCTCTTGCAATGGTTTGATCCTTTGGAATTTCTTCCAGTCCAGAAAAGGGAGCTTGATCAGAAATATGCAAACCAGTCAGGTGAGAGTACTCCTCCACCGTTGGTGCAAGCTGATAATCCGGAAATGTGAAACAGTGATAAACCGGATCGTAGAACTGGATTAGCATGGACAGGATTCCTTCGATTACGTGAACCCTTAACAAGGACAGCAGTCCTCCATACTTGGCTCTGAAAGCCTCGTGGTTGGTGATCATTCTCGCCAAACCTCTTAAATCCTCTAACTTTGGAACCTTGAAGGTGTACTTATGAGTTTTCCTTCTACCGAAATCCATTAGCGCAATCTCCTTTCTCTAAAATTTGCAATCATTTTCTTAGTTTAATTTGAAAAAGAGAGACTAGAAGAGAAGATTTTTCTTTGTTTTGATGTTTTTTAAATGAATGCATGAATGCAGCACATAAAAACATAGGAAAAAACATGGGGTCAAAGGGTCGGTGTCATGAAGTCAAGGCTCTACCCCCCCCCCCCCAAAGGTTTATACTGGTGATTTTTTGTACCTGTCTGCAAAATCATTGATCCCTCTGGGATAACAACAGCAAGCGGATCGCCAGCGAGCTGATGTATCCTGGAGTGATCTCAGATGAGGATAGTATCGCGTGACAACTATTTCCGATAGCTTCCGCACTACAAAATGGCTTAAGTCTACTAAAAACCTCAGCTTCTCAGATAACCCAGTCGACCACACTACTTTCAACAACCGAAGTCGTATAGGCAATGTATCTGCAAAGGGAGTCTCCACTGAGTTTGATGGTCGATCGGGGGCTCATAACTGGAATTCACTCCCAGCAAGATTACCCACATTGCCATCACCTATCTTAGGTGTATACTCAATCTTTCCATATGCGGCATCACACACATTCCCATTAGCAGAAAAATAAACACAGATATCAATTAGGAAAAGCAGTATATATATTTGTCTTAATCATCCTAGACTTTTAGTCTTATGGTCCTATATAGACAATGACTCCCCAGTAGAGTCGTCATTTATGTGACATGAATTTAGGGTTTCAACCAGAGAGATAAGAGGGACAAAATGCCCGGCGTGGCCCCACGGTGGGCGCCATTTTTCTGTAGCGAGCGATTTTGGACGTGGTTCTTAAGCACTGTCGCTCTGGGGTACTACAGGTCGATTCATTTTTTATCCTATTGAAGCTGATGAAGGAAGGGAAATAGATGTCTCCAATTAACCCTGCTTGCATACTGAGTTTAAACAGATGACTGTTGGTTTACAGATGCGGTTTAGATTGTAGGCCTCTCTCTGCTTATTTTGCTAAGAATGAAATGACGGGACTATGCTATTGGTAGGATGTTAGGACTGATGCTTTTCGATTGATGTATGAAGGTACGGGATTTTGGGTTTTTAATTAGTGTGCTCGCTAAGATTCTTTTGCAATCTCATGCCTACGTATTCCTGTTTAACGAAATAGGGAAATCAAAGCGATCGTAGTTCCTCCTATTCTATAGGAGGAAAAAGGTTGTTTTGGTGTCTTGTTCAAAGCCCAAGACGTGAAGCTAAAGGTGGTTTGTATCTTGTTCAAAGCCCAAGATGTGAAGCTGAAGGGTCTATTTGTATCTTATTCGAAGCCCAAGATATGAAGCTAAAGGGTTTTGATTTTAGAGAGAATTTGTCATCTCTAAAGAGGGGTATTTGGTCTGTTTGTCACAATTGTTGGGTGACTGGTTATAAAGGAGAATTACTTTAGCTGGGATATGTGAATCCAGTAATGCCATAATTTCCTTTATAGGGGATTTTTAACCTGATGGAGAAGACTTTAACTCAGTTTAGAGCAATGTCATCTTTCCTTAGGAATTTCTCATGCTAAAAGAGGGACAGTCGCGTGGATGTAAATAATCCAGAGGCTTGCCGCTTACAACAATTAGATGAAGGAAAAGGAGTTGTTGATGTTTGTATCCTGTGAGCAAGGCACAGATTTTGACGCTAAAAGGTTGATTGACTCAACCGGGGTTTTCCTTATACAAAGCCTAAGAGGAGGCTATTGACCCAACAAGAGGGTGTTTTTATGTGTCTCATACGAAGCCCGAGAGAGAGGCTGGAAGGGATTGACTCAACAAGAGAGTCTGTCATACTCAACAAGATAATGTTTTTGTATCTCGTACGAAGCCCGAGATGGAGGCTAAAAGGGGTTTAACTCAACAAGAGAGCCTTTTATACTCAACAAGAGAGTGATTTTGTATCTCGTACGAAGCCCGAGATGGAGGCTAAACAGGTTTGACTCAACAAGAGAGTCTTTTATACTCAACAAGAGAGTGATTTTGTATCTCGTACGAAGCCCGAGATGAAGGCTAAACAGGTTTGACTCAACAAGAGAGTCTTTTATACTCAACAAGAGAGTGTGAAAAGGTTAGCTCCGCTGGGGAGAATCATTGTACAAAGCCCAAGAGGAGGCTAGTGTGCTGGTGACTGTTTCAGTTTAGTGACAGGTCCAGTATGTTGGATAAAAGAGAAAATCAATTCCTATGAAGGGAATGATTAAAGGTATTTGTTGTGCATTAGGATTGATCAGAGGATCAGGGTTATTTCCTGTTCTTTAAGGAAATGGGAAATCCAAAGGGTATTGAGACTGTCCAAGTCTACGGGTGTTTTGAGAAATCGATTCTCTGGTAGTAAATGATCTTTGTATAATGCCCAAGAGAAGGCTGGTATGTTAAGGGATGAAGGTCAACCCATCAACAGGTCTGACACTTGACTCAGAAAGACAGCTCTAGCAAATTCATGACTAGGTTCTGTTCCTATACCTGTAGAGGTCTCTGGGTCCTTGTACTAAGCCCAAGAGGAGGCATGAGAGCTTTTAAGAAGCCGAAGGGTCCTTGTACAACACCCAAGAGGAGGCGGGGATGCTTTTAAGAAGCCTGTGGGTCCCCAAACCCCGAGAAGTTCAAGACATGCCGTTCACCGAGAATAGATCAAGCCAGGAAAGTCCGAGAATTTGGAAGAAACTCAAGAGATGCCATTCACGGAGAAAAGATCATCTCTGGGGAGTAGAGTCTCTTTGACGATTTCTAAGGGTGACAGTCTGAGAAAAGGTTCACTGAGAATGCTGCCTTTCACGTCTCCATATTGTTTAACCCCAAGAGGAGGGAAGACTGTGTCTGGTAATCCTATGGGGATCTAGTTTTGTTTGTATTTAAGAGTGACCAACAGGGCTTTACCTAGTGCTAGACGTAGTTGCTGGGGAAAACTCTAAATAACTATACTAGTATTACACAGTGGATATTTGACAAGTATATAAAAGTTTGTGAAAGAAGACTTACAGTGAGCAGTCCCATAATATAGTTATATATATATGAAAGCGGATAAAGAAAGTTGGTAAACACTTACTCGGTTGTAGAGCTTCCATGCTGTTTGGTTAGTTGTTCAACAAAGAAAGCTTTGATAACAATATTATATTCAAAATCAAAGGAGAAAGTGCTTTGAAAAGATTGTTTGGGGCTTACAGCTCAAGGAGAGGCCCAAGGTTTTATCAGTGATTGCACTGTTGTTTTGTACAGGGACTTATACAAGTGACTGAGGCCCAAAAAAGGTTTTCTGTACAAAGGGATGGGTCTTATACTATCTCAAGAGGCCCAAAGGTGTTTAAGGAAAAAGAATGGGGCTTATAACACGAGGGTAGGCCCAGATGATTTGTTTTTGAACTAGCGATCGTGCCGAGATTTTTTGAAAACGCAATGGGTCTTATACAATGACTGAGGCCCAAAATTGTTTTAGTTAAAAGGGGATTGGGACTTACACTCTATTAGAGGCTCAAAGTGTTCGAAATAGTTTGATGAGGGTTGAATTAATCAAAAACCCTAATTTGTTTCCAAAATGTATTTTAATTGAATAAAAATTCAATTAAAATGATCAAAATTGTTAAACATGTGGAAGACAAATTGTGATCTTGGATTAATGTTTCAAAAATCAGGTTTTGATCCACAAAATGATTGGAAATCACTAAAATTTGAAAAAATCAAGAAAGAGAAAATATTTTAAATGTCAAAAACAATTAAAATATTAATTCTTTACAAAAAATATCAAGTATATGAAATAAATAATATTTTTGGGATTTTTTGGGAAAATAAAATATTTTAACATTTTTGTGAATTATTAAAAAAAGAATCAACTCAAAATCATTAAAACTCAGAGAGAAATTAATTTTTGAATCAAATAAATAAAATCACAAAATTCAAATATTCAAATTTTCAAAAAAGGCGCCAAGAACAAGGGCAAGAACATGCGCCACCCTTTGTTTCTGCAGATTTGCATTTTCTATCCAATCTCACTGAATACTTGATTATATCACGCAATCTATATATCAATCTACTCGTTTCAACCTCACGATCATGTATATGGTCTTCAATTTCATTTATTTTAAACATGGAATAAGAAATCAAAGAGAAACCTCAAGAACCCTAAAATTTGCACGAAGGTTCAGAAATTCCATACACGATTCAAACAATGCAATTGATTAAGGGAAAACACTCCATGCATGATTATGAACATATGGCCAAATTATTGTGCAGCAAAAAATCCATGTATCATAGAGTTAGAAGAGCTCATGCTTACCTCTTGCAGCTGGTGATCGTGTTTTGTGTTAGAGGTGTTATAGCTTGGTTTCAAGGTTATGGACAACTTCCTAGGTGCTATGGAGTGTGTCTGGGTGCTTGGAGTGGATTGAATTGAGCTGGAACTTGATTTGGCACCTCAACTGCAAATCTGTCAAAGGCTTGAGAAGTTGGCTGGTGATTTTGTGATTTTGATGTTCCAGATGTTATGTGAGTGTTTGGATCACTTCTATATGATGTTTATGAGGTGTGTGAGTGATTGGTTTGGTTGGAATAGCTCTCAAACTCAAAACCCGATAGTGACTTGCTTTGGAAGGCAATTTTGGAGTGAAGAAGGAGATTTTGAGGAAAGCATCTGTTTGATGGATTTGGTGTACTCAAACTGATCACAAATGAGCTTTATTTATAGTAGATCAAGTTTTTTTTGCAAGGAATAGTGAATGGCAACTGCTGCATAGGTTTGGCCAATGTTGATCAATGAGAATCCAAGTCTCCTCTAGCCATTGACTAGAGGTTAGGGCACAGGTTGCTGGTTCCCTTGGTCTTGGATAAGTCTTGACTGAATTCAGTTGGAAATGGTTCAGTCCATGCCACCTTGGTGCATCCATTGAATAGTCCAAAACAAAATTGGATTCTTTTCCCCTCTTTAGGGATTTCTAGGTTTGGCATGTTATTTTTGGTTCCAAGGACTTGGGAGGCTTAAGATCAGAGTTGGTTCCTCCTTGGTCTCCCCTTGAGGTGTTCAGATGGATAAGTGTGTTTGTCATTTGCACAAATTTG
The DNA here is from genome assembly GCA_022829125.1 of Lathyrus tuberosus. NCBI lineage: Eukaryota > Viridiplantae > Streptophyta > Magnoliopsida > Fabales > Fabaceae > Lathyrus > Lathyrus tuberosus. Next base: position 1,961,478 of record JALAZF010000603.1, on the reverse strand, counting down.
GAAAATCGAGCAAAATGCACAAATCTGCCTTGCTTTGACATTTTTCAGCAAGGCATATTGCCATTGTCATATCTCATGGCTCAAGTTGAGTTTGATGGAGTTCTTGGCCATTTTGGAAAGCCCTCATATGATACAAAAACTGTTTGATCATAGTTGGTTTTGATTCTTTTTGGATCCAAGTGAAAAATGCCCCTACATTTGGAAAAAAGTGAAGGCAGATTCTGACTTAATGAAAATTTCACTAAGTGTTGGAAAAAAGTGACATTTTCACTTTTTGTGATTTTGATCATTCCATAACTCAAAATCCATGATGAATTGGAATGAGGTGTAGTTGAAGCTTTTGTAGAGGGCCATGAGGGCTACAAATCCAGCTTTGAATGGGGAAAAATGGCCTTGTGGTTTAGGAGTTATGATCCTCCAAAGTTGGTACCCTTGCCACTTTGTTTCATAACTTAGAAAAACTTCTAAGTTTTTTATGGTTACCCCTTTTACAAGTTATCCAACTTTTCTTGATTTTTCTTGATGAATGATGATTCCAATCACACATTAACATCATTTTAGGGTCAAAGAACCATAATTGTGAAAAATCTCACAAAGTCAAAGTTGACTTTTGTGCACAGTTGACTTTTTGTCAGATGAATTCCAAACTGTGCGATCCTCTATGAAATCAAGTCCTTGACCTAAATCAAACTTGATGCATTGATTTCATAGGTGTTATAGGGTGTATTGAATCATGTCCTAGGGTTTGGGAGCATGTCTTGGTCAAAAGTCAAAGGTACAATTGACTTTTCTCGCGAAACCCTAATTGTGGTTCTGATGAAATTGAAACTTGTTGCTCAAGCTTCTTGGATCAATCCATTGTTGCAAATGGATCAATGTAGTTTACAAGAGACCCTTAAACCATGTCTTGAGGTCTTGGCTCATGATTTGTCCCAAAAGTCAACTTAGGGGTGAATTAGGTCAAGAAACCCTAATTCCTGATTTTTGGTGAATGCATCCCCTGAGGCTAAATTGACTTGATGATTGGGTCCATGAGGTTCCATGGGGTATATTAGGTTATGCTTTGAAGCCTTGGCTCATTCCCAGAGGAAAATTCCCATCTGGATGCCCTGGTCGACCAAAACCCTACTTTGGTTACACTGACGATCTTGAGGCTTGATCCACTGGGATTGTTGCAGCCTTGTGCTTAATCCTTGAGGTGGGAGTCCTCTTGATCCATTGGGGATGTTTGAGAGGTTTAGACAAGTTGAAGATCATGTCATTCCTTGATTGATCCTTTGTCTAAGAACTCTGAGAGGGCCTGAAACCCTAAATTTGATTGTAGTGGATGCTCACCCATCTTTGGGGAGACTGACGAGGCATGAAGGATTACCCATATGGTGGTGATGATTTGCACAATGCTGGGAAATCTTAGTGGTCAAAATTTGGGGTATGACAATAACCCGCAGAGTTCAAGCTTAACCGTTCCCGACAGGCACAATCCAGACTCCAACCGTTCCCGACAGGCCTTCTTTGGATGTCATTTGTTCTAAAATCTTTTCCACAAATACCTCTCCATCATCACAACCGCTTTGTTTGTCATATATCTTTTCCTTTCACCCACAGAGTGCAAATTTTCTGGTTTTTTGTATTCAATCCCTATGTACCTTAAATTCCTGACAGCCGTTCGCTCTCATCCTTTCAGGTCCACAGTTGATTGAATATGGGCAGCTGTAACACCTAAAAATTTGCCCTCTTACTTTTAGCACTAACTGGCTTATGCTTCATTTCATTTGCATCCTCATTTCTGCATTTGCATGGTTCTTCTGGGCATGGGATCAAGGTATTTTCCAGCAGCTCAGGACGTCATTAGTTCCAGTATCATTTTCCATAATGTTCAGAGCCAAGCAGATAGCTTTCAAAGTCTTTTTGAGCATTTATTTTGCTTACTAGGTGATTTGATGATCAGAAGCTCCGGCAGTCAATTTTTTATCAGCGATTCAGCACCAGACGGTTGTTTTCAGCAATTTATTTCGAGTGCGAAACACATTTCACAGCATATTTCAAGAGTGTATCAGTGGTGATATCCAAGGACAAGTTTCAAAGGTCTATTGTGGCTCAGAACAGGTGGAACCAAGCCATTCTCCAAGTTTCCCTCCAAAAAGCGCAAGAATTCAAATTTTCCTTGTGTTAACCGATTAACCAAGGCAAATTTTGCCCAAATACTTCATTTTCAGCACTGCATCTTTCTAATTCAAATTTTTAATCACCCAATTCAAATTTCACACCAGTAAAAGGATCTAGAGAGTTTGATTTTCCATTCAAAAGTTTAAATTCTTTCCACTCAAATTCCTCATTTCTTTTCCTAATTAATTTTTCACTCCCATTTCCACCCACTAAACCTCACTCCAAACCCAAACTTAACTCCTAACCTAAGGATTATTTAAGCCAATTCACTCCAAACCTCTAGGACCCTAGATCATTTTTCACTCTCATTTTTCAGAATTTGCTCTCAATTCTCTCTCACTTTTTCATTCTCCATCTTCATCTTTAACCTCTCACCAAAGCTCCATATTCATAGATTCATAAATTCTTCATTGGAATTTGTGAATTCTTGAGCTAAACCTCCATCACATCCTCATTCTTGGTTCAATTCTGCAGTAGCTACCGGTTTAGATCTTGAATTAAGTTGTTGGAATCACTTTTGGAGGAGATTTTGCTTATTTGAGGTGTTCTTGCTTGGATCTTCAAGTTTTCTTGGTAGAGCTTCATAGATCTCTGAATTTCTAGCTTTGATTCATCAATTTTCGTTTGCAACACTCACCAAAGCAAATCTCAGCTTTGTAGGTTGGTTTTCCTTAGATCTATACTTGATTTAGCTTATTTGCAACTTATACAATGTAGATCCTTGGTTGTTCTTGATTTTGATCCATTTTGCTTGAATGTGATTCTTGATGTTGATGATTATTGGATCTAATTGATGTTTGATTGCTGATACTTGATGTAATTTTCGTGCATTGTTGATTACATGATCATTGAAGATGTTTGCATAAGTGATTTTACTGTTGGAAGTGCTTTTTCAAACTAATTTTCTGCTACTGGTACAGTGTTAATCGGTTAACCGATTAACCAGTGTATTTTTATTGTTTTTTGCTGATTTTGGAGCTGTTAATCGGTTAACACATTGGTTAACCGATTAACACTGTTGCAGAGTATGTTTTTTGTGCATTTTTTAGCATGTTTCGATACCGTTTCATTTCTAATCTTCATGGAATGATATGATGCATATTTGTGGACTATTCTTGAGCTGTTTCACCTCACATTATTGCATGAGCACAATTTTCCGACACGCGACTCTTGGATTTTTATCGTTTATGATCATGTTTGTGTTGTTGCGTTCTTGATGCGATGAACACATAGCACACACTCCTTGAGCATGCTAATTGTAAATTAATGTTTGTGTTGCTGAAATTATGTTGTGCATGCTTGTTTGCTTTCTCTTCCTTGAGGTGCATGCTTGTTTCAACTTGTTCACATGCTTAATGTTATGCATCCTTTCATGATGTGCATTTTTCCATGATGTCTTCAAGTTTATTCAACATGATGTATGATGTGTTTGTGATCATGATTAATTGAGGAATGCATGATGTTGGATACACGCTTGCTATGCCATGATTGAATTGTATTCAAATGCATTGCATGCTGCCCTGTTTCTACTGCTGACTATGTGCATAAGTGTTATTGTATGAGCTGTTGTTTGGCCTTTTACACCTATTTTTGTGCTGAATATGAGCTGTTGAATGTTGTTTAGTGTGTTGGCTGGAATTTACTGCTGTATTGGTACAGATGCGCTGTTGTAGCTACTGTTCTTGTTCATTCATATCTCTCATTTCTTTTACTTCTCTTTCTCTCTTATGTGTTGGATTACATGATATAATGCTTGGTTGTTTAGAACTTTTTCACATCCCCTTGGGATCCTAGCTCATCCTTAATTTTTGATTAAGATGAGGTAGGATAAGCATTAGATAGTGTTATCCCTCTCTCTTCTTTAGACTTAGGTTGTTCTTGAACCTCCCCTTAGGGCCATCTTTTGCATGACAACTTTAGGATAGAATTCCCCTTAGTGTTTTCTTTTCCTTGAGTCTTCTCTTCTCATCTCATAATCCTTCTAAAACACTTAATAAAGGTTAACATGTATTGCGCATGAGCATTGTACATGGGAAGTGAAGGATGGGGGGTCTCCCTTCATTCTTCTAGGATGCTTAGTGCACGTCCTGTTGGGGACGATATGCGACGTATTCGTTCCTATGTTGTAGACTTGGGTGCAATGCAAGTTATGAACTAACTTCAATCCATTTCTGTCTAAAAAACACAAAACAAACTCAAACCATTTTCATCCTTCGGATTTGTTAAGTTTCAAACTATTTTCAGAAAAGGGCACGTTACTTCCATCTCGCCGCAAACAGGCTTCGACCCTAACTGCCGGACTCAAACTTAACGTCGCTCATAAAAAACACAGACTTGGTTAAGTCGAACTACGACTGCTCTGATTTCCTCCTTCTGGTTAGATTGAGGATACGTAGGCACGAGACGGCGATGTCTTGGCGAGCAACCTCCCCCCTAGTTTGTGTCCGAACTACATTGACTCTGACTTTCCCATTGCACGAGGGAATACGTAGGCATAGGACGAGCGATGTTCTATCGAGTCACTTTTTTTTTCTTTTCTTCCTCGTTTCTTCGTTCTTTCCCGTACCTGTTCCTTTTCCCTTCCAGTAGCAGCGAAGCTCCAGATGACGACACCCTTTGATCGAGACAACCAGCGTGGATCCCATCGAGTACGATGGACGCGTGGGGGTGCTAATACCTTCCCCTCGCGTAATCGACTCCCTTACCCGTTTCTCTTGGTCGCGAGACCATATTCTTTCCCTTCCCTCAGGTTTACGCAGTGTTTCCTTTCCCTCTCTTGGGATAAATACACATTGTTGGCGACTCTGTTTCCGCGCCACTTTCGCGTTTGTACTTGGATGAAAATCCAGGGAGCGACACTGTGCAGCCGATGTTTTCAAAAGTTCTGTCGCCTCCTTGTCCCAAAACACAAAGTTCCCAGCACTTTCTTCATGGACAACTTCAATAATAATCTTAAAGCTACAGCACAAACATAATAGAGAGTTTCAGTAATTAATAACAATTTACAAATATGTGCGGCATTAGTTAAGAAAAGTTAACCTCCATATCTCTGCCTCAGTTCGGTGTTCATCCCTGCAAAAGAAGGGTAGAGCGCCGCCTTTGGAGACTTAAGGACATTGATGGCAAGCTTTGTAGTACCACCCATTTGGATCAACAATTAATTGGTTAATAGTAGCAACAGTTGCACATGTAGTGGGCTGAAGAGCATGTCCAAATAATGAGCAGTTAGAACGATAAACAATTGCGCACTTGTAAAAAAAACATACGGGAAAATGCCGTAAAACCTCAGATAAGACGATTATTTCTACTAGTAATAGGTGGGTAGCATTTGAAAAAAATTTATCAGTGGGGGATAGGTTAGACCCCGAAGAATGTTATGAATATTCATGGCCGCTTTTTCTACGCCTGATTAGGGATTTTCCCAAATGAAAGTCTTTTGGCAAACTGTGGGTCAAACAAAAAGAAAAAGATGGAGTTATGGATCATGAACAAAACAACTTAGCTCACCAATACATAGGCAGTCTAATAATATGTTAAGTACCGCTTATGGAAATCTGTTATTTCCGGGATATCCTCGTTGATATGTAGTTTGGTAACATTGTATGTATTAGAAACAACAAGGGTCGATTTACCTACAAACACAGAATGGAATTAGAGCTTAGCAAATCAGAAACACGGTTTTGTAAAATACAAAAGTATACCATAATTACATCAACATGCAAATGTTAATCACCTTCTTCTTTAACTTTAGCAAACTTTAGGAGTATAATTGTAGGGGCAGAAGGATCATATTGTTTGTGTCTGAACTCTAAAAATTGTGTCGCATAGCTTTCCCATAATATACAGTGCAAGGTGCTTTCCCTAAAAGTGAGAGACGTTGATAATTACATGCTATATTGTATAAGAATCGTGGTAAAGTAATGTAACTCACCCCAAATCCCTCAAAACCAAATTCACCCGTGCTTTCTTTCCACCCATCTGAGATTGCGAGTAGCCAACTTCGTCCACCACCCCGATGACATCTAAAAGAAACATGTAGTAGCAATTGAAAAAAATCAGACAATAATGAAAAATGCAGAAAATATGTTTCGTCAACTTACCAATTAGGAGATTCCTCTGCCATTTTCCGGAAATGATATTAGCAACCGGGGTCAAGTTGCAAATCTTATTAGGGATGTCGTGTTTTCCAACATCTCCGATAGTCTTCCCACCAGTGAACTTCAGAATATATTTGTGGTTTAAAGGTCGAAATAGCAAGTCATTAGGCAGAACTTGAAAGTTAGACATGGTGCACGTCACATCAACCAATAATGCATAATCAAACGATTGTCTAAACATAGTGGGAACAATGACATGAATATCATGGCCCTGCAACAAATCAAACAACATACAGGGTTTTATTTTGCCCCCAGTCCTAAACATAGAAGTTGAAACGCATTCAACAACTACATATATTCTAAAACACGGTGGTCTAAACATGGTTTAGGAAACATGGTTCACTAACCAAGGTTCAGAAACACTATGTTTAAAAAATTTCTTCTGAAAAAACACTATGTTTAAAAAATTTCTTCTGAAAAAACACTATTTTTAGACGCATTCAACAACTCTTTCTTGTTTATTTTTCTACTTTAATATTTTTCTTTTATAATTTTCTTCTGAAAAAACACTATTTTTATTTTTCTTCTAATTTATTTTCTTCTATAAATTATATAACAACATTTGAATTGATTCTCTTTCTATAAAATTGTAACAAACAATTAACAATAATTAAATAATATTTTCTTAAAGTTGTAACAAACAATTAACAATAATTAATAAACAATTTTTTCATCTCCATGTTTGTTATAAAGATAAAAATAACATTTGACAAATATTATTTGTTAAAACATTTTTATCAAGAATCTAATTTTTGATCTATTTGATGTTAATCTAAATTTCTAATTATTATTTTTTAATTTAAAAAATTGTATGCTGGTTGGAAGGATTAAAATTATAATGTCTTATATATTATTTTTTGAAACCAATATTATTAAAATTGGACGGACCAACCAATTCGTCAGAGGACAATAGATAAATCCGCATAATTGGATATGTTTTTTTGAAAACCACTTAATTCAAATATTGTTTAAAATATATTATTTTTATGTTTCATATTTTCCTGATTTATCCTATCTCGTGCAATTTCACGGCAATCTGCATAACTTAGATGCATAATGATTACATTATTGAGCTTTCTAACTGATCTAAGATCTAGGCCACTTGCATCCCAAAGAGTGCAAATTTTGTGCCAAGATACAACACAAAATTTCGTAGTGTTAACATCACCACTCCAAATTAAGTGTTAGCATAATATATTTCTACTTCATCTTAGTCTTACACATGTCATGTTTGTTACACTAATGTACTAGTTAGTTATTACACATTGTATATAATATACTGTACTTGGTTACTCAATGGTTAATTAATGCAAAAGTTCTTTTCATCTTCTTCGATATTCTTCTTACTTTTCCAATGCTTGTTCAGCCTGTATGTGCTTTCACTAAGGTTTTTATGTATCTTTATTACACCATTAACATGGTATCATAGCTTTCAAAGCTCTGGTAGCCATTGTTGTTTCTTTCTTGTTTCTGCATCATTTTCTCTTTGACTACAGAATCATTTTCTTTCTTGATACCTTTCTTCTTCGTTCTTGTTTCCTTACCTCATCAATGGCTTACCAGATCTACAATGATTTTTCTACCAATTCTACAAACCCTTAATACCTACATCCATATGAAAATCCAGCACTGGTTCTTGTGTCTTCATTGCTTGATGATAAGAACTACCACACTTGGTCAAGATCGATGCATATCACTTTAATTTCGAAGAACAAAGAGAAGTACATTGATGGAACCCTAACTAAACCTCCAGTAGCAGATCCTTTGTATGCTCCATGGATTCGATGCAACACCATGGTTCTTTCTTGGCTTCATCATTCAATTTCAGAATCCATTGTAAAATCTGTTATGTGGATCGATAGTGCTACTGGTGTATGGAAGAATCTACAAACTCATTTTTCTCATAGTGACTTGTTTCGTATTGCTGATATTCAGGAGGATTTGTACAAGCTTCGTCAAGGTAATATTGATGTTTCTAACTACTTTACTCAACTGAAAGTTTTATGGGATGAATTGGATAACTATCGACATGTTCTTGCTTGTTCTTGCGCCATTCCTTGTTCTTGTGGCGCGTAGCATCCATTCAAAAGTATTGTGAACAAGATTGTGTAATTCGTTTTCTGAAGGTATCGAATGAAAAGTTTATGCACTCCAAGTTGCAAATCATGATGATGAATCTCTTGCCAGACATTGATAAAGCCTTTTCTCTTGTTATTCAACAAGAACGTGAAATGAACAACTATGTCTCTGTTGTGAGTCCTACTGGTACTACCACTGAAGAAGCTGTTGCTTTTCAAGTTCAGACCAATTCAAGTAGTTCCAATGGCAAATCTAGCAATTCCAAAGGGAAGACACAATGCTTTAATGGTGCACGAGGTCACAATCGTGTTTGTACACATTGTGGGAAAACAAACCACATCATTGAAACTTTCTTTATAAAACATGGTTTTCCCCCTAGTTTTAAAGGAAAAGGTAAACCATAAAGTGATGGTAATAATGCTCAATCCACTGCTGCAGTTAACATTGCTTATAAGTCTTCTACACAAGGTTCTACTACATTTTCTTTTGGATTCACTCAAGAGCAGTACAACAACATGATAGAATTATTTCAACAGTCTAAATTGAGTCCTCAAGCCAATTCCATTTCCACTTCCCCTTTTGCCATGACCTCTCACTCAACCACTCCTAATGGTAAGAATGTTAATCTTTGGATTTTAGATACAGGTGCAACATATCATATTTCTTTTGACAAAGCATCTTTCATTACTTGCAAAAATATCATACATGTTCATGTAAATCTCCCTGATGGTTCTCACATTATTGCATCTATGTCTGGTAGTGTCATTGTTTCACCATCCCTCACCTTGCATAATGTACTATATATGCCAAAATTTCATGTCAATCTTATTTCCATTGCTAAGCTTGTCAGAGTAATAATTATTCTGTGCATTTCACTGCTGATACTTGCCAAATCATGCAGAACCTTTCCAAGGCAATGATTGGTACATCTAAGTTGCAAAGAGGGTTGTATGTTCTTGAATCTACACCACAACCCTCAGTTTATACTTCCACCGTTAATAACACTTGTAATCTTTGGCATTCTAGACTAGGACACATCTCTAATATAAGCTTGAAAGTTGTTGCAAAGTTGTTTCCTTTCATTCCATGTACAAACAATAATAATCCTTGTGAATCTTGTCATTTTGGCAAACAGAAAAAGTTACCTTTTCCTCATAGTAATACTCAATCATGTGTTCCTTTTGAAATATTGCATGCTGATGTATGGGTCCATTCTCTACTATTTCCTTCTTAGGACACAAATATTTTTTTAACAATTGTTGATGATTACAGTCGATATACCTGGGTTATATTTCTTAAGACAAAATACCAAGTTAAAAATAGTATCATACAATTCATAGTCTATATTGAAAATCAGTTCAAATCATCCTTGAAATGCCTTAGAACAGATAATGGCACAGAGTTTGTTGCCTTATCTAAGTTTCTTTTGTCCAAAGGTATCCTCCATCACAAATCTTGTGTTGAAACACCCCAACAAAATAGGATGGTTGAGAGAAAACATCAGCATATTTTGAATGTTGCTAGGACCTTATAATTTCATTATAGTCTTCCTCTAAACATGTGGAATTTTTGTGTTCAACATGCCATTCATTTGATTAATAGGCTACCTTCTCCCTTATTGAAACTAAAATGTCCTCATGAACTTTTATTTTCTCAGCCACCTCTTTGATACACTTGAAGGTTTTTGGTTGTTTATGCTTTGCTACAACCTTACAAGCTCATAGAACTATGTTTGATTCTAGGGCTCGCAAATGTGTCTTTCTTGGTTACAAGGATGGAACCAAAGGATATATCTTGTATGACATGCACAGTTACAACACCTTTGTCTCTAGAAATGTCATTTTCTATGAAAATAATTTTTCATTCAAATCTAACCAGAACATTACCCCAAAACATAACCAACCTCAACTTAATCAACAACCTTCTTATTTTCTTGATGATATACCTACTTTACCTAGGTCTGCTACTACTACTGATATGTCATATTTTTATGACAATGACCTACCTGATAATTCTCATGGAATTGACACAACTGATGTACTTCATGAATCTGTCACACCACCTCTATCTTATAACCAACATAATGAGTCTGAACCTTTTCCTACCCATAGTCTTATCCATGATATTACAGGTTCTAATGTTGCAAGTCCTGGCACTGCAGGTCCTAGCCAGCCTGTCCAAACTTCTCCCAACAACTCTATTCCTAGTCCTAATAGCTCTATTCCTAGTCTTCTCATCCATCTCATATCAGATGAGCCTTCCAATGAACAAGCCACCCTCAACTCCCTTTTTCCCACAAATTCTGCTAGTAATACCAATACACTCCAGCCTTTAAGACATTCCACTAGAGCTTCTCATCCCCCAAGTTACTTGGTAGATTACCACTGTTATTCTGTCAATAAATCTCATTCATTGCGTTCTAATGATTCTACCATTGCATATCCTTTATCTTTAGTTCTCACATATGATAGATGCCTTCCATCTTATAAACATTTTTGTTGTGCCATATCATCTAACATTGAACCAAATGTTTTTAACCAAGCTATTCAGTTTGACTGTTGGAAGAATGCTATGAATGTTGAGTTACAAGCTTTTGCTGAGAATCACACTTGGGATGTTGTTGAAATACCTCCTGGTAAGAAGCCTAATGAGTGTAGGTGGGTTTACACAATCAAATATAGGGCAGATTGCTCCATTGAAAGGTATAAGGCTAGGCTGGTAGCAAAGGGATATACTCAAATAGAAGGCATCAATTACTTTGATACCTTTTCACCTGTTGCAAAAATTACTACAGTTAGGGTGTTTTTGTCTCTTGCAGCTGTTCATGGTTGGCACTTAGAACAGCTTGACATTATTAATGCTTTTCTTCATGGAGGCTTAAATGAAAAGGTGTACATGATTGTTCCTCCTGGTTTGTGTACTTCCTCCACTTCCCAAGTTTGTAAACTTCATAAGTCACTCTATGGTTTAAACAGGCTAGCCGTCAATGGTACTCCAAGTTTTCTTCTTTTTTTACTTTCCATTGGATATTCTCAATCCAAAGCTGATCACTCCCTATATGTCAAGGCTAACTCTCATAGTTTCACTGCCTTGTTGGTTTACGTGGATGATATTGTTTTTGCAGGTACTTTCATAGATGAAATCCACTATGTCAAACGTCTGTTGGATCACACCTTCAAGATAAAAAATTTTGGCCAACTAAGGTATTTCCTTGGTTTTGAGATTTCTAGGTCCAAAGCAGGCATTTTCTTCAATCAGAGGAAGTACACTCTTGATCTTTTAGAAAATAGTGGGTTGCTTGCCTCAAAACCATATGCAGTGCCTTTTGATCCCAATACCAAACTGTTTGCTAATGATGGCCAACTATTAGAAGATCCAACGTGTTATAGACGATTAATTGCCAAACTCATTTACTTGACTAATTCAAGGCCAGATGTTTCCTATGTTGTTCATCACTTAAGCCAGTATGTCTCTCGCCCATTGCTACCACATTACCAAGCTCCCATAAGGGTTTTGCGATATCTAGACGCCTTTCCTGCAAAAGGCTTGTTATTCTCATCTTCCAGTAACCTCAAGCTTTATGTCTTTGCGGATTCGGACTGGGATCGTTATTCTGACACTAGACGATTTGTTACTGGTTATACTTATTGTGTTATCCTTGGTTCTTCCCTACTTTGCTGGAAATCCAAGAAACAAAATACAGTATCTATGTCATCAACTGAGGCGGAATATCGAGCCTTGGCATCTTTGATGTGTGAATTACAATGGTTACAATATCTGTTCCAAGATTTCAAGATTTTTATTCCTCAACCTGCTTCTGTGTTTTGTGTTAGCAAATCTTCTATTTACTTAGCTCACAATCCTACATTCCACGAGCGAAGTAAACATATAGAGCTAGATTGCCATGTTATCCGTGAAAAGATACAATCCAAGTTAATTCATCTTCCGTCGGTTTCAAGAAAGTCTCAGTTAGCAGATGCTTTCACGATGCCTTTGTGTTCACCATCTTTATCTTACATTTTATCCAAGTTAGGAATACATAGTATACATAGTCCAACTTGAAAGGGGATGTTAGCATAGTATATTTCTACTTCATCTTAGCCTTACACGTGTCATGTTAGTTACACTAATTTACTAGTTAGTTATTACACATTGTATATAATATACTACACTTGATTACTCAATGGTTAATTAATGCAAAAGCTCTTTTCATCTTCTTCGATATTCTTTTTACTTTTCCAATGCTTGTTCAGTCTGTATGTGTTTTCACCATGCTTTTTGGATATCTTCATTACACCATTAACATTAAGTTCACAAAACACTTATGCATTTGATTTAAAAAATTCATAGACAACAAATAGATATTAAATAAGTACATATGAATTCCATGAACAATTGACTTAATAAGATGCACCCTACCCATGATGGGTATGCGAGAGCCTTTCCGATTTTTGGCTCAAATTTGATCTTGTTTTCTAAATCTTGAAAGTGAATACGTTTTGGCATATCTCTCTAAATAAGACATCCTAAATAGGTCAGTGCCGGCCTAAAGGGTAGGCAAACTAGGCAATAGCCTAGAGCCTCCCATTTCTTTTCAAGATACTATATTTAATAGTAACATCTTGTCAAAACAATATTCAATAGCATTTAAATATTTTAGTCATCATTACTATCTTGTTCTTTTTCATCAAATGGTAATAAATAAGATTAACTATGCGTTCGAATATCCAAAAATACGAAACTATTTATATATGTATATTTTCTTTCTAATTAACATATGAGAGAATATACTAGGCTAAAAAATTTGTACTAATTAAGAATTTTCATTAATTCTTTTTGTTGTGTCCTCTCAATCATAGAAAAAAGATTAAAATATATTTTATTTATATAGTAACTTTCTTTTTTATGTAGTTTTAACTTAAAATATTTATATTTGTTTAATTGTTTTACTTTGAATTTTTTTATTTCTCTTTATTGTGAATTTTATTTTATTTTACTTAAAATATTGTCAACTAAGTTTTTGAATTCAATATTAAAAATAAAAAATGTTGAAATTTTAATTGAATGGCAAAAAAGTTAATTTAGTGTTATTAAATAAACAAATTAACAGTGCAACAACTAGCATAGAAAAAAATGAAAATAAGAATTTATTAGAAAAACTCAAAATTATAAAATTAAAAACAAATTTAATACTTTTAATAATTATGAAAATTAAAATAGTAATTTATCAATAAAAAATAGTGATTTATTAATTAAAAACTTAAATAAAGAACAAATTTTTATTCTTAATAACTTAATTTTTGTTATTATAAAATTCGCCTTAAACCTCCATATATGTTAGGCCGGTCCTGAAATAGGTGGAAGGAATAGAAAAAATTCTAGCGTGAGACATTGAGCCAATATATTAATTATTATTATTATTATTATTATTGATAGCATGGCCAAAGGCCTTTGAATAAAGCTTGAAAATATTTAGAAAATATCTCATGTTTCTTCTAGAACCATTGCAAAAGATGAATATATCATCACATAAAGAACATGGGTTGGGAAAGCGAAACCTTTGCTATACAGAATATGAGTGAGTAAGCCAACTAGGCTAGATTTGTAATAGCCTTCTAAGCATTTCTTCAGCTAAGCAGAAAAAGAGGGGTGAATGGAGATCACATTGGGCCCGTTTGTTACATATTTTCTTTAAAAATGATTTTTATAGTATTACATATTTTTGCTTAAAAAAAATTTTAAAGAATTATTTAATAAAAACTTCAAATGGAAATTTGTTTGAATATTTAAAAAAAATATATTATTTTAAGTATTTCATCACTTTGTTATAACTTTTTTTATATCAAAATTGTTAGGTCTTTGATTGGCTACATTTTGGCTAAAACAAGTTTACAATAAGATATTGGGTAAGATGTTTTGACACGGTTGCTCAGACATCAGTACAGCAGGTGCTGCTGTTATGTGTTTCAGACAGATGTCAAAGGAGATGGCACGACATCTTTGTCTGGTACAGCAGGCGCTGCTGTTTTATATTTCTTTACAGATTTGATTTGATTTGATGAGAATCTTTTAGATATACCTCATCATTATACGCAGGTCAAGGAGATTTATTAGGAGCAAGTCCAGATTTAATTGGATTTCATAAAAAGGATCCTTGAGACTTTTCATGAAACTATTTGGAGAATTGTTCCTATTTTTATGGAGAAGATCTTGCAGCTGATTTAAAACGTGAAGATTGGATTTGATTGAAGAGTCCAAACCCATACTGCAGGAGTCTATAAATATGGATTTGCTAGACCTAAAATAGCAAGCACACATAACAACAAACCGTCGGTGCAACATAAGAGTTTAGGGTTTTGAGAGTCTCTTGTGTAGTTTGTAAGTCGCCCATGTATCTTTTGATACTATGTGGTTGACATAGGTTGTTGTAAATTGTTCTCACTCGAAGCTTTGAAGCAAGAGTTGAGTATTGTTCTTGGTTGAAGCTTTTAAGCAAAACCGAGTATTGTTGTTAGTCAAGGATGCTTGACTGAACTTTGTATTGGAAAGGGTGTCTTTCAATAGGGTAGATACAGTTATGGTGTAGTAACTGTTAGATAATCACAGGCTGTGATTTAGAAAGTGAGAGGGGGTTCTCTTATCATTTAGATGTGACTTCTAATGATAAAGTCTTCATTGGGTAGTGATAGGTTAGCGTGGATGCTTTCTATAAACCTGAGGTTGTTTACATAAAACTATACTACTGATAGTGATTACTTCTTCCTGGATTGGTATCCCCCCAGATGTAGGTGAGTTGCACCGAACTGGGTCATCATATTTTGTGTTGTTTATCATTATGCTATTTTTAGTTCAGTCTTGATTAACATGTTGGATCAGATGTCGTAACATCTGTGATTCTGCAGTTCTGATATTCAAGGTATCAGTCTGCTGTTGCTGCTCCTGTTTAAATGATTATGTAGCACAATTTCTTGACATGTGTTAGGACATCTGCTGTCTGCATAGGCCAGAATTTCAATTGGTATCAGAGCAGGCATCCTGTATGGTTCTGGATGAGATCTTTGGGAGATACTTTCTGGCGTTTAAACAAGGAGGAGTTTTGAAGATCAGATCAATCAACTCAGACATACTCAAGGGTATTAATGGATGAGATGGATGTTCTGGATCGAAGGGAGCAACCCGGAGGTTGTTCATGTTGCGGAGGAGGTTCTACAACAACTGCAGGAGAAGTGGCTAGTTCCCTGTTGGGGTGTCTAATAAGATGTTCTGACATCTTATTAGGGCAAGCAGGATCTGTTCCTTGGTGGTTCCGCTGCATGTGTTTCTGATGGAAGAGCTCTAGAATTATGGGATTCTGGAGTTGTTACTGAAGACATTTGGTGGAAGATCTCAATCGTCGGCCTCTATATGTGAAGATATTTGTTTTCTTTTATTCCAAAGTCGGGAGAGATGGAATGAAGGAAGTTGTTGGTAGATATCTGGTGTGGTGACTTGGTACTTGGAAGCTTGGTTTCTTGGTGCAGTTGAAGTCAGTTGAAGAGGAGAGGAGTTGAGTTTAAGTTTATCAAGTTCTTGCTCTGGGAGTTTGATAAATTATTGATCGGCTAGGTTGTCAAAGATACTTGAGAATTCTCTCAAGTTCACTCATAAAGGCATCTCAGTCGTGCATATGGAGTCTTCTAGTTACTCTTCTGACTAGAAGGTGTTTCTTTGAAACACAATCTGAAGAAAGTGGAGGTGATTTATTTTCACCATCCAAAAACAACAAGGAATGATTCATCTCTCTTGACCCTAAGGGTGTATCTAATCTGATTGGAGTGTTCAGAATTGTTGAGGTAAATAAGGTTCGTTCAGAGAGAATCTTAGTTACTTGAGTCAAGGGTGGAAGCCTTGGTATCTCAACACTGTTTATCAAAGAAGATACTTGCAAAAGATTGAATACTTGATAAGTGTTCATGAAGTGATCTGGTAGAGCTTAGCTACAACATTGAAGAAGGGTTATTGGACAAGGATTTAAGATCAATTGCTATTTGTGGAGTCCACAAGTATTTAATTGATTATCCTTGAAAGCCAATATTGTTGATGTTCAACAAGATGTTGGAACATCTCATCATCAGAGTTTGTGCAGAATCATGGGAGGGGTACTGCATACGCTTTAGCATCTGTTTTAGTCTTAGGTGGTGACCTAAGAATGGGCTTCAGTCAGGTGTGACAGAAGCATGTGTTCTCTGGAGAGTTTCCTGGCAAGAAACTGGTCTGGACTTTGATGCTGTTGAAGATGGAAATGAAGACATCATAATCTTGATGGTTACTGCTTGGATCAGTTTATTTTTGATCTAGGTACTTTAGAGCATGGATCTTGCTCTTCTTGGAAGTCAGAGTTAAGTGGCAGTTATCTCTGACTTTCTACAGCCTGCTCGACTAAGGAAAATGGCATTCTTTGGTATGGCTATGGTGTAGTCT
The DNA here is from genome assembly GCA_022829125.1 of Lathyrus tuberosus. Classification (NCBI taxonomy): domain Eukaryota; kingdom Viridiplantae; phylum Streptophyta; class Magnoliopsida; order Fabales; family Fabaceae; genus Lathyrus; species Lathyrus tuberosus. The sequence goes on along the minus strand of JALAZF010000603.1, from coordinate 1,944,616 downwards.
TGGACTACTTATCTTCTGAAGATTCAGACGTGGCAGGTGTGAAGTCTTTGGAGTTGTAAAGCAGGATGGAGGTTGTCTACTCAAACTTGGTTGTTGAATCAAGTCTATGAGAGCATGAAACTCTTGTTCTGCAAAGGGAGGAGGTTCTTCTAAGTGGCAGAAGGAGGAGCTGAATTCAGCAGCTGGATGATAAGTGCAAATTGTAACTATTTTTGTATATAAGTTTTGTTGCACTTATCGATACTTTTTGGTTAATATCGTTTGAATAAACCCCGATTTGTTTATAAATACGTTTACTTTACATTTCAGTGTATATATTCCGTATCGTGTAAATATCAATGAATTTAATTGATTTTCTCTCATTTTTGCAGGTATTTAATCAAGGATATCTTGCCATTGTCGTAAAGAGCATTGAATAAGCTTTCCAGCGCTTCCGACCATGCATAAACCAGAGTTGCGGTTCAGAAGTTGTGGTCAAATTAAGGTCTGGTTTGCTGTCAAGTTTGCCTTGCGAGTTTGCCAGCGAATGTTCGCTTTGCGAGTGGGGAGAAAGAGACCAAAGTTTGCTTTGCGAACTATGCAGCGAGCATTCGCTTTGCGAATAAATCGTTTGCACTGCGAACTTCTGGTATTTTGCAGCGGCGGTTTAGCATTTCAGAGGCACTTAAGTACCATTTTTTTAGGCTCGCTTTGCGATTAAAACGTTCGCTTTGCGAACGTGGCAGATTTTGTAATTCTATAAGTTCATTTTCAGTCATTTTTTAGGTATGGTTTTGGGGATTTTTGCTCCCAACTCCATCAACTTCATTTTTCAGTAGATTAGCTTAGAAAACAACATGGAAGCTTGCATACAGATGAACCAGGGTGGATTGATCGTCGATCGGCTCTGACATAGCGCGAGATGTTTGGTTTATTTCTCTTCGTCTTTGTGTTTTTCTTCTTTGTTGGGTTGTTGTATATGTATTTGTTCTGAACTCATGTATATTTGTCGCCCATGGCGTTGTATAATATCAGCTTTACAAATCTTTATTGGTAATTGTCTCTGATTTTTGCTTTATGCGCGGGGTTTGGGTTGTGTTAGAGATAAAATTCACAAACTTTTATTAGCGAGGATTATCTGTTAGTTTCTGGATGCTAGAGATAGATTTTAGAGCTAACAATCTTCAATAGGTGTCGAAGCTTAATGCCTCCGTATCTTGAGTCGAGTGCGAGAGTGTCGACGATGGTAACACGGTTGTTCTCTCAACTTTGAGTTAGACATAATCTTTGTTGTGAGCGATGCTGGATGATATTGAGGAGTATTGTAGGTGGAGTATAACTGGTCGGTAAGTTTAAGTTTGTGAGGAGTCGATTATGTGCATGTCGGATAAGTTCGTCTCTCTGATTAATGAATTCTTTTTGTTTTAATGTTTACTTTTCTGTTTTTACTTCACCCATTTTAAACCTAAACTCATAAACGCGAGAGATTGTCGAACGACATTCTTTCCCTCGAACCGATCTCTGTGGACACGACATAAATCCTAGAGGGAATTCTTCCAAAAATAAATATTTTTGCTTGCCGCTTTACCGCTCCAACACTGGATGTCGTATCAGATTGTTCTGACATCTAGCTTAACATCAGAGTCTCAACTGGTGATGTGGCACATCAGCTCAAGATAAGGTGATCTACAGGAGAATGCAAGTTATGGATGCTTCAAAAAGGTCTATCTCATGCAGTTTGCGGGAGCTGTGGATGGGAAGATGTTACATGTCTAAGAGGCTTGGTGAATCCAAGATGTCTTGCTATGGAGCAAGTAGTTCATGTGACTTGAAGATCTGATTTCATTGGTGGATCAATGTATCTTGTGGGAATTCTGAAGAAGATTGAGATCAATCAAAAGGTGGCATTTGGTTGGTTTTATAGTGTGCATTCAAGCAGGATGCTTGAAACTGATTGCTCTTGTGCAGAAGAGTGGTTAATTGAAAACATAAGGAGGTTCTGGTTCTCTTGGAGCTTGTGGCAGAAGTTCTGGATTAAGGATGGAAGTATACATTCTTTTGGTGGATGAGAGTTTATTTCTCTCTGGGTTGCTGAAGTTCTCTTTGTTCAAACTGGTGGCGCAGTGTTGTGTGAAGATCTTCAGTTTAGATTACTAATGCTGATAGTAAGTCCAGTGGTGGAGCATATCAAGAACCATGGTGTGTGGTGTCTATGATGTGTGGAAGATGTCCTAACTGATGTTAGAACATTTTTGGGTTGGTTATGCTTGGTGGAGGATTCTTAAGTTCTGGTCTTGGAACTTGTTGGCTACATTATGTCTAAGGAGTATCTATCTTGTCACACGCGAGAATGATGAAGTAGAATAACTGCCTTGGGAGGATGGTGTGGATAAGACTGGAGTGGATCACGGGTTGATTGCATGAAGGTCTGGTTTCTGATGCGTTCAGAAGTGGATATTCACCAGAAAATCAGAAGTATTCTAGGTAATCATACGGGAGAATGATGAAGGAATGACTGTCTTGGATTATGGGGTGTCTATCTCAGTTACTGGCCTTGGTAAGGTCAGTGGAAAATCTTGCAAAGAGGATACTGTTCCTAGCTGCAAGTCATGCTAGTAGTGGATCAGTTTGGCAGCTGTGAAGTTTTGGAGCATGCATACGATATCTGACATCATTACAACAAACTAAGGGGCCCTGTGCATCTCTTTGAGGAATGTGAAGCATTTTGACTCAATTGGTTTGTGCCTCAAGCAGTTGGAGGTCTATACATGAGAATTCAAGAGGAGTTCGTATGGTGTGTAGATGGTTGCAGGAAGAGGGGGATCAATGGGACTTTGATCTTAATCCAAGAGTTTGTTATGGTAGGATGGTTATCCTATTATTTCCTCACGGGTAGCATGATGGTGATCATGTGTGAGTGATTATTGGTTCTTGTCAGAAGAAGCAATAAGAGGGTTGATGATTGTGTTCAGCAGGTGGTTTGAACTGAGGGTGCGCTCTTGGAGACATGAAGATGCGTCTTATGTTTTCCATTCATCAGCATAGTGTTTTGTGGAGGAGCACTGGTTATCTTAGATAAGGGGAGTTGCTCCTTGATCTAAGATGTATTACTGCAGGGGTGCAGTTCAGAATCAAGTTTGGTTGGAGGACAAGCAAACTATGATTATTTTGGAAATGGGATGTCAAGAAGGATGTCTTGACATTATACTGCTGTTGCAGATTGTGGAGGACTAATTGTGTATGACAGGGGAGTGTTGTAACCTGTCAGATTGTACAAACTTCTGAGTTGGATGTGTTCTGCTACTGACTTGCTTGCTTTTGGTTGATTACCCTTAAATGTATAGTTGCTTGGCTTGGCATATTATGGCTAAAAAGGGGGAGAAGTAAGTAGTAGTAGTGTTCTTTGGTTGTTTCCTTGAGGGGGAACTGGATGTTATCCAAAGGTTGTTTTAGCCAAAATTTGCCAAAGGGGGAGATTGTTAGGTCTTTGATTGGCTACATTTTGGCTAAAACAAGTTTACAGCAAAATGTTGGGTAAGATATTTTGACATGGTTACTCAGACATCAGTACAACAGGTGCTGCTGTTATTTGTTTCAGACAGATGTCAAAGGAGATGTCACAACATCTTTGTCTGGTATAGCAGGCGCTGCTGTTTTATATCTCTTGACAGATTTAATTTTATTTGATGAGAATCTTTTAGATATACCTCATCATTATACGCAGGTCAAGGAGATTTATTAGGAGCAAGTCCAGATTTAATTGGATTTCATAAAAAGGATCCTTGAGACTTTTTATGAAACTATTTTGAGATTTGTTCCTATTTTTGTGGAGAAGATCTTACAGCTGATTTAAAACGTGAAGATTGGATCTGATTGAAGAGTCCAAACCCATACTGCAGGAGTCTATAAATAAGGATTTGCTAGACCTAAAATAGCAATCACACATAACAACAAGTCGTCGGTGCAACATAATAGTTTAGGGTTTTGAGAGTCTCTTGTGTAGTTTGTAAGTCACCCATGTATCTTTTGATACTATGTGGTTGACATAGGTTGTTGTAAATTGTTCTCACTCAAAGCTTTGAAGCAAGAGTTGAGTATTGTTCTTGGTTGAAGCTTTTAAGCAAAACCGAGTATTGTTGTTAGTCAAGGATGCTTGACTGAACTTTGTATTGGAAGGGGTGTCTTTCAATAGGGTAGTTATAGTTATGGTGTAGTAACTGTTAGATAATCACAGGTTGTGATTTAGGAAGTGAGAGGGGGTTCTCTTATCATTTAGATGTGACTTCTAATGATAAAGTCTTCATTGGGTAGTGATAGGTTAGCGTGGGTGTTTTTTGTAAACCTGAGGTTGTTTACATAAAACTATACTACTGATAGTGATTACTTCTTCGTGGATTGGTATCCCCTAGATGTAGGTGAGTTGCACCGAACTAGGTCATCATATTCTGTGTTGTTTATCATTCTGCTATTTTCAGTTCAGTCTTGATTAACATGTTAGATCAAATGTCGTAACATCTGTGATTCTGCAGTTCTGATATTCAAGGTATCAGTCTGCTGTTGCTGCTCCTGTTTAAATGATTATATAGCACAATGTCTTGACATGTGTTAGGACATCTGCTGTCTGCATAGGCCAGAATTTCAAAATTTTTAAGAAAATCACTTAATTTTGAAGTTATCTCAAATAGTTTTTCATAAAAATTATTTTTTGAGATATAACTTTTTAAAAAATTGCGATTTTGACTATGTTTTAATATTTAATAATGCATGTTTATGTTATAGAATGTCAAATTAAAAAAAAAATTTAAAAAAATCATTTTTGAAAAAAAAACTCTTTTTTAAAAGATAAAACAAAGAAGTCATTATCTCACTGCCCTAAGACAATAAAGTAGAATATCGATTGACCATTGACTAGGAATGATAATTTAGGTATATACAAGATCTCTCTAGTCCAAGCACAAAATATGGAATTAAAACCAAAATCATGCAGCACTTTTAATTGAAATTTCCATTCTATGGTGTCAAATGCTTTTTTTTTTTAATGTCCGCCTTAAAGGCCTCACTATGACAATGTTGCTTTTTTTTTTGAAGTATTGATACATTTAGATGCCATGATCCCCCAATCAGAAAGGTGTCTATCTCTATCGAATCCTATTTGATGAATGGACACTATTTTAGTTGTGATCAATGTTACACTATCATTTAGTATTTTTGTGGTTTTTTTTTTTAATTAAAAACTAAAGATTGAAATGCGTTTAAAATCCGTCGTTCCAGTGGCACTGTTAATTTTATGGATAAAGACAACCAAGTTGAGTTTTAGGTGTTAGAGAATGGTGCATAAGTGAAGAATTTGTGAACTGATAAAATGAAGTAAGAGGCTACAAAATTCCCAAAATGTTGATAAAAATGACCTCACAAACATTTGAATTCAAACGCACCCCACACTATTTTCTATTTAATTTTTTTTTTGAAAATCTTGGTATTCGGCCTTCCGACCGACTAATTCAAGATGGACCATTACCCACCGTCCACTAGCGGGGGCCTCGTTTCAAGCCAGAGCAAATATGGACTGGTTCACACAAGAGTTGATTGCACCTAATAGGATTCGAACCTGAGACATTGAGAAAAACACACTCTCAAGACCCAAGCCTCCACCTTGAGAGGATTCGAACCTGAGGCCTTGGGAGTTCTTCCTAAAAATATAACATATGGTGTTTTGTACTACACATAATATTGAAATGTTGTTTATAAGTTCTTGATTATGTAAACAAGCATGAAATGAGGATTATTGAGCAATTTTGTGATTAAAACATGTACTATTAAGATATTGGATGGAAAAGGTGCGAGGGATAATTCCATTTCAATAGTAGGGGAAAAATGTCATCCCTAATTTGATTAAACCAAAAGGGATTGGAAAGAAGTCCTAATTTTCTTGACGTGGGTTTTTAGAATTTACTATGATTAGGGTATCTATTAGATATCAATAACAAGTATTAGGATTTAAGGAAATTAATTTTGACTTTCAATGTTCTTCACTATTAGAATTAGAATTCTAAGTTATCTACTTGCTTAATTGAATATGAACCCTCAGATAGTGTACATTCTTGTGTTTTTGTTGTTGTCTATTTTCTGTTTATGGAAATGTGTTTGATTTGAATTTCATAGCCCCTTATAAGTTTGAGAAGGTTTTTGGGTGATTTAAGGTAGATTAGGGGTGCCAAAATTAATAAATACTGAAAACATGATTCTGGTGGCTTTACTTTAATCATAGAAAATATGACTTGAATCACATGGACTTCTATGCCATTATGGAGACATGATTTGAGTCTTGGGATCATGTAACACAAATAATGTTGGTGTAGAATTCCAAAATGCCACGTTTTTCCATCTAAAACCCCAATTTAGATACTTCTAAAGCCTTGATGACACCTAAAATTCATATGGGACTTCTCTTAACCCTAGGTTCATCTTAGTTATTACATTTATTCATAAGAGTAAATTCAAGTATGTGTCTTAACCATTATTGTTCACACTTTGCATCTGTTATTGAATTTAATGAATGGTGAGGGAGAGACGTAAGAAAGTGAAAGGTAGGGGTGTTCAAATCCAAACCAATCCAAATAAAAACCGCAAATCGATCCAAAAAAACCGAAAACCGCAAAAAACTGGAAATTATTGGATGTGTTTGGATGTCATTTTATAAAAACCGATCGGTTCGGATCGGATTTCAGATTGATTTTTCAAAACCGATCCAAACCAAACCGAACCGCATGTTATAATTTTATACTTATTGATTTTTTATTAGTATAATACTTGTACTAATTTATTATTAGTTGATACTTTTTTTTATAAAATACTATTTATTAGTTTAATTTAATCTATTAATTTTTATTATTTCATTTGTTTCAATCATAACTGATCATTATCATTTTGTAATATTAACTTTTAATAAAGTATATGTTATATATTATATAAAATTTATTATTTATTAGTGTTTTTACAATATTAATAAAATTATAGTAATTTGTAATTTGGATATCCAAAAAACCGATCCATATCAAACCGCAAGAAATTGGATCGGATCGGATTGGATTTTTTTAACCAATCATCCAAAACCGAACCAAACCGCAAGCAAATATATCTTTGGATCAGATGACATTTTGCTACAAAATCGATCCAAACCGAACCGCGAACACCCTAGGTGAGAGGAGCATCTATTGGAATGAGAACTGAATGAGAAGAGTCTGAACCCCTTCCATCCATTTTCCCACGCATTAGGCTTCGGAACTAAGCCCAACGGGCTTTTACGGAACAAACCACCATGATCTCTAGTTCACCCCCCATGCTGACCCAAACCAAGGAACACTAGGTTGGGCCCCTGAGCCCTGGGCCCAACCCCCTTTACTAACCAAACACCCCCTTTTTAAGCCAATCCACCCCTGGCAGTGATTTAATTATTTAATTATTGTCTTGTTTTCTTTTTAATATTTTCTTGTAAACACATATAAATACACATTAAATATAAACATATAAAAATATGAATTTTAAATATAATTTATTAGATTAGGTTTTGTCATACCCCAAATTTTGACCCTAGATTCCATCATCATTCTAGGAGCATCTCACATTTGCATTGCTAACCCTAACCTTGTACAAATTGCTTTCTTGTTTTGTTTCATCTGAATTAGGGTTTTTCACCAAGAGAATCAAGAGGATCTTTATTTGAGCAGTCAATGTTTTGGATTAATCATCAACCTACCAATGGTGCATACACTCAAGAAGCCTCTCTGCATCAAAAATCAAGTGCAAATTGGTTTTGTCACAAGTTCATTGAAGCTCAATTTCATCTGACCCCAAATTAGGGTTTTGTTTGGAAAAGTCAAATGTGCATTTGACTTTTGATCAAAGCATGATCCCAAGCCTTGGGACATGATTCAAGATGCTCAAATACATCCTAGAAGTCCATCCATGATGTTTGAAAAGACTCAAGAATGTAAGATCATTGAAGAGCACACAGTTGAATTCATCAGATGCACAAATTTTTAACTGCAAAGTCAACTCTTTAACTTTTGGGATTTTTGGTCAAAATGGAAGTCCTCAAGCCAAATTTCATGAAAACATGTTTGATCAATGAGTTTGAGCATGAAAATCAAGAATTGAGAGGTTTCTTGCCAAAGGGGCAATGTTAAGGAAGTGAAAATTTTCTAAGTGTGGAAGAAAAACCCTAATTTTGTTCCAACTTTGAAAGGTCATAACTTTCAATCTAGACATCCATTTTCTGTGTTCCAAAGATCAAATTGAAGCTCTCACAACATACTACAACTTTTTCGATTTGAGTCAATCTCCAAAAGGTGCATACATTTTGAGTTATGGAGCCATCAAGTTGTGAAAAATCTTTCAACACTTAGAAATTTTTCAAGGTAGTTAGTTTTGTTCACAAAAAGTACAAAACTATGGGGCCTGTTTTCATTATGATCCCTTGAGAAAAAAGAAATTCATCAAACATTAAAGTTGTAGAGCATGTTCGGGGATTTTCAAAAAGTACAAGAACTCCTCCATAGCATTTTTGAGCTAGGAGTTTCGAAGAGGAGAAGTTGGCCTCAAAACCTGATTTTTCAAGTCATGTTCTTGCCAAACCATGAGTGCAAATCCTAGCCAAAGTTATGAAATCTGGTTTTGCAACCTATTTAACTTGCAAATCTCACTTAAATCAGACAAGTACACTTGCTTTTGGTGTATTATCCAAGTAATTATGACTTTGTTTAATGTTTCATTCCATTTTTGGCAAAAAGTTAACACTTCCATTTCCATAAAGTGCCTTTAATCAAGAAGTCAACTTGTCTTGAGCTTCTAAATTGTTTTCTCTGTGCCAAAACTTTTCTTTGCACAGAAGCAAAGTGTTTGAGCTTTCCAACAACTTTACAAAGCGTGGTACTTCACATTAGAACTCCAAAAATCCATGAAACCACCACTTGAATTTCAACCAAACCATGAACATCCAAGTTACAATTCTGCAGAGCATTGAACCTCAATATTTCCCTATAAATAGAGGCTCATTCCAAGCCTCTAACACACAACAATAACTCAACAAAAAATCCTTCAAAACCTCCCAAACCAGCATCTTGCTCTCTTTCCCTTTTGTGCCAAGAAACCTCAAACTTGCACAAACTTAACCAGTCTTCATTCCATACCTCAAACCACCAATCTAACCTTTCAAACACATCACAAATCATCTCTTGAAGGTGTCCAAACCTTCACCTTAACCTCAAACCTGTTAGAACAAAAATTCAACCTCCAAAACCTCATTTTGTTGACTTTTTGTATTTTCCAAGCCATGTCTTGATTCTGACCAGTTTCAAACACTCCAACACCTCCAACACACTCCATAAAACATCCCTAGATTGTTCCAAACTTGGTTGTGCATCTGTAACTCCATTTCCTTGAAGTTTCATTTTGGTCATTTTTCCACATTTTGCAAGAAGGAAACATATTTTGTTCCAGCTATTTTCTTTTGGTTCTAAGCATCTCAAAACTTCATAGGAGGTCCATTGAAGGTGTTTCAATCATCAAACCATCTCTGTAACATCTTTGAAGGTTTTTACCTTTTTGCTTCAAGAGGTAAGTTCATTTTGAACTTGAACTTGTTAAACCATGTTATGCTTTGATGTACATTGACCACAAACATGTTTGTTATGTTGTATATGACGTGTTTAATCCATTCTTTGATAATATTCATGACTGTGTGTGAATGAGCCATATAACTTGCAAATTTGAAGCTTTTTGAGTCATGTTACATGTTTTAAAATAGGGACATTTAAAAAAAAACAATGGTACCACTGAAATCCTTGTGAAAAATTAGAGAATTTTGGTTTTTATTTCATTCATTTTTATGGAGTAATCAGAAAGTTAGGAGTGGTTTTACAAAATGAAGTTTTGATGTTGATGAGGATGATGCGCAACCATGGCCATGGCGCCTTGGTCAGTTTTTAGGGCAAAACTTAGTTTATGTTTTAATTTGTGGGGGTGATACAATGGATGTATCACCACCCCAGTGGTTGTAACCTGCGCGTGTGTGTACTTGTAACCAAGAGAACTGGGGTTCGAATCCCCCTCACCCTAGTTCTTTTTATTTTTCCCAGTTTCCAAGTGAACTTCATATATTATTGTGTGGTTCCATGTTATTATCACTTGCGCGCCTTGGTTGAGTTGGTTTGTGTTTTAAGTTGCTAGTCCAGTAGCGTGGGTTCAACACCCATTAGGACCACTCCCCTTATTTTTGATACTTATTTTCTTCATTTTCATTACAATTTCAAAACATCATAACTCCTTCATCCTAAATCATTTTTGACACATTCTTTTTGCAAAATGTTCATGAAGATGCCTAGTTTCTGTTTGTGAAAATAAAATTCCAAAAATAATTATTTTGCTTGCACTTATGTATGTTTAAAGTGTATGACATTTTTAGGGTTTCATAAGGTTCCTTTTGATCCTTTGGTTGATTCCCTTGATTTTCTTTGTACATATGGACTTGTATGAACCTTGTGCATCTTGTTTAGATTTTATATGATGTTGTGGACTTGTGAATCCTTGTTGTTACTTGATTTTGATACATTTTAAAGTGAATGTTTACATGTAAATGCATGTTGAAACTTTGTTCATACCATGAGCTTTTGCTTGGTTATTTTGCCCCTTAACATGTGACTTTCCTCCATGTTAACATGGCCTTAATGTGTATATATGCCTTCCTGTTGATCATACCATGTTTATGTGTTCTTAAACACTTGAAATTTTCCTTGAAAGTGACTTTGTGTATATGCTTGTATGCTTAGACCTTTGTGATGTCTCTACCTTGTTTAAGGCCATGTTTGAACCCTAACATGAATATTTGGTTGTTACCTATTTGTCTTAAACATGTTTCACTTGTATCTATACTTAAATGTTCAAGTAATGTCTTAACTTGTTCATATTATGTTTGAACTTTAACTTGTCATCAATAAGCATGCTCACATGTCATCTCTTATATGTTTGCATCTTCCATCCATATGTTATTTGTCATAAACATGTCTCTTTGTTCAAATGTGCTTGGTTGTTACCTTTCACTTATTTGAATGTCATAAATTGTATTCATGATTAAGTGATGTTTTAAACTTATACATGTTTACTTTGAATCTTGATTGTTATCATGACTTATACATGCTTTGTTCCATCTTTAAATCTTCTTCATGATTAAGTGATGTCTTGACTTGTACATGTTGACTTTGAACTTAGTTTTCATCTATGTTAAGTGTTGTTATAACTTATACATGTCATACTTGAACCTTGAATCTTACCATGCTTAAGTGTTGTAATGACTTATCCATGTTGAAATGCTTAAATTGTATTCATGATTAAGTACTCTATAGGAACCTAGGGAAGGTGTTAGAATCCTAAGCATCTATAGTACTCTATAGGAACCTCTTGCTAGTATTTGTGTTATTATTTGCTATTGTTTTGTGTTTGGGTTTTATGGGTAAGGATAGGAACCTAAGGGTTTATTCACTAAGTAAGCTCGCCAAAACTTCGCGGTCTTATGCCTACATATCCTTACAAGGATGGAATCAGAACATTTGTAGTTCACCTCGCTAAGGATGAATGAACACTTGATTATGATCAAGGTTCAAAAGGGGAGGTAAGTGTTATAGTCTTAACACTTGCATGACTTAACAAAGTCAACAAAGTTGTAAATTCTACCCTAAGTCTAAGTTGAAGGACTTGATGACTCTAACAAGGTCAAAGGGAAATGGGTATTGCTAAACTACCTATAACATTGAGTAAATGATGTATTATTTCCCTTTGGATTAGGAACAAGAGGCAACTAAGGATGGAAGCTAACAAGCTAACATCACTTGGGGGAAATAGTTTGACAAAGTTAAAAAAGTATGAATAGATAGATGATATGAACAAGTATGATATTCAAACATGATACCAATTGCAAGTATTCAAAGTAACATTCAAACATGATGTTTATGACAAAAATAATGCACATGGTTACAACCAAAGCAAGAGAATAAATGTGACAACATTTAAAGCAAAGACTTGACAAAGTCATAAAAGAGCAAGGTAACATCTAAGCATATTCAAAGTTTAAAGAAGTTTCAAATTATCATGGTGACAACCAAGGTAGGTACATTCAAACAAAGAAGTAATCACAACCGTACAAAATTGTCGGTGCAATCACAACCGTACAAAACTATCGGCAAAATTATAACTGCTGGAAATTTGCACTATTGGAAATTTTGTATGGTCAAAATTTTCGATATTACATGGTATTTCTTAAAATACCGGTAATGTTTTAAAGATACTAGAAATTTTAAAAAATTCGATATAAGTTGATATCAACAATTATGAATGAACTATCAGAAGTTTAAGATGATACCATAAATTCTTAATTAGGGGTGTTCGCGAGTTGGGTTAGGTCTAATTTGATTAAATCCAATACACAACCCGATTAATAGTCTTTGGTTTGGGTTGAGTGATCAACCCGCACTTATAAAACTAACCCGAACCAAACCAACCCGCTCATCAATTGGTTGGGTTGGATTGGGTTCGTGGGTTATCCACTAAATATAATTTTCAAATTCTAAACAAAATATCAATTTAATTAACATATTTATTTTATAAAAACATTAAAAAAAATCATAAAATTTTAGGATTTAATTTGAATAAATTTTTTGTTTAATTCCTAAAAACTTTTTTACGATTCAAATCAAGTTAGAAAAATATACAAATGATGTAAAGTATGATTTAAAAGTTAAGATATCTCTTTGTTTGAATAAAGAAATTTGATTTAGAAGACTTTTACAATTAATAAAAACGATAATTATATTAAAAAATATATATGCATTGTAAGAATTATGCTAAAAAATTTATAAATAAAATAAAATAAAAATAGTGTGACATATCAATGGGTTGAGTTCGCGAGTTTGTGGATTTAAAACTTCAAATCCGTTACCCAAACCAAATAACAATGAGTTTGAATGAGTTGGTTCAGATTAGATCCGTAGACTATACATAGTTAGATTAGGTAAAAATAAGAGTTGAGTTGCGTTATATGATCAAATTCGCGAGTTGACCCGTACCCATGAACACCCTTATAATCTTAATGCACTACCGAAAATTTTGTTTGGAGTTTATGAACCAATATTGTCCAGAAACAATTTTGAAATTAATAAAATATATGGGATAAGTTGAGAATAACAGGTTAAATTCTGATTAAAAATATTAAATTTTAAAATAGAGGACTAAAATTATAAGGGTTCATTTAATTTAATTTTTTTTTATTATTATTATTATTATTTAAAATAAAAGAGAATTTTATATTCCAAAAACTTGCAATAAAGTACATCAAGAGTTCAAATCGGATTCAATGAAAGTCAAATCCAAAACCAAAACACAAAAGATAAACTATATTATTAGCTTAGCTAATGGCTTCCTATACTTATTAATCATCCACATTCTATATGTCGTATTGTCTATAATATTATGTATCGTACTATGTTGCTCTTCCGCATCTCCAAAAATGGTTGAATTTTTGTATCTCCAAACCCAGTAAACAGTCTCAGCCATTGCCGTTTTCAGAAGCCCTGCGTTGAATCCTTTCCCTTTTGTGTTCCTCACAAACCAATTCAGTTCATATGTCCATGACATTGGAATATGAATCACATTCATCCAGGCCAAGACCCATTTCCAAACAAAAGATGGTCTATAGTTTCAGCACAACCCTTACACATACTGTACAAGTCTTCCTGCAATAAACCAAGTTGTTTCAGTCGACTTTTTGTTGCTATTCTTCGATGACAAGCCAGCCAAAGGTAGTATACATCCATTGGCCTTGTGTTGGTCGCGGAATAGAGCAAGCAGCACAAATATTTATTTTCGGAAGAATTCCCTCCGGGATTTATGTCGTGTCCACAGAGATCGGTTCGAGGGAAAGAATGTTGTTCGACAGTCACTCGCGTTAATGAGTTTGGGATTAAATCGTTTAAAGCAATAAAACAGAAAAGTAAACATTAAAACATAAAAAAAAATTCATTCTTCAGAGACTAGAACTCGTCCGGCAATGCACATAATCGACTCCTCACAAACTTAAACTTACCGACCAGTTATACTCAACCTACAATACTCCTCAAAATAACCCAGCACCGCTCACAACAAATGTTATGTCTAACGCACAGTTGAGATAACAACCGTGTCACTCTCTTCGTCACTCTCGCGAGCGAAGCCTCGAAACACGGTAGGCATTAAGATTCGACGCCTATTGAAGATTGTTAGCTCCTAAATCTATCTCTAGAGTCCAGAAACTAACAGACAACCATCCCTAATCGGAGTTCGCTAAGGTTATGTCTAACGCAAACCAAACCCCGCGCATAAAGCAAAAATCAGAGACAATTACCAATGGAGATTTGTAAAGCAAGTTTTATACAACGCCATGGGCGACAAATATACATAAGTTTGCAGAAAATACATATACACAACCCAACCATAAAGAAAAACACAAAGAAGAAGAGAAATGAACCAAACATCTCGCGGATTGTCGGAGCCGGTCGACGATCAATCCACCCCGGTTCATCCGTATGCATGCTCCATGGTTGTTTTCTAAGCAAAGCAATGAAAAATGAAGTTTGATGGAAATGGGATCAAGAAACCCCAAAACCATCCCTAAAAAAGTAACTGAAATGAACTATATACATTGTAAATTCTGCATGGTTCGCAGTGCGAACGATCATTCGCAGTGCGAATGACTCAAAAAATGGCACTTTAAGTGCCTTTAATCACCAAACCGCCTTTGCTTTCCTTCGTTGGTTCGCAGTGCGAACGAACCATTCGCAGTGCGAATGCTCGCTGACTGGTTCGCAGTGCGAACATTGGCTTATTTCTCTTTTGTAACTCACTACCAGCCTTCGCTGGGACCTTCGCTGGACCTTCGCAAAGCGAACATTCGCTGCCAGTTCGCAGTGCGAACAAGACAGAAAACCAGTTCTTATTTTGGCCACAACTTCCACACCGAAACTCCGATTTACGCACGGTCGGAAGCTTTGGAAAGCTTATTCAATGCTCTTCAAGAATATGGCAAGATAGCCTTTATTTAATTCCTACAAAAATGAGATAAAAATCAATTAAACTAAGTAATATTTAAACAATACGCAATATATACACTAAAACGTAAAGTAAACGTATTTATAAACAAAGTGGGGTTTATTTGAACCGATATAAACAAAAAGTACTGATAAGTGCAACAAAACTTATATACAAAAATAGGTACAATCTGCACTTATCAAACTCTCCCCAACTTACCTAATTGTTTGTCCACAAACAAGAATCAAACAAACTTGAAAATGCACAAGCAATATCCAAAGAATGACGAATCAACAGGTTTTGAAAAACGGAAACGAATGAATGGTTCAAATGAAAACGGTACACACAAAAAGTAAATACTTACCACTAAACTACGACGACAACATAGTCAGGAAACAAATGCAAAATACAAAAATTCATGCCGAACATTCTTAAACAACACAAGTTCCAAAGTGAATCACACCTAGTAAAAACAATCATCGGTAGATGAAAAACACATAATAAGGTACTTTACACTCACACAACACTCATGCAAACAAAAGACTAAATTATGCATACATCCACAAATTCATATTGAACATACAAAGGCAAGAATCACAAGGACTTTCAAGGTTGTAACGTGGTCGGGTAAACAAACAAGGGGCAATTTCTCAAGGTAATTGAAACAAAAACTTGCCTAAACCTAAGAGTGATCAACTCACAAAGACTCAAGCACCAAATTCCAATCAACTTCTTCCACAATCCCAAGTGTTACACAACACACAATACTTATTTAGCACAATTATTGAAACTCTTTTTGTTTCCTTTTTCAAGGATTTTTCTTTTTCTTCCTTTTTTCTTTCTTTTTCTCTTTCACAAATTTTTCTCTTTTTTCTTTTCTTTTTCAATCCTCATATAATCCAACCAATGAGTATACAATCATCCTCTCCCCAACTTGAATTCAACCATATCATCAGGTGAATACTCCCTACTTTCTAAGGCAAGGACAAAATCCATACAACAACACAAAATTGAGTTCCAAGAAAAAACAAAATCCATTCAAAAATAAGTGAACTAAATACTCATAGACAAGCATTAAGTTCAAATAGAAACATGGATCAAAAAGCTTAAAGGGGTTACGAATTCTCACACACTCACAAGGTGAATTGACTATTTGGCTAAGATGGTTGTGCTCAAAATGAAACAATTGCCTTGATCCTTTTCATGCATTCATATAATCAACACAAACAAAAGATTCAACATAATAAAATCCAGTTAGAACAAGAATGTTGGTACTCCGCGCATATATGAACAATGGAAAGCCACCTCACAAAAAGGTTGGGAACTAAAGTGATTCACAATAGAACAAGTATACAAAAGAATGGATGGCATAGAAGTTTGTAAAATGCCTAAGTATCATGAATATGCTAAAGTATAGAAAGCGATAAATACATACCTCGGACGTGTACAAAACTTAACAAGATCATTACCAAACATCCACAATTTGAAACGCACCAACTTGGAAAATCACAAAAGCATCCTCAAATAAGTCAATCAAAATTTGCGAGCAAACAACAAACAAAACTTTAGAAAAGAAAAACTATAAAACATGCTTGTTTTACGTCGTAAGCTCGACGCCTTTACGGTGCTTAGCTAGCAAATTCCTTCCTTCATGCCATGGTGATGCCTCACCGCGCAACCAAAAGCAAGCGTCCTAACCAAACACTTAAACAAACGTTACGGGAACAAAATGTATACAACACTTGAACAAACATAATGGAAACAGACAATATATACGATATATACAAAACTCAAAAACAAAGAAACTATCGCAATGCGATTCAATATCAAAACCGATCCCCGGCAACGACGCCATTTTGTTGGTTGCGGAATAGGGCAAGCAGCAAAAATATTTATTTTCGGAAGAATTCCCTCCGGGATTTATGTCGTGTCCACAGAGATCGGTTCGATGGAAAGAATGACGTTCGACAGTCTCTCGCGTTAATGAGTTTGGGATTAAATCGTTTAAAGCAATAAAACAGAAAAGTAAACATTAAAACATAAAAAGAAATTCATTCTTCAGAGACTAGAACTCGTCCGGCAATGCACATAATCGAATCCTCACAAACTTAAACTTACCGACCAGTTATACTCAACCTACAATACTCCTCAATATCACCCAGCACGGCTCACAACAAAGGTTATGTCTAACGCACAGTTGAGATAACAACCGTGTCACTCTCTTCGTCACTCTCGCGAGCGAAGCCTCGAAACACGGTAGGCATTAAGATTCGACGCCTATTGAAGATTGTTAGCTCCTAAATCTATCTCTAGAGTCCAGAAACTAACAGACAACCATCCCTAATCGGAGTTCGCTAAGGTTATGTCTAACGCAAACCAAACCCCGCGCATAAAGCAAAAATCAGAGACAATTACCAATGGAGATTTGTAAAGCAAGTTTTATACAACGCCATGGGCGACAAATATACATAAGTTTGCAGAAAATACATATACACAACCCAACCATAAAGAAAAACACAAAGAAGAAGAGAAATGAACCAAACATCTCGCGGATTGTCGGAGCCGGTCGACGATCAATCCACCTCGGTTCATCCGTATGCAAGCTCCATGGTTGTTTTCTAAGCAAAGCAATGAAAAATGAAGTTTGATGGAAATGGGATCAAGAAACCCCAAAACCATCCCTAAAAAAGTAACTGAAATGAACTATATACATTGTAAATTCTGCATGGTTCGCAGTGCGAACGATCATTCGCAGTGCGAATGACTCAAAAAATGGCACTTTAAGTGCCTCTAATCACCAAACTGCCTTTGCTTTCCTTCGTTGGTTCGCAGTGCGAACGAACCATTCGCAGTGCGAATGTTCGCTGACTGGTTCGCAGTGCAAACATTGGCTTATTTCTCTTTTGTAACTCACTGCCAGCCTTCGCTGGGACCTTCGCTGGACCTTGGCAAAGCGAACATTCGCTGCCAGTTCGCAGTGCGAACATTGGCTTATTTCTCTTTTGTAACTCACTGCCAGCCTTCGCTGGGACCTTCGATGGACCTTCGCAAAGCGAACATTCGCTGCCAGTTCGCAGTGCGAACAAGACAGAAAACCAGTTCTTATTTTGGCCACAACTTCCACACCGAAACTCCGATTTACGCACGGTCGGAAGCTTTGGAAAGCTTATTCAATGCTCTTCAAGAATATGGCAAGATAGCCTTTATTTACTTCCTACAAAAATGAGATAAAAATCAATTAAACTAAGTAATATTTAAACAATACGCAATATATACACTAAAACGTAAAGTAAACGTATTTATAAACAAAGTGGGGTTTATTTGAACCGATATAAACAAAAAGTACTGATAAGTGCAACAAAATTTATATACAAAAATAGGTACAATCTGCACTTATCACCTTGCATAATTGCGCTGAATCACGTGACTCCAGCAGACTTTCGTGTCACACTCCATAACCTCATCATAAATTGATTAAATTCTTTTGATGGAGAACTCCCCTCTTTGCTTCATATCATCCCAGGCCTGCTGATAACCTGGAATTTTGGACCTATTTTCCATAATTGATTTCATAATCCAAGAGCTATTAGATTTGATGTTGGCCACCATGACATCTTCTCCTCTTAGATAATAGCTGTGAACCCACTTCACCCATAGGTTATCAAGTTTCATGCAAATATTCCATAAACATTTCATCATTGTAATTCCATTCCACACTTCCAAGTTAATCAGATTCAGTCCCCCTTGATCTACAGGGATGCACATAGTACTCCAAGCGACCAGGCTTTTCCTACTTTTTTCCTTACCAGACCAAATAAACGAACGACAAATCGAATTTATCTTATGCACGACCCCTTTAGGGATTGGAAAACAAAGCATCCAATATTGTGCCATTGCAACAATAATGCTTTTGACCAGTTGAATTCTGCCAGTTGCACTTAGTAATTTTGCAGTCCAGTGTCTTATCCTGCTAGTAATTCTTTCAATTAGGGGTAAGTACTGAACCATATTCAACCTTTTACATGTTAATGGGACTCCCAGGTATCTAACAGGGAGTTGCCCCTCAACAAAACCAGTTCTCTCCCTCACCTGCTGAATGGTTTGATATGTCATGCCACTACAGAAAAGCTTGCACTTGTGGGGGTTGACAAATAAACCAGTTAATTCAGAGAAAAGATTGGAAAACTTTCAACATTAAGTCAGTAGAATGGAAATCACCTATACTAAACAGCAGCACATCATCAGCAAAGGCTAGGTGAGTAATCCCAAGTCTCTCACACTTACTATGATGATTGAAGTTTGGATTCAATTGCATTTTTACCATAACTCTATTCATATACTCCATTAGCAGGATAAACAACATAGGAGAAATGGGATCTCCTTGTCTAATCCCTTTTTTTGCCTCTAACACTTGTGTATATTCTCCATTCACATTAAACCTATATGTCACAGTAGTAATAGCCAACATAATCCATTCAATAAATTTATTAGGCAAGCCTATTTCCTAGAGCATACATTTTAATGCAGACCAATCCACCATATCATAGACTTTCTGTAAATCTAATTGAATCATGCATTTTGGGGTTAATCCCTTCTTTGAGTAGCCCTTTAGCAGTTCAAAAGCAAGAAGGATATGGTTATGAATCACTTGCCCTGGAACAAATGCTGCTTGACTGTCATGGATCACATCTTTCAACACCTTTCCTAGCTTGTTGGTCATGACCTTAGATATTATTTTATAGACAGTTGTACACCCTGCAATAGGCCTGTAATCTTTTATGGCTTTTGCTGTATCAGACTTGGGAATGAGAGTTACAGTGGTTCCATTGAAAGCTTTGCATAGTTTCCCTTCTTGAAAGAATTCCTGAATTGCCCTTATGACATCTTCCTTTATGATATTCCAGCTAGACTTGAAAATTTTTGCTTCATAACCATTTATGCTGGTGCTTTAAGGTCTCAAATACCATTATTATTATTATTATTAGGCTAAAATACAGTTTTGGTCCCCCTGTTTGTCAAAATTCATGGTTTTGGTCCCCCTATTTTATTTTTTAACAGTTTTGGTCCTCCACCCCTCACTGTTCATGTACGGACGTGTACTGTTCATGTACGGACATGTACGGATCAGTTACTGTTCATTATTTTTTTGGGCCAAAATTGGGGTGGGGGACCAAAACTGTTAAAAAATAAAATGGGGGGACCTAAACTGTAAATTTTGACAAACAGGGGGACCAAAACTGTATTTTAGCCTTATTATTATTATTATTATTATTATTTTTTTTTTTTAATTATTATTTTTATTATTATTATTATTATTATTATTATTATTATTATTTTTATTATTATTATTATTATTATTTATTATTATTATTATTATTATTATTTTTATTATTATTATTATTATTATTATTATTTTTATTATTATTATTATTATTATTATTATTTTTATTATTATTATTATTATTATTATTATTATTATTATTTATTTATTATTTTTATTTTTATTATTTTTATTATTTTTTATTTTTTAAATTGCAGTGTAAGAGAGTGGTGGCATATAAAATATGTAAAACAAGGAGGGACACGAAACGACCGAAAGACACGCTCAGACATTCATCCAGCTTCTTCTCTTTTCGATTTCTGAATCCGTAAGAATATCCTTCATCCTTTTCTTTTCTGTCTTATTATTATTATTATCATAAAATAAAATCTCACCATAATTTTGATTAAACAAATTTCTGTTTTCGCGGCTTGTCTCTCACATGCATTGTATTTTCGACATTAGGTTTTTCATTCTCTAACGTTTCACAATGTTACCAACTCACTCATAAATCTTGTTCTTAATAACGTTCAGTTTCAGTGTGTTTAGTAGTGTGATTAACGTGGTTAATGTGATTCTGGTTTAGATTATAGAAGCAGCAATAAGAATGAATAACAATAATAATCAAGCAAATAATTTTGCTGCATCTGCATCATCATCATCGTCCTTGTTTGGTCGTTCTGCAACAACGCCGCTGTCACATCAGCAGCAGTACCCTAGCCTCCTGAGTCATCAGCAGCAATGGGCACATGTTCTGTCTAGATCACACCCTCAATCCCAATTTCATGGTAATTTTCAGTTTGCGGAATCGCAATCGCATTCTCAAGCGGCGCTGCAAGCTCATTATGCGCAGTTGCAAGCTCAGGCTGTGTATGCTTCTTTACAATCCTCACAGGCTCAGCCTGTTACTCCGTTGCGTAATGCTGGTAATACTACTAATGTTGGATTGACTCCGGTTACTGGAAGCTCGAAGCGAGGAGCTTCGCAAAGGAACTCTTTGCGGACTCCAGGTTCGTCTGGTGTGAACCAAAATGTGTCGGATAATAAGACTATGGATTTGAATTCTGCTTCTCGGCGAAGGAAGAGGGAGTTACCGGAGAAGCAAGTGGCTGCAATTCTGCCTGAGTCTGCTCTTTATACTCAATTGCTTGATTTTGAAGCTCAGGTTGATGCTGCGTTGGCTAAGAGGAAGGTTGATATGCAGGAGGCTATTAGATGCCCTACTCATGTTCAGAAAACTCTTCGAATGTATGTGTTTAATACGTTCTCGAATCGCTCAAAAGCTATCTCTGAGGATACAATTTCGGAGGAATCTTCTTGGTCTCTGAAGATAATCGGAAGAGTATTGGAAGATGGTAATGTTCCTGTGTCTGGAATCGACACAAAATTCTCTGAATTCTTCAAGAAAGTTACCATTTGCTTGGATCAGAATCTCTATCCTGAAAACCACGTCATTGTGTGGGACAGTGCTCGATCGCCTAAACCACAGGATGGTTTTGAGGTGAAGAGAAAAGGAGACAAAGAATTCACTGCAGTGATCAAAATAGATTTGAAATATTCACCTGAGAAATTCATGGTCTCGGCACCATTGTCTAAGCTTTTAGGGATTGAGGTCGAGAGTCGCCCGAGAATAATAGCTGCTCTTTGGCATTACGTGAAGTCCAGGAGGCTACAATGTCCGGACGAACCTTCCTTCTTCATCTGTGATCCTTCCCTCCAAAGGATTTTCGGGGAAGAGAAGATGGGATTCCCCATGGCTGCTCAGAAGTTGTTAGACCATTTGTCACAGCCAAAGCCTATATATTTGGAGCATAACATCAAGCTTTCTGGAGATTGTCCTGCTGGAACTGCATGTTACGACGTACAGGTTGACGTGCCTATACCACTGCAGAAAGAAATGTGTGCATTTTTGGCTAGCAATAGCGATGAGAGTCGCAAAGAGATTGACGCTTCGGATGAGATTATTTCCAGCAACCTAAAAAAAATCCAAGAGCACCGTAGAAGACGCGCTTTCTTTCTTAGCTTTAGTCAGTCTCCATCAGAGTTTATCAACACTATGATTGCTTCTCGGGGCAAGGATCCAAAGCTTGCTGCTGGAGATGCCGGCTGTAACTCCAACAAGGAACAACATTCTGAATTTTATAATCAACCTTGGTAAGATTCATGTTGATGCTTTACCTATTCGCTTTACATTGAGGCATTCTAGCAGAATAAATTTGTTGTTTGGTTATGACCTGAATGCTATTTATTTGCTTGTTGATGTTGAAGTCTTGAATGTATTGGTAATAGTTTGTTTGTGTAAATTTTTGGTAATATTTTCAGGGCTGAAGACGCTGTTATTCGGTACTTGAACCGCAAAGCTGCTGGAAGAGATGTTACTGATGGTAACTAAAAGAGAGTTGTAGATTTCTTGTATTTTTTCTTTGTGATATTGGTTAGGAAGAAAGAACATTTGAATACATAACTTTTTTTTGGTACATTTGAATACCCAACTTGAAGAATAGAAGAAAGGAACAAAAGTAGGAACAGAGAAAATTTTTGTGTGGGAATCAAGGTAGCTGAATTACCATGATGGTTATATGTTTGATACAAAGTTTCACAAAATGTATATGTGAATTTTGATTGCTCTTGGATCATTTACTATTAATTTCTTATGATGAATTTTGTTTCTTTTAAAATGGGAAGTACAGAAAAAGCAAACATTTCTAAAATATTATTACTACTCTACTAGAATAACTTTATCAATCAAGATATTTGACATTCCCAACTCACCCGAGGTATTACGTCCACATTTACATAATCAATCTTCTTGACATGCTGTGAATCGTGAATTGGAACGTAAATACAGGTTTACTATATTGTTATGAATCGGTTCGCATGAATTTCCATCTAATTTGTGGAAATCCATGCACAAAGACAAGTAGGTGAAGATCGATGGAAGAGGAAGATGTGTAACATGAGTTGGATATAAAAGATGCGCACCAAGAGGAGATCCAAATGTGGAAATAACTTCTGTGAGTAGATAAATTTTGCTAGATAATCATAGTGAAATTAGGAGAAAGAAAATTGTTCCTTGCAAAATAAAAGATAAAGAAAAGTGAAAAGAAAAAATATTTTGGGAAATGGCTACTAGTGGGGTGCAATTGACTAGTCTTCTTTTGTTGATATTGAGGAAATCCAACTAATGCATTTCATTCATTATTAAAATCTAGATACATGTAGGAATATCATATAAAACTTGAGAACTAGCATTATATATGTTCATCATAGTTAGAAAGTCTTCACAAATGAAGAATGCAATTGGGAAATGAATGATGAGAGTTGAGAGGAAACGAAGAAGGAACAAAAGTTTTGAATAAACCCTTTGAAATAATTCTGCCAAAATTATATACCCAAGAATTAACATAAAATGAAAGGTTAAATCTCATTTAAAAGTTTACAAGGTGCCTTAAAATTGAACAATGCATATTTAGAGATACAAGACATTTGAATATGGTCAAACCATGAACATCAATCGTGGATCAATAATCAATTAATCAAAGAAATTCTAAGAGAGAAATGCTCTGTTCTCTTTCTTCACTCTTGGTCGTTGTTCACCTTTTCAACCTCCACAAATCCAAACCACCATCCTCTATCATATAGCATCATGTTGGTGGTAAGCGTGCTCCTAACGTCCCCACCACCCTTTAACCCTTTATGGGGTGGTCATACGTTTTTCGATTCGTGATGGACGCTTGAAGTTTTATCCATAGCAGTCAGTCATAACTGGTGGACGGTGGTTCTTCTTTAACTTGTTTGGGTCCTTCGACCACAATCACATTTGTTTGTTTTTAACCCTTGATCTTTTTTTGGAGCTATAGATCTGTTTTCAGATTTATGGATCAGTGTGATTTTTACATTATGGGTTGATATGGATATGTGGGTTGTTACATGTTTGTTCTCTAATCTGTTGCATTCTGCAAGTTAAAGTCTGTTCAATTTTGCATCCACCCAGAGATTTTAGAATAGTTTGATCTGCCTCAATCCTTAGTTATTGAACAAGACTAGTTGGCTATAAATGACCTCTATTTTGTTGTAGTTATTGCAGTGAATTGTTGGTATATGGTTTTGTTACCGTGTTGGCGGTCAATTTCATTATCCATCTTCTTAAATCCGAGTCATGGGTTAGGCAATATATGCTCCTTATTTTTTTTGCAATTCGATTTCACTCCCATAGTGGGTTCACTAGATTGTGCAAGTGATGCGAGATTGTTTGTTTTGAATTATGATTCTTGTTTACTCTACCTTTTTAATGTTTGCTATGTAT
This sequence comes from Lathyrus tuberosus, assembly GCA_022829125.1. Taxonomy (NCBI): domain Eukaryota; kingdom Viridiplantae; phylum Streptophyta; class Magnoliopsida; order Fabales; family Fabaceae; genus Lathyrus; species Lathyrus tuberosus. The sequence goes on along the minus strand of JALAZF010000603.1, from coordinate 1,919,900 downwards.
CACCCTTTTGGGTTTTGTATTTTCTGTTGCATTGAGTTTTGGTTCATGTCCCCCAGTGTTCACTTCTCATTTTAGTTTAATCTACATTTGCTTATTAAAAAAAGGCAATTCATGATGCCATCCCTACTCAAATCGAGAAGAATCCCAATTATCATTGTATAACTAAAGAAAGAAACGTTGGTCATCCTTGAAAGGCACCAATAAAATCCCTTAAGCATCTTTTGAAAAAAAAACACGTCGACAATAACTCTCTAAGACATTAAATTCCCTAAAATTCAACCATAACTTGATATATTCTTGACAAAATCAAATCCTTGAATGATGTCTCCTCAAGACCATCACCGCCACCTAAAACTCAAAGAAAATCCTCCTAAAATTATCGTAGGGTCTTAGTAAAAAAAAGCTACTATCATCTTTGCCTCTTGAAAAATCACATTTAGATTACCCCGTCTCTTTGATGAAGTCATTTTCTTAATGTCTAGGTCAAGATAAAATTCTCCTCATAATATGTCCCCATTGCTAAAAAGTAAGTCACCACACTTCATTCCATCATACCATTAACTTAGAGGCAATTCTTTTAGGTTAAGCCCAATTTCAATTCATCAGAAAATAAGCCCACAACTTATGACCTAAAGATCGACCTTCCTTGTTGCCCACAACACTTATTAAAAGACAAGGGCAATAACAAAGGGCTAAACACAAGCAATCTTCAGAGAAACGATCATCATTACAATTTTAGACATAACTTTAATCTCATATATATATATATATATATATATATATATATATATATATATATATATATATATATTTTGTTGGTTCACTCAATGTTCTAAAAAGTCATTCATCTCAATGTAGTTCACACCGGTTTCTATTATTGTCACATCCTCTGTGGTTGCCACACACGTGTAAGTCTCTCTATCGTATTCGTTCATTGAGGAAACATCATATTAGACAGAAATTAAAGTTGATTAATCTTAGCATCACTAGCTTCTTTTTTGAAACATTGCGTTCTTCTTTAGCCAAATTTATGTTATCCATTCAAAGTATTAACTCTTTAATGTACAAAACTAGGAACACATAGTAAAACGAAGAAAAAAACGTGTTCTTTATAACAAAAACAACAACCAAACCTTGTCACATTAAGTGAGATAAGCTACACGGATCAAACTACTACATAATGTTATATACAAAATAAGTTTTTATCCAACTCATTAATCTCAAAATCTTTATTAATAGTTTCTTTATAGTTTTCTAGGTCTTTTTATACCTCTAGCGGGTTAACCACCCTTCATTTTACCTACTCTCCTTACTATAGAATCCACAAGTCTTCTCTACACACGACAAAACAACTTAAGTTTAGTTTCCACCATCTTGTTTACTTTAGGTATATTACCACAACACTTTCTCAAATATTTCCATTTTTAATATTATACCACTTATTCATATCACACATCCAACATAACATGCTCATCTCAGGCACACTTAGTTTATTTTTATAGTGGTTCTTTACAACCCAACGTTTTGCTTTTTATGCAACATCTTTAGTCCTACAACTGTTCGATAAAATGTTCCCTTCAATTTAAGTGATACTTTCATATCACATAAAACACATGTAACCCTTCTACATTTCACACATCTAACTTAAGTTCAACGATTTACTTCTTCTTCTATTTTTCATCATTTTGTGCTATGGACTCAAGATACTTAAATAATATAAATTTTGGTATGATATGATATCCAACTTCCACCTCTAAGTTAGAAACATTTATACTTTTACTAAACTGGCATTCCATATACTCCGTCATACTTCTACTTAGGCAAAATCCATACACTTTTAGGATACGTCTCCAAGTTTTCAATCTCTCAAAGTAAGACTCTATCATCTGCAAAAAAAAAAAACATACATCTTAATGCTAACTCTTGAATGTATTTCACAAGTAGATGTATTTCACAAGTAGATTCAAAACTAAAGTAAAAAGGTATAAGCTTATGGTTGAACCTTGGTTCAATTCCATTGCTATGGTAAAATCACTTGTCTCTTCACTCCATGTCCTCACACTCGTTAACACCCCTTCATACATATCATTGATAACTCAAACATGTGTAATCCCAACCCCTTTCTTTTCTTCTCTAAGGTTGTCCAGAAAATTAAATCTCTATAGGAACTCTATCACAAGCCTTCTTCAAGCCAATAAAAATTATTGCAAGTCTTGTTGATCCATTCAATACCGCTTCATCACACGATGTAGCTGATAGACCACTTCAGTGATCAACCTCAAAACACAAAACCAAATTGATTATCAATAATTTGAGTATTTTTTTTTCTTAGTCCCTGTTCAGTCACTCTCCCTCATAACTTCATGGTATATCCCCTTATTTTTATAGATTTTAATTAAAGTATTTATTCTCCATTCATCATTGACCATATAATTTTGTTAAAAAATTATGAGCCACTCAATACCTCTACTCCAAGACTTTTTCACACTTCTTTTTCACGCTTCAATAAATATTTATCTAGCTGCTATTACTCATCATTTTATGCACTTTTTTTACTTCATATTTTTGAATCCGATGATGGTAGTTATAATTTCAATAAGACCTTATATCCTTTATTAAATAAATTGTGAAAATATTTCTTCCATCTATCTTTGTATCCTTTTTCTAAACCAAAATTTTGTGCTAATTCCAATAAGACCTTATATCCTTTATTAAATAAAATGTGAAAATATTTCTTCCATCTTTGTATCCTTTTTCTAAACCAAAATTTTGTATTCTTAAAACAAAAAATGATTGAAAAGAAAGAAATAGTCATTTTTATCGAGCAGTAAGGTTATCAATAATTACATAATCTCCCATTGTTTATAATGGTTAGCAGGGGTTTTATCATGCCACCCTAAACAATGTACAACATTGGGCCACTGAACAAACAAAAAGAGATTCTACATTTTGCATGTTATATTTTCCCTCTTTGCATTTACATTTAAAGAGGGCATTGGAATTTTCTCATCCAAAAAGCGCAGTAAACAACAATGGTGATCCGGTCAGTTGGTGCTTTAAACCGAATGATACTGCGACTACTATCTACAGGTTTGTCATCCGAGTCCATCTAGTGTACCTGACAAAACAATGCAAATTCCCAAACTCAGATAAACTGAAACAACATAAACAGTGAAATCATGGCACATGTTTTAAACGTCTCCATGCTATAAAGACCCCGGGGTGCAAATCTCATCAAAGGAATTTCACTTATTTCTGGTGAACCGTAGCACGAAGGGGTCATAAGTAAACCGTGGCTCGTGCGGTTTTCACTGGTTTGCATCTGATTATTTAGTTCAATGGCCAGGTTGTAGATTGTTATGGTACAGTACAATGGTTCAAAGTTAATAGATTCAAATATGTGCTGGAATTTATTAAGAATATTTGAGTTATGATATTTATGGTTAATTTTACACTATAATTTTCTACCTCTTCTAAATTCTGATAAAGCAAGGCATTTGGCTTTTAAGAAAAAGCATTAAAAATTTGAGTTATCAAAGCACCAATTTGTCTCCTTTGTAAGCAAACACCAACATAACAAGCATCCATTTATAGGATAAACCCAGAAACAACTGCAATTTAACTGCGGTAAGTTTTTGATCAGTCATATAGTGTGCTTAGGTTAAAATCTCAAAAACAGGATCCTTCTGGCCGTTAAACTTGACCAATTTTGTTCACTAAATAGCACACTGTGTAAAAGTTCAAAGCAGCAGGTAATAATTTAGTTAAGCATACCATTCTTTGTAAGATATTTTCTGCAGAACTCTATTGCTTTCCCGTACTAATTCCCTTTTGGTGCCTCATCCTGACAACGACAACGTATGACAAGCACATTAATCATAGAGCCAACATAAGTGTAAAATTTCTATTCCAATTCAATCAAAAAAAAAAAAAAAAACAGCACAGTACATACCATAGTTGAAAACTGGTCTCTAATATTGTGCATGGCTTTTAGCATCATCTCTAGAGAATCTGTAGCCAACTGGAACTTCACGTCCAGCTCTCCCGAGTGAAATTGAGCTTCATTTTGAAGCTGAAAAGTTTGAAGTTAAAAATATACAAACAGATCATAAAACTATATCTAATCATTTAACACACAATGCATATATACATAATGCACACATCCAATACATCTCATTTGCTTTAAGAACAGAAAATACACTACAAAAAGTTACTGAAGGAAAGCACCACTACCCCCTCTATTGAAGTTCAAGAGGCAGTGTTTACCTTCAAATTAACAACAGCTGCAGGATCTGACGCTTCTGTATCCCGATTTGCAATATTCCATGTCATTGCCTTTAATCGAGGAACGATATTCTGAATACTTGAACTCTAAATATAGTGTCAGATAAAATTCTCCAAAGGAGGTTAGATCAGAAGCAAAATGTGCAGTAAAATAGGTGACGATACCTGATCTTTTAACACGTCTTCTTGCCACTCTCGCTGAAACTTCTGCAACATCAGTGTCAATAGTTTTCGCAATTCAGGTAGAACTTCACTGGGAAACAACTTTGGAATATCATCCTTAGAGGTATTTTCATAAACGTATCTCCTGATTAACATTCTGAGGCAAACCAGAAGCTGTAGATAGAGTTACAACGATAATCTGTACCAGAAGAATCCAGAAACCATCTAAGCATATCATAAGGGACTTACTGGATCGAGGTCAGAGTCATTTTCCAGTTGGAGCATATCTTGGATGATGCATCTATCAGAAGATTGAAGACCGGTTTTTCTGGTTCTCCATAGGGCTTGAAGAATGAACTCAATAGAGTCTTTGGAATTGGCTCTTAACAATACTGGTAAATGGCTCCACAGCGTTTGCTCCATACTGGAAAAAGAATAAGAAGATACTGAATCATCTGAAAAAGTCTAGGGAGAGAGAGAGAGAGGGGGGAGAGAGCGCATACCTAACTTCGATGAATTCCTCGGAGCGGAAGAACAACGACGGAGAAAGAAGCTTCGAGAGAAGAGAAAACGGAAAATAAGTGGGAAAAAGAAAATAACGAATCTAAAATCTGAAATTACGATTTAATCCCTACAAAAACATTCAAAACGACGCGCGATGAATTCGATTTAACTCAGTTACGATTTTTTCTAAGACTTCGACTTCAACTGTGCTAAGCGAAATTGAATTGAGAAATCCATGGCGCCGCACGATCTCCGCCGTCCGTTCAAACGACCATTGATCTCCGATCAAGAGAGGCGCAGACAACAGTCGCTACTCCGCCAGGCACAGAATCGCCTCGACGCTCAGCGTCAGGCTCGCTTCTTAGCCTCCACCGCATTCTCTCTCTCATCCCAAACCCCCGAACCAGAACCAGAACCCGAACCTGTGAACGAACCGGAGCCGTATCAGAAGGAGGAACTCGACGTGTTGGAGGCATCGAAGCTGAAAGGCGCAGAAGCTCGGAAGTGGTTCGCGAAGCAACTCATGCTTCCTGAATGGATGATTGATATCCCTGAAAACCTCGCCAATGATTGGTCCTTTTCTTTTCTCAAAATCTTCTTCACGACTTGTTCTTCATTCAAATTCAGTTTTGAATTTTGAATTTTTTAATTTTTTAATTTTGGATTTTCAGGTTTGTTTTTGCAAGGCCCTCTGGAAAACGGTGTTTTGTGGTTTCTAGTAACGGAACAACTATAAGCCGTTTGAGAAACGGGTCAATACTTCACCGTTTTCCTTCTAAATTGCCCAACGGGGCAAGGACTAAAGAAGTTTCATCTGCTTCTAATTCTTACTCTATACTTGACTGCATTTTCCACGAGGTTACTCCTTTTCCCTCCTCATTGTACTGTTCTTTTTGTTAATTTGTAATTCGTATTTGAGTTTCATTGCATGATTTTGTAGTAGAAGTTATTTGTTTGGTAACTAGTTTGTGTTTTTTTTTGGAATAACAGCAAGATCAAACTTACTACGTTATTGATATGGTTTGTTGGCGTGGCTACTCCCTTTATGATTGTACTTCTGAGTTCAGGTTCTTTTGGGTGAACTCCAAGCTTGCTGAGACCGGTGCTTGTGATTCTCCTTCGTATTATCATAAGTATAAGTTCAGTTTAGTTCCGGTGTATGGTTGTGATCAGAGTGGTTTGTGTTCAGCTTATTCCGCGCCTGTGCCTTATGTCAAAGACGGTCTCCTATTCTATAACAAGTATTAACTCTTTTCTCTTTCATTGTAAACCAATTTGTGAATGCTATTCCTATCTTTTTGAAATTATAATCACGCAAATCGCATTATTGTTGAGAATGAAAATTTTGTCACCTAGTATTCTTAATCTTTCAGAATTATCACGTGATAAATAGTTTATCCCTTTTTATTTTGTCAGGATCTTATTTTGGGTAATTTCTTTTGATTATGTTTTTATTATATTATTTTTTCCCATAGGCATGCACATTACCAGGCTGGGAATACGCCATTAGCATTAGTTTGGAAGGATGAGAACTGCAGTCAATATGTTATGGATACTGACAGTCAAGGACAGGTTCCTAATCAACAACAGGTTTTTCCCCATGATTCCTTTGCATTTTCTCTTTTGTTTTGTTTTTCATGCCATTTTATGACTATATCTTTCAATCATATGATTTTGTAGATTTCTAGACCTTGTTGATTGAACACTGCATCATGTACTAATCGTTGGGAATAAGCTACTCCCTTGTCAGGCATTTTATGCATCAACTTTACTTTATGTTCATTGAATTGAACTATTTCTTCCTCTAAGAACACCAAGCAATTAGGATTCTAAGGCTGCACACCAATTCCATTTTCATTATTAATTACTGAAACAGTACCTTGTTTTTTGTTTGATTTCTTGTTTTTGTATATAAAACAAAATAAAAACAATGAGGAAATTTTGTTATGAAAAGTGATAAAAAGTAATGGAAACAAAAATATTTTCTCAAACTGAACGGACCCTTAGAAGTTAGATCTAGTATGCAATTGACCTTCTCCAAACCTGCCCTTCAATGGAAAAAGCCAGGTGGACTTGTCTCCCCTCTCTGTGTGTGGGTGTGTGGCTCATTACAACTATAAAGAGACCCCAAGTCCACAAGATTATTCATGTTTCAATTACTTCCATATATTTAAACATTTATTACTCGAGCATTACAGATACGCTGCTATACCGATGTTTATTAATTGGTTTTCTGGATTTCCAAACCAGATGGTTTTGGAGCTTCAAGATGATGGAAAACTCACTACTTGCGATGATCCTCATGTGGTATTTGGCTGTCTGGACGGAAGCTTCATCCAGCAGGTTTGTTTGAAAAAGGTTTCTATACAATTGTTAATTTTATTCTGATGCTTAATCTAGTTATGAGGATCACACAATCAAAATTTTACACCGCATGTATATTGAAGTTGTATTGAGTCCCAAGCTGCCAAAGTTCTTGGGCTGTTGGATGTATATATGTGTTTGGGTAGGCAACCTCATCTTAGGAGCTAGCTTTTGAAAGTGAGATCCAAGACTATTTAACTGTATAATCTTACACATATTCTAGGAAATTGATGTACTTAACTGAGAAATAGTAATTCTTGCTGGGATGTATGATAGACTCTTAGTTATGAAATGCAACAATAAACAAGTTTTCATCTTATGCATCAAATTCACTTTTTTATTTTATCTTTTATGAAATAATCTAAAGTAACTTTCTCAATTTGCAGTCAGATTTGCATTCAGGGTACCTTCTACGGTTTGCAATTGGAGAAGGGGGATTGGTTTTGGTGGATGGGAAACTTGAGAAGGCTGATCTAAAGTATCTTGGCAAGGCCAATCGAGCTCGTGCCTCTTCTGATAGTTTCTCTAAGGTTGTAAGGGAATATTAAAGTAAACCCTAAAAGTATTTGCAACCTGTTAACACAAGTTTGCTATGATTCCTTTATTTTTCACGGCTTCATGCTAAATTTTAGCTGGAAGCCTTAAAAAAATGAGAGTTTCCTGAGAATGATAATTAGAATTCGTCTTCCTTATTCATTTTGCTAATATTTAAATGCAAAGGAGACTGTGCATATTTGTTTTGTTTTTAGTCTGATTTACTGTTTGTCTGAAGAAAACTTCCTAGAACCATCATAGATTCACACAGTTTTCTTCAATAATCATCATTGGTGGTTTTGATTATAATCATGCTGCAATTTTACACTAACAGGTTATGTTCCAATATAGTGTTCGACACTCCCCCCTCAGAATTGATGATCTGTTGGGATCTGTTAGCTCACCAGTAGATCAAGAAAGTAAAGCGTGTGACATTGAGATGGATGGTTGATAGGAAATGCTCTACGGATTGCAAATGTCAGTCTTTATCCTGAATGCAATGTTTGAAGTTACCACCTTAATGTGTTGCTTTCTCTGACGCGTATCCCATGAAGTCTTCCATAATTTATAGAGGATCCACGAAATTGTTAGCCGCCAGTCTACCACACATGCTGAGATAGAGCTGTATCGATTGAAGTTGTGTTTTTCCTCCGGAGTTTCTTTAACCCATATGGAGAGCAGGTGCACACATGCACATTATCTATCTTGTGTCTGGTTTTGTGTAATGCTGATAGCATGATAGTGTGACTGTTTTATTTTTGCAATTGCGAGCAATTTAGTATACAGTGTATTGCACATTATTGTAAATTCAAAGTCATATGTCCTAAGTTATGTGCTAAATTTCCTTTTTCTTTCAGTAAAGAATCTTTGCTTCTTTAAAATGATTCTGTGACTAATAAATACTTTATTGGTGTATTTCTTAAATTCTTTTGGAATATTGCTACCTTGCACTTTTTCATTGTTTTCACAATAGCTAAAGCCAATTTATGAAATGTGGTATCTTTATCATAACTAAGAAGCTGTATTTTCATGTTAATATCGTTAAAATCAAAGAATAAAATCCTAATATTTACTATTAAGATTAGAATTTATTATGAGGATTTTTTTTTTGATTTATTTATTTATTATTAGGATTAGAGTTAGCAAATCATGTCAATCAGTATTTATTCTATATGCTATTATAGATAGAGGTGAATGTACTTACACACACATATTCACAAATTCAACATGAGATCTAGAGTTTGATTTAATCCTTCTTGAACTGTCTTGCCACTATTTTGCTATGGCGTTCTAAAAATGGTTGGGAATATAAATAGTTTTCTCTTTGTTGATCATGGATCGAAATCACAGTTCTGTGTTTAGGTTCATCCACCGTCAAGGCTAACCCTAGTTTATTTTTCAGTTTGACTGCAGGGCGTCCAACAGAAACTAGTCTGGTCCCAAGGCTAACTCTAGTTCTTTTTCTTTAGGTTCACCCACCGTCAAGGCTAACCCTAGTTTATTTTTCAGTTTGACTGCTGGGCGTCCAACAGAAACCATAGTCTGGTCCTAATACCCTAGTCGTCATAGTCTCACACGTAGCTGTCCCGTTAACTGTCCAACATGCACAAACCTATGTGTCACAACGACCCCACCATTAGATTCGCCAGAGTCAGATCAACCAACTGAAGTGTCACCACCATCAACTGCTATCCCACACAGGCGCCCATGCCTCTAACAACTTCCACGTTTTCACCCCATGCCGCCGTCAACGACTACATGTGTTGGCACGCACGGCAGCCTTACAACGTGGTTTTTCAGTGGCTTGTGTTGGTTTTCCGTCCTGGTTCTGTCTCTAGTTATCAATTCCTGGGCACAAGAACATAGGCTTCTGTTAAAACAACTTGTTTGTTTCTCATTTTATACCCATTTTCTCTCTCCATTCATTGATCATGGCTTCATTGCTGTTTTTTTTTTTTGGCTTGATCTAATGTCAACAACACTGTTATGCCATTTGGATCTCTCTGTGGGGAGGTGCATTTCACATCTTGTTTACTGTTGGTTTGTTTTTTGTATTTTGGGCATAATGCAACTATTCTACATGTTTTTTGGTGCTCTGTTTATGTTTTTTTGTTAGCGCACATTTATTTTTAGTCTGATTTTACTTATCTTTTAATTCAAATTTGTTTGTTGATAATTTATCTGTCACTCTTGTCAGACTGTTTTTTTTTTTTTTTTTTTTTTTGTGTTGTTCCAATTTGATATCTAATGGTAGGCTCCTAGTCATTGGTCTCATCACGCTGTCTCTGGTAATTCCTTAGACTCCCCAAAGTCAAGGATGTTGTTAGGACCACTCATAGAAGACACGTCCCACTTAAGTTAGTTTTTCTTTTTGAGAGTCCTGTTGTCCATCTATCGTCAATGTTGAGTTATCAACACCGATCAAACTTAAGCTAGTTGTTTCAAGCAAAGGACAACATCTGACCAAATATCATCACAACTTTGTTTTGATGCATTTCATGAAGCTTTTAAAGGGTACATTTGTGACCAGCTTAAAGCATAAGCTTTACCTTGAGAGGGAGTGTTAGAATCAAATTCTAATATTTATTATTAAGATTATAATTTATTATTAGATTTAGTAAATCGTATCAATCAATATTTATTTTGTATTTCTTTTACATACTGTTATAAATGGAGGTAAGTGTAGCCTAATTTAGATGCACAACTATTTATTCAACAAATATTTTAATTTTACAGTCATAACTGCTATTATCTTGTAAATTTTAGAATTTGCATTATATTTCTATAAGTGTTGGTGTAGTTTCTGTATTTTGTTTCTATATTTGTGCTTCATGAATCTTGCATGATGTATAGAGATTAGAGATTGAACATAATAACTGTTATTTATTTCATAAGTATTTTATTTAAAGACCATATTCGGGCTACATGTAGACAAATTTATTCAGGCTGCCAAGGTGGTTTTCTCACAACCATCGTGCACACAGGCCAAGACATCTCTATAGTCCCTGGAAATGGTAAAAGAGTCGTAGACCTTTCCATCACTACTTTTCTTGTACTCAAACAAGAGATATGAGTGATTGAATGCTGTCAGTTTGCCAAAACCGTAGTCTCTGTCCCTGAAAAGACTCCAAACCGGGGGTGCTATGGTGAAGTCTGACAAGTGACTTCCCCCTCCACCAACAACCACATGAATTGTTCCATTCACAGTTCCAGAGTAATGAGATTTTTCCTTATTCACACATTGGTTCTGATAAATGGGGCATACTCTTTCATAGTTATGGACATGACCATAAAATGCAATGTCTACTTTGTACTTTTGCCAAAGCCCCTGCAAACTTTCCCTTCCCATGGGCTCTTCAAATGAGCCCTCCCTAGCATACCAAGCATTAGAGGAGTAACCAAGAGGACGATGTGCCGAAAAGATTAACCATGGTTGTTGTTTTCTATCTACTGTTGCAAGGCAATGCTCAATGAATTTGTATTGTTCCGATCCTTCTGTCCAGTCATGCTCACTGTCTGCTATACAGAAACGAAACATGCCATAATCTGTTGCATACCTGTGTATTTTCAATTTTCATCATTAATTTTAGATGGAAAAATAGTACATTCTAGTGGTATGTTTATTTTTCACTTGCAGGAACTAGAATCTGCATCATGAACTGTGTAAGGATGAAAAGACATCTTTTGCAGATATCACAATAAAAAAAGGTTTTGTCACAATGGGTCAGGATTATATTCACTATCTTTGACATAGGGGTGATAGATTCAATTAAAAGAAGAAAAATCTGATACTAAAGCTAAATGTGTCGTGGTCTGCATATAGTTTAATATAACTTACCAGAATTTGGCTTTGTTCTCAGCAGGGTAATAGTACATGGTTTCTGCAGGAACTCCGCATTCGCCACCTGAATCCCGAGTGTCAAAGAAGGATCCTGTGTTTGGCCAATCACGTTCATGATTTCCACTGCAATATGAGTAAATGTGATATCCTTTCAGTCTAAAAGAATACGTATGACTCAATTCAAATGTCAATGTCATAAAATGATTGCAAGCACAAACAAACCTTGCTATCATTTATGGAACTGTCGAAGAAATTTCTTGCACTTGAGCTGTGAATTGGTCCCACTGTGAGATGTATCCATTTGCATATGGAAGATCTCCTATGTGGAAAACAATGTCAAAGTTGTCTAAATCCTTGATGAGCTGGTCTGTGGTGTTAAGTGAACCAGGTTGGTAATTAGCATATTCATTTGAACCATCATGCTCAGCCTAAAAGACATTTGAAAGAAAATTAGTAGTTTTCCTATAAACCATAAATATTCAAAAGTTAGAAAGGTCTCATTCTTTCAAAAACTATAAGCCTTAAATAATCAGTGCTACCTTTCCCATGTCACCAAATATGATGACACGTTGCAATGAGTTCTGGCCTGGATACGGGGATGCCTTGAATGAGTATCTCTTACTCCATACATAAGAACCATCGGGCAAGAAATGCCCCAACCTGTAGGTGTACCTGGGGGAGATCAGGGGAGTTGCCAACCTTTCAGACCAAACTCTGCCAACACAATCATACTGAACAAAAAAAAAGTTGAATGGATACCTCATATTTGGCCAAAGTTCTTTAAGGAAACTTGTGTGTATAAAACCAGGATCACGCCAGCCAACAGTTCGTGCTGGTTCACCTACAGATCAAGAAATGTCCTCATTATTTGTTTAGATTCATTTTTGTTAAAGTTTTATGTAAAAATTTGTTTATGTAATAATCCTTACCACACATGCTGTTACGATTAAATGTCAATGTTCCTGCAGCAGATTGTACCTGTCTTCCTCCCTTTGGACCCCATTCCACAAAGGGTACAGCTTCATCTATGTCATATCCACTTGTCCAGGTAACTGTCATCTGTCATCGATGAAAAAATTTAGAATGGTTGGTAAAAAAGTAATATATCTTGTCAACAGATTTATTAAAAACTAATATTTTAGTATTGGCTCTACCTTTGTATCTTGGGCCTGCTTATCAATTAAAACATATGATTAGGATAAGTTAGATTAGTGGTATATAATTAAACTTACTTCATTCCAAGACTTCCCTTGAGCAAGGCGTGGATACACAGGTGCTTTAGGATTTGCAAATGCGATGAAGTTCGAAACTGCCACAATTTTGGGCTGCAATGCTCAATCATATTAGTACTTGTTAACTAAAGTTGAAAAACGATTATATCATACTAACTGCTTCATCTAAGCGAAGAAGAAATAAAACATTGACATTGCAAATTTAGCAACAGAAAAAAAAATTATATCTGGTCTTACATTGGACAGTCCACCTGAAAATAGTGCAAAGGAGAAATCTGCACGTTGATTGATCAGTTGGAACTTCAAAGTAGCTTTTCCTGTCTTTTTATATTTAGGATTGGAGTCGTTGGCATACTTATACTGTTACAAATTATAGTCAAATTATTAGTATTAAGAAACATGAAAAATTCATGATTGTTTTGTTGTTCATTCATATGCACGTTATATGAGATGAGTTGCATTTACCTTTATTGGGGTTGAGCATATATATGGAGTCTCTTCCTTGCCGGTGCCACTGGGGATTGGTGGACATGTTGATGAACTATATGATATGAAAAATAGTTGGTTTTTCAGAATAATAGTGAGATATTTTTGAGTTTCAATTTTAGCTAGCATTTTTTCATATGTATAAATTAGTAACCAGAGTAAATTTTAATAGTGAGATAGAAGAGTAAAAATGAAATGTTACTTTAAGTTTCCAGGAGAAAAAACTCCAACCCAGTCATCAATGGCAGGCTCAGGGGACTCAAGCTCTACTGTCACCCATTCTGTATCCTCCTCCTGCAATAATCATACAGGAATACCGTTAAGAAATTTAATGAAGTATTATTCTATTCAATGATCAATTTTCACTTTTTAATTCATTAATCTGTCTTTAGAACAGCAAAATCCTTAAAAGAAACACGATTCTATCCATTTTATAAAAAATGTTATATTTGAATTGTGGAGATTTGTAAGTAAGTGCCTATTTTTGTAACATCAAGTAATGAACTTCAAATTTCCCACTTTATTAAAAGTAATTTTTAAAAGAAACTACTAAAAGTAACTACTAAAAGTAACTTTTTATTTGAAAAACATTTAGACTTTTATTCAAATTATCACTGTCTCAAAAGTAGGGGTGGCAAACGGGCATGTCCGCCCCGTTTAGGCCCACTCCGCAAATGCCTGCAAAAAAATGGGGCGGGACGGGGCGGTCATAGTTGATGATGCGGGCTTAAAATCTATGCTCACCCTGCAAAAACGTGAGGGCGGAGCGGAGAAAGTCCACGGACACTGCACCTTTTAAGCCTAAAACTGCAAAATTTTATGTAAATGTTCGTGCCCGCAAAAGCCCGCGAAGAAAACGGGGCCGGGCGGGACGGACACATTAGAGGGTGAGAGCCTAAACCTTTGGCCAACCCCGCACTAAAGTGCGGGTAAAATGGACAATGCCCAACGGGCCGGACCCGTTTTGCCACCCCTACTCAAAAGCTCTGATAAACAAGTCCAATATGTATTAAAAACATTGGGGAATTGCTTATTCCACGTGGAAAAATACCTATAAGAAAATCCGAAAATGTACACTTGATTCTGGAAATGCATATAAATGAGTTTCTCTCCATATTTTTTTCCAAAGCTTATTTCGGAGATATATTTCCAAACTCATCTTATTAATTTATTATTATTTTAATAATTCGATGACAAATTCAGAGATTCATCTTCGGATCCCTATCAATTTATTTCTATTCAACGATGTATTTATGTAGTTAGATATATTTTGTATATAATTTTGTATTAATATTAATGATGTCAAATATATATGTTTTCAAAATTTTAAATATAGTTTGAGTTTTCAAAATATTTCTCCATTTTTCATTCTAAAACAGGTTTTGTTTATCATTTTTTCTCCATTTTTCCTGTTATGTTTTCATTTTGTTTTTGAAATTGTTTCTATGTTGAATGATTCTAAAAATGTATCTTCGGAATATTAGGATAGGGTGGTTCTGGATAGGGTGGCTCTGGAATTGCATTTTTGGAATTTTTCCTAGTACAAGATAGAAATTAGAAGGTCAGTTTTGGCCTAGAACTTGTATAAATATGAAGCTCTCATCTCATATTTTTTTTATCAAATCACATTACAGCATAATGAACATCAATTGACATGTCAGATGTGTCTACTTCAACGATGTGAAATCCTCACTTGAATTTAAGTTCAATGAGTACACCTCTCTTGTAAATCTGAAATTCATAGTGGAGAATCTCTTACGCTACTCAGAAAACTGAAAAATTGTAAAGCTCGAATACTGTTCACCCTCGATTGATAATAAAGGGAAGATTCAATTCAGAAACTTTGAACTAAAGACAGATGTAAATTTAAAGGTTATGTGAAATATATTTTTCCGTTACGAAACAAAATGTTCAATTGAGCTGGATGCGACGATTGTGAAATCGATCGAAGATATTATAAAGATGTTGAAACGTCCATTTAGATGTTGAAATGTAATGTTTGATTTATGTTAACGATTAAATATATAATGTTTCGTTTTTTTTTATGTTTTCAATGTTAATTTATCTTCAATGTGAATCTTCTTGTATATGTGTTTGTTTCTGATTCATTATATTTTATGAATTTATCTTTGTAAAGTTTACATGTACGTAATTCTGATTAAATCCAGTCAAAAATTTGGGACACGATTAAAAAACAAATGGTTTATGTGCTTAGAGTATGTTTAAAAATACATTTCTAAATTTTAAAAATACTTTTGACATTTCACGAGAATGAGGATGGAGAAAATATCCTTAATTAAACAATTCCCAGACATTATAGCCCTCCTAAACTAGAGTCCATCAAATATAATTAAAGTCTCTTTCAAAAATTGTCTAGTATGAGTCTAAATTTGAAGTTCTTAAAATAATGTATTTAACTAGAATGAATTAATCATTTTAACTCAATTTTACTAAATAATTCAAAAGGAAAACTTTTACTTCTATGTAATTAATTTTTGGCTCAAAGAAATGAGCACAAGAGTAATCTTCAAATTTAAATGGATTAAAATTATAAACCAATAAAAAATTTAAAATGTCCAATATTGAATATTATTTGATGTATACCTTTTCAGGAATCTTCTAAATTAAATTTTAGTTTAAATTTTTGAAAACCAAACTAAACAATATTCTTGTATTTAATTTTTTTTAATATATTTTAATTATTTATTAGTTTAATTTTTGTTTATTATTACATAGATTTTAAATCTGTAATATTAATTTTTAATGTATTATATGTTATATTTTATCCGTACTTCTATAATATTGATTTTAATTTAAAAATATTATAATTCAAAAAGTAGACAATTAAATTTTAAAACAAAAAGTTAAAATATTAAGTCAATACTACGTTATAGATGGAGCCAGAAATTTTATGTTGTGGGGACAACATATTAATTAATGAATTTGTAGTATAATATATTTACAATGAATAGAATTTAAAAACATAAATATATATCATATTTATTTTTAATGAAATTTATTAAAAAAATATTTAATAAAATTAAAAATTTTTATTTATGTAATCTTTTCAATTTCATTATAAAAAAAATTATCCATGTATTTTTATATATAAGGAATTGACGATGATATGAATAATTGACTATGATTTTTCATAATGATATTTTAGTATTAAAATAAAAATATGTAAAGCAAATTTTAAAAAAAAATTAGCAAAATATTGTTTTGAAATTAAATACAAAATCAATTTAACTATATTTTAATCGGACACATTTTAAATTCAAAATTAACATTTAGAATAAGGAATTAATTGAAATGCACTGACAGTGTAAAAGAATTTTACACTGTCAGTTAATTATAACCGTTGGATGTAAAGAGAAATTTGACTTTTAATTTAATAATCTGTAAAGTAACCCAAACGGATGATGGTGATGTATTGACAGTGTAAAACTTTTTACACTGTCCGTGCATAGTAATTAAACTCTTAAAATAATTAATTCACAATCATCTCAAATAGAACCCTAAATAATAATTCATATATTATATATTATGTAATCTTACATATTATTTCTAATAATAAATTCAATAGCAAAAATACTCTTTCAATTATTTGATAGATTATATTACTTAAAATAAATATTTTTTATCAATTTTTTCATAGATATTAATGATATTCAAATTTTCTTGAAAATATAGTGGGGGCACATGCCCCCTTACCACCACACATGGCTCCGTCCAGTAATGTATTAAAATTGATTTTGTACCTTATTGCCAAGCAGAAATGGGGAAGCTGTAATGGAAGCAGAAGTGTGGAGTGCAAGAATAGTTTTGTGAATAGCAATCTTTGACAATGGCTACTCTCCAATATCACCCAAACCTATTGATCGTACCTGGATCAGACAGTTACAAGTGGCCAACGACGTTCGTTGAGCTCCGGCTCCGGTGAGGTTGAAGGACGGCGGGGGGGGGGGGGGGGGGGGGGGTACCTGCAAGGTACTCCGACGCTCAAGTTAGGGAGTGCACAGAGTAACAGCAAATACAAAGAGTGAGAAAAAAATGACTTAACCTGACCCTCTCAAGTGAGAGGGTATTTATAGAGAACCCCCAGCGCGGGGCCAACGGTTACTTGCATTGGGCTGGATTGTCAGGCCCAATCCAAGTAACTGCCAGGGCTTACGTGGCGTAGTGAAGGCCAGCGCGTGGTCTTCGCCCTGGGGTAACCGCTCCTAGATTTCCGGGACTAGGGCAGACCGAATCCTTCGGGAGTGGAGTGGTTACTTGGAACGTGTCTACGTGGTACGGACCGTTAGACACTCCTCGCTGGGGAGGAGCCTTCTGTGTCGAGGACCCGTCAAACCGTACGACGGACATGGCCTCGCGGGGAGGAGTCATGTCTGTCGAGGAGTGACGTCTGGCATACTCGCAGGGAGAAGCTGGTATGTCGGGGATGTACCTATCCGCCGGGGGTGCAAGGTCCTCCTGCCCTGTTGGCCCAAGTGCCCGACACTATGAAGTGCTCGGGGGAAACGTGGGTATGCTTGCAGCAGTCAAGTGCCCCGCAGAGGGGTCTTATTGGGCCTCCCCATTCTATATGGGTTGGGCCTGCTCGACTGTTGGCAGCCTTGGCCCAGCCCAGAACAGGAGCCCCCCAAGTCGTTGCTCTGAGGTGGCAGAGTGATGACTTAAGGGTTATTGTATGTCGAGGATACGCTAAGAGAGGAGCCGAGGAGGTCGATATCCTATGCGAAATTCCTTCGGCCGGATGAGCGTCGGGCGTCGGACAGATGTGTCTGGTCGTATGGTCGGGGAGATGAAGGGTTTCGGATTCGAAGCGTTGGGGAAAATCGAAACGACACGCGTGGGGAGACGGGTGGCTGCATGCGTGCCACGTGTCGCCTGCCATCATTACCTAGGGAGGCTAGGACGGCTGGCTAGGGTAGCGCACTCGAGTGCCCTACGCCCCTCGGGTCTTGCGAGAACCGCTTATAAAAGCCGCTCCCCTCGCTCATTCTTCACTTTTCCGCTTCTCTCTCAAGAAACTTTCTCCCTCTCTCTCTAACCTCTTCCGCCGTAGCTCGCCGCCGTCCACCGCCGGGCACTCTCTGTCGGAAGCATTTCCTCCGCTAGGACCGCCGTTCGCTGCCGTACCACAGCCGGAAACCTCCGTGCCGGAACCCTACACCGTCGCTTACCAGGTATTTGCTCCAAACCGGACCTTTATTTTGCGTTTTTCTTCGATTTTAACTAGTGTAGGGCGTTTCCTTGGTGAATTGATGATATTCCCATGAGAAACGAAGGGATTCCCGGCGAATACGGCGGGAATCTTTAGTTGTGGAGAGAGGGAGTGCGAAGATTCTTGATGAATGTCTCGGGGATCAGGGACGAACACGTCGGGGATCCGTTGAATGTCTCGGGGTCCTTGATAATCAGTATATTTGTTAGTGTCGCGGGGACACGGGGCAGAACCTTCCGGGGAGACGATGAGTTCCCCGGTGGGCAAGTTGATCCTCGGCCGATCTCGTCGGGGAGTTGAGAAAGCCTTGCCCCTTCTTCGCCCGTTCGCTTGAACAGCGGTGGAGGGGTGAATTTGATACGACCAATCGAATTCACCGTTTCCTTCTGCTTTTCAGGTAAATGGACGATTTGGCTGCAGAGGTGGCCGCAGGATATTTCGAGGAAAACGACGACGACCAGCCTGACTTCCCCATGGCTCACATGGCCTTTGCGCAGGAGAGGCCGCTCGAGGACTGGGTCTGTAGCGAAGCCCTTGAGATGTCGTCCATCTTCGTGTACCCAGATGTGGGCGATGCTTTTTGTACCGTCGAACACAGACTAATCGGAAGTGGTCAATCCTGGAAGGTTTTTTGTCCCGAGGAGCATCACCGGATATGCTCCCCTTACCGGGGAATGCGGGTCCCCTTATACGAGTTTATGTTCGAGAAGGCGGGGTGGAGGCTGCCTTTCACGGATTTTCAGGAAGGGATCTTTGACTGGTTGAAGTTGGCCCCTTCGCAGATTCACCCGAACTCGCTGGCCTTCATCCGGGCCTTCGAGCTCGTATGCAAATATTTGGAGATCGTGCCGACCGTTCGCCTTTTCTTCCGCATATTCCACCTCCAACGGTCGTCGGTCGGAGGTCGACACGGCTGGGTGTCCTTCAAGCAGAGCAAGGCGTTGTTTCACACTTACTTGGATTCCATCCGGGATTTCAAGTTCCGCTATTTCTATGTGAAGCCGGTCACCCTCGAGGCGATATATTCATTGTACCGGAAAGTCACCCGCGAGGTCGACGGCCGTTCCGAGGAGGTGCTGGTGCCAAAGTTTCCTCTGTACTGGACGGAGGAACACTTCAAGAAGGGAGTTGACAAATATAAAACGAAACCTGTTCAGATGGAGGCCTACGAGCGGGAAGCCTACGATAAAATCATAGCTTTCGTTGACAGTTTTACCGAAGCTCGAGATGAGACGCTGGACGGCCAGCCTATAATAGGTGCAGATGGGCAGGTGAAGAAAGAACGTCGCCTGATAAACACCCGCGTTCTGCTCGAGACCTTCTCCGACGAGGAGGCCATCGAATTGTTAGGTGGTGAAAACGTCCTCACTCTAGGTCTTCCTCGTATCTGTGTTTCTCGCTTTACTAACACTTTCTTTCCTTTTGCAGGGACAATGGCCGGAGCCGAGGAGAGGTTGAAGAAACTGAAAGCGAAGAGGGCCCGGGAAGCGCAGGCCCGGGAAGAGGCGTCGCGCTCCAAAGATCAGGAAGTTGTCCCTTCTGGGGCCCCGCACGAGGGTGTTTCCACGGCCGCTGCCCCCGAAGGATCCACTCAGTCTCAGCCTGCTGCCGCTGTGTCGGGGACCTCAGGTGACCGCACAACTCCTGCGGGAAGCCAATCCCCGGCTACCCAAGGGACTCCGAAGAGGCAACGCGTTGCGGAGGTCGTCGACCTGGGTGGTGAAGACAGTCCCCCGGTTCCTTCCAGCTTTGACCTTCCCCCCTGCCATCAAAAACCTCACTTCTTCTCCGAGGTCACTTACCCTCGCACCCTTCCCTCCGAGATCCAAACCGTGCTGGGGACCGCTACTGAAGTCAGGAGGAAGATGCTTTTTGAGGACCTGTCGGCCGTCATGCGTATCTGCTCGACTGCCATCATTCTAAATGACGAGACCCGCCCTGCTGCTGAACTGGCCCGCCTGCAGGAGGCGCTGGATACCTTGGGCGCTGAGATGCTCGGTATGCGCAAGGAACTAAAAAAGTGCCGAGATCTGAACAAAGAGCAAAGCAAGCAGCAGCAGTTGGTCGAGGCCAAGCTTAAGGAAGCCGAGGAGACAAAGAAAGGCCACCTTGTCCGAATCGCTGAGCTGGAGTTGGAGGAGAAGCGGCTCAAGGTAAGGATTGCCGAGTTGGAAGATGCGGTGCGGCCAGCCGAAGGGGAAACTGAGGAGGACAAGCTCCTAACCACTCGTGCGGCGTTTGTGGCGCAACTTCGGAAGCTTGAGCAGGATCTCCGAGTGTCCGAGGATGATTCTATCGAAACCGCGGGTATAGGGTTCCGCAGTGCAGTGGCGCAGCTTCGGGTTCTCAACCCCGACCTCGTCATTGAAGGGATTGACCCCGACGCTGAGGTGGTGGATGGCCAGATCGTGTATCCTTTGCGGGAGAATGACATTCATGCGCACGAGGAGCCTGACGGGACCGCAGCTGAGTAGGTTTTTATCTTTGTTTTGGTCGGCCTGCGAGACGTTTTGTTTCGCCCGGCTTGTGGGCTTAGTTGATGTATTTTTTGCACAATGGTTATTTTTGCCCGGCTTATGGGCTCATATTTGTAACTTTTTTGGACCAAGGGTTTTGCTCGCTATCCGTACTTTATAATATATCTTTGTTAATTTTCCTTGTGTGTGATGTGGTGTTTGTTATACTTTATTTTTGCCTAAGTAGTAAGGCTATGGGATTTGCTCGACCTTGATAGTCCCTGACCGCGTGGAGAGCAGGTCGGGCGGCCGGAAGCGTATTCCGACCTTCAGCGAGGCTAAGAGTTCGATTGAGGTCCTAGCTTCGTGGCATGAACTTCCCATCGCGAGCTGGGGTTATGCCTGGTTGGTACGACGACGGTGGGCCTCGGTCGAGGTATCCCCGCCGGATCAGAGGTCCTCGCGCACACACAACGCGGTCCCTGATCGTCGTGTTCTTATAGGGGTGTCGCGGTGCTAGTTAGCCGCGGGCAGTGTTTAACTGTAATATTGTTTTAGATTTTCAGCGCTCCACGGTCGAGCAAGTTCTTCCCCGTGCAGGTTTTCGAGGAAGTAGGCTCCTGTCCCCGTTTTTCCGCGGACGCGGTACGGGCCCTCCCAGTTCGCGGCGAGTTTGCCTTCTCGCGAGTCCTTCTGGTTCCTGCGTAGGACGAGGGTGCCTACTTGAAACTCGCGTTTGATAACTTTGTCGTTATAACGTAGTGTTATTTTTTGTTTAAGTGACGCCTCTCGGAGGGATGCGCCCGAGCGTGTTTCCTCGACGAAGTCGAGTTCTTCCCTCAAGGCTTCCTCGTTCGCGTCCCCGTCGAGGGGGGTTTCTGTCCTCCTCGAGGGTTCCCTGATCTCCACGGGGATTACTGCCTCCATTCCATATGTCAAACGGAAAGGGGTCTCCCCGGTCGTAGAGTGTGGGGTTGTCCGGTAGGCCCAGAGGACGCTGTGTAGCTCCTCGACCCACCGTTGTTTGGCGTCGCCCAGTCGCCGTCTTAATCCGCGAAGGATCACTCTATTCGCCGCCTCGGCCTGCCCGTTCGTTTGAGGGTGTTCGACCGACGTGAAGTGCTCCTTCGTGCCTAGTTTTGCGACGAAGTCTTGGAAGTTCCTGTCGGTGAACTGGGTTTCGTTGTCGGTGACAATGGCTTGGGGCACTCCGAACCGGGCGAGGACGTTTCGTTTGTAGAAACGTAGTATGTTGAAGGCAGTGATTTTGGCCAATGCTTCTGCTTCAATCCACTTCGTGAAATAATCCACCCCGACGATGAGGTATTTGTTTTGGTATGATCCTTGGACGAAAGGTCCGAGGATGTCCATCCCCCACCATGCGAACGACCATGGGGAGGATAGCGAGGTGAGCTCGCTGGGAGGAGCGAGGTGCATGTCCCCGTGTCGTTGGCATCTATCACACTTCTTGACGTGCTCCTTGGCGTCCTGTTGCATGGCGGGCCAGTAATATCCTGCCCGGAGTGCTTTACGGGCTAGCGATCGCCCGCCGAGGTGCTGTGCATTGATTCCCTCATGGATTTCCTGGAGTATGCCGGGGACCTTGGTCTCCTCGACGCATCTGAGGAGGGGAATAGAGAACCCTCGGCGGTACAGTTTGTCCTCGACTATGGCGTACGAGCATGCCCGCCTCTTGACCATTCATGCCTCTTTGGGATCGTCGGGCAGTTTGCCTGTCGTAAGGTATTCGTATACCGGGGTCATCCAGCAGTTGCTGTCCCCTATGGCGTTGATGTCCGACACCATGCCTGGTTTATCAATGCTTGGGCGGGAAAACACCTCTTGTATGACGGACCTGTTCCCGCCTTTCTTTTTAGTGCTCGCCAATTTTGACAGGACATCCGCTCGAGCATTATGCTCCCGGGGAATGTGAGTCACGAGGTGAACTTTTTCATCTTCTCTTTTACTAAGGCCAAGTATTCGATGAGGCTGTCGTTTTTGGCTTGGTACTCTCCTCGGACTTGTGAGGCCACGAGCTGAGAATCGGTGAAGAGTTTGACCTCTTTGGCGCCAAGGTCCTCGGCCAGTCGGAGTCCTGCGAGGAAGGCCTCGTATTCGGCTTGGTTGTTCGAAGTCGGGAAGGACAGTTCGAGGGACACCTCGATAAGGATGCCTTCCTCGTTCTCGAGGATGATTCCCGCCCCGCTCCCCTTCGGGCTGGATGCTCCGTCGACATAGATCGTCCATTTCTGTGACCCGTTGGGCGAGGGTTCCGGGACGGTCATTTCTGCTACAAAGTCGGCCAGTACCTGTGCTTTCAGAGCTTTCCTCCCTTCATATCGGATGTCGAATTCGGCTAGCTCGAGTGACCACCTGAGCAGTCTCCCCGCCATGTCCGGTCGTCCTAGGAGCTGCCTGATGGGCTGTTCTGTCCTTACGATGACGGTATGGGCGAGGAAGTAGTGGCGTAGTCGCCTGGCCGCGGTGACGAGACCCAGTGCGACTTTCTCGATCTGCTGGTATCTGAGCTCGGGGCCTTGGAGAGCTTTGCTCGTGAAGTAAACTGGCTTCTGTCCGTCCGGGGTTTCCCGAATGAGGACGACGCTGACCGCTTCGCTCGTGATCGCGAGATATAAGAAAAGTGTTTCACCGCTCTCAGGCCGCGAGAGGACCGGGGGTTGCGACAGGACTTGTTTCAAGTGCGTGAGTGCTTGCTCGTATTCCTTGCTCCAGTCAAACTCGGCTTTTTGTCGAAGAAGTTTGAAAAAGGGGAGTGCGTATTGCACGGATTTGGCGACGAACCGTGAGAGGGCGGTGAGCATCCCGTTCAATGATTGTATTGACTTCTTCGAGTCCGGGGTAGGGAGCTCGGAGAAGGCCCTGCACTTGTCGGGGTTTGCCTCGATTCCGCGCTCCGTGAGGTAAAATCCGAGGAACTTCCCTGCCCGGACGCCGAAGGTGCATTTGTCGGGGTTAAACCTCATGCGGTACCTCCTCGCCGTGTCGAACACCTTCTTGAGGTGCGCGGCGTGGTCGACTTCCTCTGCAGACTTGACGATCATGTCGTCCATGTATACTTCGAGCATGTCGCCGATTTCAGTCCGGAAGACCTTGTTCATCATTCGTTGGTAGGTCACCCCGGCATTCTTCAGACCGAAGGGCATTACGTTGTAATAGTAGTTGCCCGACGCGGTCATGAAGGCCGTGTGTTGTTTGTCGACCTTGTCCATGGGAATTTGGTTGTACCCTGAATAGGTGTCCATGAAGGATAATAGTTTATAACCTGCAGAATTGTCGACCAGCTGGTCGATGTTAGGCAAGGGATAACAATCTTTCGGGCAAGCCCGGTTGAGATCAGTATAGTCAACGCACATTCTCCATTTTCCATTATTTTTCTTAACGAGTACAACGTTGGACAGCCATGTCGTGTATTTGGCTTCCGAAATAAAATTTGCCTCTAGGAGGTCTTTTACAGCTTTCTCAGCAGCCTCCGCTTTCTCGGGAGACTGCTTACGCCTACGTTGTGCTATGGCCCTAGCGGCTGGATCTACTGCGAGCTGGTGGCAAGCCACCTCGGGGTCGAGGCCGGGCATCTCGGATGCACTCCACGCGAAGAGGTCAGTGTTCTCCCTCAGACATGCTTTCAGCTGCTCTTTGGCTAGGTCAGGGATCTCGGTGCCGATCTTCACGTTACGATCTGGGTCGTCTCCAAGGGCCACGAGCTCGAAATCCCCGTCTGGGATGGGGCGTGCTGGGTGGAGAGGTTGCCCGTTGCTTTCCGCCTGGTGGCCGTGGTCTTCGACTCTGTCTTCATCGGGCTCGCCGGAGAACCTGCTGTCGAGGTCGACCGCGTTGACGCGCGAGAGAGGTACTTGTCCAACGTCCTGGGGTGGTTTGGCCACAGCCTTAGATTTGGGACCAATGGAACTTAGACCTTTGACGGCGGCGTCGAAGCATCTCCTAGCCGCGTCGATGTCCCCATGCATCGTCACTGCCCGTCCCCTCCTCGTGTAGTACTTCATTTTGAGGTGGACCGTTGACGGGACCGCCGTGAGTTCAGCAAGGGTGGTCCTTCCGAGGATGCAGTTGTAAAGGGATGGGCATTCAACCACCAGGAAACGGATCTTCACCTGTCGGGCCGTGTCTTCGGCCCCGAACGTAACCATTAGCTCCACGTAACCCCATGGTCTTGTGGTGGTCCCATTGAACCCCTGTAGGTCTGACCCGACGTACGGGGTCAAATGCCTCTCGTCCAACTGAAGGGTCCCAAACAGATGGGAATACATGATGTCGACCGAGATCCCCTGGTCGACTAGGATTCTTCGGACGTCAAAGTTCGCCATTTGGCCCCTGACCAGGAGGGGAATAGTGGCGCTTGGTGCTCCCCCGGGGAGTTCCTCTAGGTAGAAGGTGATGGGGTTGGAGTTTCCCCGCACTTTCTCGAGGGTGGTCGCCTTGGACGATGTCGCGGATTCCAGCTCGTCAAACTTCCGTTTGATCGACCCAACCGATATTTTCCCGGGGTCGCCTCCGGAGATAACCATTGCTTTGGGGAAGCCTTCCCAGGTACTACGGGCCGTGACGGGGCCCTCGTCGGGGAAAGTCGCCCACATGTTGCGGATTGCCTCTTCGCCCTCGATGATTGGGGGGATGAAGAAGTCCTCGGGTCGAGTGACACTGAGGGCGACCTGAAGCTGGCTGTCGCCGGGAGGGGGTGTTGCCTCCTCGATGTTCTGTGATTCCTTTGAACTGGGACGAGGAGGGTCATTCTGTTGGGCGTACTTCTTCAAGTGCCCTTCTTTGATGAGAATCTCAATGGCATCCTTGAGGTGGATGCAATCTTCGGTGACGTGCCCGTGGCTTCTGTGGAACCTGCAGTACTTAGATTTATCAACGTTTGGTTTGGGAGTCGCGGGCTTCGGGAATCGAACTCCTCCTTTCACAAACTCGGAATTCTGGCAGTCTGAGAGGATCCGAGACCGGGAAGTGTTGAGCGGCGTGTACTCCGTGAATCGGCCAGCTGGCCCGCGCTGTTCCCGGGGATCTCGATTGCGGTTTTCCTTCTTCTTTTCTCCTCCCCGTCGGGGAGAAGCGTCATCGTCTTTGTGGCCGCGGGGGCCTTCTCTGCGTCTTGTCTCAAGAGCGATCTGGGTTGCTTCCGTCTCTTCGAGCTCGATGTACTTCTGAGCTCGAGCGAGAAGGTCCTCGAGACGTCGGGGTCTTCGGAGGCCAATGGATTTGGCAAAGTCTGACCCGGCGCGTAGTCCGTGAATAATTAAGTATTTCTTCATGTCGTCGGTCGTGTGGACCTCGACGGCTTCCTTGTTAAACCTCTCAATGTAATTTCGGAGGGATTCGTTCCTCCCTTGGAAGATTTTTTCTAGGGAAGCCTCTGTCTTTGGGTGTCGACGAGATGCGGTGAAGTGTTTGGTGAAGCGTTGTTTCAGCTGCTTCCACGACGTGATCGAACCGGGTTCCAGACCCTTGTACCACGTCATGGCTCCCTTCCGCAAGGTAGTGGGGAACAGCCTGCACCTGATGGCTCCCCTGACGTTTCTGAAGTCGAGCATCGCTTTGAAATTCTCCACGTGGTCGTCGGGGTCGGTCAGCCCGTCATAGGTCCCCAAGTGTGGAGGTTTCTCCATGCCTGGAGGGATTGGGGCGTCCATGATTTCCCACGACAAGGGGGTCCTTTGGTCCTCGTCATCGCTATCAGCCGGGGATCTCGAAGGTGATCGATGGTGCCGTGGAGGAGAGTTCCTCGAACGGTTCTTTGGTCTCTCTTCGGTCTGCTTGGACTTCTTGGAGGTGGTGAAGGCCCTGGGTTCCTTCGGAGGCGGGGAACGAGGGCGTTTCTGGGTGATTGCCGGCTGGGTGCGCTCGAGACGCGGTCGACGAACCTGGCGTACGGGCGACGGTGTCCGGGAATCTTCGGAAGGGGTCCTTCGCGGGGAAGGAGAGTGGCGAGGTGACTGGGGGCGACGATGTCTTCGCGGGGAAGATCGTCGTGCCCGTCCCTGCTCTAAGGCTTTAATTCTGGTGTTCTGCTGCGCGATCAGCTGATTGGTCTGGTTGATCAACGCAAATAGGGCCACGGTGCTTGGGTCCGCGTTGGGCGGCGGAGCAACGGGCTGGAGAGTGGTTTGCTGGTCGTCCGTGCGGACGACGTTGATAGTCGCATCCTGGGAGTCCGGAGAGGCGGTCTGTCCGTCTCTTATGTCGCCTTCGTCGCCGTGGAGGATGATGGCGTCCCCACGGTGGTTCCCGTTCTCCAGTTGCGCGAGCACGGTGTCCAGAGCCTGGTTGACGGTCGGATTGGCCATGTCGGTGATGAATAGAGGAAGCTTTGGTTTATCGAGGAGAAAACGGGGAAGCTTATAGTTCTTCCCACAGACGGCGCCACTGATCGTACCTGGATCAGACAGTTACAAGTGGCCAACGAGGTCCGTTGAGCTCCGGCTCCGGTGAGGTTGAAGGACGGCGGGGGGGGGGGGGGGGGGGGGGGGAGGGGGTGTACCTGCAAGGTACTCCGACGCTCAAGTTAGGGAGTGCACAGAGTAACAGCAAATACAAAGAGTGAGAAAAAAATGACTTAACCTGACCCTCTCAAGTGAGAGGGTATTTATAGAGAACCCCCAGCGCGGGGCCAACGGTTACTTGCATTGGGCTGGATTGTCAGGCCCAATCCAAGTAACTGCTAGGGCTTACGTGGCGTAGTGAAGACCAGCGCGTGGTCTTCGCCCTGGGGTAACCGCTCCTAGATTTCTGGGACTAGGGCAGACCGAATCCTTCGGGAGTGGAGTGGTTACTTGGAACGTGTCTACGTGGTACGGACCGTTAGACACTCCTCGCTGGGGAGGAGCCTTATGTGTCGAGGACCCGTCAAACCGTACGACGGACATGGCCTCGCGGGGAGGAGTCATGTCTGTCGAGGAGTGACGTCTGGCATACTCGCGGGGAGAAGCTGGTATGTCGGGGATGTACCTATCCGCCGGGGGTGCGAGGTCCTCCTGCCCTGTTGGCCCAAGTGCCCGACACTGTGAAGTGCTCGGGGGAAACGTGGGTATGCTTGCAGCAGTCAAGTGCCCCGCAGAGAGGTCTTATTGGGCCTCCCCATTCTATATGGGTTGGGCCTGCTCGACTGTTGGCAGCCTCGGCCCAGTCCAGAACACCTATCTTCAAGTTGATGAAGAAGAAGCAAAATGTTACCAAAATCATCTTTAACTTGAAACAGTTATTACCGGCACCACCTTCCATTTCCAAAGTTATCTCTCTCAAAATATGCAGAGGCTCTTGACTTTTATAACTATAGGAGGGAAGGAATATATATAGAGAAAAACTTGGTAACCATAAGGGATATCGGGATTGTTGTTAATTAATAATGGTCCATATTCACTATATAAAAACTAAGAGTATTAATCTTAATCTTAATATATGTTTTTTTTATGCACCACATGAATTTTTAAAAATATATATATATTTTTAAAGATTTATTTTCGAACGTATCTCTTATACATTTAATAAATACCAATCTAAGTGACGTCCTTTATTTTTATTTTGAAGTTGTATTTCCGGAACGTTTTAAAAATAGCTTAATTATTTACTATTACAGTTTAGTAGAAATTTTGGAGTTACATCTCCGAAAATATGGATGAGATTTTGAAATTTTGTTGTCATCTTTGCATCTCAAATATTTTCGGAGATGCATCTTCGGAATAATCTGATAAAATAAACAGCTGCATGATCACATAACCATTGTTGTCATTGTTGTTTTTCAGCCAAACCCTTCACCAAAAAAATCATCCATTCTCAATCCATTTTTCACTCCAAGTCTCCATTCTTTTGGTTTATCACATCATAGGGAGGAAAAGAAGATAGAATTTTAGGTAAAAATCCTTCATTTTCCACTGCATGGCTCGCATTAATCAAGCTTTTTTTCTGAAAAAAGAGCGCTGTGTCCGAAAATGTATCTTCGGAACGAGTATGAACTTGTCCAGAGATGCATCTCCGGAAGTTGTTTGTGTTTATTTTTCAAACCTGTTTTCAGCAGTGACGCTTATATACTATTATGGTTTTAATTGTTTTCATTAGATATGGTGCACCCCGATGTTTTGACCGAATGGGAAGTGATACTAGAGAGATTTTTGAAAGCCGATGACAATATGAAACTCCACATCAAAGAACAATTGAGGAAGACTGCCTATCCAGAAACCACCGACATGAAACTGTCCTCTTAACCGGTAAAAACAAAAGGTGCTATGAAGAAAACAAAGCTTACACCGAATGACAATTCGACTACATGGTCTCCTTCATATTTTGAACATGTTGACAAAGTTTTTCCCGACTCACCAACTCCAAAATCTCAAAAAAGTGTTGTCAAAGGAGCTCAAATTAGCAAACCACTTCCTATGCCACCTCCACCAAAGATTCCATTTATCGATGAGATGCCGATTTTTATACACAAATACATGGAGCAGATCGTCAATGTCGATGGGGATGGTAATTGTAATTATCGAGAAGTTTCGGCTTTACTCGGTAAAGGAGAAGAAAATCATACACTTGTCTGCCATCAACTTATCTAAGAGTTGAAGACGCATAAAGAATTATACACACGGTTGTACGGAAAGAAAGAAAAATTCGATGAAGTTTATGAGTGCCTTGTTTCTTGCCTTAGCGGTACAACACCGAAGGAAAAATGGATGTGCTTCCCTAAAATGGGTCACCTAATAGCATGTGCGTATGATATAGTGTGTGTTGATCTGACACGAAACGGCTTTTTCGGAAACCTTTTTCCCACTGCGCACTGCCCCACCTCAAAATCCAAATGATCGTATCATGTGTATTAGATGGATTTCAAAATCAAGTCATTTTGTTCAAGTTTACTTGAAACCGGGATGCCTTATACTACTTACATCATCGGAGTGGACGACTCATTCAACCACAAAACCTAGACTTGACCAGATCATTTTATGGAAAGGATGCAAGAATTCGAGAAATTGAACAACATTGAAAAAGAATCAGATGCACAAAAGTTCAAGGGGGTGCCGCCTATAGATTTAGCCGGTGACATGTTTTTATTCGTTTTAATTTCTTGTTTAATTGGACAAATAAACGTATGTAATTGTGTCTCAATATAAATGAAGTGCAATATATTCACCTATTGTTCATATTATGTCTTATTGCATTTTTTATTTTCCCCATATCAATATTTGTTCTTTTACAAATGAAAAAATAGGTTATGTTTTAGGGTTCTGTTTTGAAACTGGTTTAGGAGAATTTCCAGAGATGCGTCTCCGAAATAAGATAATAGGGTGCAATTCCGAAGATATATCTCCGAAATCAGCATACCAGTTATTGAGTGGTCTATATTGATCTATGGATTATATGAATTAAGGTGCTCTTATGTTATATTTCACACAAACTGAAAATGTTTCAAATGTCACAAATAAACATCAATTGGTATGTCACAAATGTCTCCTTCTCCAGCTTTACACCCGGGCGAACGTTTAAGCTCACCGATTTCACCTCTCTTAAAGAAATCAAAGAAAAAATCCACCATCTCCTACCATACAGAGACAATCGAAAGATTGTGAAGCTCGAGTATCGTTCACCGTCAATTGACGACAGAGGAGAGATTGAGTTCAACAAATTTGAGCTCAAGACGCAAGCAGATGTAAGGCCTATGTGGAATACGTATTTCCGTTTCGAAACAAAAGTTTCGGTCGAGTTGGAAGTGACGATTTCAAGATCGGTCGAAGATATTGTGAAGATGTTGAAGCGTGCACCTGGATATTGAAGTGTAATGTTGCATTTTATGTTGAAATCATCTATGTAAAGCTTATTTTATGTTATGAATGTTAATTTCATTTGGAAAATTACTTGGTATTGACTCTGCTACTGATGTGTGTGTTAGGAAAATGTAACTACAGAAATATTCTGAAGATGCATCTCCGGAATAAAGTAAACAAAAAAAGGGCATAACTCAGAATGACCTTTGTTGAGTGTGTGTTGGGGTGCGTTTGGAGATGCATCTCCAGAAACAGAGGGCATTTTGGAAATTTGTGTGGTGCATAAGAAACATATAGGGTGCGTTAATAAATCCTCAAAACTAATTGAGATTGATGAAAATAGTTGAAGTTTCTCTTCACATACCCAGATTGTTAACCGTTAGTTTGTTATTGCATTCAAGCACTCAGGATAACTATAGTCGTTGGATTGAAATTGAATGGCCAAGATTTTAAATTTTCTATTTTTTTATATTTAAAACAGATTAAAATTTGTCTTATTTTATCCAATGACTATCGTCCTAATTGCATGAATGAGATAAAAATATGATTACATATAATTCAATTTTTTGTTCACAAGCTATAAAATTTGAGTTTAATTATATAGTTATTTACCTTTCTTCCTTGATTATAATATTAATTAGAGGATCAAAATCCTCGTCTACCATGGAACCATTTCTTATTCTGTGGGTTTGTCTATCATCGTCTACAGAAACAAATCATAACAAACCTAAGCCAGAAGTAATGAATCCCTCTAAAACTTTTGCCCAGGCTCTCAATGGGGTTTACGTCATCCCAATATCCTAAATACCTCAACCGATTCTGAAAGGAGGTTGTATCTCAATCACCGTACTCGAGAAAGAATATTTAGTAGGATTGGAAGACTGTAAACACAATCTCCATGCCCGAGGAAGAATATTTAGCAGGATTGAAAGATTCTAAACACAATCTCCATGGAAGGATATTATGGTCAAGAGGATCGAAACCGCTTGCTACCATTAACCTTCGTTCGAAACTCTCCGCCCTGTGGACCAATATGAGAAAATGGGGGTGTCATCTCTCTCGGTAAGGCTTTTACGAATTCTCATTTTTGTCTCTTAAAGATGTAAGAAGAGTCATAGCTTCAGGTTCTTGGAAAGTTTTCCCAAAGATTTTTAAAACTATTTCCTTGGTATAAAGATTTCATACCTAGTATTCAACAAAACAACACAGCCTACGTTTAGGTTCATTTCTATGGTCTAGCTCAGGAATACTGTTGGACAAAAATCTTGTTCGCTATTGCAAGTAGCATACGCACTCCCATTTGTCTGATGTAGCTTCCACCAAACCTATGATTAATAGAACCTTTGGACATTGTTTAGGGTCTTAGTGGACATGGATGTCTCTTGTGAAATTAGGTATAACATTCTTGTAGAGAGACAATGTTTTGCTTTATTCAGTGAATTGGAATATGAAAATCTACCCCACTTTTACATGGGCTGCAAAAAATCAGGGCTTTCTTTTGAAACTTGTAATTTTTCAAAACACGAAGAGACTAAACCTCCTGAAAAATCCAAACCTCAAGTTAGAAAAATATTTGTCCCCAAAAACAAACAAAAGGACCAGACAGAAAACCCCTTAACTGACTTAGAGCAACCTCTCCCTCCAATGGACACCCCTAAAGCTTTAAATGAGGAAATTGACAAAGGTAAGAAACCCTTAGATGTTCCTGAATCCAGCGTTATGTGCCTCCCCCCACCCATAACTGATATTCTCGATGATAATGTCCAAAATCATTCTTTGGACAACCATTCCTTCAAGGAATGTTAACCTAAACATAATTTTGACAATTCTCCAGAAATGATTAGTTCCTCCAGCTTCGAGGGATCTTTTATTGATGCCTCTGTTGATGAGCCAACCTTGAATGAGAATGTTTCGAACAAATATTTTCTTGTCAATTCCTGGGCCACTTTAGAAGGTTGGTTGGAGAATGATAATCTGGAAGATGTTTGAGAACAATTGGGCCCTACTTTTCAAATAGTTTATCAAAATCTCAAAAGAAGAAAATCAAACATCAAAATAGGATTAGATACTCAACCACATCTAAAGGTGGTATATCTAAATCTTTTTTATGATGAGCCTTTATTGGAATGTTAGGGGTTTCGCCAATGCCCCTACTAGATTGGTCCTCATGTCTTTTATTAAAAATCATAACCTTGATTTTTGTTTCTTATATGGCGAACAAATGTATGATTTTCTTCTCCTTTACCGAGTAAAAATGTTTTTTTTATAGATTGGGCTTTTGGAGGACTCGTCTATCAAACATATTGGGAAATTGTGAAAAATGATGTTATTAATGTTGTTCTTCAATTCTATAATCAGGGTTGGATTATACATAATTACAACGTTAGTGATGTTGTCCTAATTCACCAATCTAGATAAGACATCACTTTGGACAGGTTCAGACCCATAACTCTCGCTAATTTCAAGTTCAAGATTATCACCAAAATCTTGGCAGATATGTGGGCTTCCATAATGCCTCATCTCATATCCAAAGAGTAAAAAGGTTTCATTAAAGGGAGGAACATTCATGATTATACCTGTTTAGCTTCAAAGGCATTTAACATGTTGGATAGGAAAAGTTATGGAGGCAATGTTGCTTTAAAAGTTAATGTTATTAAAGCCCTTGACACCTTAAATTAGAACTTTCTCATAAAAGTTCTAAATTGTTTTGGTTTCTCTTCTAATTTTATTGGCTAGATTTCTACCATTCTCTCCTTTGCTCACCTTTCAATACTTGTTAATGGATCTCTTGAGGGCTATTTCAAATGTGCTAGGGGAGTTAGTGTAACACCCTACTTCCCGACTCGACAATTAAATAAATATACCATGTAAAACACGTATAACCTCCAAGTAGAATGCTACTCAAACAACAAACAACACATATTTGAACCAGATATTCAAAAACAACTCATTTGATAAGCAGCGGAAAATTAGAAAATAGTTGGCATAAAATCCTCAACAACCAAATTTGAAAAA
Organism: Lathyrus tuberosus; assembly: GCA_022829125.1. Lineage (NCBI taxonomy): Eukaryota > Viridiplantae > Streptophyta > Magnoliopsida > Fabales > Fabaceae > Lathyrus > Lathyrus tuberosus. The sequence goes on along the minus strand of JALAZF010000603.1, from coordinate 1,886,004 downwards.
TGGTTCAATGTTAAAAGCAATTGAAGATATAAAACATAAAATAAATAACACAACCGAGTGTACCCTGTGACACCCTCAATCTATATCCCCAAGCTATTAAAGCGGTAAATAAAATTCAAAATTTCATCAGAGTATATTTACAAACGCACGGCATAGACCGGGGGGTCACATCAATTTGAAACAAACATACAACACCTGCTCATAAAGATATGCAACAATTCAGGTAGTAATACACCCACAATTCAGAAACAGAATGAAAGCGGAAAATCCGTAACTAAATCTCATATATATATATATATATATCATAAAAGTTTGTTTGTCATACACAAAATCATACATGTACAATCCAACAGATACATATACACAATACAAAATAATCACACTCGATCACCCCGACTACCCGGTGTCACATATCAGAGCCGACCGACAAAAGAATGAAGATCTAAGCTTCACAAAAAGACCTCCAGCAACTCTAATCTGCAATGCCTCATAGAGCATTATAAAACAGCAGAAGGGTGAGAAAAACAATCATAATACAGTTGCATATAATTATATATTAACACAGAAACGCACGAGTAAAATATTCTCACCACAAATGCACCACAATCAATTACAGCACAACACAGTACACTTATCAAGTATTCCATACCAACGCACATCAGTCATACACAATACACTCATCATTGATACAATTATACATATTCCATCTCATTAATCACATTCACAATTCCATACATAATTAATCCATGATTTATGCAAATGCACAGAGATCGACACAACGACTCTATGCATATGCCATGCGGTACCGACTTCCAATATTTCTCATCACTAGTTCACTCAGGAACTCTGCTGGAACCATCGCTCGTTACTTAGTGTAACTCCCCGTCAGGCATACGATATTCCCCGTCGCTCACACCCCACACGGGCACACGACGTTTACGGATCGCTCACACCCCACACGGGCACACGATCCGATCGCTCACACCCCACACGGGCACACGATCGTCTATAATCATCGCTCACACCCCACATGGGCACACGACGTTATAGCGGATTCCCTCTGGAACCAAACCGTCGCTCACACCCCACATGGGCACACGACATTACAAGAATGCATATCATGATGCTTGGCATACAATGACTCATGACATTTAAAATGCATACATATATGCACTCATCTCAATCAACAAAATCATGCTTTACACTCAAGCCCAAAACAATGCATTTAATTGCCATACGGCCACAAACCATCGTCACGACATTCAAACACATGCATCTAACATATATCACAAGCAAATCGTATGATAACCCATCAATTACACCCAATTAACCGGCAAAAGTCGACTACAATACCACACATTTTCTAATCCCCGACATAATTTAATCGGCCAACAATCTCAAAACCATCCTCATAAAAAAGAACATTTTATAAGCTTTCTAACGCATCAAACCACGCCTCAAACCGAACCACAGATCAAAAGTTATGCAGAAAACAAAACTACACAAACAGCCCTGTTCGCTAGGTGAACCCTCTAGCGAGCATTCGCTACCACCTTCGCTAGGCGAATGTCCAGCGAACCCACTACCAGCTAGAAAACAGACACAAAGTTCGCTAGGCGAACCCCTTGGCGAACCAAGGCAGCAACCACCAGAGCCAAAAACATACAAAGTTCGCTAGGCGAACAACTCAGCGAACCTTTGCTGACCTTGCCTAACTGGTTCGCTAGGCGAACTCACGAAAACATCACTCGCTACCTGCTTCGCCCCAGGTTCGCTAGGCGAACCAAGGAAAACTCAGAATTTCTCAGCGCTGTGTGGAAACCCAAAATGATATTTTCTACTACCAAAACATTTCCAAAACATCATATATCAGTCAGAACTCAATACAATCATGGCAACAAGCATTCTACCACATTTACGTCGATTTCCAACTGCGAAAGTATCGATTTCTCACAAAATTTTCATTTTCAACCTAGAATTCCAAAGCTATGTAAAACAAGAAACATACAAGTAAACACATACATAATCATACACAAATATAGTATAATCGAGTTTCGCACCCTTACCCGATTTAATCGTGTTTAATAAAGTCGGGAGATTGGTTTCTTCTTTTCTCTCTTTTTCTTCTCTTCTTCTTTCTCTCTACTTTTCTTCTTCCCTTTTTCTTTCTCCTTACTATTTCTCTCTCTTTCTATTCTATCATATTCCAAACTTAACAAAATAAACCAAAATGCCCAAAATACCCCTACACTCAAATATCTCGCAAACGCTCCCAAAACGCGATAAAATATAATCACGATGAAAAATAACATATTTTCACATAAAAGTCAGAAAATAAAATAATATAATAATAAAATAATCAAAACGACTAAATTAATTAAAAGACCAAATTGACAAAACTGACTGGACTGACTGGGGCGTTACATACCCTCGTGTTACATATCAGAGCGACTCCCACTATAAGACTCGATCGACAAGTAACTAAATAGGCACAACACCGTCCTCAACCTCAAACTCCTACTCAGGTACCTGATTATTTATATTCTAGAGAATCACAGACGCAACAACACAAAAAAGGGGGTGAGAATACATTCAAATAATAAATGGTGCATAAAACAATCAGGATAGGTTCACACACTATGGATTCATACACATATCAAATATGCACCTAAATATCATATATTCACATCTCACCTACATCACAGTCAAACTAACACAATCATATAAGAGTATTAATCAATACACAAGCATCTCATTTGCACAATCATTATATAATTCAATGCAACAATTGACTCAACTCTTTCTCGCCATAGTCCACACTCTGAACCAGACTCATAACTCAACTCTATATGTGTGCGGTATTGACTCAACACTTGGTTCTTCATACAAACCGCGTTCCAATCAAATGCGAACCTCGAGCCCCCACTATAAGCTACAAACCTCAACCAGTCTATATCTACCCTTCCTACAATACGAGTAGTTCTCACTCCGAATCACTCGCCCCATCAACCATCAACAAACATGTATAATAATTCACGCAATTATATATATATATTACATAATCTATATTCACACATTAAACATACATTTATACAAAAAATCACCTCATAATACACTACTATGAGGTAGCTCTGCACGTTAGCTCTCTAACGCTTCAAACGACACTCCATTTGGACTCACGGAAACAAAGTTATGGCCAAAATTGTTGTGGGAATAAATCATGGTTCAGTTTCAAAAAAATTTCCAAAACTACATAGTATAAATCGATTGACATTGACATTAAGTCTCTTTGCTCACTGGCTTCTTAAAATTCGTTTTAAAACTCCATGCAATCGATTAATTCAACCAAATAATCGATTGTCATCTAATTTTTTTCTAAAAGCACACACATGCAATCGATTGACATCAATCAACTGACATAGTGAAAATTTCCAAATTAACAAGCATGCAATCGATTGACATAATTTTTCCAAAAAAATCCAATTTTCACAGCAATGCTCATATTCCTCATCATCGACCTCTCATACCCCAAACCAGTTTCCATTATAACATTCAAAACACAACAAACTCACATTCTAACATGACCAACACATCAATTACCCCTAGTTTATCATTAATTCATAGTTTTTATCATGAATTAATTAATTATAATCATGCCCTAAAATCCCAAACTTCAACACAACTTCATCATACAATCAATTAATTCATGAACACACAAAAACACAACAACAAACACAATTTATCACATCAATTCATGGTGAAAATAGAATCATAACATCATCCATCATATTCATATCAAGCAATGGAGAAAAATAAAACCTTATTGGAGGTTAAGGGAAACCTCTATACCCTTTTATGATATAGGCACCCTTAATCGAATAATATTTCTCCTTACCTTGTAATTCCAACAAAATCAACAAAAGCAACCTTCAATGGTCTTCTCATCCAAGCCCTAGCTCTCCATTCTTGTTTCTCTATTCCACTCTTCTATTTCACGTATTAACAAAAAGGCTTAAAAATCTAATTCTCTAATTTCCTGAATATATAATATTCTAATAATTCTTTTTAATTAACCTTTGGCCCAACTAACATTCAGTTTCCCTCCACTTACGACATACTTCCCTTAATTCACAAAATTGGCTCATCTCCTCATTTTTTTATACCAAATTATAATTATTTAATTAATTAATTCCCACCAAACTAATTAATTTAGCACAAAACACCACAAATGCCGACATTGGCGAAATATGTCATAATTTACGCAAAATAATTATTGGGTTAAATATGTTTGTGGTCCTCATAAATATCTCAATTTTGTTTGTGGTCCTCATAAATATCTCACCAGAATCATACCAACATAAAGGCGTACTACACCTCTGTCATACCCCAAATTTTAACCACTAAGATTTCCCATCATTGGGAAAATCCTCATCACAATATGGATGGACCATCATACCTCATTAGTTTCCCTAGAGATGGGTGAGCATCCACTACAATAAAAAATTAGGGTTTCAAGCCCTCTTTGAGCCTTAGACAAAGGATCAATCAAGGAATTGACATGATCTTCAACTTGTCTAACCTCTCAAACATCCACAATGGATCAAGAGGACTCCCACAGCAAGAATCAAGCACAATGTTGCAGCATTCCAGGTGGATTAAGCCGTAAGATCGCGTGTGTCACCAAATTAGGGTTTGGTAGACCAGGGCCTCCAGATGGATATTTTCCTCTAGGCATGAGCCAATGCTTCAAAGAATAACCTAAGATACTCTATGGAACCTCATGGACCCAATCATCAACTCAATTTGGCCTCAGGGGATGCATTCACTAAAAATCAGGAATTAGGGTTTCTTGACCTAATTCATCCCTAAGTTTACTTTTGGGACAAATCATGAGCCAAGACCTCAAGAGAGGATTTGAGGGTCTCTAATAAACTAAATTGATCCATTTGCAACAATAGATTAATCCAAGAAGCTTGATCACCAAGTTTCAGTTTCATCTGAACCACAATTAGGGTTTTGATGAAAAAGTCAACTGCACCTTTGACTTTTGACCAGGACATGCTCCCAAACCCTAGGACATGATTCAATACACCCTATAACACCAATAAAATCAATCCATTAAGTTTGATTTAGGTCAAGGACTTGATTTCATAGAGGATCGCACAGTCTGGAATTCATCTGACAAAAAGTCAACTGTGCACAAAAGTCAACTTTGACTTTTTGAGATTTTTTCATAATTATGGTTCCTTAACCCTAAAATGATGTTAATGTGTGATTGGAATCATCATTCATCAAGAAAAATCAAGAAAAAGTGGGATAACTTGTAAAAGGGGTAACCAAAAAAACTTAGAAAATTTTCTAAGTTATGGAACAAAGTGGCTAGGGTACCAACTTTGGCGAATCATAACTCCTAAACCACAAGACCATTTTTCCCCATTCAAAGCTGGATTTGTAGCTCTCATGGTCCTCTACAAAAGATTTAAACATAAATCATTCCAATTCCTCATGGATTTTAAGTTATGGAATGATCAAAATCACAAAAAGTGAAAATGTCACTTTTTTCCAACACTTAGTGAAATTTTCACTAAGTCAGAATCTGTCTTACTTTTTTCAAAATGTAAGGGCATTTTTCACTTAGATCCAAAAAATATCAAAACCAATTATGATCAAACAATTGTTGTATCATATGAGGGCTTTCCAAAATGACCAAGAACTTCACCAAACTCAAATTGAGCCATGAGATATGACAATGGCAATATGCCTTGCTGAAAACTGTCAAAGCAAGGCAGATTTGCGCATTTTGCCTGATTTTCCAAATTTGTGCAAATGACAAACACACTTATCCATCTAAACACCTCAAGGGGAAACCAAGGAGGAACCAACTCTGATCCCAAGCCTCCCAAGTCCTTGGAACTAAAAATAGCATGCCAAACCTAGAAATCCCTAAAGAGGGGACAAAACTCCAATTTTGTTTTGGAGCATTCAATGGATGCACCAAGGTGGCATGGACTGAGCCATTTCCAACTGAATTCAGTCAAGACTTATCCAAGACCAAGGGAACCAGCAGCCTGTGCCCTAACCTCTAGTCAATGGCTAGAGGAGACTTGGATTCTCATTGATCAACATTGGCCAAACCTATACAGCAGTTGCCATTCACTATTCCTTGCAAAACAAACTTGCTCTACTATAAATAGAGCTCAATTGTGTTCAGTTTAAGTACACCAAAGCCATCAAACAGATGCTTTCCTCAAAATCTCTTCCTTCACTCCAAAATTGCCTTCCAAAGCAAGTCACTATCGGGTTTTGAGTTTGAGAGCTATTCCAACCAAACCAATCACACACACACACACACACCTCATAAACATCATATAGAGGTGATCCAAATACTCACATAGCATCTGGAACACCAGATTCTCAAAATCACCAGCCATCTGCACAAGCCTTTGACAGATTTGCAGTTGAGGTGCCAAATCAAGTTTCAGCTCGATTCAATCCACTTCAGGCACCCAGACACAATCCATAGCACCTAGGGAAGCTGTCCATATCCTTGGAACCAAGCTGTAACACCTCTAACACAAAACACGATCACCAGCTGCAAGAGGTAAGCATGAGCTCTTCTAACTCTATAATCCATGCATTTTTTGCTGCACAATAATTTGGCCATATGCTCATAATCATGCATAGAGTATTTACCTTCAATCAATTGCTTTGTTTGAATCGTGTATGGAATTTCTGAGCCTTCATGCAAGTTTTAGGGTTCTTGAGGTTTCTCTTTGATTTCTTATTCCATGCTTAAAATAAATGAAATTAAAGACCATAGACATGATCGTGAGGTGAAAATGAGTAGATTGATATGTAGATTACATGTTATCATCAAGTATTCAGCGAGATTGGATAGAAAATGCAAATCTGCAGAAACAGAGGGTGGCGCGTGTTCTTGCCATGTTCTTGGCGCCCTTTTTGAAAATTCAAATATTTGAATTTTGTGATTTTATTTAATTGATTCAAAAATTAATTTCTCTCTGAATTTTAATGATTTTGAGTTGATTCTTTTTTTAATAATTCACAAAAATGTTAAAATATTTTATTTTCCCAAAAAATCTTAAAAAATTTATTTATTTCATATACTTGATATTTTTGTAAAGAATTAATATTTTAATTATTTTTTGACATTTAAAATATTTTCTCCCTCTTGATTTTTCAAATTTTAGTGATTTCCAACCATTTTGTGGATAGAAACGTGATTTTTGAAACATTAATCCAAGATCACAATTTGTTTCCACACATGTTTAACAATTTTGATCATTTTGATTGAATTTTTATTCAATTAAAATACATTTTGAAAACAAATTAGGGTTTTTGATTAATTCAACCCTCATCAAACTTTTTCAAACACTTTGGACCTCTATTAGAGTGTAAGACCCATACCCATTGTAAATACACCACTTTTTGGGCCTCAGTCATTGTATAAGTCCCACTGTATTTTCAAAAACAACGGCGCGATCGTCGCCTTTTTTAGCAAAATCAACTGAGCCTCTCCTTAAGCTGTAAGCCCCACCACTTGTACAAAAATAAATCATTGGGCCTCTATTAGAGTGTAAGACCCAACCCACTTATTACCAAAACTTTTTTGGGCCTCAATGCATTGTATAAGACCCAGTACGGTAAAGAAATCTCGGCGTGATCGCCAATTCAAAAAACAAATCATCTGGGCCTACCCTCGTGTTATACGCCCCATTCTTTTTCTTTAAACACCTTTGGTCCTCTTGAGAGAGTGTAAGACCCATCCCTTTGTACAGAAAACCTTTTTGGGCCTCAGTCACTTGTATAAGTCCCTGTACAAAACAAAAGTACAATCACTGATAAAACCTTGAGCCTCTCCTTGAGCTGTAAGCCCCAACAATCTTTTCAAAGCACTTTCTCCTTTGATTTTGAATATAATATTATTATCAAAGCTTTCTTTGTTGAACAAACTAACCAAACAGCATGGAAGCTCTACAACCGAGTAAGTGTTTACTCGTTTTCTTTATCCGCTTTCATATATATAACTGTATTGTGGGGCTGCTCACTGTAAGTCTTCTTTCACAAAATTTTATATACTTGTCAAATATCAACTGTGTAATACTAGTATATTTATTTAGAGTTTTCCCCGGTAAATACGTCTAGCACTAGGTAAAGCCCTGTTGGTCACTCTTAAATACAAACAAAACTAGATCCCCATAGGATTACCAGATACAGTCTTCCCTCCTCTTGGGGTTAAACAATATGGAGAAGTGAAAGGCAGCATTCTCAGTGAACCCTTTCTCAGACTGCCACTCTTAGAAATTGTCAAAGAAACTCTACTCCCCAGAGATGATATTTTCTCCGTAAATGGCATCTCTTGAGTTTCTTCCAAATTCTCGGACTTTCCTGGCTTGATCTATTCTCGGTGAATGGCATGTCTTGAACTTCTCGGGGTTTGGGGACTCACGGGCTTCTTAAAAGCATCCCCGCCTCCTCTTGGGCGTTGTACAAGGACCCTTCGGCTTCTTAAAAGCTCTCATGCCTTATCTTGGGCTTAGTACAAGGACCCAGAGACCTCTACAGGTATAAGAACAGAACCTAGTCATCAATTTGCTAGAGCTGTCTTTCTGAGTCAAGTGTCAAACCTGTTAATGGGTTGGCCTTCATCCCTTAACATAACAGCCTTCTCTTGGGCATCATACAAAGATCATTCATTACCTGAGAATCGATTTCTCAAAACACCAGAGACTTGGACAGTCTCAATACCCTTTGGATTTCCCATTTCCTTAAAGAACAGGAAATAACCCCGATCCTCTGATCAATCCCAAAGCACAACAATACCTTTAATCGTTCCCTTCATAAGAACTGATTTTCTCTTTTATCCAACATACTGGACCTGTCACTAAACTAAAACAGTCACCAGCACAATAGGCTCCTCTTGGGCTTTATACAATGATTCTCCCCAGCGGAGCTAACCTTTTCACACTCTCTTGTTGAGTATAAAAGACTATCTTGTTGAGTCAAACCCTTTAGCCTCCATCTTGGGCTTCGTACGAGATAGAAAATCACTCTCTTGTTGAGTATAAAAGACTCTCTTGTTGAGTCAATCCCCTTTAGGCTACATCTCGGGCTTTGTACGAGATAGAAAATCACTCTCTTGTTGAGTATAAAAGACCATCTTGTTGAGTCAAACCCTTTAGCCTCCATCTCGGGCTTCGTACGAGATACAAAACCACTCTCTTGTTGAGTATAAAAGACCCTCATGTGGAGTCAAAACCTTTTAGCCTCCGTCTTGGGCTTCGTATAAAACACATATAAAAGCACTCTCTTATTGAGTCAACCCTTTCAGCCTCTCTCTCGGGCTTCGTACGAGACACATAAAAACACCCTCTTGTTGGGTCAATAGCCTCCTCTTAGGCATTGTATAAGAAGACCCCGGTTGAGCCAATCAACCTGTTAGCATCAAAATCTGTGCCTCGTTCATAGTATACAAACATCAATAACTCCTTTTCCTTCATCTAATTGCTGTAAGCGGCAAGCCTCTGGATTATTTATATCCACACCACTGTCCCTCTTTTAGCATGAGAAATTCCTAAGGAAAGATGGCATTGTTCTACACTGAGTTAAAGTTTTCTCCTTCAGGTTAAAAATCCCCTATAAAGGAAATTATGGCATTGTTGGATTCACATACCCCAGTTAAAGTAATTCTCCTTTATAATCAGTCACCCAACAGTTGTGACAAACAGACCAAATAGCCCCTTTTAGAGATGACAAATTCTCTCTCATCAATAAACCCTTCAGCTTCACATCTTGAGCTTCGAACAAGATACAAATAGACCTTTCAGCTTCACATCTTGGGCTTTGAACAAGATACAAACTACATTTAGCTTCACGTCTTGGACTTTGAACAAGACACCAAAACAACCTTTTTTTTCCTCCCATAGAATAGGAGGAACTACGATCGCTCTGATTTCTCTGTTTCGTTAAACGGGAATACGTAGGCATAAGATTGGAAAAGTCTTAGCGAGCATACTAATCAAAAACCCAAAATCCCGTGCCTTCATACATCAATCGAAAAGCATCAGTCCTAACATCCTACCAATAGCCTAGACACTGTTTTTTTTAACAAAATAACCTAAGAGAGACCCACAATCTTAATAGCATCTGTAAACCAACAGTCATCTGTTTAAACTCAGTTTGCAAGCAGGGTTAATTGGAGACATCTATTTCCCTTCCTTCATCAGCTTAAATAGGATAAAAAATAAATCGAACTATAGTACCCCAAAGCGATAGTGCTTCGCAACCACGCAAAAATTCGCGCTATAGAAAAATGGAGACTTCACTGGGGATCATAGAGATCTTGTTCTCTTCCCATCTCTTAGGTAGAAACCTTAAAAAGTGCCACAGCAGAGTGGCGACCACATTGCCTTCTCAAGGGATGAAACCCTAAATTCATGTCACAGAAATGACAACTCTGGTGGGGAGTCATTGTCTGTATAGGATCATAATAAGACTAGAGGTCTAGGATAATTAAGACAAATATATATACTGCTTTTCCTAATTGATATCTGTGTTTATATTTCTGCTAATGGGAATGCGTGTGATGTCGCATGTTGAAAGATTGAGTATACACCTAAGATAGGTGATGGCAATGCGGGTAATCTTACTGGGAGTGAATTCCAGTTAAGAGCCCCCGATCGACCATCAAACTCAGTGGAGACTCCCTTTGCAGATACATTGCCTATATGACTTTGGTTGTTGAAAGTAGTGTAGTCGTCTGGGTTATCTGAGAAGCTGAGGTTTTTAGTATACTTAAGCCATTTTGTAGTGCGGAAGCTATCGGAAATAGTTGTCACGCGATACTACCCTCATTTGAGATCGGTCTAGGATACATCAGCTGCTGGCGATCCGCTTGCTGTTGTTATCCCAGAGGGGTCAATGATTTTGCGGACAGGTACAAAAAATCGCCAGTATAAACCTTTGGGGGAGGGGGTAGAGCCTTGACTTCATGACACCGACCCTTTGACCCCATGTTTTTTCTATGTTTTTATGTGTTGCATTCATGCATTCATTTAAAAAACATTAAAACAAAGAAAATCTTCTCTTCTAGTCTCTCTTTTTTAAATTAAACTAAGACAATGATTGTAAATGTCAGAGAAGGAGATTGCGGTAATGGATTTCGGTAGAAGGAAAACTCATAAGTACACCTTCAAGGTTCCAAAGTTAGAGGATTTAAGAGGTTTGGCGAGAATGATCACCAACCACGAGGCTTTCAGAGCCAAGTATGGAGGACTGCTGTCCTTGTTAAGGGTCCACATAATTGAAGGAATCTTGTCCACACTAATCTAGTTCTATGATCCGGTTTATCACTGTTTCATATTCCCGGATTATCAGCTTGCACCAACGTTGGAGGAGTATTCTCACCTGACTGATTTGCATATTACTGATCAAGCTCCATTTTCTGGACTGGAAGAGATTCCAAAAGATCAAACCATTGCAAGAGCAATTTATTTGGACGAGTCAGAAATCAGGACTCACATGACCACTAAGGGTGGCATCCAGGGTTTTCCAGCCCAGTTCTTGATAAAGAAAACCCTATATTTTGCTAGTATAGGGAACATGGCCGCTTTCGAGAGCATCTTTGTTTTGCTCACCTACGGGTTATTTTTGTTTCCCAACATCGATAACTTTGTAGATATCAACGCCATTAAGATTTTCCTGATCGAAAACCCCGTACCGACCTTACTCGCAGATGTGTGTCATTCGGTACATTTAAGGAATTTGTATAATGGAGGAATGATCACTTGCTGTGTACCCCTACTATACAAATGGTTCACTTCCCATTTTCCCAAGTCTGCTGCATTTTGGGATCAAAAAATACTTTACGTTGGTCGTAGAGAGTCATGTCTCTTACCAACTCTGACATCGATTGGTACAATTGAATCTATGACGGGATCATAATCATTGACCATTGTGGAAATTTCCCAAATGTACCCCTTATAGGAACTAAGGGGGGAATCAACTATCATCCGGTGTTAGTTCGTCGTCAATTTGGATACCCAATGAGGCATGTCCCGTGCAACGCTCATCTGGAAGATCTTTTCTTCAAGGAAGGAGAAAATGACAGGGCACTAAAGACAAAAATAGTGCATGCTTGGAAACACGTTCACAGGAAAGGACGAGAGTCTCTAGGAAAACCAGACTGTGTCTCGATGGAGCCTTATCTCCACTGGGTACAAACTAGAGCTCTTAAGCTGAGGATGCCTTACCCTCGTCAGGAAGTTATTCCATTAAGGGACTCTGCCCTTTATTTTATGTCTGAGACGAAAAAACTTCAGGTTACTCTCAGCAAAGTTCAGTAGGAGAAGAGGTCTTGGAGGAACAAGTACCGTATTCTTAATGTGGAGTGCAAGAAAATACAACAACTATTAAAAGAAAAGGATGCTCTGATTGAGATTTTAGAGCAACATGCTGTAGAAAATCAGGATGGCCAAAGGAATTTGCTCGCTCCTTTCACTTAGCAAAGGAATGACAACCCGACAAAGGCCCTAGAGCCCCGGTCAAAGAAAAGGAAAGCGCCCAAACCAGCACTTGAGCTCTCTTCAGATTTCCTTTAGTTTAGATTTCCTTTTTCAGCACTTTGTAATCTACTGTATTTCCATTTCTGCAATCCTTTGAATTCAATAAAACGGGGTATTCCCTACTGTTTGATATTTGCAATCCAATTGTCGAAGTTTACTTTGAATAAACAAAAATAATTAATAATCACTGCATTCATCATTCTCATAAACGCATTCTTCTTACCTACGAATCTCACGTTTGCGTCTCGATTCTAGAGTCAAACTGCCTCATTCGTACAATACTCGGGCCAATCGTCAGAAAAAGATGGATGATCTCGAGGAAGATAATAGAGAGTTGAGAGAAGAGATCGACACTCTGAAAGAGGATCTGAGAAAGCTTCATAACGACATGCAAGCTCTAGCAGAAGCTCAAATGCAATAACAAAGGACTGTGATCTCGGAGATCACATCTACGCCCATAGTGGAGAAGTATGATCCTAGGTACAAAATGCCGAAAGATCGTCCCTGGGGCATGCCTATTAACTATATCCCGGAAGGATATGTTTCGCCAATCGCTGAGGATCAGGGAACCACAGCAGGAACCGCTGGGCCTAAAGGTTACAAACTTCGGGAAAGCGAAGATGCCAGGGGCATGACAGCAACTCCTGAAGGTTACAAACTTCGGGAGGCACCGAGAATCTCAGCCATAATGACTATACCACCACCCGTAGTGCACACTGTCCCGGAAGGAAAAATTCCACAGATACCCTCTGGTGGAAATGACAGCATGTTCGACAGAATGAATGAATTTCAGGAACAATTCCTGGAGATGCAGAAAGAACTGCAGGCCCTTCGCGGTCAGGATCTATTTGGAAAGGACGCCACAGACCTCTGCTTGGTCCCCAATGTGAAAGTTCCACACAAGTTCCATGTGCCCGACTTTGAAAAGTACAGGGGTAACTCTTGCCCGCAAAGCCATTTAGTGATGTACGCTTGGCGAATGTCAGCTCAGACAAAGAACCAAGAGCTACTGATTCACTACTTTCAGGATAGTTTAACCGGTGCCGCATTAAAATGGTACATGGGTTTAAATCGCGCTACGATCGGCACGTTCAGAGATCTTGGCGCTGCTTTCATTCAACAATATAAATACAATTTGGACATGGCACCGGACAGAGATCAACTCAGATCAATGTCACAAAAGGACAAGGAAACCTTTAAGGAGTACGCTCAGAGATGGCGTGAAATTGCTGCCCAGATTTTTCCACCTCTTGAGGAAAAAGAGATGACAAAGATCTTCTTAAAAACCTTGAGCTCGTTTTATTACGACAGAATGATCGCCAGTACGCCCAGTGACTTCACCGAGATGGTGGGCATGGGAGTTCGTCTTGAGGAAGCCGTCTGAGAAGGACGTTTAGTAAAAGATGCTGGATCATCAAGCAGTACCAAACGATATGGTAGTGCTCTCCCTAAGAAAAAAGAGCAGGATATTGGGAATATCTCTCTCGAAAAGCAAAGGCGATGATATCAACCAGTAGCAGCTGTAACTCCTGCTATCAATCCCACGCCTGTTCCTACGTATCAACCTCAGGTTACTCAGAGTCAACCTAATCAAAAACAACTTTAGTAAAGGGCACAACAACCTCTTCAGCAGGCTCGTCCTCAGTACAACAACAACTGTACAACGCGACCACCAGGGTTCGACTGTATACCAATGTTGTACGCGGAACTGTTTCCATTATTACTGGTCAAGGGGCATGTCCAAACCAAGTCTCCTCTTACAGTACCGGAACATCTGCCTTTTTGGTTCAAAACGGATCAGACTTGCCCTTACCATCAAGGAGGACCAGGGCATAACATAGAAAACGGTATCAGCTTCAAATCTGATGTGGAAAAGCTCGTTAGGAGCGGGGTCTTATCTTTCAAGGATACGAATCCTAATGTTCTCACAAACCCGCTGCCTCAACATGAGAAAGTTGCGGTAAATTTGATAGAAGGAGAATCTAACAACATCTATCAAATTCATAATGTACTCTTATTAAGGGCCAACTTGGTCAAAATGCATTGTAGACAGAGAGGATATGGCCATGTTCCACCTCATAACTATCACCAGTGTGATATCTGCTCTAAGAATAATCAGGGATGTTCTGTGGTGCAATCATCTCTACAGGAACAGTTGGATCTCGGATGGATCCAAGAGCATCGAGTTCGTGGAGTCAATATGACCTATACGAATTCCAACATCATTCAGAACCACGACGTCCATACAATGAATGTCAACTTGGTGGCGATGCACTCAAGGAAAAGCCAGTATCATAATCTTCTGCGGCACGATTATAATTCCTGTCTGACTTGCTCGGTAAACAAACAGGGTTGCTCTTTGGTACAAGAGGCCCTCCGGCGTCAGATGGATCTTGGATGGATCCAGGACTACCATGATAGAAATACTTATCAGATCAACATGATTCAAATCTTTGATATTCGTCTGATGAATATCAGCTTGGTGGAGTTACATGCCAGGTAGGTCCAACTCGGTTTTCTCACTTCACATGATTATCAGAACTGTAAAGGATGTTGTGAGAGTAACCAAGGGAGCGCTCTCATTCAGAGAACTTTACAACACTTATTAAACCACTGGTGGCTTCCAATCTATTTGGATGAAGACACGCAACAAATTAGTGTGCTTAATGGAAACCCTACTCGGCGTCGAAGTCAGGATGTCCGATCTATGGAAATAGACCTAGTGAGGTTACACTGCATTCAAAGTGGACGTGGCCAGGTCCCACCACACAACTATGAACGCTGTAGAGTCTGCTCGGAGAATAACCAAGGATGCTACCTTGTGAGGGCAGCCCTTCTAGGTCAGTTGGATCATAAAGAGATTCACCCGTGTCCGAGTCCCGAGCCAATCAACTGGACGCCGGACTACTTCGCTGATCAAATCAGAGACGTTGTCATAATCTTTGATCATCAACAGAATAAGGATGTTTCTACCATTATCCCTCTACTAGACGAATCAAAGGTTCTTAGCCAGGAACTGATTGAAGTTACTTACGACAGTCAGAAAAATCATAAGTGTTAGTTCTTGTTATTGGCTAGAATTTTGGTAAAACAATGTTGTTGTTGAAGATGTCCTTTGCCTGATGTCTTAACATGAGTTACTAACATTAAGTTTGTTAGGGTTGCAGTTTTGTGTACTGATGTTAAAAACGATGTCTTGACATTGAGTGACAGAACATCAGTTGTTTTGTTTTTAGGACTGCGCGTGTTTTAATTAGTTATTAGAAGATCTGATTGAGAGATTGCAGGTGAACATCTTGGTAAAGATATATTCAGTTGCAATTAGATATGGAGCAGATCTTGTTGCTGTTTTTAGGGCTGAAAGATATGAAAAGATTTGAAGATAAAATCTGTTTTTAAATTCAAATCAAATCAGATATTTGGAGGAGTCCAAGCCCAAGTCTGAGTTTCTATTTAAAGCAGCCACAACCCTACTTGGAAAACACGAAGACTAGAGAGTGTATACTGAGTATCAGTTGTTAGAGTTTTCGTTTGTGTTTTGTAAGCCATTCATGCTTGAATTGGTATAGTTTGTTTGAGTTGTAATTGTCCTCTCTAAAGCTTTTAAGCAAGAGATTATTGTTCTTGATCAAAGCTTTTAAGCAAGATCAAGTTGTGAACTTTGTAATCTTTGAGTTGTATCACTGAGGTGATTAAGGGGGAGTGAGTGGTATCTCACATCTAAGAGGTTCTTAGGTAGAAGTGTCATTGGGTAGTGATTAAGTTAGGAGATTGTCAACTGGGATTGTTGAGTCTGTAATTTAATGCTACTAATAGTGAATTTCCTCCCTGGCTTGGTAGCCCCCAGACGTAGGTAGTTAGACCGAACTGGGTGAACAATTCATTGTGTTGATTGACTGTTTTATTGTCTTGTTCATTTAGCAGATTGTGTTGTTGTGACATCACACTTAACATCACACATCTGATACCAGAATTTCAATTGGTATCAGAGTAGGCATCCTTCTCTGCATCTGGGTGAGATCTAGGGCTGTTACTTTCTGGTACTATGGACAAGGAGAATGGTGGATTTGTGAATAGACCCCCTATTCTAAATAGCTCAAATTATGATTATTGGAAACCTCACATGGTTACCTTCTTGAAGTCCTTGGACAACATGGCTTGGAAGGCTGTTTTAAAAGAATGGAAACATCCTGTTATTGTTGAAAAAGATGGAACATCAAAGCTGAAACCTGAGGAAGAGTGGACCAAGGAAGAAGATGAACTTGCGCTTGGAAATTATAAGGCTTTGAATGCCATTTTTAATGGTATTGACAAGAACATCTTTAGGCTGGTCAACACTTGTGAAGTGGATAAGGAAGCTTGGGATGTCTTGAAAACTACTCATGAAGGAACCTCCAAAGTCAAGATGTCAAGACTTCAACTGCTGACAACAAAGTTTGAAAATCTGAAGATGAAGGATGATGAGACCATTCATGATTTTCACATGAATATTCTTGAGCTGTCAAATGCTTCTAGTGCCCTTGGAGAGAAAATGACTGAAGAGAAGCTGGTAAGGAAGATTCTTAGATCACTTCCTAAGAGATATAAAATGAAGGTGACTGCTATAGAAGAAGCTCAAGACATCAGCAAGATGAGGGTAGATGAGTTGATTGGTTCTCTTCAGACATTTGAATTAGGAATGAATGAGGAATCAGAAAAGAAGACCAAAAGCATATCATTGGTGTCTAAAGATGAAAGGAAAGAGTGTGGTCCTAAAACTCAGGAGGAGCTTTCAAATGCCATTGTTCTGCTGGGAAGACAGTTTAATAAGGTTCTAAAAAGGATAGACAGGAGCTACAAACCTAATGTCAAGAACATCAGATCTGACACAAACAAGTCAGGTGATCAGGGGAAGAAATTAAGAGATGAAGAAAAGTCTAATGATGACAAAGGAATTCAATGCTATGAGTGTGAAGGTTATGGTCATATCAGAAAAGAATGTCCTACATATCTCAAGAAGCAGAAAAAGGGGTTATCTGTTTCCTGGTCTGATGAGGATACTGATAGTGAACCTGAAGAAGAATCAGCTAAGCTTGTTAGAGTAATGATTGGAATTTGTGAGTATGAAAATGATTCAAGTGATGATGAGGTTACATATGAAGAGCTTGCTGTCTCATATAGAAAACTGTGCATTAGAAGTGAACAAGTCTGTCTAGAAGGAGAAAAGCAAAAGAAAATCATTGTGCAGTTAAAGGTTGAAAAAACTGAGCTAGAAAATGAAGTCAGTATGCTGAACTCTAAATTGGATTTTATGTCAAAAACTGTCAGAATGTTGAATAATGGAACTGATGCTCTAGACAACATTATTAGCATTGGAAAAACTGCTGGAGACAAAAGTGGTTTGGGATTCGACAATGTATCAGCTTCAAATGATGTTATTACCAGTTTCAAGCCAGTGATGTTAAAACAGATGTTTAAACATCCTGACAGGCCTCCCTCTAGGAAGAAATTCAGGCGCTGGAGATGTCATCATTGTGGGCGTTTTGGACACATAAAGGCCTACTGTTATAATCTTCATGGGTATCCTCAGAAGGCACATCAGTATACTCCCAGACAGAATTTTCACAAAGGTAATCAGGCCATCAAGTCTAAGAAGCAATGGGTTCCAAAAGGTAAAGTTACCAGCTTAATAGCTCATACTTCTCTTAGGGTTTCTACCAAAGAAGACTGGTACTTTGATAGTGGGTGTTCAAGACACATGACAGGAGTCAAGAATTTGTTGGTGGATGTTAAGCTTCATTCTTCTGGTCATGTAAATTTTGGTGATGGTGTCAAAGGAGAAATCAAGGGTATGAGAAAGCTGAATTATGCTGGTGCTCCTAGACTGGATGATGTTCTGCTTGTCAAAGGGTTGACAACAAATTTGATAAGTATTAGCCAACTTTGTGATCAAGGATTCAAAGTAGACTTTACAAAATCTGAGTGCATTGTCACAAATGAGAAAGGCGAAGTCATCATGAAGGGTGTTAGGTCTAAGGACAACTGTTATCTGTGGGTGCAACAAGACTCAAGTCCCTCAACATGTGTTTTTGCTAGAGAAGATGAAGTCAAAGTCTGGCATCAAAAGTTGGGACATCTTCATCTGAAGGGAATGAAGATAATCATATCCTCAGAAGGTGTCAGAGGAATTCCTAAACTCAAAATTGAAGAAGGAAGAGTTTGTGGAGATTGTCAAATAGGGAAGCAGACCAAGATGTCACATCAGAAGCTTCAACATAACACCACCTCCAAAGTTTTGGAACTTCTTCATATGGACTTAATGGGACCTATGCAGGTAGAAAGTCTAGGTGGGAAGAAGTATGCTTATGTTGTTGTAGATGACTATTCTAGGTACATCTGGGTAAGCTTCATTAAAGACAAAACAGAGGTGTTTGACGTGTTTAAAGATTTATGTCAAAGACTCCAAAGAGAAAAGGAGAGTAATGTCATCAGAATAAGGAGTGATCATGGGAGGGAATTTGAAAATAGCAAGTTTGCTGAATACTGCTCTGCTGAAGGCATCAGTCATGAGTTTTCCTCTCCTATTACCCCTCAGCAAAATGGAGTTGTTGAAAGGAAGAACAGAACTCTCCAAGAATCTGCTAGGGCAATGATTCATGCCAAAAAGCTTCCTTACCATTTCTGGGCTGAAGCCATGAATACTGCTTGCTATATTCATAACAGAGTTACTTTGAGAAGAGGCACTTCAGCTACATTGTATGAATTGTGGAAAGGGAGAAAACCAATTGTGAAGTACTTTCATGTTTTTGGAAGTAAATGTTATATTTTGTCAGATCGTGAACAAAGGAGAAAATTGGATCCTAAAAGTGATGAGGGAATCTTTCAAGGATACTCTACAAATAGCAAAGCTTATAGGGTTTTCAACTCCAGAACCAAGGTTATGATGGAATCTATAAATGTGGTAATTGATGACAGTGACATGAAGGGAGATGCTGATGTCCTGGATGATGTTGGAACATCGTTTGAAGATGTTACATCAGAAACTGAAGATAGAAGTGTTGCTCCCAGTCCTGTTGATGTTGAGGCTGAACCTGAACAACCTAATAAAGAACCATCTATTAGAGTGCAAAATGACCATCCAAAAGAGCTTATCATAGGTGATCCAAAATCAGGGGTTAGCACTAGATCAAGAGAGGTCGTTTCAAATTCTTGTTTTGTGTCCAAAATTGAGCCCAAGAATATCAAAGAAGCACTGACTGATGAATTCTGGATTAATGTCATGCATGAAGAACTGGAACAATTCAAGAGGAATGAAGTGTGGGACCTTGTACCAAGGCCCGATGGAGTTAATGTGATAGGCACCAAGTGGATTTACAAGAATAAATCTGATGAACAAGGAGTGGTCACCAGAAACAAGGCCAGATTGGTTGCTCAGGGATACACTCAGGTTGAAGGAATTGATTTTAATGAAACCTTTGCTCCTGTGGCAAGACTGGAATCTATCAGATTACTCTTAGGTGTGGCTTGTAATCTCAAATTCAAGTTTTTTCAGATGGATGTTAAGAGTGCCTTTTTGAATGGGTACTTAAATAAAGAGGTTTATGTAGATCAACCAAAAGGATTTATTGATCCAACATTTCCTAATCATGTTTACAAACTTAGGAAAGCCCTCTATGGTTTGAAGTAAGCACCAAGAGCTTGGTATGACAGGCTTACTGAATTTTTGGCTGTGAATGGTTACAGAAAAGGAAGGATTGACAAGACTTTGTTTGTCAAAGATGAAGGAGGAAAACTGATGATAGCTTAAATATATGTTGATGACATAGTATTTGGTGGGATGTCAGATGCAATGGTTAAACATTTTGTGAAACAGATGCAGTCTGAGTTTGAAATGAGTCTTGTTGGAGAGCTCAACTATTTTCTGGGTCTACAAGTTAGACAAATGGAAGACTCCATATTCATCTTTCAGAGCAAGTATGCTAAGAACATTGTTAAGAAGTTTGGTCTGGAAAATGCTAATCACAAGAGGACACATACTTCTACTCACTTAAAGTTATCAAAGGATGAACATGGTGTGAGTGTGGATCAAAGTCTATACAGAAGCATGATTGGTAGTCTATTGTATCTCACTGCTAGCAGACCTGATATTTCTTTTGCTGTTGGAGTTTATGCCAGATATCAATCCGAGCCTAAGGTTAGTCACTTGAATCAAGTAAAGAGGATTCTGAAGTATGTAAATGGGACTAGTGACTATGTCATGCTTTACAGTCATGGATCAGGCACTGAGTTATGTGGTTATTGTGATGCTGATTGGGCAGGAAGTGCTGATGATAGAAAAAGTACTTCAGGAGGTTGTTTCTTCTTAGGGAATAATCTGATCTCTTGGTTCAGTAAAAAGCAGAACTGTGTGTCTCTTTCTACTGCTAAAGCTGAGTACATAGCAGCAAGGAGTAGTTGTTCCTAACTTGTTTGGATGAAGCAAATGTTAACAGAATACAATGTCAAGCAAGATGTCATGACATTATACTGTGATAATCTGAGTGCTATCAATATCTCTAAAAACCCAATTGAGCATAGCAGGACTAAGCATATTAATATACGTCATCCCTTTATAAGAGATTTGGTTGAAGACAGAGTAGTTGCTTTGGAACATGTTGCTACTGAACAACAATTAGCTGATATTTTTACAAAGGCCTTAGATGCAAATCAATTTGAAAAATTAAGAAGCAAGTTAGGAATTTGCATATATGAGGATTAAATGTGCTGGGAGGTGTCTTGTGTAGTTGTGAACTTTATTGCATATGTTTAATTTAAAGGAAACAAAATTTTATTCAACTGCTGAAAGCATACAAGATTAGATTTTAGTATATCAAAAGCAACAAACAAAGGGTCTAAAGATTTTCCCAACCCCCTGAATCAAGAAAAGTTTTCCAATCTTCATCCCATTCATCATCAGAAGCATGAAGTTGCACTGGAGGTTTTTTGATGGTTTTCATCCTTGTCTCTGATGTTTTTCTTGTTCTTGTTGCTCCTGGAGTTGCCCCAGCTGTAGACAGTGTTTTGTTCTTCAACTTCTGTGGATCTGGTTTCTTAACCTCTTGCATGTGTTTCTTTCCTGCATCTCTGTTAGACTGACTCATGGTTATTTCCTAGTTCTGTTGTTAGAAGCAAGAAGGCTTAGTTTTTATAATGCATAGAGAGGGCATTGTTTGTATCGCCTGACCAGTCAAAGTTTTGGAACTTGTTCTTTTTGGGAAGCTTGTTATTTGACCTTGTCATAGTAAATGTCAGGACTTTGTGTTTGCTGCTTTGATAGATTCAAGGTTGTCAATTTGTGGCTAAAAAGGGGGAGAGTTAGCCTAGTGTTGCTGTTTGCTGTTGCCTAGCTTTTTGTTGTGGTTCTAGGTTTGAGGGGGAGTTTGTAGTTGTGCAGCTGTTGGTAGTTGTTGCTGCTGTTTGTGTGGTGAGAATGTTAGTTTGTTTTATCTGCTGCAGGTATCTCTGAAGTTGGTTGAGATTGTTTTAGCCAAAATTAGCCAAATGGGGAGATTGTTAGTTCTTGTTATTGGCTAGAATTTTGGTAAAACAATGTTATTGTTGAAGATGTCCTTTGTTTGATGTCTTAACATGAGTTACTAACATTAAGTTTGTTAGGGTTGCAGTTTTGTGTACTGATGTCAAAAACGATGTCTTGACATTGAGTGACAGAACATCAGTTGTTTTGTTTTTAGGGCTGCGCGTGTTTTAATTAGTTATTAGAAGATCTGATTGAGAGATTGCAGGCGAACATCTTGGTAAAGATATATTCAGTTGCAATCAGATATGGAGCAGATCTTGTTGCTGTTTTTAGGGCTGAAAGATATGAAGATAAAATCTGTTTTTAAATTCAAATCAAATCAGATATTTGGAGGAGTCCAAGCCCAAGTCTGAGTTTCTATTTAAAGCAGCCACAACCCTACTTGGAAAACACGAAGACTAGAGAGTGTATACCGAGTATAAGTTGTTAGAGTTTTCGTTTGTGTTTTGTAAGCCATTCATGCTTGAATTGGTATAGTTTGTTTGAGTTGTAATTGTCCTCTCTAAAGCTTTTAAGCAAGAGATTATTGTTCTTAATCAAAGCTTTTAAGCAAGATCAAGTTGTGAACTTTGTAATCTTTGAGTTGTATCACTGAGGTGATTAAGGGGGAGTGAGTGGTATCTTATATCTAAGAGGTTCTTAGGTAGAAGTGTCATTGGGTAGTGATTAAGTTAGGAGATTTTCAACTGGGATTGTTGAGTCTGTAATTTAATGCTACTAATAGTGAATTTCCTCCCTGGCTTGGTAGCCCCCAGACGTAGGTAGTTAGACCGAACTGGGTGAACAATTCATTGTGTTGATTGACTATTTTATTGTCTTGTTCATTTAGCAGATTGTGTTGTTGTGACATCACACTTAACATCACATATCTGATACCAGAATTTCAATAAGGCTCCTGTAGTTATCTATCTACCAGGACCGTTACCGTATGAATCAGCTAAGGCGATCCCTTACAAATATGGTGCAACCATAATTGAGAATGGAAAGGAAATTCCATTACCCTCCGTCGTAAATATTGCAGACATTAGTCGAATAACACGGAGTGGTCGAATCTTCAACCGAGGAGTTGGAGAACCTAACAAAGAAAAGGAACTTCCGACATAAGCTCCTGATCCACCAGTCGGTCAATCCAGTAATCCCGACCTTTCGAAAAACAATGATGAGATTCTGAAGCTTATCTAAATAAGTGAATACAACATTGTTGATCAGCTGTTACAAACTCCTTCAAAGATCTCAGTGCTATCACTTTTACTCAGTTCCAAAGCCCACAGAGAGGCTCTACAGTAAGTCTTAGAGCAGGCCTTTGTGGAGCAGGATGTGTCAATATGACAGTTCGATAACATCATCTCTAACATCACTTCCTACAACAACTTAGGATTCAGTGATGAGGATTTGCCAGAGGAGGGCAAAAGTCACAACATGGTGGTCAATATCATAGTCAACTGTCAGGACGATGCTTTAGCCAGCGTACTGGTAGACACAGGATCGGCCATCAACATTATGCCGAAGTCCACTTTAATGCAACTATCATTCAAAGGGTCCCCGATGAGGGGCAGTGAGGTTATCGTAAAATCCTTTGACGGATCTCAGAAAGCAGTTATCAGCGAAGTCAACCTTCCCATAACTATTGGTCCTCACACTTTCCTAATCACTTTCCAGGTCATGGACGTCCGACCAGCGTACAGCTGTTTATTAGGAAGACCTTGGATACACCAGGCTGGGGCAGTCACTTCAACGCTGCACCAGAAATTGAAGTTCGTCAAGAACGATCAACTCGTCACGGTCTGTGGAGAACAAGCCTTGCTCGTGAGTAACTTGTCATTATCTACTTGTATAGAACCCGAGGAGGTTGTTGGGACTCAGTTCCAAGCACTTTCGGTGAGCAATAAGAATCAATCAGAGAAAGGAACCTCGATTTCCTCATACAGAGATGCTCTCGAAGTGATCGAGAGTAACAACGCAAAAGGATGGGGACAACTTGCCATTCCTACCGATAACAAAATAAAAAAGGGTATTGGTTTTTCTGCAACCTGCACCCAAACAGTTGCTAACGATGAAAATTTTCATCCCATTCAGGACTTCTTCTACAGTGGAGGTTTCCTTCACCCAGTGCCTCAAACAGTCCATACCATCAACGAGGGAGATCCTTCTGATACGGATAAGGATTGGAAGTCCTATCTCAACAAGGACGGTTATATGTCTCAGGAAGAGGTGCCTACGCCCTTTTGCTATCCTGCACAGAGTCCGAGATTTATACCGAGGTCAGATGTCGAAATGATATACGGAGATTGTGATTCGGAAGGATGTCGGGCTCCCCCAAACTCATTAGAGGAAGACACTCTGATGAAGGACAACTTTGACCACGATTATTATGGCCCAATGGATGGCCTGCCTATCTGGCAGCCGTACCCAGGAGACTTGGGGCAAGAAAATCAGCCGAACAATGAAAATCAGCTGAGCATCATTGAATAGAATACCTGCGTCCCCACTATGTCATGGGATCATCACTCAGGTAATTCAGAAAATATCCAGCGCGACGATGAATTCGCAAAGTTTGCAGGACTAGAATTCATTAACTACGCTTTTCCCGAGGTCAACGTCATCGAAAGAGATGACTCCTTCAGTTCTAAAGAAGTGTGGGACACCTTGGGACAACCAAGTGGAAAATACGACTATATGGTCAAGTACACCGCTCCTGAGAGCTCTCGTATCAGGTTCGAAGACATTCAGCCAACTGGATGGGGAGATTTGCCTGAGAGCACAAATACTATGCAAAATACAACAGAGGAATCCTCCTACGACAACTCTGCCTGGGAGACAGATTCCAATGATCCTGCTCCGCCAGAAATCAGGGTTATTTCTGAAGACAAATCAAGGAAGGTACCAGACTTTGTGATTCACCGAGGAGTTCGCCGCCAATGGGTTGTTGTCGATGTTCCGAAGACCGTTCATAAGTCAAAGTAATTGCCATCTTTATCTTAACCTTTCACCCTGCCCAGGTGAAACGAATGTTTTGATAGGGCTCGCTTTCTGTAAATATCCCTCTTTGCTTCGGCCAAAGCGACAGAGTTTTATTTTATAGGGTTGTAGTTTCAAGAATCGACTTGTTCATAAATAAAATAACGTCGTTCTGTGATCTCCGCATTAATTGCTGTTTTCTCTTTTCGCTTTTCTCAGAAAATGGTAATCCTAAAAAACAAACTCAATAATAAAAACAAGCAGTTTTTCAAAAAAAATACACTGCACACACTTGCATTCTCTCTATATCTTCTAAAAATAATTATCACGTCATGCAGATTGCTTGTTTTAAACCCTGTTGAAACATACGATCCGATGCCTTCTCCCGACTTTGAGTCCTCGGTATCTGGGGCTGAAGAAGAAGTTGACAACAAAATTCTAGAAGAGATCTCCCGATTACTCCAACAAGAGGAAAGATCCATTGAACCTCACAAAGAGCCATTGGAAACGATCAACGTGGGTTCGGAAAAAGAGAGAAAAGGATCAGGATTGGGGCACTGCTCAGTCCAACTGCCAAAGAGAGTTTGAAAAAGCTTCTTGGAGAATTTCCCAATGTGTTTGCTTGGTCCTATCAGGACATGCCAGGGTTGGATACCAGCATCATGGAACATCATTTACCATTGAAATTGGAATGTCCGTCAGTAAAACAGAGGTTGAGACGGACTCACCCGGACATGGCCGTCAAAATCAAAGAGGAGGTACAAAAACAGATTGACGCGGGTTTCCTCGCCACGTCAGAATATCCTCAATGGTTAGCCAACTTTGTACCTGTTCCGAAAAAGGACGAAAAAGTCAGAATGTGTGTCGACTACAGAGATCTAAACAAGGCTAGTCCAAAGGACGACTTTCCTTTACCACACATTGATATGCTGGTTGACAGTACAACAAAGTTCAAAGTTTTCTCTTTCATGGATGGATTCTCGGGCTATAATCAAATCAAAATGGCGCCAGAGGACATGGAGAAAACTTCCTTCATTACCCCATGCGGTACCTTTTGTTACAAGGTAATGTCGTTCGGTTTGAAGAACGCCGGGGCAACCTATCAAAGGGCCATGACTACTCTGTTTCATGACATGATACACAAGGAAATCGAGGTATATGTCAATGATATCATTGCCAAATCTAAGACAGAAGATGAGCATGTGACCCACCTGTCAAAACTATTCGAGCGGGTTTGACTTCCCAGACGAATATGTCATGTATCTAAAAATGAAAGACTACGATGAACCGCTACCCAGTGAAGGGCCAGAACCAGGTTCCCAATGGGGACTAATCTTTGACGGAGCTATCAATCATTACGGAAATGGAATTGGGGCAATCATCATAACACCTCAGGGTACCCACATTCCTTTCACTGCCAGACTTACATTCAAGTGCACAAACAACGAGGCCGAATACGAAGCTTGTATTATGGGTCTCGAAGAAGCGATTGATTTGAGGATTAAGAACTTGGATGTATATGGCGACTCAGCTTTGGTCGTCGATCAGATCAAAGGAGATTGGAACATATACCAATCTGAATTGATTCCTTACAAAGATTATGCAAGAAGGTTGTTACCATTCTTCAACAGAATCCAGTTTCATCATATCCCGCGTGAGGAGAATCACATGGTTGATGCATTAGCCACTCTCTCTTCCATGATTAGTGTAGGTCAATGGAACGACTTACCTAAGATCGACAAACCTTGGTATCATGATATCAAATGCTTCCTTCAGAAACAAGAGTACCCACCTGGGGCATCCAGAAAGGACAAAAAGACCCTCAGAAGGTTAGCAGGCAGCTTCTTCCTGAGCGGTGATACTCTCTATAAGAGGAACTTTGACATGGTCTTGCTCCGATGCGTAGACAGACCAGAAGGAAACGCGCTGATAAAAGAAATTCACGAAGGATCCTTTGGCACTCATGCCAACGGACTCGCAATGGCGAGAAAAATTCTAAGAGCAGGGTACTCCTGGTTGACCATGGAATCCGACTGCTACAAGTACATGAGGAAGTGTCATAAGTGTCAGATATACGCTGACAAAATCCATGTACCGCCAACGTATCTCAAAGTTCTCTCTTCCCCATGGCCTTTTTCCATATGGGGAATCGACATGATCGAACCTAAGGCTTCGAATGGACATCGGTTCATCCTGGTAGCCATTGACTACTTCGCTAAGTGGGTCGAAGCAGCGTCATACACTAATGTAACCCGACAAGTGGTAGTCCGCTTTATAAAAAACAATCTCATCTGCCGTTATGGTGTTCGTAGCCAGATTATTATGGACAATAGATCTAACTTAAACAATAAGATGATGAAAGAGTTGTGCGCAGAGTTCAAGATCGAACACCATAACTCATCTCCCTACTGACCCAAGATGAACGGAGCGGTAGAAGCGGCTAACAAGAACATCAAGAAGATTGTTCAGAAGATGGTTGTAACCTACAAAGATTGGCACGAGATGCTACCCTTTGCTCTTCACGGTTATCGCACATCTATCCTCACTTCAACAGGGGCAACCCTTTTCTCTCTAGTATATGGCATGGAGGCAGTGCTTCCCATAGAAGTAGAGATCCCATCAATCCGGGTATTGATGGAAGCTAAGCTAACAGAGGCTGAATGGTGTCAAAGCAGACACGATGAACTGAATCTGATAGAAGAAAAGCGAATAACGGCACTATGCCACGGTCAGTTGTATCAACAGAGAATGAAGAGGGCATTTGACAAAAAGGTTCGACCTCGCGTATTCAGGAAAGGAGACCTTGTGCTAAAAAAGATACAATACTTTCTCACTGACTCTCGGGGCAAATGGACTCCGAATTATGACGGCCCCTATGTGGTCAAGAAAGCTTTCTCAAGCGGCGCCTTGAGACTTGCAACCATGGTTGGAGAAGAGTTTGCCTACCCCACAAATGTTGACGTAGTCAAGAAATACTTCGCCTAAACTAAAAAAAAATTGTTTGGTTGATTGAAAACCCGAAAGGGCGGTCCAAGCAAAAATTAGAGGCATAATAAAAAAATCATCCCGGTGGATTGGAAATCTCAAAGTACAATCCAGGAAAAAGTTAGGCTAATGGCAAGTAACTACGTTCAACAGGGGCAAATCCCCTAGCAACAGTCATGCCATCCATCAGAAAACTCCAGTCAAGGTCATCTTCGACAAAAGCTTAGGAGGCCCAGAACTCAAAGTTGGTAGAAGGATAGTGGTCGTTATGTTTCAATGTAGCCCTTTTCCCTTAAATTACCATTTCCTAACTTTGTAAATACTCTATGGAATCACACGTTTGGCTGATTTCCATCCTATCAATAAAATTTGAGCCCTTGTGCTTTTGTTTGCAATTCTTGTTTGTTTTAGCTTTACAGAACGATATTTTAATATGATTATCGATTCTTGAAACGAAACAAAACGAATTTATTTGTCAAACTTTTCTGCTTTTAAAATAAAGATGGCAATTTCTTTTGACTGTTGAAAATTGAAAGAACATCAATTGCTTCTCCAAAGATGGTTGAGCCTCAAAGTGCAGAATCAAAGTACCCCTTCTAAACCAGTGCGCCTGAACGAAGGATCAGTTATGTCAGATGCGAATACTCCATCTGACATCTTCGGCCGAGTTCTCATCTCCTAAGCCCGACCAACGGTTGTTCCCCCACAGGGACTACTTCTCCTAAGTAAGGCAGAATTGCTATCTTGAACCAACAATACTTTTTATCTCCCACTGTGGCCGAGTATCCAGTCGTGTTCACCTACTAGTCTGTATATCGTGTCAGTTTTGTCAACATATACATACATACATAATGTATTATTATTTTACATGCATATTCATATCACATCACTATCACTCCGGCCGATCTTATCCCCTAGTGATAAAAGTCATCTCAATAGAGTTGTCAGATCTTTCCTCATCAGGAAGTGAATCATCTAAGTAATCTCTCTCCCGTTTATCTCTGGATTAGAGATGGTCCTTGACCACTTTGATAACTTGAACCTCTGAGAAAACCAGAGAAACTTTTGACAAACGTCACTCTTCGCCATTGAAGATGATATCTTCGCTTTCCCAGATTAAGGAAAATCCCCAAGAGAAAGCCTCTCAAACTATAGACTCTCAGCAACACATTGATTTTTCTCTTCAGAAAGTCAATGTTAATGAAGTCATCAGCACCTCAAAATTGGGGTACATTGTATGGAATTTCTCCGAGAAGATCTTGAAGAAAAGTATGATGTAGTATCCCCAGGCCGAAAGCAGTCTCTCAAGAGACTCGTTTTCTCCAGTAGAATGAACAAATGGCGTCTCCGACAGAGAAGTTTGTACACCTCTACAACTCATACAGACGGGGTCCCCAGCAAGTCTGACATCAAATCTTTTTCCATCAAATGGCATCTCCCCAGGAAAATTTGGCGAGAAGTTTGAGTAAAACCACTACAAATAGCGTCCCTTCTCAAGAAGTTTATTGACAAAAGAAACTTAGACCAGTTCCTTGGTAGGAAACTAGGATCGAGGGGAAGTTTACATCAGAAACTGAGACCAGTTCCTTGGTAGGAAACCAGGATCGAGGGGAAGTTTACATTAGAAACTTAGACCAGTTCCTTGGTAGGAAACCAAGATCGAGGGGAAGTTTACATCAGAAACTTAGACCAGTTCCTTGGTAGGAAACCAGGATCGAGGGGAAGTTCATTTCAGAAACTTAGACCAGTTCCTTGGTAGGAAACCAGGATCGAGGGGAAGTTTATTTCAGAAACTGAGACCAATTCCTTGGCTGAAGACCAGGATCGAGGGGAAGTTTTTACCTTTTCTAAGCATTATTGCTTAGCAAAAGAAGAAGGATGTGCAAATCGCCATTCATAACCACCATCAAAATTTTGGGTATTCCGATATTTAATCCTCTTGCACCCCGAATGCCCGAATACCTTCGCCATTCACACCTTCGGGTCCAAGAAGATTAAATAGGGGCATCTGTCATACCCTAAATTTTGACCACTAAGATTTCCCATCATTGGGAAAATCTTCATCACAATATGGATGGACCATCATACCTCATTAGTCTCCCTAGAGATGGGTGAGCATCCACTACAATAAAAAATTAGGGTTTCAAGCCCTCTTTGAGCCTTAGACAAAGGATCAATCAAGGAATTGGCGTGATCTTTAACTTGTCTAACCTCTCAAACATCCACAATGGATCAAGAGGACTCCTACACCAAGAATCAAGCACAATGTTGCAGCATTCCAGGTGGATTAAGCCTTAAGATCGCTAGTGTCACCAAATTAGGGTTTGGTCGACCAGGGCCTCCAGATGGAAATTTTCCTCTGGGCATGAGCCAATGCTTCAAAGCATAACCTAAGATACTCAATGGAACCTCATGGACCCAATCATCAAGTCAATTTAGCCTCAGGGGATGCATTCACTATAAATCAGGAATTAGGGTTTCTTGACCTAATTCATCCCTAAGTTGACTTTTGGGACAAATCATGAGCCAAGACCTCAAGAGAGGGTTTGAGGGTCTCTAATAAACTATATTGATCCATTTTCAACAATGGATTGACCCAAGAAGCTTGATCACCAAGTTTCAGTTTCATCTGAACCACAATTAGGGTTTTGATGAAAAAGTCAACTACACCTTTGACTTTTGACTAGGACATGCTCCCAAACCCTAGGACATGATTCAATACACCCTATAACACCTATGAAATCATTCCATAAAGTTTGATTTAGGTCAAGGACTTGATTTTATAGAGGATCACACAGTCTGGAATTCATCCGACAAAAAGTCAACTGTGCACAAAAGTCAACTTTGACTTTTTGAGATTTTTTCACAATTATGGTTCCTTAACCCTAAAATGATGTTAATGTGTGATTTGAATCATCATTCATCAAGAAAAATAAAAAAAAAAGTGGGATAACTTGTAAAAGGGGTAACCATAAAAACTTAGAAAATTTTCTAAGTTATGGAACAAAGTGGCTAGGGTACCAACTTTGGAGAATCATAACTCCTAAACCACACGGCCATTTTTCCCCATTCAAAGCTGGATTTGTAGCTCTCATGGCCCTCTACAAAAGCTTCAAACATAACTCATTCCAATTCCTCATGGATTTTAAGTTATGAAATGATCAAAATCACAAAAAGTGAAAATCTCACTTTTTTCCAACACTTAGTGAAATTTTCACTAAGTCAGAATCTGTCTTACTTTTTTCAAAATGTAAGGGCATTTTTCACTTGGATCCAAAAAGTATCAAAACCAATTATGATCAAACAGTTGTTGTATCATATGAGGGCTTTCCAAAATGACCAAGAACTTCACCAAACTCAACTTGAGCCATGAGATATGACAATGGCAATATGCCTTGCTGAAAACTGTCAAAGCAAGGCAGATTTGTGCACTTTGCTCGATTTACCAAATTTGTGCAAATGACAAACACACTTATCCATCTGAACACCTCAAGGGGAGACCAAGGAGGAACCAACTCTGATCCCAAGCCTCCCAAATCCTTGGAACTAAAAATAGCATGCCAAACCTAGAAATCCCTAAAGAGGGGACAAGACTCCAATTTTGTTTTTGAGCATTCAATGGATGCACCAAGGTGGCATGGACTGAGCCATTTCCAACTGAATTCAGTCAAGACTTATCCAAGACCAAGGGAACCAGCAGTCTATGCCCTAACCTCTAGTCAATGGCTAGAGGAGACTTGGATTCTCATTGATCAACATTGGCCAAACTTATCCAGCAGTTGCCATTCACTATTCCTTGTAAAACAAACTTGCTCTACTATAAATAGAGCTCAATTGTGTTTAGTTTGAGTACACCAAAGCCATCAAACAGATGCTTTCCTCAAAATCTCTTCCTTCACTCCAAAATTTCCTTCCAAAGCAAGTCACTATCGGGTTTTGAGTTTGAGAGTTATTCCAACCAAACCAATCACACACACACATACACACACCTCATAAACATCATATAGAGGTGATCCAAACACTCACATAACATCTGGAACACCAGATTCTCAAAATCACCAGCCATCTGCACAAGCCTTTGACAGATTTGCAGTTGAGGTGCCAAATCAAGTTCCAGCTCGATTCAATCCACTCCAGGCACCCAGACACACTCCATAGCACCTAGAAAAGCTGTCCATATCCTTGGAACCAAGCTGTAACACCTCTAACATAAAACACGATCACCAGCTGCAAGAGGTAAGCATGAGCTCTTCTAACTCTATGATCCATGCATTTTTTGCTGCACAATAATTTGGTCATATGTTCATAATCATGCATAGAGTATTTACCCTCAATCAATTGCTTTATTTGAATCGTGTATGGAATTTCTGAGCCTTCATGCAAGTTTTAGGGTTCTTGAGGTTTCTCTTTGATTTCTTATTCCATGCTTAAAATAAATGAAATTAAAGACCATAGACATGATCGTGAGGTGAAAACGAGTATATTGATATGTAGATTGCATGTTATCATCAAGTATTCAGTGAGATTAGATAGAAAACGCAAATCTGCAGAAACAGAGGGTAGCGCGTGTTCTTGCCATGTTCTTGGCGCCCTTTTTGAAAATTCAAATATTTGAATTTTGTGATTTTATTTAATTGATTCAAAAATTAATTTCTCTCTGAATTTTAATGATTATGAGTTGATTCTTTTTTTAATAATTCACAAAAATGTTAAAATATTTTATTTTCCCAAAAAATCCCAAAAATATTATTTATTTCATATACTTGATATTTTTGTAAAGAATTAATATTTTAATTATTTTTTGACATTTAAAATATTTTCTCCCTCTTGATTTTTCAAATTTTAGTGATTTCCAACCATTTTGTGGATAGAAACATGATTTTTGAAACATTAATCCAAGATCACAATTTGTTTCCACACTTGTTTAACAATTTGATCATTTTGATTGAATTTTTATTCAATTAAAATACATTTTGAAAACAAATTAGGGTTTTTGATTAATTCAACCCTCATCAAACTTTTTCAAACACTTTGGGCCTCTATTAGAGTGTAAGACCCATCCCCATTGTAAATACATCACTTTTTGGGCCTCAGTCATTGTATAAGTCCCACTGTATTTTCAAAAACAACGGCGCGATTGTCGCCTTTTTTAGCAAAATCATTTGGGTCTCTCCTTGAGCTGTAAGCCCCACCACTTGTACAAAAATAATCATTCGACCTCTATTAGAGTGTATGACCCAACCCCCTTTTTACCAAAACTTTTTTGGGCCTCAATGCATTGTATAAGACCCAGTACGGTAAAGAAATCTCGGCGCGATCGTAAATTCAAAAAACAAATCATCTGGGCCTACCCTCGTGTTATAAGCCCCATTCTTTTTCTTTAAACACCTTTGGGCCTCTTGAGAGAGTTTAAGACCCATCCCTTTGTACAGAAAACCTTTTTGGGCCTCAGTAACTTGTATAAGTCCCTGTACAAAACAACAGTGCAATCACTGATAAAACCTTGGGCCTCTCCTTGAGCTGTAAGCCCCAATAATCTTTTCAAAGCACTTTCTCCTTTGATTTTGAATATAATATTGTTATCAAAGCTTTCTTTGTTGAACAAACTAACCAAACAGCATGGAAGCTCTACAATCGAGTAAGTGTTTACCCGATTTCTTTATCCGCTTTCATATATATAACTGTATTGTGGGGCTGCTCACTGTAAGTCTTCTTTCACAAACTTTAATATACTTGTCAGATATCAACTATGTAATACTAGTATAGTTATTTAGAGTTTTCCCCGGCAACTACGTCTAGCACTAGGTAAAGCCCTGTTGGCCACTCTTAAATACAAACAAAACTAAATCCCCATAGGATTCCCAGATATAGTCTTCCCTCCTCTTGGGGTTAAACAATATAGAGACGTGAAAGGCAGCATTCTCAGGGAACCCTTTCTCAGACTGTCACTCTTAGAAATTGTCAAAGAAACTCTACTCCCCAGAGATGATATTTTATCCGTGAATGGCATCTCTTGAGTTTCTTCCAAATTCTCGGACTTTCCTGGCTTGATCTATTCTCAGTGAATGGCATGTCTTGAACTTCTCGGGGTTTGGGGACCCACATGCTTCTTAAAAGCATCCCCGCCTCCTCTTGGGCATTGTACAAGGACCCTTCGGCTTCTTAAAAGCTCGCATGCCTTCTCTTGGGCTTAGTACAAGGACCCAGAGACCTCTACAGGTATAGGAACAGAACCTAGTCATCAATTTGCTAGAGCTGTCTTTCTGAGTCAAGTGTCAGACTTGTTAATGGGTTGACCTTCATCCCTTAACATAACAGCCTTCTCTTGGGCATCATACAAAGATCATTCACTACCTGAGAATCGATTTCTCAAAACACCAGTAGACTTGGACAATCTCAATACCCTTTGGATGTCCCATTTCCTTAAAGAACAGGAAATAACCCCCGATGCTCTGATCAATCCCAAAGCACAATAATACCTTTAATCGTTCCCTTCATAAGAACTGGTTTTCTCTTTTATCCAATATACTGGACCTGTCACTAAACTAAAACAGTCACCAGCACAATAGCCTCCTCTTGGGCTTTGTACAATGATTCTCCCCAGCGGAGCTAACCTTTTCACACTCTCTTGTTGAGTATAAAAGACTCTCTTGTTGAGTCAAACCTTTTAGCCTCCATCTCGGGCTTCGTACGAGATAGAAATCACTCTCTTGTTGAGTATAAAAAAATCTCTTGTTGAGTCAATCCCCTTTAGCCTTCATCTCGGGCTTCGTACGAGATAGAAAATCACTCTCTTGTTGAGTATAAAAGACTCTCTTGTTGAGTCAAACCCTTTAGCCTCCATCTCGGGCTTCGTACGGGATACAAAACCACTCTCTTGTTAAGTATAAAAAACCCTCATGTGGAGTCAAAACCTTTTAGCCTCCGTCTTGGGCTTCATACAAAACACATATAAAAGCACTCTCTTATTGAGTCAACCCTTTCAGCCTCTCTCTTGGGCTTCGTATGAGACACATAAAAACACCCTCTTGTTCGGTCAATAGCCTCCTCTTAGGCTTTGTATAAGAAGACCCCGGTTGAGCCAATCAACCTGTTAGCATCAAAATCTGTG
Organism: Lathyrus tuberosus; assembly: GCA_022829125.1. Lineage (NCBI taxonomy): Eukaryota > Viridiplantae > Streptophyta > Magnoliopsida > Fabales > Fabaceae > Lathyrus > Lathyrus tuberosus. The sequence continues at coordinate 1,850,810 of JALAZF010000603.1, read as the reverse complement.
CCTCGTTCATAGTATACAAACATCAACAACTCCTTTTCCTTCATCTAATTGCTGTAAGCGGCAAGCCTCTGGATTATTTACATCCACGCCACTGTCCCTCTTTTAGCATGAGAAATTCCTAAGGAAAGATGGAATTGCTCTACACTGAGTTAAAGTTTTCTCCTTCAGGTTAAAAATCCCCTATAAAGGAAATTATGGCATTGCTGGATTCACATATCCCAGTTAAAGTAATTCTCCTTTATAATCAGTCACCCAACAGTTGTGACAAACAGACCAAATATCCCTTTTTAGAGATGCCAAATTCTCTCTCATCAATAAACCCTTCAGCTTCACATCTTGGGCTTCGAACAAGATACAAATAGACCTTTCAGCTTCACATCTTGGGCTTTGAACAAGATACAAACCACATTTATCTTCATGTCTTGGGCTTTGAACAAGACACCAAAACAACCTTTTTTTCCTCCCATAGAATAGGAGGAATTAAGATCGCTCTGATTTCCCTATTTCGTTAAACGGGAATACGTAGGCATAAGATTGGAAAAATCTTAGCGAGCATACTAATAAAATACCCAAAATCCCGTACCTTCATACATCAATCGAAAAGCATCAGTCCTAACATCCTACCAATAGCCTAGACACTGTTTTTTATAACAAAATAACCTAAGAGAGACCCACAATCTTAATAGCATCTGTAAACCAACAGTCGTCTATTTAAACTCAGTTTACAAGCAGGGTTAATTGGAGACATCTATTTCCCTTCCTTCATCAGCTTCAATAGGATAAAAAATGAATCAAACTGTAGTACCCCAAAGCGATAGTGCTTCGCAACCACGCAAAAATTCGCGCTACAACCTCCTACCATACAACGCCTCAAACAGTGTCATTCCAATATTAAAATGGAAATTGTTGTTGTAAGTGAACTCAACCAACAGTAAGTAATTGTCCCATTTAACTCCCTATTCCAAAACAGACGCTCTCAGCAAATCCTTCAAAGACTGAATAGTCCTCTATGCCTGACCATCTGTCTTCGGATGATAAGCATAACTCAACTTCAGCTTGGTACCCATCGCTTCTTGTAAACTCTTCCAAAATCTCAATGTAAACTTAGATCTCCATTCGACACAATACTCGACGGAATACCATGCAAGCTAACAACCTTCTCAATATACAACTCAGCTAACTTTTGTAAAGGATAACTGATCTTAGTCCGTATGAAATGAGCCGATTTAGTCAGTTTGTCAACAATAACCCAAATGGAATAACATCCATTTGTCGTCTTTCGCAAACTTGTTACGAAATCAATGGAAATGATGTCCCACTTCTACTCAAGAATACTCAACGGTTGCATCAGCCCCGACAACTTCTGATGTTCAATCATCGACTTTTGAAAAGTCAAACATGCATAAATAAACTCAGCTACTTCCTTCTTTATTCCTGGCCACCAAAACATTTTCTTCAAGTCTTGATACATATTAGTAGCACCAAGATGAAAACTCAGACCACTCCTATGACCTTCCTCAAGAATACTTTTCTTAAGCCCTGACCCACCAGGTACGCAAACTCTATCTTTGAACCTCATCACACCATTCTCATAAATCCTAAAATCACCTCCTTCACCTTGAATGATTTACGCTAGTTGGTCAACCAATCCCAAATCAATTTTATGACCCTATCTGATTTATTCAAAGATACCATTGGTCAGCTTCAACATGCCCAATTTTACAATCTTAGGAGTCTCTTCATACACCAAAAATCAGGTCTCTTAATTTTTTCAATCAACTCCAATTCTTGAATCATAAGCATCGTCATATGCAACGAATTTCTGCTCAAAGCATCAACTACGACATTGGCTTTACCAAGATGGTAACTCAAACCAAAATCATAATCTTTTAGAAATTCGAGCCACCTCCTCTACCTCATATTCAAATCTTTCTGATCGAAGAGATACTTCAAACTCTTGTGGTCACTGAACACCTCAAATCTGGAACCAAACAAATAATGCTTCCAAATTTTCAATACGAACACCACGACTGCCAACTCCAGATCATGCGTAGGATAATTCCTCTCATGAACTTTCAACTGCCTAGAAGCATAAGCTACAACCTGACCATTCTATATCAGCACAAAACCCATTCCTATCTTCGAAGTATCACAATACACAACAAAGGACTCATCTGGACTTGGCAAAATCAACACTGGAGCATACATCAACTTCTTCTTGAGTTCTTGAAAGCTCTTTTCACACTGAACATTGCACACATAGGCTTGACTCTTTCTAGTCAATTGAGTCAAAAGCAATGCTAGCTTTGAAATGCATTCGATAAACTTTATGTAGTAACTAGCCAAGCCAAAAAAAACTTCTGATCTCAGTAACAGACTTTGGAGTCTCCCATTGCAACACAACATCGATCTTCGATGGATCAACAACAATACCACCACTAAAAATCACGTGATTAAGGAAATTCACTTCCTTTAACCAGAACTCACACTTAGACAACTTTGCATACATCTTTTTCTTTTTCAAGATCTGCAATTAATGTAACCACAAGTACACGACTATCGTAAAGTAATAAAATAGATATCTTACCACAAGGACCCATGGTTTAAGTATTGAATCCTTATCCAATCGGTGTATATCTAGAGAAACCAAAAAGAGATTATTTAGTAAATAACTTGAATGAAAAGCAATTAAATAGAAATACGGAAAACCCACTTAAATACCTAATTAGGGCAAACAGGACCCGAGGTTATAGTTCATGTTTCTAACACAATCATACACTTCTTATCACATCTATTGCAAGTTTTTTTTTTTGTTGCATAAATTATAGAAAATAGATAAAATTGGGAACTACCTACCTTCTCCAACGCATTGCCCATATCATCGATGAATAATCAGTCGGCTTTTGCATCGTCCAAATTATTATCCATGATTCATTACTTTTGCCTAGCTATATGTTTTATCAAACTCGTTTGTCGGCTTTCGCATCGTACATATTAGGTTGTTTAAAAATCCGCACTCTGGTATCGACACATATCCTTTTAAACTACAGTCAATACCTGAGAACCACTTACTTTCGTAACGAAGTTAGAATGCATGCACTCAGATTATAAAATAGGTTTAATTAAAATTCTCGCAATCGATAGTAATAGATCATACGATAAGTCATGAAACAATCTCCATAACCCCTAGTCCCTAGGGAAGTACTTACTCATGGTAGGGGTAAAAACAACCCTAAAGATATTCATCATCAAACTCATATTAATCAAACAACATAGATGAAAAATATCAAGCGAATGAATAGAAAACCTGAATTGAATTATAAACTTGTTCCACAAATTGTTCCCTTGGAGACTTGAGTTACAAAGAGAATAGAAAAATAGAAACTTTAGAAACTAGGAGAAAAATAGAAAAGTTGGGAACCCTAAACTCATAACAGGCTATGAGTTTCATAGGGGAAAAATTAATGTGTAAAATATCCTTGGTTCAATGCAAAATAATCATATTTGATTCATGTCCAATCAAGCCTAAGAGCCACAATTAAGAGGAAATCTTCTCATTCATTAATGCAAAACAAAAAGTTGGACTTTCTCCCACCTCCCTACTACGGCCCGTAGCAGCTGCTATGGGTGGCCGTAGCAGGTCATTGCCTTTATGCTCCAAAAATAAATAGTTGAGGGGGTTTAGTTGCCATGCTTCTACGACCTATAGAAGCTGTTACGCGTGCCCATAGAAGCTCTCTGACTTTAGTACCGAAGAAATTGCCAAAATGTCGTTTTCGCTCTGTTTTGCTTGCCTTTGATCCCTCTTTGCTTGGATGCTCACTAGACTTTATAATTCACAATAAAACACAAACCAAAGCATAAAACATGACAAATGAAAGGAAATTGAACAAATTGTGATAAAATACTAAAGGACAACTACTAGAAATAACGATGCAAATACCACTTATCAAACTCCCTCAAGCATAGACTTTTGCTTGTCCTCAAGCAACAAAACTTGCATTCACGAGTTTTTGGATAGAGTGCTCACATCATGATAAAGCATACGGAAACCGAATCAATGGTACTCACACGTGAGTCTTTGTTACAATCGGCTAGGCCTAGTTCTCTTGTTAATCATCTGTCAATGAAGGTATTGCAAGAACACTAACTGCGGTAATATCACATACCTAAGTCTCCCTTTCAGACATCTCTCCAACTATGATTTGGGCTTAAGTCTCTTTTTTATTTTCTTCCCCCTTTCATTCAGACAGTCATATTAAGGCATTTGCAATCATTGATGTCCTCACATGCACAAGATCAATCGAGAATTTTTTCTAGGCACCTTTTTATTATTATTTTTCTTAAGGAGTTAAGAATAAACAATTTAGGAATTAAGGAATTAAGAATAAACAATTGAGGGGTCATTTATCATATAGGTAACATGTTAAGTTATAGTAATTAGGAAAAATAAAGTCAGTCTTATCCTTAGAATTTTTTTTCGATCATTACAATTTATTATCATCAAATTTATAATTATTCTCTATTTTAGAAAACACATCATTAAAACACTAAACATTTTGTTCAACCAGAACACAAAATTAAATTAATAAAAATTAGTAGTCTTTGAGTTCGACACTCGGTACTTCACTGTGTTTAAAACTTGCAATGATGTAGTACACTTGTGAAATCACAATAAACTTTTTAGAATCATTGCCCTTGATTTCCAATTATTTATAGAATTATGAGTTCTTTGTATCAGTTGAAAAAATTTGCTCAACAACAATTTTTTTTCTTTTATTTTATTTTATTTCGTATTTTAAACTATTGACTTTTGTTTAACCGTGTATGTGAGGTTAGAACTCAGTTGAATCATTTTTAATACAAAAACCAAGAAGACTTCCTATATAATGGAAGCGGTACTAAGGAAAAAAAAAAGGAATCTTGCTGCGAAGAATCAACACAGAAACAAAAAAAAGAGTTTAACTCTGAAAACTATATGATAGGCCCCGCTTGTAGAAAGATTCCCTGGAGTCTATGAGACTCTAACCACGGATGGTAACAAATTGACCATTGTTAATCATCCTATAACCATGGACAAGTTGAATTCAACCCAACACTACACAAAGAATTAAAACATAAACGATTTGTCAGGAGGATGAATTAAGACACCAATAAACACCTGAAGAATTTTCTCACTATTTTTACCAATGTCAATGTGGATGGGCATACTAAAGAAGGAAATAGATTGATATTGTTTCCATTCTTCTTAGCAAATATGTTGTAGGAGAACTCACTTATTTTCTTGGTCTTCAAGTAAAGAAAATGGAAGACAACATTTTGTATCTCAAAGCAAGTATGCAAAAAGTATAATGAAGAAATTTTGTCTTGACAAGGCTAGCCATAAGAGAACTCCAACTGCAACTCATGTGAAGTTATCAAAAGATGAAAATAGAGTTGATGTAGATCAAAGTCTCTACAGAAGTATGATAAGAAGTCTGTTGTATCTCACAATAAGCATACCTGGCCTCACTTTTGTTGTAGGAGTATGTGCAAGGTTCCAAGCTAAACCCAAGGCCAATAATCTGAATCAAGTGAAGAGAATCATGAAGTACATAAGTAGAATCTGTGACTATGGTATTCTATATTCTTATGATACCAATTCAATACTGGTATGGTATTGTGATGCATATTGGACTAGGAGTGTTGATGATAGCAAGATGACATCTAGTGGATGTTTCTTTCTTGGTGACAATTTAATCTCATGGTTCAATAATAAGAAGAAGAAGTGTGTATCATTATCTACTTCAGAAGCTAAGTATATTATTGTAGGAAGCAAGTTGCACCTAACTGCTTTGGATGAAACAAATTTTGAAGGAGTACAATGTCAAACAAGATGCATTACATTATACTATGACAACTTGAGTGCTATTAATATTTCTATGAATTCTGTCTAACACAGTAGAACTAAGAACACTGACATTTTTCATCATTTCATCAGGGAACTTGCGGAAGATAAAATTGTAAACCTTGAGCATATAGCCACTGACAACTAGTTAGCTGACAAATTCACTAAGGCTTTAAATGCAACTCAGTTTGAAAAGTTGAGAGGTGCTCTTCATATTTGCATATGTGAGAATTTATAGCAGTCAAAGCAAAGGAATCATGCAAGGATAAAATACTATTTTCTCTCTCTTATAGTCATTGTTGTAGGTGAAATAAGATTGATAATTCCCTTTTCAAATTTTCTTTATAACTGGTCCTTCCTTACAAGAAAGAACAACTTACATATCTCTTTCTCTTGCTCTTTGAAATTTTCTCATTTTATTTTCTCTCAAGTTTTTCAATTTATTGTAAATATAAGTAAAAAATTGGAAGATTATAGGCCTATGGAATCCAAAATAAATGCTAATGGAGTCAAGAATGACACAACAATGAGATATATGGTTCCTGGATCAAAGGAGGCTGAACTCGTGAAGACTGATACAAATGTTGGACCATCTGTTGGAACATCTGTGACTGAGAAAAAGTATGTGACAAAGATGAAGTCCTTGAAGAAGAAGCATGTTCAAACAAATGATTCTGACTCATATGCTGATAAAGACTGGGTCAGTTTTCTTTCTTCAAGTGGAAGGTTTGGGCATTGAAGCTGAATGTTGTGGTTGTTTTCAGTTATTTCAGTTTTGTTGTGTTTTAGCCCTTGTATCTGGGCATGTTTTAGTTTTTGTGTTCTCGTGTCTGTAATGACTTATTAACATAATAAAGGTTCTGCTCTATGTCATTCCAACTTTGGTATTTAGTTCATTCCAATTTTTTCTCTGAGGTTCTTTTTCTATCCTTTTCCAAATTGTGGCAAAAGGGGGGATTAACGGTGTGCATGTAGTGTGTTGTTGTTTGATTAGTTGATCTCTTAAGATGTATCAAATGTCTTTCATCTCTTGATATGTGCTTCTCTTCTGCTGATGATATTATATTATTTTGATGTGGTGATCTATTTTGCTATATTTTAATGGTTGTTTGCTCATATGCTGAAGCATCTAGCCTGACATCTGGCCTTCAACTATGTGAGCATGCTTATGCGTGAGCTTGTGTGTAAGTATCTCACTATTGTGTTGCTGTGTGTGTTATGATATATGTATGTGGAAATTTTCCTGAATGAGAATTGTTTTGATTTTCTCCTACATATCTTGTTGAAAGGTTGTGAGTTCTTTTAGCCAAAATTTTCCAAATATGTAGATTGTTGTTCCTTTGGTTGGCTGCATTTGGTAAAACAACATTGGTGAAGATGCAACATGTGGGGCAAGATGTTCCAGCATGTGTGCAATATCTTGCCTCAGACTGCATGCTAGGGTTGTGAGTAAATTTAAACGCATTTTTGCATGATTCCTGAAAGATATGGTGTTTATGATTTGTATCTTTTAGAAATATGTTATTTAGTAAGATTTGCTAAAATATATATTAATACCAAATCAATTTAAATGAAGATTTAAAATTGAATGAAGAGAAAATCAAATATAATCTTCATCTAAATCAAATATATTGTCATCAATTCAAATGCTCATTGGAGAAAATCCCATAAGATGAATTGTTATATAAAGACTCTTCCTATCAACAAAGAGAACACGAAGCAAGCATTAAATATCTAGTGTGCTAGGACTTTTTTTCCTTGAGTCTTTGTATTATAGTGTTTGTTTTAAACCTCTAAAGAAGGCTAATTTAAATATTCAAGGCATAGAACTGGATTGTTAGTTGAGTTGTAATTCAACATCTTTAATTTGTAATCTTTTGAAAGCAATGATCACTAGGATAATGATTGAGAGAAAGTGAGAGGGATTCTCATATTTAGGGAAAGTCTTAAATAGAAAGACACGAGTATGATTAGGAAATAGGCTTTAGAGAAGGTTTGTTCATCTAAGACTAATTGTACTAATACTATTGAGAGTGGATTTCCTTTCTTGGGTTGGAAGCCCCCCGTATGTAGGTGATTTTGCACTAAACTAGGTCAACAATTATCTTGTGTTTTTTATTGCTTTATGCTTTTAACTCCTTAGTATCTGTGGTAGTCTGTTAATATGGTTTAACCTGTGGTACACATTGTCCCAGACGTCGTGTCCAACATTTGTCCTCTAAGAACAATTTTTTTTAGAGTTTCCACTATAAATGTGAGCCTTTCATAAGTTATGTCCATGAACCTTCTCATAAACATACTGGAGTTTTTACACTGGTTATCTTCCAAACCAAACACAAGATTTTATATCAGACTAATCTCGAAACCAAATGAGAGCTTTTATAATAGGTACAACTCACAAAGGAAATAGAGATTTTAAGGGACAATTTCACAAATCAAATGAGAGATTTTACACCAGGCGAATCTCATGAACCAAACGACAACTTCTCACAAAGAGATTTTCCACAAGAGATTAAATCCTCTTGCACAAATTACAATATTATCCCTGTGCCATAATACAAAGGGAAATCATTAATGATATTTTTCACTCTTAAAGCACTAAGGCAATTTTAGTGAATTGAAAGAAATGAGATGAAAAATGAGTAGAGAGTGAGAAAGTATGCCAAAACACATTTTCTGGCGTGATTTAAAAGTGAGTAGAGTCCTCTATTTATAGAAAAGAAATCTGGATAAAAAGGAAAACTATGCATGGCCTTTTTAATGCTCATAATCGATAATGCCTTAGGTCTAATCGATTACGTGCTTTGTAAAAATGACAACTGTTATGGACTGGCCAAAGACCCAAATGACTAAGGCCCATTTCAACTCAAATCCACTCCACTTGACCCAAAGTATAAAATCAGTTCACATGCAAAGAGTAATGTACATTCTCTGATCTCTACTTTTCACTACACTCATCTTAGATTTTGAAACGACTTAAACATTGGAGTGCTAACCATATAAGTCTAAAGTGTAAGGTATTGTGAAATTGAAAGTATTATGTTAAATTCTTCCTCGTAAAAAAATAAAAGAAAGAATAATACTTGAGAAATGACAATAAAATCTAATGTGTATTATTATTTTTAACTTAAATGTATATTATTCTTTTAAAATTAGAAGTGTATTATTTTTTTAGAATGTGGGTTGAAGTGATTATAAAATTGAATGTTTATTCATTGTTAGAGGGATTGGATTGAATCATATCTATAAAATAGATGTTTAGGGTGAGAAGTGACATTCTATATAAATTATTTAGAGATTTTTTAATATATTCACTTACGCTCATGTTAGCTCGTAAATTCGACGCCCATATGAAGTTGGAACTGTTGAGGGGAATGTTAAGCTCTTGAAGAGGGTTAGAAAAGCTTTCGACAGGATTTGTGTGATAGGTTTGAGTCGAAGGTACTCATAAGAGGAAAGGAGATCTTTTGGGACTTAGAAAATATTTTTAAGAGTTGAAGGGGGAACCTTTGACCGAGAATGTTGATGATGTCTGACGCTGGGATTTCAAATTCAAATAAAGGAGGGAGTAGTTACTTTGGTTCGCTCTTGAAGAAAGACAGGTGGCGTGTATCCAAGAAATGGAAGCATGCAATATGACACTTAACATTTGTTGATTATTTCAGGCAGTTTATAGCAGTTAGTTTTAGTATTATAAATAAGGGTCCTAGCAATAGGATTAGGTGTGTTGTGTTCACTTTGTACAAGTAACTCCAAATTTACTCAAAAGTATCCGCGTGTTGAGAAAAGAGTATTGTGAGAATGTACGTGATGTAAACACCATTTATCCTTCAACGCAATTTACTTTGATCTTTACTTAAATTTTTATCTTTTATTTGAAGCCAGTTACGTTTCCGCACTTACTTTCGTTTTATACCTTTGATCTTTATTGCACACGTTCGACCCTTCCTTTTACATTTTCAGCCTTTTAACTTCACATTTTGAAGTATTGTCTTGTACTATATTTTCAACAAACTTTCCTTTTTGAGTATTATCGAAGTATTCATTGCTTTAGAATTTAAATTAGATCAACTGTTAGCACATGTCCTAGGATCAATCTGATCGATCCTGTGAGTCACCAAAGTTAGATTTGGAAGATCAGCGGTTGTTTACCAATTTTCACGGTAAACAAATCGGCACGCCCAGTGGGACAGTGCTAACTTGATAAATATATTTCCAAATATTTTTTAAAATCTTCAGTCATAGTTTCCTTCTTAAAAAGCTTTGTTGCATGTTATTGAGAAGTGGTAAGGTAGCCACTACAAACGAAGAGAGACCAAAGAGAAGATATACTAGAAAAATGGCGACGAACACTAGTCAGCCAAACAATCCAAATCCTCAAGGGAGTGGTTCTAATCCTTAGTCAAGTAATTCGAATGCCCAGCCTAGTGACATAAACCCTCAAAATATATCTAGGAATGATGTGACACCACCTCCAGTCCCTTCGACGAGAGAGCCGGTCCCGCCTCCTGTTATGTCCGGCCCAATACCATCAATGACAGGACCAGGGTCGACATATATAAGGGCTTACACTCAACCTGTTTTGGAGTATGTTGGGCCACAAGCATCTAACCCCCAAACTCCTCCAGGAGGAACTTCGACATTTAGGAACCTTCCCCCTCCAGGATTTTCACAACCCTTACCAAGGAATCCACCTTATGGAATGCCAACGTCAATAATGCAAAGCCTCCAAAATGCCCCCCAGTATTCTCAGAAAACGTAATGTCTTCGCCATTACAAGGGTCAGAATCTGGGATAAATTTAGGTCCAAACAGTCAAAGTGTAGGTGTGGGATATTCCACTCAAGGTCCTAGTCTGACGAACATGTCTATAGCATGCTTAAGACAGCAAATGGATGAGAGTAACCTACAAATGGTACAAACGTTGTCCCAAACTATGGGGGAAATTTTCCAGCCCTTGATCCAGAACACTACCCAAACTAACCAGCAATTAGCAGCGTAATTGGCACGCATGGCAGAATTTATGGGGGTGCCGGCCCCTGTACGAGGTGCGACTGTGGTGGAGAATATCCCATGGCGGAACCTAGAAACTATGCCTGAGGCCAACCTGGAACCCCCTAGAGTCGAACTCCCCAGAGTCAAACCACCTAGGAACCAAGGGCCAATTCCTGAAGAAGGGGAACAAGGGGTAGTGATAGTGAATAGAAACCAAGATGCTGATCAGGTTGTACAACAGGTTCGACGTAACAACATAGCAGCGGATAACAACCTAGCAACCATGGTCGAAAGAATAATGGCTCGAAATGGGGTGAATTTTGGCTTTACTAGGCCAAACTATACCTCACCCATAGTGGATTATATCCTGCAATCAGAATCACCCCCTAGGAAGGTCCCAAAGTGTACCAAGTTCTCAGGAGATACAACTGAATCTATTGTCGAACACGTAGCCCGATATATGATCGAGACTGGAGAGATCGCAAATGAAGAAAGTCTTAGGGTGGAATATTTCCCAAGTTCTCTCACCAAAAACGCTTTTACTTGGTTTACAACCCTACCTCCAAACTCAATCTGTAATTGGACCCAGTTAGAGCGCTTGTTCCATGAACAATTCTATATGGGGAAAACTAAGATTAGTTTGAAGGAGTTGGCCAGCATAAAGCGAAAGTTTACTGAACCAATAGACAATTACCTAAACAGGTTTCGATTACTTAAGGCTAGGTGTTTTACTCAAGTGCCAGAGCATGAACTGGTCGAAATGGCCGCTGGTGGCCTTGATTACTCTATTAGAAAGAAATTGGATACCCAGTATTTGAGAGATATGGCCCAACTGGCTGATAGGGTTCGACAGTTAGAACGTCTGAAAGACGAAAAGGCTAAGTTCAATAAGGGTAAAAAGGTAGCTTATGTTGAATATAATGAGGATGTCGAAGGTTTGTACGACGAACCATTATATTTCGACGACAATGAGGTAGACGTTGCTGAGTTAAAGTAAGGCCCGCCATATGCTTGTAAAATGTTAGCCCCTTCGACTGGAAAAAATTCGGTCGAATCTGAAAAGAATGATAAGTTTCCCAAGAAAACATATACTTTCGATATCACCAAATGTGACGAAATTTTCGATTTATTAGTAAAAGATGGGAAGATGATAGTGCCTCCTGGCGCTAAAATGCCACCTTTAGAACAAAGGAAAAAGAGAGGATTTGTAAGTACCATAATTTTTTGGGTCATAAAACTTCTCAATGTTTTCTTTTCAGGGATCTGGTCCAAAATGCTATTCAGGAGGGTAGGCTGAAATTCAGAGAGAAGAGCAAAGGTCAGATGAAAATTGACTCCGACCCATTGCCAACAGCAGAGGCCCATTATGCTGAGCCAGAGATACATATGGTGGAAATTACTGAAGATTTTGCCAACAACGCTGTGATAGCCAAGGTTACTAAAGACCTTAACATTTATGCTGTAGAGAAACTCATGAGCAAGGCCGTGGAGGGTTTCGACAAAACCATTGAGGGCTTAAATGATGGGATTACTGAGGGTTCCAACATGATGCTGGTTACTAAAGAAACTGCTGAGAGTTTCGTTAAGATGGACAAGGCAGCTGAGGGCCTTGAGATGGACTTCTGCGATCTGAATCTTGGTGCTGATGTCGACATGGACATAAATATGGTCGAGATTACACAACATAAGACCAGGGAGGTTGATGAAGAAAGCTGCCAAGAGGAGCGTAACAAAGTGGCGTATCCAAAACAGGATGCGACTATTGTTGAATTCCTTCACCGTTGTCAAAAGAAAGGATCAGGTGTCATGCTGTGTCCCAGCTGCAGTGCAATCTTCGACCAGAAAGCTGCCCATAATCTTGAGGGGGTTAGGAAGGCTAAAGAAAGAAGGGAGCAAGGAATGTCCCAGGGTCAAAGGGGTTTCGACCCTAGAAGGTCCTCTTCAAAACAATTGGGAGGAAAAACACAGTTCCCAGGGGCCAGACCCAGTACCTTCAAACCAATAAGCAATGCACCAATAGGGAGCTGGATGAAACCTGTCGAAAGAAAGGAAAAAGGTCAGAAAAAATGGTAGAAGTTTGATGTGGGCAGAGGCTCTTCAGTAGAATATCGAAAGGAGTTTCAGACTTCTAATAAATCGGCGTATGTTTCTAAAAACTATAAGGGGAAGAACCCGATGTCGCGATCTCAATGGAGGAGAGAGCAACATCGAAGGAAGGCACTCGGGGAGGCCCAGTCGAGGGATCAAGGAGAGTCCAGTACTAATATCCCTACTGACAATAATGGAGGGAATCCGATGAAGGCCGCTGAAAAAATACCCGTAGGACGGAAACTGTTTGCCCCTCAAGAGGATAAACCTGAGAAGACTGTCGAAGAGGATGACGAAATGACAAACAACTCTGACTCTGAGTCTGATGCTTCTCTCGACATCATAGTCAATGTGGTGTCTGTAATGCCTAGGGAGTTCGACCATATTACAGAGGTCGAAGATTTAGATGCCTGCACTGAAGAAAAAATGGCAGCACACAAGCCTGTGTGCTACTATATTATGAATAATGGGTGTGTTGAAGAGCAGAACGCTTTTTTCGAGCTACCTACAGTGGCAATGAAGGGTCACCTGAAGCCCTTTTACATCACTGGAAAGGTGGAGAATGTGCCAATAAATAAGATATTGGTGGATTGTGGCGCCACAGTAAACTTGATGCCACACTTCTTACTGAACAAGATTGGCAAGTATGATACTGACACTAAGCCACACAATATGGTTCTTTCAAATTACGAAGGGAAAGTAGGCTCCACGTTGGGTGTGATACAGGTTGATTTAACAGTTGGGACAATCACTAGGCCTACTGTCTTCATGGTAGTGGAAACAAAAGCCAACTACAATCTGCTCTTAGGACGAGAGTGGATACATGGCATTGGTGCAGTGCCATCTTCGATGCATCAACGCATCACCATCTGGAGGCCAGATGGCATAGTCGAAAACATTGAAGCTGACCAGGGGTATTTTAAGGCACCAATAAATCATGTCGACAGACATCAGTTCGACAAACATTTGGCTCACATTGCCCCCTGTGGCCCAGCAGATTTCGAGTTTGTCCCAGATGAAGAGACGTTTTGCTCATTGTACTTACATCCCGTCGAAGGTTTCCATTGGGATAAGGAGGTGCTAGGGGAAAGACTTCCGTACCTTGGTGAGCCTGCAGTAGACCCCACAGGGTGGGGAAGTGAATTCAATGATAATTACTGAGTTCGAAGTATTGAGAAGAATTTCGGCCTACGTGGCTGAAACCAGACTACAAGCGACTTTCGAGGCTGCTAACGAATATATGGCTGGCGAAGCCAATCCTGAATTCCACCAAGAAGGTCCTGGTAAGGACTTCGACCCAGAGCCACCTGATAAGGTTCAGGGTGTAGAACAAGGCCAGAGGCTTGACGCTATTTATGACAATGAGCCTTTGGGATTTGAAAAAGATCCGCTGGCAAATAATGTTAAGATGCTGGCACAAGATCCGTTAGAAGAAATCGACCTAGGCGAAGGGGCAACTGTCATACCCCAAATTTTGACCACCCGATTGTCAAAACCCGATTGTGTTTTCACTTCGTGTCATCTGCATATCATATCATCTTTTTCTGTCATGCATATTGTTTGAATTTTCAGTCGAAATATATATGTTGAAATTTTTGTCTTTTTTGGTTAATTATGCGAAAAATCAATGAACGGACGTGTTTTTCAACTAAATTTACAAATGTTCATTGTTCATCTATCTTTCGCACGATTTAATCGATTTCTCATTTTTATTTTATTTTTACATATATAAAATAAAAATGAAAATAAAAATAATAAAAAAATAATAATATAATAATAATATATATATATATATAAATTTTCGTATTTTATATATATATATATATATATATATATATATATATATATATATATATATATATATATATATATATATATATATATATATATATATATTTGTTTTTTTGTCTTTTTTATTTTCTATATATTTTTTATATATTTTTCATATTTTTTATATGTATATATATATTATATATATATATATATATAAATATATATTTATATTATTTTTAAAATTCATATATTTTGTTTTTTTTATATATATTTTGTTTTTTTTATGAATTTTTGTTTTTTATATATTTTGTTCTAAAAAAACTTTTGTTTTTAATACAATTTTGTTTTAAATATTATTCTAGTATATAGATATTTAAGTTAGCTTAAAAATTAAGCTAGTTTAAAAAATTATTTAAGTTAGCTTAAAATTTAAGCTAGCTTAAACTAAGTTAGCTTAATTTTTAAGCTTGGTATCTTGTTCTCCAAGAATTTTTTTCCTATAAATACTACTCCATTTCTCATTCCAAAACACACCAAAACAATCTCTTACATATTTCTCTCTTTCATTATTTAATTTTTCTTATTTCTAGTTTTATTTAGAAATGTAAAAATATTGTTTAATTATTAATTAATTTAGATATTTTTATTTAATTTTGATTAATTAAATTATTAATTAATCTTATTAAATATTAATATTTAAATTAATTGATAATTCTTCTTTTGTCCCATTTTTTCCTTTTAATACAACTTTATTTTTTTTAGTTTAGTTAATCTTGATTAAATATTCTAAAAAATGTTAATAATTTCTAAGTTATTAAATTTGATTTAATTAATTTGTAATGAATCATTTAAATTGTTTTATTCAATTATTTGGTAATTTATTCTTAGGATTATTTTCAAGTAAAACTTTTGTAAATAATTAATTAAATGTTCAAATTCGATTCTAACCACTTGATAAGACTTAGGGAATTTCTCTACGATATCTGGTTTTCTCTGCTTTGTCTTTTACCTGACGCAGGAGTTCTTATATGATACGTTGAGGATCATTATCTCGCTTCTAGAAGCTTGAGAAGAGGCATTGGACCTTGCTCCAATAGGTAAGTTTTCGAATTCATTATCCATGTTTTATTCACACGATGTTTTTCCGTGTATATTCAATTGCCATGATATCACGATGTTTTGCTGTGTATATTTTATCACATGATGTTTTTTCCATGTATTCAGTTTCACACACGATGTTTTGCCGTGCATATGCTTTCATTCTCCGGATGTTTTTCCGTGCATATTATATCTGTTATTTACCACGATGCTCTGCCGTGAATGTTTGTATCTCTGTTTATTTATTACGTGATGTTTTGCCACGTATACCTGTTATTTATCAACACGATGTTCTTCCGTGTATGTTTTATTTCACATGACGTTCTTCCATGTATAATTGACTCTGATTTTTTGGGCCTCTTGAGAGAGTGTAAGACCCATCCCTTTGTACAGAAAACCTTTTGGGCCTCAGTCACTTGTATAAGTCCCTGTACAAACTCAAAACCACAGTGCAATCACTGATAAAAACTTGGGCCTCTCCTTGAGCTGTAATCCCCAACCTCTTTTCAAAATACTTTCTCCTTTGATTTTGAATATACTGTTGTTTTCAATCTTTCTTTGTTGAACAACTAACCAAACAGCATGGAAGCTCTACAACCGAGTAAGTGGTTATTGCTTTCATTTACCGCTTTCATATACATATAACTGTATTGTGGGGCTGTTTCGCTGTAAGTCTCCTTTCATAAACTCATATCTACTGTGTAATAATAGTATAGATATTTCGAGTTTCCCCGGCAACTACGTCTAGCACTAGGTAAAACCGTTTCGTTTATTCGTAGATATAGACGCCTAGATCCCCAATAGGAGCACCAGATACAGTCTTCTCTTCGGCTGTCCTCCTTAAGAATCATCAAGAAGCTCTACTCCCCAAGATGAATGTATTCTCCGTGAATGGCATCTTTGAGTTTCTTCCAAATTCTCGAACTTTCCTGACTTGATCTATTCCTTGTGGATAGCTTGCCTTGAATGTCTCGGGGTTTGGGTACCCACTACGGTCATAATCTTGGACCTTAACTAAGGAACCCTCTTTAAAAGCTAAAAGTCGCTGGATAGTAAACCACGCACGTTTACCAGTGGTTTTTATCTTTAAAAGAGTTATCTCTCCTAATGGAAAGGAGATGATAGACCCACGGGCTTCTTAAAAGCATCGGCCTCCTCTTGGGCATCGTACAAGGACCATACGGCTTCTTAGAAGTATTCATAGCCTCCTCTTAGGCTTCGTATAATGATTTCTTCCTCCGGGAATGATAGCCTCCTCTTGGACTTCGTACAAGGACCGATCGGCTTCTTAAAAGTTTTCAGCCTCCTCTTGGGCTATGTACAGATTGTCCCGATGACCTCCTAGAGGTATAGGAACAGAAACTAGTCATCTTGCTAGAGCAGTCTTTCAAATGAGTCTAGATCTTGATTCCGAAGCGTACTTTCTCTTACACAGTACAAAAGACACACCCAGTAGACTTGGACAGTCTATATCCCCTCTTGAGTCTCAAAGACATTCTCAAGTTCCTTCTAAATACAGGAAAAACCCTTCCCTCTTTTTAACATCCGACGCTTTCCCAGATGTTCCTTTTCTTTACATCCGACGCTTTTCCGGATATTCCTTTTCTTCACATCCGACGCTTTTCCGGATATTCCTTTTCTTCACGTCCGACGCTTTTCCGGATATTCCTTCTATCTTCATCCGATGTTTTTTCCCGGATATTCATATCTTCTCACTCTTTCAATCAATTCCCACAAATAGACCTTTTAGCTTCACATCTTGGGCTTTGAATAAGATACAAATCACATTTAGCTTCATATCTTGGGCTTTGAACAAGATACCCAAATATCTATTTTCCTCCCATAGACTAGGAGGAACTACGAACGCTCTAATTTCCCTATTTCGGTAAACGGGAATACGTAGGCATAAGATTGAAAGAAAAATCTTAGCGAGCACACTAAATAAAAAAAAAACCTTAGGTCCAGTACCTTACCAAAAACATCAAAAAACCCTAAAACAACAAAAATATTTTTTCAACATCTCTCAACTTTCCCAAAGGAGAAACTTTCCCATTTACAACAGATAAACACAATCAAGTAGAAAATAGTAGAACAGTAAGGAAAATTGCTAACAACCCATGGATAACCATGTATAGGATGGGTAATTGACAACTCCCCATTGTATAACCTGACCCCGAACTCCCCAATCTCTTAGCACTTGTTAAAGAAAACATTTGCGTGCAAGGTTAGTTTGAGATAACTTCCCTTTCCTTTCCAGCTTCATAGGATAAATAAGAAATCAGAAAGTAGCACCCAATCCCATCCGCTGGTGGATGCGGGCGGTCACAAAAACCGCGCTACAGAAAAATGGCGACTCTGCTGGGGACATTTAATAGGATTAGAATTCCTAAGAGGTCTAGGTTGTTAGCAATCATACTATATACTATATATTATATACTATATATATATCGCTTTTCCTACTTGATATCCGTGTTTATTTTTCTGCTAATGGGAATGCGGGTGATGCCGTATGCGGAAAGATTGAGTATACACCTAGGAAAACCAACCCTTTTGTAGTGCGGAAGCTACCGGAAATAGCTGTTACGCGATACTACCCTCATTTGAGGCTGGTGATCTATTCTTGGTGAATAGCACTTACTCTAAGATTGCACACAACTCGCTGGCGATCCGCTTGTTGTCTGCCTTCCTGGGAGGAGCTAATGATAATGAGTACAGGTACAAAAATCACCCTAGTATAAACCTTTGGGGATGGGTAGAGCCTTGACTTCATGACACCGAACCTTTGACCCCATGTTTTTTCTATGTTTTTGTGTGCTGCATCCATGCATTGCATTTGCATCCCTTGCATATTTCATACATACGTCTGGGTCATCGTCAATTCATTTCAACCTTCTATCTTTCAGTCATCTGTAAGTTGACAAACTGATTCCTCATCACCGATACAGAACTGAAACTTCAATCAACTTCAGCTCAGTTACTTCCCAAAGACAGGACAGCTCATCCTTGCGTTTGATTAGTCACTGACCTTGTTTCTTTCTATTTTGCATTTTCCTTGTTTGTATCATATTTGTTTGCTTTCAAACTTGTTTATCTTTAAATGTCAGTTTTGATGAAATGATCATGTACATTATTTTGATTCAAATCATCTGTTTATTAGCATCTTTATGCTTTCTCTTTCAAAAAACAAAAAATTTCAAAAAATACACCTCTTTTTCAAATTTTTGACTATGCAAATATTTGTGGGAGGATGATGAAAATATAATACCCATAATTGCTGTCGGTATGCTTTTGAATAAAAAACTTTGCTGAGGATGTAAGGCATTTTTTTCAATTCCCAAACACTGGAGATATAAGGAAGATAATCCCTCGTTAACCCCTTTTGAACCTTGAAGTAGGAGTTTCTTTCTTTATAAAAAACCCGCAATTTTAACCTGGGGCAGGGTAGTTCTCAGTTTAATTTGGGTTGTGCATTCAAGTTCAAAAGTTTACATACAACAAGTAGATGCTGAAAACATCTTTCAAATCAAAAGCCAGTGATGGTCCGTCATAATCATCAAATCAAGCAGTCACTTTCTTTCTAAATAAAAAAAAAGGCCCGCTAAGTCAAAAAGCTTAGGCAAAAACTAGGGCATCCCGCTGACTATAAATTTCAAAAGAAATAGTTCAGGCAAAAGTTAGGGATAATACAGAGAAGAGGTTCTTAAACCCTCGATTTTCAAAAAATCCACAAAGATGAAAAACAACTAAATGTTGTAAAGAGGCAGTAGCTGTTGTCTCAAGACTTCTGGACCATCATCATCACTATCATCAGTACAATTCTGAAACCTTTTGGAACCTGAATGCACAATTTAAGTTTAACTGAGTATAGGACTGGAGAACATCACGAAGGGGGTGGGCACCAAATAAACCTTGAGCCTTTATCTTTTTTTCATAAACCGTGAACCAGGCCACGTTATAACCCTCAAAAGACCTAATTGAAGCAAGGTTATTTTGAAAGCATACTACAGCAAGGTGGCGTAAATTGAATCCAAAATCATTTTTCGCAAATCATTTGTTTTGGTATTATACCTCTGTTTTACTTTTCATTCAAAATAATTTATACCACTGTGTTTTTAATCAGTAATCCATATTACTGTATTTTTTTTCAAAACAATGATTCTGTTTTCAAAATTTTTACATGAGCTTTGCATTAAATTTGTCATGTTTAAATAAACATTTTTTATTGCAAACTAGCTTTCCTCTCAAGGAATTTTCAAAACAGTTTAGAAACTTGGTCAGTGATCCTATCAGGGGCAAGTTCTTTCCAGAGCCTGTTAAGAATCAGTTCAAGGTTTGTTCAGTGCAAGACCTTCTCAGAGTTGGTTTATTCAAAAAAAAACTTTCAAGACTCATTACTGGGGCAAACCTTCCTAGTATGCAGCATACAGTCATTATCATTCAAGCTGAGGCAATAATCAGTTCATCTACAACATTCAGTGAGTCTGGGGCAATTTATTTGGAAAAATCCCCAAGCAAGCTATCCAGCCTTCCTCAAAGGATTATAAACTTGATACAGTTTATCAGTATGACAAAGATGTGTTTAAACAACATTTGTAGTCCCTGGGCAATGACAGTGATCTCTGTGTTGAGGAATCAGTTTTGTCTGTCACTCCCCAAAAGAGTATAAACTTGTTGATTTTCACTCCCCAAAAGGGTATAAACTTGTTGATTTCCACTCTCTCAAAGAGTCTAAACTTGTTGTCAGCATTTTCATTTGCATTACATACATTTAATCATACATCATAACTTTTTCATATACTATGCATTCAAGAGTGTTTTAATCCTCATTTGCATTCATCAATGATCGTGTTATTATTAACATCTTACCTTTCTACAAAGTCCAACTTATCTGGCACCTATACTTTTATGTCTTATCTGATGTTCTTCCAGATATAACTTTGTTTCTATCCGATGTTCTTCCGGATATGTCTACCTGTTCTGATGTTTTTCCAGAACATTTCTCTATGTTTATCCGATGTTCTTCCGGATGTATCTTTTGGTTTTGAAGTTTTTCCAAAACCCGTTCTGATGCTTTTCCAGAACGCTCCTCTGCGTCTACCCGATGTTCTTCTGAATGTATCTTTTGGTTTTGAAGTTTTTCCAAAACCCGTTCTGATGCTTTTCCAGAATGCTTCTCTGCGTCTACCCGATGTTCTTCCGGATATATCTTTTGGTTTTGAAGTTTTTCCAAAACCCGTTCTGATGTTTTTCCAGAACTTTCTTTGTTTCTATCCGATGCTCTTCCGGATATGTCTGTCTGTTCTGATGTTTTTCCAGAACTTTCTTTGCGTTCATCCGAAGTTCTTCCGGATATGTCTCTTTTATTCTGATGTTTTTCCAGAAATACCTTACATGTCTATCTGATGCTCTCTCGGATATGACTTTTCCTCATCTGATGTTTTTCCAGATGTAACTTTTGATCGGATGACTTATCTGATGCTTTTCCGGATATGTTCATCGTTCAGCCAGTCTTCTAAAAAAATTCTCTGTACATTTAATGCTTTTCGAAATGTTTCGGATTTACACTCAAAGTTATTTTTAATACATTCAACGCTTTTTTGGATGTCATTAATATATCTTCAAGTTTGGTCGACAACTCGGTCCAATGCTTTTCTGGATGCCTTCGAGTTTGTTTCTCATTCATCCAATGTTTTTCTGGATGTGCCTGATTTATTTTTCAGACTGCATTCAATGCTCTTCTGAATGTCTCTGATAATCATGTCTGCTTGTGTTCCAAGATTTCATTCAATGCTCTCCTGAATGTCTCTTACGGTTGTTACTGTTCTTTTCCAAGGTTTTCCAATACATGTCTGAAAATCTCTGATGACTATAACCTTTTTCCTAGTAAAGTTACCTTTGCTTTCTGGATGTTCTCGTATATTCCATAATGAAATTAAACTGCTTTCTCAGAAGTCTCTGGCATATACTCAGATCTGGTCTCATTCCACATCTAATATTTTTCTAGATGTTTCTGATATATTTTCTAGAGTATGACACTTCTTTCGCATCTGATGCTTTTCCAGATGGTTGAATCTCTGTTCCAGGGTTTATCCCTCTCTTTCCAAATACTACTGAATCCCCTTTGTCGCATCGGCAAATTTCCACAATATCTTATATCCCAAGAAAAATCTGTTGGTCTGTCTCCTGTGACATCATTCCCCACAGTGTTCAAGAGTCTTTCATTCATCACATATCATTTCATTTGCGTTTACAGTCAAAATTCTAGGTACTCTGATATTTAATCCTCTTATACCTCGAAGGTCTAAAACTCTTTGCTATTCATGCCTTCAGGTCTAAGAAGATTAAATAGGGGCATCTGTCATACCCCAAATTTTGACCACCCGATTGTCAAAACCCGATTGTCTTTTCACTTCGTGTCATCTGCATATCATATCATCTTTTTCTGTCATGCATATTGTTTGAATTTTCAGTCGAAATATATATGTTGAAATTTTTGTCTTTTTTGGTTAATTATGCGAAAAATCAATGAACGGACGTGTTTTTCAACTAAATTTACAAATGTTCATTGTTCATCTATCTTTCGCACGATTTAATCGATTTCTCATTTTTATTTTATTTTTACATATATAAAATAAAAATGAAAATAAAAATAATAAAAAAATAATAATATAATAATAATATATATATATATATATAAATTTCCGTATTTTATATATATATATATATATATATATATATATATATATATATTTTTGTCTTTTTTATTTTCTATATATTTTTTATATATTTTTCATATTTTTTATATCTATATATATATATATATATTTTATATATATATATCGAATATATATATATATATATATATATATATATATATATATATATATATATATATATATATATATATATATATATATATAAATATATATTTATATTATTTTTAAAATTCATATATTTTGTTTTTTTTATGAATTTTTGTTTTTTATATATTTTGTTCTAAAAAAACTTGTGTTTTTAATACAATTTTGTTTTAAATATTATTCTAGTATATAGATATTTAAGTTAGCTTAAAAATTAAGCTAGTTTAAAAAATTATTTAAGTTAGCTTAAAATTTAAGCTAGCTTAAACTAAGTTAGCTTAATTTTTAAGTTTGGTATCTTGTTCTCCAAGAATTTTTTTCCTATAAATACCACTCCATTTCTCATTCCAAAACACACCAAAACAATCTCTTACATATTTCTCTCTTTCATTATTTAATTTTTCTTATTTCTAGTTTTATTTAGAAATGTAAAAATATTGTTTAATTATTAATTAATTTAGATATTTTTATTTAATTTTGATTAATTAAATTATTAATTAATCTTATTAAATATTAATATTTAAATTAATTGATAATTCTTCTTTTGTCCCATTTTTTCCTTTTAATACAACTTTATTTTTTTTAGTTTAGTTAATCTTGATTAAATATTCTAAAAAATGTTAATAATTTCTAAGTTATTAAATTTGATTTAATTAATTTGTAATGAATCATTTAAATTGTTTTATTCAATTATTTGGTAATTTATTCTTAGGATTATTTTCAAGTAAAACTTTTGTAAATAATTAATTAAATGTTCAAATTCGATTCTAACCACTTGATAAGACTTAGGGAATTTCTCTACGATCTCTGGTTTTCTCTGCTTTGTCTTTTACCTGACGCATGAGTTCTTATATGATACGTTGAGGATCATTATCTCGCTTCTGGAAGCTTGAGAAGAGGCATTGGACCTTGCTCCAATAGGTAAGTTTTCGAACTCATTATCCATGTTTTATTCACACGATGTTTTTCCGTGTATATTCAATTGCCATGATATCACGATGTTTTGCCATGTATATTTTATCACATGATGTTTTTTCCATGTATTCAGTTTCACACACGATGTTTTGCTGTGCATATGCTTTCATTCTCCGGATGTTTTTCCGTGTATATTATATCTGTTATTTACCACGATGCTCTGCTGTGAATGTTTGTATCTCTGTTTATTTATTACGTGATGTTTTGCCACGTATACCTGTTATTTATCAACACGATGTTCTTCCGTGTATGTTTTATTTCACATGACGTTCTTCCATGTATAATTGACTCTGATTTTTTGGGCCTCTTGAGAGAGTGTAAGACCCATCCCTTTGTACAAAAAACCTTTTAGGCCTCAGTCACTTGTATAAGTCCCTGTACAAACTCAAAACCACAGTGCAAACACTGATAAAAACTTGGGCCTTTCCTTGAGCTGTAAGCCCCAACCTCTTTTCAAAATACTTTCTCCTTTGATTTTGAATATACTGTTGTTTTCAATCTTTCTTTGTTGAACAACTAACCAAACAGTATGGAAGCTCTACAACCGAGTAAGTGGTTATTGCTTTCATTTACCGCTTTCATATACATATAACTGTATTGTGGGGCTGTTTCGCTGTAAGTCTCCTTTCATAAACTCATATCTACTGTGTAATAATAGTATAGATATTTCGAGTTTCCCTGGCAACTACGTCTAGCACTAGGTAAAACCGTTTCGTTTATTCGTAGAAATAGACGCCTAGATCCCCAATAGGAGCACCAGATACAGTCTTCTCTTCGGCTGTCCTCCTTAAGAATCGTCAAGAAGCTCTACTCCCCAAGATGAATGTATTCTCCGTGAATGGCATCTTTGAGTTTCTTCCAAATTCTCGAACTTTCCTGACTTGATCTATTCCTTGTGGATAGCTTGCCTTGAATGTCTCGGGGTTTGGGTACCCACTACGGTCATAATCTTGGACCTTAACTAAGGAACCCTCTTTAAAAGCTAAAAGTCGCTGGATAGTAAACCACGCACGTTTACCAGTGGTTTTTATCTTTAAAAGAGTTATCTCTCCTAATGGAAAGGAGATGATAGACCCACGAGCTTCTTAAAAGCATCGGCCTCCTCTTGGGCATCGTACAAGGACCATACGGCTTCTTAGAAGTATTCATAGCCTCCTCTTAGGCTTCGTATAATGATTTCTTCCTCCGGGAATGATAACCTCCTCTTGGGCTTCGTACAAGGACCGATCGGCTTCTTAAAAGTTTTCAGCCTCCTCTTGGGCTTTGTACAAATTGTCCCGACGACCTCCTAGAGTTATAGGAACAAAAACTAGTCATCTTGCTAGAGCAGTCTTTCAAATGAGTCTAGATCTTGATTCCGAAGCGTACTTTCTCTTACACAGTATAAAAGACACACCCAGTAGACTTGGACAGTCTATATCCCCTCTTGAGTCTCAAAGACATTCTCAAGTTCCTTCTAAATACAGGAAAAACCCTTCCCTCTTTTTAACATCCGACGCTTTCCCAGATGTTCCTTTTCTTTACATCCGACGCTTTTCCGGATATTCCTTTTCTTCACATCCGACGCTTTTCCAGATATTCCTTTTCTTCACGTCCGACGCTTTTCCGGATATTCCTTCTATCTTCATCCGATGTTTTTTCCCGGATATTCATATCTTCTCACTCTTTCAATCAATTCCCACAAATAGACCTTTTAGCTTCACATCTTGGGCTTTGAACAAGATACAAATCACATTTAGCTTCATATCTTGGGCTTTGAACAAGATACCCAAATATCTATTTTCCTCCCATAGACTAGGAGGAACTACGAACCCTCTGATTTCCCTGTTTCGGTAAACGGGAATACGTAGGCATAAGATTGAAAGAAAAATCTTAGCGAGCACACTAAATAAAAAAAAAACCTTAGGTCCAGTACCTTACCAAAAACATCAAAAAACCCTAAAACAACAAAAATATTTTTTCAACATCTCTCAACTTTCCCAAAGGAGAAACTTTCCCATTTACAACAGATAAACACCATCAAGTAGAAAATAGTAGAACAGTAAGGAAAATTGCTAACAACCCATGGATAACCATGTATAGGATGGGTAATTGACAACTCCCCATTGTATAACCTGACCCCGAACTCCCCAATCTCTTAGCACTTGTTAAAGAAAACATTTGCGTGCAAGGTTAGTTTGAGATAACTTCCCTTTCCTTTCCAGCTTCATAGGATAAATAAGAAATCAGAAAGTAGCACCCAATCCCATCCGCTGGTGGATGCGGGCGGTCACAAAAACCGCGCTACAGCAACCAGAAGGCCAACATATGTTAGTGCCAAGCTTGACCCACAACTTAAGGTCGAAATTACCCAGTTGTTGCAGGAGTTTAAAGACTGTTTTGCCTGGGACTACGACGAGATGTCTGGTTTGAGTAGAGAGTTGGTCGAACATAGCTTGTCGATTAAGCCTGGGAAGAAGCCAGTTAAACAGAATCCAAGACGGTTTGCCCCAAAGATTCTCTCAAAGATAAAGGAGAAAGTCGAAAGGCTCCTTTGATGCAAGTTTATCCGCACTGCCAGGTATGTCGAATGGTTAGCTAACATTGTACCTGTTATTAAAAAGAATGGTTCCTTGAGGGTTTGCATAGACTTTAGAGATTTAAATTCTGCAACTCCTAAGGATGAGTATTCCATGCCTGTGGCAGAAATGCTAGTCGATTCTGCCGTAGGACATGAGTATCTTAATATGCTAAATGGGTACTCTGGATATAACCAAATATTCATTACTGAAGATGATGTCCCCAAAAAAACTTTTCGTTGCCCTGGAGCCTTAGGCACCTACGAGTGGGTGGTGATGCCTTTCGGCCTTAAAAATGCTGGGGCAACATATCAGCGAGCAATGAACTCAATCTTCCATGATCATATAGAGAGTTTCATGCAAATATATATCGATGATATCGTGGTTAAGTCTGTTTCAGGGAAGAGTCACTTAGACCATCTTCGACACTCCTTTGAAAGGATGAGAAGGCATGGTTTAAAAATGAATTCTCTTAAATGTGCGTTTTGTGTGCAGGCAAGGGAGATGTCTCGACATGAGTGATTTTATTGGTTGGAATCCTTACAGCTGCAAGAGAAAAGTAATGCAATTAATATAAGCAAAAAATAGAATATAGATGAAAGGAAAAGAGGAGATGTCAAAAAACCTCCCATTCCACACCTTTATATATCGATGACTCTACGCGAACGTGTTCTATACCAATATGAAGGTGGCCTTTGAAATTGTCCAAGGTATACTTAGTTGGAACCACTCGCTGAGCACGTTTTTGATAATCATGGCGAAGATTTTTCATAAAATTCCCACAAACGAACCAGTCTGGAAATGGAGGGCTAAAAGCCACACCAAAATCAACAGTTGGCAGTCGAGGGAATTTTGGAAGATAAAGATTAAAAGCTACCTTGTAGCGTTGATCAGGTCGAACGTACGAAGGAAGTTTTAAATCCTCTAATTTCTTAGTAAATTTTTCCTTTAAAGTTATTGTTGCTTCGCTAATGGTTCGACTAAGCTCATTTGGCCTGTAGGAAGTTTCAAAGTATTTCTGGAATGCTTGGATCTCCTTAATGTGTCTTGAAGTACCTTTCTTCACTTTGTCTTGTACAAGGGCAAAAGTTCTAGTTAGCCGAAGGTTGAAGGAAGCTACATAAAAAAATTTGGTGTTGTAGTATTCTCTCCACCAATAGTTGAACTTTTTGGTGTAGAGGAAGCTTAGTTTGAAGGCCACCGCGTTAAATTCTGTTAAGCCAGAATATTTGGCTAGCAACTTGGCACACTCTATTTCGTTATGCACCATGTTGTAATGAATCAGTGAGCCTTTTCTTTGAAAGAGAGGCCTGGGTGTAATATGAATCAAACCAAATTGTCGAGAGACAAGATTTGGTTGATAGTTGACAAGAGAGATTCGAACCTTAGAAGGGTTAACTCTTGAGGATAATAGTCGTGGTGTAAGGAAAGACTCCCAGATGTCAAGAGATTCTCCTTCTTGTTCTTTCGACTCAGGAGGAAATCGTCTTGTAAACCATGCAAGGCCTACTTTCCTGTTAGCAAAAGGGGCCATGGTAGGAGAATAGTTGTAGCGTTTTGCGAACATCATTACATAACTGGTAAAAGTCTGTTGAAGACTCGTTACCTCATCATTAGGAGTCAACAGTGTAAGTCGTGTCCCTTCGACTCTTCTATCTCTTACAGAGGTTTCGTTGATAGGGTTTTGACCAGGAAGCTATGCTTCGAAAGTGGCATTCAGCCATAGTTGGAGTAGCTAGAAAGGTCCATAAAGGAGCAAGTTTCCTTTTGACTTGATCGTCTTCAATGTCATGACGCCTTCACCAAGGGATTCATATAGGTTTGCCAAAATGATTTTGCTAAGGCAAAGGTCGTGACCAGCGTGCAATTGGTTCGCCATGGTCAAATACCTCTTCGCCACTTGAAGAGATCTTAAACAAAAGACACAGCGTGAGAGCCAGAGAGCCAGAAAGGCGACGTGCTCTTGGTCCGAAACCTCCTTGGTTTCCTTGTCGTGCTAGTAAGCGATGTAGGTGGTAAAGGCTGCTTTACTATTATCGAAGCCTATTGAGTCATCAGCTAAAATGTTGGGGTTGTAATCTACTCCAGTCGGTTTCAAGCCAGTAATGGCAACAATGTCGAACAAAGTTGGGGTGACCATTCCACAAGGGATATGAAAATTTTTATAGGTATTGTCCCAGAAGTAAAAGAAGGCGATGAGCATCGAAGGACAATAACCTGTTCCTACTTTCGACAGTTGGATAAGGTCATAAATGCCCATGTTCTTCCAAATTTGGGATTTGGCATTTTCTATTTTCTCTAACCAAGCTAGATAGTCAGAAGGATCTTTCGACAAAGGCTAGGATCTGAAAACCCTAAAACTAGTATTCATAAATTCTAAGTTTATAGGGTCCTTAGAGGCTACGGTCGAAGGTGAACCTTGGCCATCTAACTTGGATTTTTCATCAATCACAATTTCCTGATCAGTCCTAGGTCTTAAGCCATTTGCTATGGGTTTATAGCGATGATAGGATAGAAAAAATTCCCTAATTTTAACAAGATCAGCATTTAAATCAGGCAACGAACCTAGCATGGCATGGGTCTTACCAGATATAAGAATAGGAATCAATACCTGGGATTGATATATATGGCGTTTCTCTTCTTTATTTGGAGGTTCTGGAACATATTGCTGATTCCCAACCACCTGTGGACCTAACACCTTATCAACTGGAGCAAGCTCCTTTGACTTCTTGGAATCCTGTGTTTTTTTGTTAGTTTCTTTGGAGGTTATTTGAATGGAAGCCATTGTTGCAGTAGATATGTGAAGAAAGCTTGGAGAAAATAAGAAGTTTGAAAGATGATACGGTTTCAGAAATTCTGGAAGTTAAAAGAAAAGTGAAAAATGGTAACTTTTTCCCCTTTTATAGGTGGATTAAGATGAACCAGTTGTTATGCACGATCATTGTACCTCATTAATGGTGACAAGATCGTGGGACACGTGTTGCATGGAGACGATGCGATTAGACGGTGGCAGTTAAATTTCTGACCCACGATTTCCTAGGGGCTAGAAATGTGATGATTAAAAATAATTAGGCATGATAGTGAAGAGACATTTCAGAAAAGGTGTCATGATGACCCTAACGTCACAGCTTTGATGAGTCATGTGAACAGTTCACAACTTCGAATTATCCATATCGTTGAATCATGCTATAAAAAAAATATCCTTTTCTCTATTAGATGTTGAAAAAGACATTTTTGGGGGGCAATTTGTTGGCTCTCAATTTTGACGCCTGGTTTGATTCATGTAATAAATGAAGTAAAGGAAATATTTTGCCAAGTTATGATGCATTTCGACTAGGCAAGGTTAATGATGAGCTCTCAGTCGAAGTCATTCCTTACGAAAAGAAGAATAACCAGGTGGACTTAGGAAAAGTTTCTAAGTATGGAATGGTTGTTTCGACGGAGTGTCACCGATGATGTTTTTGACTTGGATTTTGAATTTGAATCAAGGAGGGAATATTGTCCTTATCCAGTTTTAAATAGAGACACGTGGAATATGCTGAAGAATCGAAGACATGCCGAGCGCCACTTGTATTGATTTTAGAGAGAGGCCGTTAAAAGTAGTTATTTCGATTCATTATAAATAGGTAGTCTTAGTGATAGGATTGTGTGTGTTTAAAGTTGTACAAAATCTCTAAATTACTCAAAGTACCCGTGTGCAGAGAAAAGAGTGTATTAAAAAAAAATATGTTTGATGTAAACACCATACTTTTACATTTTAATTCAAGTTTATCTTCTTTATTTACCAAGTTATTTTTAACACATTTTCTTGCTTTTTTGATTAAGATTCTGCAATTTACTTTCTTTAAGATTCTTAAAAGTTGTTAACCCTTAAATCACAAATGCTGTCGAAGTATTCGTCATTTCTCCAAACTTTATTTCAATTATTAGCACATGTCCTAGGATTTAGTATGGTCAATCCTGCAAGTTACCCAATCCTTTATTGATTTGGAAGACCAATGGTTGTTTACTAATTTTCACAGTAAACACCCGGATAAATACTTCCAAAAACTTGTGTTGCTTGCCGCATTACCACATCAACAAAAGGGCGTTGTTGTCGGGGATTGGTGTTTTTATTAGATTGCATTGTGATAGTTTCTTTGTTTTTTAGTTTTGTAGATATCGTATATATTATCTATTTTTACTTGTTAATATTGATATTTGTATATGTTTATCATATTTGTGAATTTTACATGTTTTGCATACTTGTGAATATAGTGTATATATTTGTTTCTCTTCGCGTTTGCCATAAGTGTGGTTATATGTGTAGTTCTGGTTAGAGCTCGAAGAGATGAGAGCAAAGGCGGGAGTGAAAGCATTTGGCTCTTCCGAAGCAACATGTTGGTTTGTAAATAATAGGCGTCGAGCTTACGACGTAAAACAAGCATGTTGTATTGTTTTAAGTTTCTTTATTGTTTTTATTGTATTAGTATAGGTAGTTTGGTGAATTGGTTAAAGAAGTTGAAATTGGACCAGTTCTTAAAATTCTCAAATCTTCACTTTTCAACTTGTTTAATTCAATTTCACCCGATCTTTTAGTATGTTTATAGTAGTTTGTTTTAATTTGTTATTTTTGTGTTTGTCCAAAAGCTTGTTTAGAGTATCTTGATGAAGTTTGAGGTGATTTTCCAAGTTGACCATTTCAACTTGCGGATGTATGGTAATGATATTGTTTTGAAGTTGGTACACACCAGGTACTCGTTTATCGCTTTCTATAGCATAAGATGTTTTGAAAATTTTCATTCGTACAAATTCCATATCATTCATTTTTTTTACATTACTTGTTTTTTTGATTGAATCACTTTAGTTCCCTTTTTACCCCCAAATGTGAGGAAGGTTTCCATTGTTCATATATGCTGGAGGCCACAATTCTTGTTTTAACTGGATTTCATTATGTTTAATATTTTGTTTGTGTTGATTGTATGAAAGCATGACAATGATCAAGGCATTTTATTTGATTATTGAGCACAACTACCTAATCAAATAGTCAATTCACCTTATGAGTGTGTGAACTTTTGTTAACCCCTTTTGAGCCTTTCTGTCAATGTCCATGTTGTTTTTGAACTTGATGATTGTCTATGAGTATTAGTTCACCTTTTTGAATGGATGTTGATTATTTGTTTTCTTAAACCCTCAACCATGTGTTGTTGTTTGAATTTTTACCTTGCCTTAGAAAGTAGGGAGTATTCACACATTGATGTTGGTTGAATTCAAGTTGGGGAGAGCAGTATTTGCTCACTTATGTTGTTGGTTGTTATGCGGTTGTGAAAAAGAAAAGAAAAAGAAAGAAAAAAGAGAAAAAGAAAGAAAAGAAAAAAGAAAAAAAGAAGAGAAAAGTTTTGAAAAAGAAAAACAAATAGAGTATCAAATAATTGTGCTAATAAGTAAGGTGTGTTTGATGTAACACTTTGGATGAAAAAAGAAGTTTGATTGAAATTTTGTGTTTGAACTATTGTGAGTTGATTACTCCCTTAGGTTTAGGAAAGTTTTTATTTCGATTAGCTTTAGGAATTACCCCTTGTTTGTTAACCAAGCCACATTACAACCTTGAAAAGCCCTTGTGATTCTTGCCTTTGTAAGTTCAATGTGAATTTTTGGATGAATGCATAATTTAGTCTTTTGTTTGCAAGATTGTTGGATGAGTGTCAAATCTTCACCTTTGTGTGTTTTTCATCCCTCGATGAATTTTTGCTAGGTGTGATTCATGATTTAGCTTGTGTTGTTTTAGATTGTTTGACATGATTTTTGTACTTAGGATTTGTTTCGTTTTCATGTTGTCATTGTATGATGGTGGTAGGTGTTCACTTTGCTTGTGCGTTTTTTATTTGAATCATACATTTGTTTTCCGTTTTTAAAAAACCTGTTGATTCGTGATTCTTGGATTATCGACTTTTATTTCTGTAAGTTGTTTGACTTTGTTTGAGGACAAACAATGTTTTAAGTTAGGGAGAGTTTGATAAGTGCCAAAATTTTGTGTTTTGAGTAGTAGTTTTGCGGCACTTATCGATTCATTTGTATTGAATTCTTTGAATAAAACTTCACTTTGTTTGTAAAAGTGTATATTTAGTGTATACTAGTATTTTCGTGTAAATATCATTGAGTTTAATTATTTTTATCTCATTTTTGTAGGTATTTAAGCATTGATATTTAGTAATTTTTAGATAGAGCATTGAATAAGCTTTCTGACGCTTCCGACCGGGCCTCAAACGGAGTTACGGTTCGAAAGTTATGAAGAAAACAGTATGCTGAATTTTTCTACTGCCAGCTCTCGCCCCGAGTTCGCCGGGCGAGCCTGAAGCTAACCAGAAATTCCAGAAACTGTAGAAAAAGCCGCCTTAATTCGCCGGGCGAACCGTTGCTTCGCCGAAAAAATTTGTCCGGGCAGAAACACATTAAAAGGGGTAAAAACACATTTTTTTAGGTAATGTTTTGGGGGTATTTGTTCCGAATTCATCAAACCTTCATTTTTGAGTAGATTTAGCTTAGAAACAACACATGGAGTGTGCATCTTGACGGTCCGGAGTCAAATCCACTTCAATCGGAGTTGACAAACCGTGAGATTTGTGCTCTTCTTCTCTCTTCTCTTTGTACCCTTTATTTGTTTGGGTTTTGTATATAAGTTTATCTTGATTGTATGTATATTTATGGATCTTTATATAAAATCTCTTTTACAACTCTTTATCGATGATTATCTTTGATTTTTTACTTAATGGGTTTAGATTGCTATATACATATACGGTTCGAACTCGATCTAAGATGAACATTTGTTAGATTCTAAACTCTAGACATAGATTTAGGTCTAATATTCGCGTGGGTATCGGTTCTTAATGCTCCGTGTTGTTGAGTTGCGTGAGACATCAC
Organism: Lathyrus tuberosus; assembly: GCA_022829125.1. NCBI lineage: Eukaryota > Viridiplantae > Streptophyta > Magnoliopsida > Fabales > Fabaceae > Lathyrus > Lathyrus tuberosus. The sequence continues at coordinate 1,817,677 of JALAZF010000603.1, read as the reverse complement.
TGATGAGATGATACGGTTGATCTCTCAACTTTGCGTTAGACGTAACCTCTGTTGTGAGCGATACGTGGGGGTTTTGACGAGTGATTTAGGTTGAGTGCATTTGATCCATATATTTTTTAGTACATGATAGGTAGAACGAAATACAACTCCTGACGAGTTTTCTCATGTCTTAAGAATGTACTTATTTTCTTGTTTTATGTTTTTCCTTTTGCACTTTTATTCCAAACTATTTAAACCCAAACTCAATAACATTTAAATTGTCAAACGACAGTTCAATAACACTAATCTCTGTGGACACGATAATTTCCCAGATAAATACTTCCAAAAACTTTTGTTGCTTTCCGCTTTACCACATCAACACATACAACTTGTAATCACCGACAGAGTGATACCCTACAAGTATCATCAATTCTCCATTATCATCCAGCTTCTTTCTAAGTTGTCCCGAAACATGTCGATACGCTACTGAACCGAAAACTCTCAAGTGATTCAAATTCAGTTTAAATCCATATCATGCTTCCTATGATGTTATCTTCTCACGCTTCTTTGTTGGACACTTATGCAACAAATATTCAGTCGTGGACATTGCTTCTCCCCAAAACACTTTCGACAAGTTCTTCCCTTTCAACATGCTTCTCACCATGTTCATGATCAATCAATTCTTACTTTCAGAAACACCATTTCGTTGTGGTGTATAGGGTGGTACTACCTCATGTACTATGCCCCATTGATCATAAAACCTCCAAAGTCATTTGAGACATATTCGCCTCCACCATCCGTTTTGAGAACTTTAAGCTTGTGACCGCTTTACCTTTCAATCATAGACTTGAACTTCTTTAACACTTTTAATACCTCATCATTTCTCTTGACTATCTATGTCCATAGCTTTCTACTATGATCATCGATGAATGTGACAAAATATCTATCACCACCAATCGAATCAACTTGCATCAGTCCATACACATCCGAATACACCACTTCAAGGTGATGCTTGGTTCTACAACCCGCATCCTTTCTAGATTTTCTCTTATATTTCTTCTCTTGCACACATTCTTCACAAATTTCAACTAGTATGTTAATCAATGGCAACCCCGTCACTATTTTGTTCATTTGCAAAACATTGAGTTCTCGAAAATTGAGATGCCTAAGCCTGTAGTTCCATATCCACTTTTCTCGACTAGCGGTTGTAGCAAGATATCTATGCTCCATAACCTTTAACTAAATCTTGAAAGTTCTATTGGGATCCATAGGATCCTTTAGGACCAAAACCTCGTTTGCATCCATAATGCGTAACTCATTTTTCTCCATATGAATCTTGTAACTCTTCTTAAGCAATTAGCCAATACTTAGAACGTTACACTTGATTCCTGGAATATACAACACATTCCTTATCAAATAAAGTCCACCATCCTTTCTTTTGATTAATACATCACTAATCCCTTCCGCCGCTAGAGTGGTATTGGTGAGTGCCAAATTATGTTAAATATGTGTGTAATTTGTTGGCACTTATTGGCTTGGTTCATTGGTTTTTCTAGTGAATACCTCGACTTTAGTGTGAATATGTAATCATTTAGTATTATTGTGTAGTTTTGTGTCAATATCGCTTAATTTGATCGTTTTCATCTCATTTTGTAGGTTTCTTTGCATGGTTGAAGCAATGGATACTTAAAGGCAAAAGCAAGCACTTCAAAGATGCATTTTTTTTGTTGAAGAAATTAGGTTTCTGAATAGGTTAAGCGCAATCTGCAGCGCGAATCCCGGTTAGCCCATTTTCCAGCGCGGTTTGAAGACCGAGACAGTAGCTAAGGCAAGCAAAGCCTGCTTAGCCCGGTATTTGGGGCTTAGCACAGTTTGGGCTAGATTTTGGGCTTAGCCCGGTTCCACTTTTTCAACTTTGTATTTATATAGTTTTTCATAGATATTTTAAAAACAACTTTATCTCTCTTAATTCCCAACATACTTTTAGAGAGAGAAACGAAACCCTAAGAAGGAGAAGCTGAAATCAAAGGAAATCAGAGCTTGATCTTCGAGTAAGTAGCTTCGATCTCTTGTTGGGGTTGGATGTAATCGATCGGTACCTTATGTATTTCTTCTAATCTTTGTATTGTGAACTAGTTTTGATTCAATATTGATGTTGTCTTCGATTCTATGTTTGTAGGTTTGAGTGGGTGTTGAGAAATCTCTTTCAAATCCTAGATCTAAGATATTCATCTATCAATGAGAAAACTCTAGACATAGATTTGTGAGTTGATATTCACTAGTATCAAGCTTTTATATTATTGTATTGATTGTTAGCATGAGACATCATCTAGTGATTAATACGGTAAAGCCCGCGATAACGCTTTAGACATAAACGGTATTGTGGGGATGCGTGATAATAGAGATGAGGAACTATGTTCACATACATAAATCAGTTAAATACATGTTAAAAAGGGTTAGTCGTGTGTACGTATTCTGATCATGGTGTTGTATATGAATTAATCATTTAGTTGATATGAATGTTATCCTTGTTTACTTTTTTACACATTGATTTGAACCTCTATAGACATATACTCTTCAGATCTTGATCTAGGATATGCATTTGTTAGGTTCTGAACTCTAGAGATAGATTTATATCTAACATTCACTATGGGTGTCGAATCTTAATGCTCCTTATTGTTTAGTTGCGTGAGACATCATCGATGAGACAATAAAGTAGAACTTTCACCAGCGCTTCAGACATGAACACTAATGTGAGCGATACATGATAGTATTAGATGAACGATTGATTTGTGTATAACTGTTCAGAAGAATGCATACGTTATCAATTGATGAACTCCAAATCCCAACAAGGCTCTGTTTATTTTAAGTCTCTACTTTATATTTTCCGTCATAATATTTCCACTTTTATTTACTGTACCTATAATCTTTTAACCATTTTGTAGCCATAAGCTTAGAAACGTAGAAATCGTTGAACGACATTTTTCCCTCGCACCGATCCCTATGGAGACGATAAAACCCGGAATAATTCCAAACTTACTTTTGCTTGCCACTTTGCCGTAACAACAAATGTATGGTCTAATTATCAAAAGTACAAACAAAGCAATGCTTACGACTAAACTACAACGACACAACGAATATGAAGCAAAGTCTAAGCACAAAACACATGTCAAACATTCTAAAGCAACAAGTTTTCCAAAGTGAATCACACCTAACACACACTTTCATCAAAAGATGAAGAACAAACATGAGGGATTGAACTCACACCCAACAATCATGCAAACATCAATCAAATTATGTATTCATCTAAAAACTCATATTGAAAGTATAAAAGCACAAATCACAAAGGACTTTCAAGGGTTGTAATGAGGATTGGTTTAACAAAGAAGGGTCATATCTCAAGGCCTTTGAAACAAAATTGCCTAATCCTATGAGAGCAATTACTTCTCAAATTTTCAAGCAATCAAGAATTATTCACCATTTTCTCTTTGCTCATTTGCTACAACCTTGATCTTACTATTTCTTTTTTTTTTGTTTTCACATTTTTCTTTCTTTTTCAACCACTTTATTTATTTTTTCAATCTCTTAGCAACCAACCTTTAAGCCACCAATCATTTTCTCCCCAACTTGAATACAACCAAACATCGTGACTTTAATGCTCCCAAACTTTTTAAAGGAAGGAAAAATTCTAACCACAATATATGGTTGATAGTTCATAGGCTTTAGAAACAAAATCAGAATCCTTGATGAACTACTTACTCATGCACAAGTTCATAGTCCAACACCAAGATGGATCCAGACACTAAAGCTCAAAGGGGTTAACAAATTATCGCTCACTCACAAGGTAAGTTACTTTTGGTTAGGTGGTTATGCTCAATTTCAAAAACTGCCTTGATCATTTTCATGCTTTCATAAAATCAACACAAATATAAGATTAAACATAAGTCAAACGAGTTAAACAAAGATGTTGGTCTCCTGTACATTTAGTAAATACTGGACGGTTTCCTCATATTTGGCTATGAACTAAAGTGATTCACAAATAAATAAGAATTGCAAGAGAATGAATGGCATGTTATTTGTATAAAGCCTAAAGTTCATGTTCATGCTATGTTGTAGAAAGCAGTAAACACATACCTTGACAATGAAACTTTCTTTTCAAACTTTTATCATTACCATGACATTTTCTTGTTGACACGCTCAAACTTGAACGATCACCAAATGTCTCTTCAAGAAAATAAAAAACAAGCTTTTTGGACAAACACAAAACAAGTATCTAACAACTTAATAACTTTAAATTAAATTATTACTAAACATAAAACAAAATAAGCTCAAAATGGGTCAAAAGACTAGGGTGAAAGTGGATAAGTGGCTAAAATATTTTTCCATGTGCAGCAGAGCGCGCTAAGCGCCCTCTGGTCGCGCTAAGCAACATCAGCAAAACACAGTTTTTCAAAAATGCCAACTTTTCTCAAGTTTTCTATCCACTTTCACTCTTTAATAACTATACTACTAAATGAAAAACTATAACAAAAAGATGCTCCCTCTCAGTGCTTCATTTGGTGTGGCTAGTTGTTTTTGCTTCCTGACTTTGTTGATGTTCCTTCACCAACAATTATCCCTAACCAACACTTGAGCAAACGTGAAAGAATATATATATATATATATATATATATATATATATATATATATATAATATAAACAACTGTACAAAGCTAAAAAATATAGAAACTATTGCGATGCTTTCAATATATAAACACCAATCCCCAACAACGGCGCCATTTTGCTTGCCGCTTTACCGCAACAACATGTATCATCCACGAACTTCACTTTGTTCTTTATGGCATAATTGATTGTAACAAACTAATATTTTCTCACTGTCATATGCGTTGAATAACCAAAGTCCAAATACCATTGATCGTTGAACTACAGTGATTCTTTCAAAGTCACCATTGCATTTCTTCAACATGTAATCGGTTACAGCATTTACGTAACTGGTTACGACATAGTTCTGCAGCGTTTTTCAAACTGTTGTTGTTATGGTCATGTAACTTGCCGCTCTTGCTGCATTCCCCCTATGTGATCATGACCAAGAGTGTGTTCTTATCATCGAACTCTTTCCTTGCAATTCTAGCTTCATCTTCTTGAGGTTCTTTCTTGTTGGAATTGCACTCTCATGTAAAATGGTCAAGCTTTTGACAATTAAAGCACTGCACACTGCTCTTGTCAACCATTCTTCTTCCACCTCTGCCTCTTATATTTCCTTCTCTAGAGTTGTTTGATCCAACATCCTTACTACCACTATTTTCAAACTTTAGAAATGTTGAATTCTTGGAATTTTGGGACTCTCTTTCACCAAAGTTCTAAAATTTTATTCTACCTTTGCTCATGGGGCAATTTCCCTTCGCCTTGTCTCTCTCAATGAAACGGGCTTGCAAAGCGATATCCACCTTTTCCTTATAAACATTCATTTCCTCCATTCTCTGCTCATGATGGATTAAAAACAACCCATTAAATCTTTCTTCTTTTCTTCCTTATGTGATGCTTGTTGTGCATCTGTTACACCTTCAACAAGAGGATTCACACCGTTCTTGATCACATCAAGAACATCTTGGTAGTCAAAGAACACCTTCATTTGCTTGCACCATTTTTCGTAATTCTTCGCATAAAAGATGAGTAAGTTTGCAAGGATTCTTTCATTGGAGACAAAATTCATGTTACACACTAGGTGTTTGGTGGATCGAAATTGCCTCTTGATGACAAATGTTAGAACTTGGAATCATAAGGTTGGTAAAAATTGAGTAATTTAGTACTATGGAGAGAGAGAGAGAGAGAGAGAGAGAGAGAGAGAGAGAGAGAGAGAGAGAGAGAGAGAGAGAGAGAGAGAGAGAGAGAGAGAGAGAGAGAGAGAGAGAGATTCAACATTCCCATTACTATAATACCTCAAAGGTATATATATACACAAGTAAAATTGATTGGATACAAGCAACTAACAAGAAAAAAAAACAGAAAAGTGAAATTGTGTGTCTATAATCCGAGTACAACTTTCTGTAACTCACATACAAGTATTCTAAAATAAATTTTCAACACAATGGTACTCAGATACCAAAACGCAGTACTCGGTTACAACTCTTCTAAAAGACAATTTTCAATACAGTGGTAATCCGATTATTAAAACGCAGTATCCAACTACATCACTTGAATTATGCGATTTTCACAACATTTTAAACCACATTAAGAGAGGAAAAATGGTAAATCATTAATAATACGAAAATGTTTTATTTCATTTCAAGGACTACATGAGTTACATTGTATACACATATCTCATGTTGCTAAGGTTGTTTTCTCACAACCATCATGCACACAAGCTAAGACATCTCTATAGTCCCTAGAAATGGTGAAAGAGTCATACACCTTTCCATCACTACTTTTCTTGTACTCAAACAAGAGATATGAATGATTAAATGCTGTCAGTTTGCCAAAACCATAGTCTCTATCCCTGAAAATACTCCAAACAGGAGGTGATGAAGTGAAGTCTGACAAGTGACTTCCCCCTCCACCAACAACCACATGAATTGTTCCATTCACAGTGCCAGAGTAATGATATTTTTCCTTATTCACACATTGGTTCTGATAAATGGGGCATACTCTTTCATAGTTATGGACATGACCATAAAATGCAATGTCTACTTTGTACTTCTGCCAAAGTCCTTGCAAACTTTCCCTTCCCATGGGCTCTTCAAATGAGCCTTCCATGGCATACCAAGAGTTAGAAGAGTAGCCAAGGGGGCGATGTGCTGCGAAGATTAACCATGGTTGCTGTTTTCGATCGACTGTTGCAAGACAATTCTCAATGAATTTGTACTGTTCTGATCCTTCTCTCCAGTCATGCTCACTGTCTGCTATACAGAAACGAAACATGCCGTAATCTGTTGCATACCAGAATTTGGCTCGGTTCTCGGCAGGAAAATAGTACATGGTTTCTGCAGGAACTCCACATTCTCCACCAGAATCAGGAGTGTTGAAGAATGATCCAGTGTTTGGCCAATCACGTTCATGATTTCCACTGCATTATGAACAAATGTGATATGAATAGCAAAAGTGAATTTAAATGTCAATGGAAAAAATGATTGTAAGCACAAACAAACCTTGCTATCATATATGGAACTGTTGAAGAAATTTCTTGCACTTGAGCTGTAAATTGATCCCACTGTGAGATGTATCCATTTGCATATGGCATATCTCCTAGGTGGAAAACAATGTCAAAATTATCTAAATCATTGATCAGTTGGTCTGTGGTGTTAAGCGAACCGGGTTGATAATCAGCATATTCATTCGAACCATCACGCTCGGCCTAAAGAAACATGCAAAAACAAAATGAGTATTTTTACATTGTCTCCATTGTAGTACTAATCATGCTTCAAACTTTAAATATTCAATGCTACCTTTCCCATGTCACCGAATATGATTACACGTTGCAACGAGTTCTGTCCAGGATATGGAGACGCCTTGAATGAATACCTCTTACTCCATACATACGAGCCGTCGGACAAGAAATGTCCCAATCTATAGGTGTACCTGATTGAAGAACAAGATAGGTCGATAAGAACAAACTCTACCCACCAATTTTAAACATTAAAATAGTCGAATTTATACCTCATATTTGGCCAAAGTTCTTTAAGGAAACTTGTGTGTATAAAACCAGGATCGCGCCAGCCAACCGTTCGTGCAGGTTCACCTACAAATCAAATTGTACTCATTATCCTTCCTAATGAAACAGTGTTTGTTCCATTATATTGTTAAAAGTTTCTTGTATAATAAACTTGATAATGTGATAACACTTACCACACATGCTGTTACGATTAAATGTCAATGTTCCTGCAGCAGATTGTACCTGTCTTCCTCCCTTTGGACCCCATTCCACAAAGGGTACAGCTTCATCTATGTCATATCCACTTGTCCAGGTAACTGTCATCTGTCATCGATGAAAAAATTTCTTAAAATCATGTTACGTTAGACAATTCATACAACAATATCATTTACAAAAACTTAATGATGATAAAAATTTACGGTCATACTCAGAAGCAAGTTGATAAACTTACTTCATTCCAAGATTTGCCATTAGCAAGTCGGGGATACACAGGCGCTTTAGGATTTGCAAATGCGATGGAGTTGGAAACTGCCACAAGTTGAGGCTGTAATAATCAATCATTAAAATACTAGTTAGACGAATAAGACGTAATCTAGCATGAACAAGATTAGAAGATATATATAACTTACATTGGATAATCCACCTGTAAATAATGCAAAAGAAAAATCTGAACGTTGATTGATCAACTGGAACTTCAAAGTAGTTTTTCCTGTATTTTTGTAGTTTGGATTTGAATGGTTGGCATACTTATACTGTTACAAATTATTAGTATTAACAATAACAAATATGAGAAATTTATTCTTGTTAATTTGTTCATGTGGATTTACCTTTATTGGAGCTGTGCATGTATATGGAGTCTCTACCCATCCAATGCCACCGGGGTTGGGTGCACATGTTGATGAACTGTAATATCAAAAATATATTATATGAATTGTTTTGAGATAAAGGAATTAATATTAGTAAAAAAATATAAATAGTTAGAGAAAAAATAAAATGTTACTTTAAGTTTCCAGGAGAAAAAACTCCAACCCAGTCATCAATGGCAGGTTCAGGGGACTCAAGTTCTACTGTCACCCATTCTGTATCCTCGTTCTGTAATAATCACATAGGAAGTACAAGTTTGTTTATGAATGATTAATATAAACTTGTTCATGAAAATATTTAAATTTAACAATATAATTAACAACATGTGATACATATTATTATTGTTTGTTTTATGAATTATGAATATGTCACCAACCAAGTGATACACTCTCCATTACATGTTGTGTGAGAAAATACTATTGTTATATATAGATTAAAGAATATAATAATATTTTTACTTTTACTAAATTAACTATATATATATATATATATATATATATATATATATATATATGAAATAATGTAAATAGTAATAGTTAAAAAACACAATTGAAAAAATAGTAATAATTTATATATTAAAAAATAAAAATGATATTTATTTGATAAAACGACGTTGATATTCTTAACATCTATTAAAAAATATAATAATTGTTTTATAAAAAAGAGAAATTATATATAGTTTTACCGAATTATTCTTCACTAATAGTATTGAGAATATAAATTTATATAATTAAAAGATGAAAAAATAATAAATATTTAAGAAAATAATAAAAAAAAAACATTAATAATTTATTGATATTATTAAAAGATTTAAAAATTATTTATAAAAAAAGTAGGGAACAATATTAGAGTAATATTCAGTAAAAAAAAAATATCACTCCATATTAATCAACTTTTTTATTTTATTTTTATATTATCACATGTTCTATCTCCCTTTCACATAGATATCATGATTATGTCTTATTTTAAGATCTCAATAATTGTGACTTGTGAGAGTGTAATTTTTCATCATGTATTGATAGGTCAGCATTTCATAAAATATTACAACCAGGTGGTATAGTGGTTAGTATCAAATTTCTTTAACAATTTAAAAAATTAAAAATAATCAGTGTGAGTTATTTTGAATAACAACAATATGGTCATTTAAATAACCTATAGAATTCAAATTCCACACTTTAAAATTATAAATCTCTTAGGACTGACCATTCATCAACAAAATATTTCAAAATCACACAAATATATTAATTAAATGATTTATTTTAAAATACTTTTTTTTTAAATATATATTAAAACCATATTTAAAGATGAGTAAGATTATCTAACACATAACTTGAAATAGATGGTTTAAGTCATAATTAAATAGTACTAACATTTATATTTATTTTGACACAGTTTAAATCACGCCTAATCAACCAACTTATAGCTTTTAAAAATTTAAGACAATCTTGTTTTGTTTATAAATGATTACAATTTTGACTGACGTTTAATTTTTTTTGAAAAATAAGTTAATTAATTTTTTTTATAAATTATTTTAGTAATAATTAAAATATTTAAGTGAATTGAATTGTTGAAATTGTAGAAGTAACAAGGTCTTAAAAGTAAAAAGAATTTTAGCATTTCCCTTTTTTAAGGATATAAATTCTCAGCAGACAGTTAGTGCATGTATATTCGAGGTAGACTTGTTAAAATGTGCTAATTCATTTGGTCGGTTCAATCGATTCAAAAAAATTATAGTATTTGAATCTTAAAATTAGAGTTCATATTTTTTAGCATTTTTTAATTTAATTTAAAAAAAAAATTATCCATTAAAGATAGCCTGTATGAATTGTGGGTAGTTCATTAAACCTGCATAGTTATAAATAAATAAATAAAAATATTTATATTGTCTTACTCTAACATAAGATATTAATTTTTATCACCTCACTAAATTGTATCTCTATTATATTCAATCTTTTTATATCACTATTCTATTAAATCTTTCTATTTTAAATCTTATACATTAATATAATCAACACTATTTCCTCGCATTCTATTAATTTCTATTATATTAAATATTCGAGTATTATTTTATACAATTTTGACATGTGTTGTATTTAAAAATACATTATAAGATTAAATCTGAATCAAACCGCCCTGCTCATTAATGAATTGAATCCGTGGGTCATCCACTAAATATAATTTTCAAATACTAAATAAAATATTAATTTAACTAACACATTTATTTTATAAAAACATTAAAAAATCATAAAATTTAAATATTTAATTTGAATAAAATTTATCTTTTAATACGTAAAAACTCTTTTACGAGTTAGATAAGTCAGAAAAATATACAAATAGTATAAAGTATAATTTAAAAGGTACGATATATTTTTATTTGATTAAAGGAATATATTTTTATTTGATTAAAGAAATTTGGTCTTTCAAATTTGATTTAAACTTAATCTTTTATAATTAATAAAAATTATAATTATATTAAAAAAAATATATGCAATTTAAGAATTATGCTAGATATTTTATAAATAAAATAAAATAAAAATAGTTTGCCATATCAATAGGTTGAGTTCACGGGTTCGTAGTTTTAAAATTTCACATATGTTACCCAATCTAAATACCAATGAATTTGAATGAGTTGGTTCGGGTTGGATTCATATATGATTGAATTTGGTGAAAATAAGAGTTGAGTAAGTTAAATTGGATGAGTAGATTCGCAGGTTAACTCGTATCTATAAACACTCCTAATAATTAGGCATGTAGTTATCCCACACTGTTATGACCGAACATAAGTTCAAATTATAAATGTCTACTAAAAATATAACCATTTAAATTATAAATTTTATATTTTAAGCAATCATATCTCTAGATTGAACATAACTATACGTGTGGTGACTGAATGAAAAGAAATTGCATCCATTTTTTAAATTATGTTAACCAAGCACAAATATCTCAAATACAATTTTTACATTTACATAGCAATTTCAGTAATAATTAAAAAAAAAACATAATTACATATGATAATGTAGAGATCCGACAACAAGACAGCCCGTGCCACATTCCAAACGATGTTAGAGTAAAATACCAAAGCTCACAACAAGTGTAGCATGTAAAATCAAGGGGTACATTTGTGCAGAAAATGAAACCCTAAAAACAAATTCATACATAAGGATAAAAATCAAATAGATATAAAGAGAATATTATTGTGATGCTGTGGTTGTTGCGATGTGAATTTTAATTAGGAGGTATTTAAAAATATGTTAAAATATTGGATTTTTGAAATTTTGAATTTTGATTAAAATACTTGAAAAAACATGAGAGAATGAGAGAATTGTCTTATGTGATTTTTATTTATGATCAAACACATAGTTTTAATTCAACCGCAATTATGGTTTGATATGAGTGTGGAGTTACTGCATCGGAAAAATTGTTGTCGCAATTGTGCGGTTACAAACGCAATTTAAAACCTAAGTAATATATTAAAATTGATTTTATACCTTATTACCAAGCAGAAATGGGGAAGCTGTAATGGAGGCAGAAGCGTGGAGTGCAAGAATGGTTTTGTGAATGGCAATCTTTGACAATGGCTGCTCTCCAATATCACCCAAACTCATCCTCAACTTCATGAAGAAAAACCACAATATTACCAAAATCATTTTTATACCTACCATTTTTTAAATAACAAATTATGAGCGTGAAACAAAAGTTATATCTCTCTCTAGCTATACTTCACTCTCTCACTCAGAGAGGTTCTTATGATCATCACTATGGAGGAGAAGGGATTATATATAGAAAACGAGTAAGAGTAGGTATGGTTGGATTCACGTCCATTGGTAATAATGGTCCTTACTCACAACTCTCAAAAATTAAATAATTATGATTTAGTACAAATAATTTTATAGTGTGTCTTCGTAATATCAAAATTTTAATAATATAAAAAAATAAATAAAATATATTGAATTTTTTACATAAATACCCCTAATTTTGGAAAAAATTCTCTAAATAACCCATATTTAAAAAATATTCCCAAAATTCCCCCATTAGGGTTTTGATTTGAACTATGTCGCCAATGGAATTAGCGACTCTCTTGTAGAGGTCTAACCATGTCGCCAATGCAACTGGAGACACCCTTCCAAGTCGCCAGTGCAACTGGCGACACAGTGTAATGGTTAAACCAAGTCGCCAATCCAAGTGAAGACACCCTTCAAACTGAAAATTTTCACTATAAATAGGGGTGTTAAGCTTGGCTTGTTCCACATCTCTTCTCACAACTTTGTTTTACTTATAAAATGTATCGTCGTCGTTGTGGTAAAGTTAATTTTTCACGAGACAAGCCACCGATCGACATGATGTTTTGGAACATACAAGGTATCAATCAACTTATTGTTGTATGTTGTTTAAATTGTTATAACAAAGAGAAATGCATTAATGAAAACATTTGGTTACAACAAACGAAAAGATAAGATAAATTATGATGCAGATGTTCCTCCAACATTGGGACAATGTTTTTTGTTGTGGCCGGGCTGACAACAGATACTGCGTAGTTGTATCATTTTATCACCGATATCCATTTCGGTTCTTATACGCTTGCTGTTGGGGCGCCTTTTTTTCTTTCTTCTCATTTCATCGTTGTGCCAAACTATTTCATCTTGGTATGTAGGCCAATAAGGCCATGTTACTCACAACCCCCTACCCAGCAAAATTACCTACCCATTATCCATCCAAACATGCCATACACCCAACCACAATACCAAGAGCGTCCCCCATATCATCTTCAACAAAATGATTATTATCAAGAGACTCAATATGGCTATGCCCCCAACATGTCACAAAGATACAGCCAAAACGAGGATACATCATACCATAGCCAAATTGGGCAAACATCTTTTCATAGCCCAAACGCCCAAACATCATACCCTAACCAACCTTCTCAACATCCTTATGGCTTTCAAACACCATTTCAACCTTTCATCAACGAATCCTTCACACCAATGTCTCCCTTCAATCGGGCTGCCCGCACACCAATCACCCCCTCAAACTATAATGGCATGGGTCGCCCGCCCAGTTTCAGTCCCCAAGACTTCACGGGAATGCAAGACATCCTAAGGGAACCATCTAGGACTGCTCCTGAGACTTCGACCCCTCAAACACCGGGCGTAAATCAACAACGAGGAACAAGGGGGGCGAGTACAACGAGTACAACGGGTGCAACGAGTGAGGGTCCCTAGGGGATGTGGAACTGGTGGCCGGTTGGATGCACCCGGTCACGAAGATTAATTAATGTAATATTTTATTGAATTAATGAAAATTTTATATCATTGTGCAAACAAAATCAATATAATATTCCAATATTTAAAAAAAAAACAAAACACGCCATGTCTCCACTTGGATTGACGACTTGGTTTAACCATTACACTGTGTCGCCAATTGCACTGGCGACTTGGAAGGGTGTCTTCAGTTGCATTGACGACATGGTTAGACCTCTACAAGGGAGTCGCCAATTCCAATGACGACATAGTTCAAACCAAAACCCTAATGGGACATTTTGGAAATATTTTTAAAATATGGGTTATTTAGAGAATTTTTTCAAAAATTAGGGGTATTTACGTAAAAAAAAATTCAAATATATTGCATTATATATTACCCATCCTAAAGGCTATACATTATTATCTCATGAAAACACTACCACTGCCGGCGGCTGATTTGGAAAGTAACATTATAATATTATAATACAAAGAGAAATATTTTTCACACAAAATTCAACACCTATACTAATTATTTATATTTTATATTTTTAATATTATTTTTTGTCTTCTTTTTAACTTTAACATCTACACTCATTCTTAAACGGTGTTAACTGTTAAACGACAATGTCGATCTTCACGTGTTTAAATAATACTACATATAATATATAAGACACGATATGGTGATAATATATAAGATACGATAGTGGAACAATTAATTAATTAATCCATTTGATTAGTTATAGTACTCTATAGATTAGCCATATAATAAAAAAATTATAAATTTACTTGTCACAAAATAATTATCTCAATTAATAAATTTATATATCTTAATTGTTTTTGTTGGGAGAATTTTTCAACTATGGAGCATTGAATATTGTTAGACTATTTTTTAAGCAACGCTTTTGTGAGAAATACATCACATATTCCCTCAAAATTTTAAAGTTATGTATAGATTGATGAAACATAACGGAGTAGAGAAAAGCGAAACATAACGGAGCAGAATAAAATATAAATATCACTCCATTGTTTGGTTAGTTTATTAAAAATAATCATTTCATCACACACCACAAATTGGATGAAACAAAAAATGAAGGAGAGTTTCTTAATACACCACTCATGTTTCTTAGGCACCACGTGAATTTTCGTTTTTGCCCCCTGATTCCGGATGTGCACATCCGGACGAACCAATTTTTTAAAAAACGTTGATGTGTTCCGAATATGCACATCCGGAAAAATTCCGGATCTGCAGATCTGGAAAAACGCAGAACTTTAATTTTTTTAAAAAAATCGGTTTTGTTGGTTGGTCACATATGTTAATATATCGTCGCAACTTAATACACATTCGACAACATCCATATATAAAATAAAATGATATATATACATATAAACCTCTGTCAAAATACAGTACATACATGTAATAAAAATAGAATACATAAAAAAAAAACTACTGCGTATGGCGAAGGATGTAATGCCCATATATAAATACATACATCAAAGCATATATTATACATGAATACCACGTTTGGTACTGAAATATACAAGTCCCTAGTAAACACATTATACATATACATGCCCAAAAAACCTAATACAAAAACTATGGCATAAGATATATATACAAGATGTTCCAAAGATAAATACTAAGAACTAGATCGACAATGATCTCAAAAACGCCACAACGGAAGCCTTGCCATCCCAAAAAGCTAAGATAGTAAGGAAAGTCAAGCAACTTTATCCTTACCCTTCGCCGAACCTGTAGTACCTATAATATAATCAACAACATGGGGTGAGATACATCAAATCTCAGTGAGTTCCCTATCTTATAGGTCCTCTCGGCTTTACAAGGTTCTATCACACCTAACTCACAATATCACTAATCGATAACCTTACCAAGGCATCCCTTTTTCCCGTCCTCTTCTACGCCTAGAAGTCGACCCGAGTCATGGATCCTTGTCATTTACTTGACATACGAAATGGATTCGGGAACAACGGCCTGTTAGCCGTGACCGTCACTTTACATGGCATGTTAACCATCACAAGTCTCTACCCTTAGGTTCCATTCGTACTACATACGGGAATCAAACCTGTCAAGTAATTGTGCATACGTTTCAGAGGAGCTCGAGACCCATGAAACTGCACCCAAGATACACGGTTACGATTACGTGATCACATACACACAAATGTGATTGTATTCGACAATCACCAGGCCATATTCGCCTTAAGACCTCTTTTGTATTTTCAACTTAACATAGTTAAACATGATCCATACTAGTGTAATTCTTCCCATACCATTCGGTAATAGACGCACGCCTCGGCCCCTCACGCACGAGCGTCATCATTACATTATTCAACAATTTCCTAGCCGTTACTAGGTTCCAACATAGTTTGTGGTAATATTCCTCACTCTACCTATTTCGTGTTTTAACATGCATATACTCTCAACATGTTTAACAACAAGAGAATAGGTAAACACAAGTCAATTATATAATAGAATCACACAATTCAACATATCACCAAGTTACACCATATCCGGTTCCCTCCGATTTATTTAATCGGACATCAAAACTAGTATTTTTCACTTCCATTAGATAGAGTATTTTCATAGCTCTCTATCGATACCAAGAACACTTAAATCGGATACACGAAATAAAAGTTATGGATTTTTGAAGAAAAGAAAATTATTGAGAAACAGCCAGATTCGCCTGGCGAGTAAGGATTTCGCCTGGCGAATCCCGCTTCGCCAGTAATTCGCCCGGCAAACCAGTGGCGAAACCAAATTCTTGAAAATACACAAGTTCCAGTAGCCAACACATATTCTGTCTCATGATTTTCGCCTGGCGACTTAGTATTTCGCATGGCGAATCCCTCCTCGCTAGCACTTCGCCCGGCGAACTAGTGGCAATACCTCATTCGCCTGGCGATTCCTGATTCTCCTGGCAATTTTTTATTCACCTGGCGAATCGCACCAGAAGCAGAATTTTCTGCTGCGATTTACATGGTTTCCAAACCCCAAAATTCAACTTTTCCAAACCAAAACATTGTCAAACAATCAAAACAAGTATCAACAATGTTCCTATGCATATTACGATTATATTACGCAATTTATCTCGATTTTTAACCATTAGATTCATAATTTTAGCAAGTTTACTCATTTTCTTACAAAATCTAACCTAACTCTAAACTCAAGAAACTCTATACTAAAGCATCTATCTAGAACCCACCTTGAATAGAGGATGATGATGAAGAAGATGAGATGAAGAGTAGATGATGATTTCAAGGTTCTTCCTCTCTTAGGTTTTCTTCTTCTTATTTTCTT
This sequence comes from Lathyrus tuberosus, assembly GCA_022829125.1. Classification (NCBI taxonomy): domain Eukaryota; kingdom Viridiplantae; phylum Streptophyta; class Magnoliopsida; order Fabales; family Fabaceae; genus Lathyrus; species Lathyrus tuberosus. Next base: position 1,800,636 of record JALAZF010000603.1, on the reverse strand, counting down.
TCCTTTCCTTCTCCTTCTTTCTTACTTCTTTCTTTCTATCTTTTTCCACCAAATGAAAAGGAAAATGAAAAGAAATGATACATAGAGAAATCATTTAGTTAGTACAACTAACTCAAATGTCCAATTAGCCTCTAAAGCTCCAAAAATTAAAACCTCCGGGTCAGACAATATTAATTTGATTTGCTCTGAGCTCATCAATTTACTCTAATTATTTTACCCAATAAATTCTCAGAGTAAACCGGAACCCAGTTGATCATACAAATATTATCTAGAGTAAAATAATTTACGGGGTATTACATCCTCCCCCCTTAAATAGAAATTCGCCCACGAATTCAAAACAATTACCTGAAAAGATGAGGATAAACTTCTCGCATCTCTGATTCTAGTTCCCAAGTTGCATCACCCGAATGTGTCTCATCCCACTGAACCTTAATAAGAGGAATCTCTTTATTCCTTAACACCTTAGTTTCTCTTCCTGTGATACGACTCGGTTGAGGCTCAAACTTTAAATCTGCTTCTATCTTAACTGTATCTGGTAGGAGTGGTTGAAGAGGATCTGGAACAAACTTCCGAAGCTGAGATACATGAAAAACATTGTGTATCTCTGACAGAGAAGGCAGTAAGGCTAATCTGTAAGCTACTTCACCAATTCTTCCTAAAATTTGATACGGTCCCACGTATCTCGGACTTAACTTCAGCGACTTAAACAGTCCTTTCAATCTCAATCTCGGAGTAACTTTAAAAAATACGTGATCACCTTCATCAAACTCTAAAGGTCTCCTACGGTTATCCGCATAACTTTTCTGACAATCTTGTGCTTGTTTAACTTTATCACAGATCATTCTAATCTTTTCCGTAGTCTCTTGGATAACCTCGGGTCCCAAAATTCTATCTTCGCCAACTTCCGCCCAACACAATGGCGTCCTACACTTCCTTCCATTATAATGCCTCATAAAGAGTCATACCAATACTTGCATGATAATTGTTGTTATAAGAGAACTCAATCAACGGTAAAAGTTCTATCCAATTTCCTCCACTTTCAAGTACACAAGCCCTTAACATATCCTCCATGGTTTGTATTGTCTGTTCCGTCTGACCATCCGTTTGCAGATGATTCGACGTGCTCATACACAACTTCGTTCCCATAGCTTGTTGAAAATCTCTCCAAAATCTTGAAGTAAACTTTGGATCTCTATCCGAAACAATACTAGAGGGAATACCATGTAACCTCAAAATTTCTGAAATGAACAACTTTGCGAGATGACTCGCCTTGTAAGTAGTCTTTACGGCTAAGAAATGCGCAGATTTCGTCAACCGATCCATAATCACCCAAATAGAATCATAACCACCTTAGGAACGGGGTAATCCAACTGCAAAGTCCATAGAAATACTATCCCACTTCCATACCAGAATTTCTAAAGGTTGCAATAAGCCACCCGGTCTTTGGTGTTCAATCTTCACTTGTTGGCATATCGCACACTCCGATACGTATACCACAATATCCTTTTTCATACCGGACCACCAATAGTCCCTTTTTAAATCTTGATACATCTTCGAAGAACCAGGATGTATAGTAAAATCACCCTTATGCGCTTCTTCCAAAATCCTTCTTTTCAACACCGTGTCATCCGGTACACAAATCCTTTGGTTAAGCAAAATAATTCCGTCGGTAGCTCGCACAAAACCTGGTTGTACTAACACTTCTTGTAACTTCTCATCCAACACTTGTCCTTGTTGAATTTCCTCTTTAAGGTTAGAATTAACATTCAAGTTTCCCATAATCACACCATTAGGAGTCCAACCAAATTAAAGATTTAGATCCCTAAACTTTTCTAATAAGGCATACTCTAACATCATCAACTCCGCATTATGTAACACTTTTCTGCTTAATGCATCTGCCACTTTATTCGCTTTACCCGGATGGTACTTTAGTTCCAAATCATAATCCTTCAAATACTCCATCCATCTCCTTTGGCGCATGTTCAACTCTTTCTGGTCAAAAAGATACTTTAAGCTCTTGTGGTCGCTGAACATCTCAAAATGTACCCCATACAAATAATGACACCACACGTTCAGTGTAAACACCACTGCCGCCAATTCCAAATCATGTGTTGGATAATTATCTTCATGGATTTTAATTGTCGAGAAGCATAAGCCACTACATGACCATCTTGCATTAACACACCTCCTAATCCCATCTTCGATGCGTCACAAAATACCTCATACAACTTACTAGGATCAGGAATAATCAAGATATGAGCGATCGTCAATCTTTCCTTCAAACTCATAAAACTTCTTTCACAAGCCAAATACCACTCATATGGACAATCCTTTCGAGTAAGTTTCGTCATTGGTAAAGCCAATTGAGAAAAGCCTCTGATAAACCTTCTGTAATAACCTGTCAATCCCAAGAAACTTCTAACTTCGGAACATTCTTTGGTCTCTCCCAATTAATCACTGCTTTAACTTTTGATGGATCTACCGCTACACCTCCCTGAGATATGACATGACCAAGAAAATTAACCTCTGACATCCAAAAATCACACTTGCTTAGCTTAGCAAAAAGTTGTCTCTCTTGTAAGATGGATAAAATGATTATTAGGTGTTCTCCGTGCTCTAGAGGATCACGAGAATAAATAAGAATGTCATCAATGAAGATCACCACAAATTGGTCCAAGTAAGGTTGAAATATCTGATTCATATAATCCATAAAAACTGCAGGAGCATTCGTCACACCGAAAGGCATTACTAAGAATTCATAATGACCATAACGGGTTCTAAATGCAGTCTTTGGTACATCTGAACTCTTCACATGAATCTGATGATAACCCGACCGTAAATCAATCTTTGAGAACACACAAACTCCTTTTAATTGATCTAACAGGTCGTCTATCCTTGGCAATAGGTATTTGTTCTTAATGGTGACTTTATTCAACTGTTGGTAATCAATACACAATCGCATTCCACCATCCTTCTTCTTTACCAACAACACTGGAGCTCCCCAGGGCGAAACATTGGGTCGAATAAAAGGCTTAGCCATTAACTCTTCTAATTGATCCTTTAATTCTCTTAACTTAAGTGGTGTCATCCGATACGGAGAAACGGATATTGGAGTCGTTCCCGTTATCAGGTCAATAGAAAATTCCACTTCCCTCTCCGGAGGAAGAGAAGTGATATCCTCGGGGAAAACTTCGGGAAACTCACAAACTACCAGAATACCCAAAACCTGAAGGTTGCTACTCTCCTCTTTAGTGAGAATCAAAAGAACATATTTTTCTCCTCAAACAAGAAATTTATCATTCCAACCGTACCTTCTAAAATAGTAGTTAACACATCCTTTGGAGTAGCCTCAACGGATGGCATAAGGATTAGCTTTTCCTCACAACCGATAAATACCGAATTAGCAGAAAGCCAATCCATTCCCAAAATAACATCCACTTTCTTAAGCGGCAAACAAATCATATCAATCTGAAAAAATCTTCCATACATAGATAAAACACAATTTTCACACATTAAAAGTGTTTCAACTATCTCATCCATGGCAGTAGTAACCACCATGGGTGGAGACAACGGAACAGCTTGCAACCCAAGTCGCTTCACACATTGCATCGATATAAAAGAGTGTGTTGCTCCACAATCAAATAATACAACTCAAGGATTCTCATTAACGTAACACGTACCAGCAATCAAAGAGTTGTCACCCTTTGTTTTCTTTGCATCTAAAGTATAAACTCGGCTGGTATTCATTTCTTGCATTTGATTCCTACTTTGAGGACAATCCCTCGCCATGTGGCCCACTTTCTGACAGTGATAACACATTCTTTTAACACTGCATATACCAGAATGCACTTTACCACAAGAACGACACACAAGAGGTGCACTAGTCCTAGAACTTTGAACTTGCTTCCCTTTGAAAGCTTGCTGTCCTGGTCTAAATTTTTGATTCGATCTCCCCCGATCACTTTGATTCAACCTACTCAATTCTCCTTCCGCTTGCACCTTCTTCAAGTTGTGTTCTACGACGTAACACTTAACAATTCGGCATAACTGGTGAACTCCCTCTGAGACACACTATGTGAAATTTCAGCCCTCAAACCAAAAAAAACTGATCAATCTTCCACCTCTCGTCCGGAGCATACATGGCTTGCCTAGAATAAGCAGCCATAACCTCGAACCTCTCAGCATATACGGCTACAGTCAAAGTACCCTGTCTCAACTGTTGAAATTCAAATTCCTTCTGGGTCCTTAAGGAACTTGGGAAATACTTCTCCATAAAATTTATCTTGAACTGCTCCCAGACCTTGGGTACCTCTTGAATAGTCATCAAGGCTGAGACACTCTCCCACCACCTCATGGCAGGACCCTTCAACAAGTGAGAAGCGAAAACCATCTTATTTTCCTCACTGCACTGGACTATCAAGAAAATCCTTTCCATGCCAGCTATTCATCCACTCGTGAGCCTTTACAGGATCTAACCCTCCCTGAAATTCCGGAGAATTCATACGGATGAAATCCCTAAAGCTTCCACCTGTAGCTTTTGGAACAACCACTGAAGGATGCAGTCCCCCAGCCATTTGTTGTACCATTTGTTGCATAAACTGATTCTGTTGTTGTTGCATCTGCTGCAGAAACTGAAGCCATGGAACATTTTCCTCGCCGCCTGGCAGATTAGTCCCTGCCGGAGTGGTTCTGGGTCGACCACGATTGTTTCTGCGCCCGTCGGCCATGTTCCTAAATGTCATATAGATAGGATTAAGTTGATCAGGCTCAATACCATAAATATAACACGTATGACCAATGGCGACACAACGCATATGAAATGGAAAGAAAATACTTATACTATTTCATGGCTAGGTCGAGGATACGACCTGCTCTAATACCAATTGTAATGCCCATATATAAATACACACATTAAAGCATATATTATACATGAATACCACGTTTGGTACTGAAATATACAAGTCCCTAGTAAACACATTATACATATACATGCCCAAAAAACATAATACAAAAACTATGGCATAAGATATATATACAAAATGTTCCAAAGATAAATACTAAGAACTAGATCGACAATGATCTCAAAAACTCCACAACAGAAGCCTTGCCATCCCAAAAAGCTAAGATAGTAAGGAAAGTCAAGCAACCTTATCCTTACCCTTCGCCAAACCTGTAGTACCTGTAATATAATCAACAACATGGGGGTGAGATACATCAAACCTCAGTGAGTTCCCTATCTTATAGGTCCTCTCGGCATTACAAGGTTCTATCACACCTAACTCAAGTCAAAAGGGGATGGGAAGTGACTTTGAGTACTCACAGACACTATATGGATCCATGTTCATGAGTCTTGTTAACTCACAATATCACAAATCGATAACCTTACCAAGGCATCCCTTTTTCCCGTCCTCTTCTACGTCTAGAAGTCGACCCGAGTCATGGATCCTTGTCATTTACTTGACATACGAAATGGATTCGGGAACAACGACCTGTTAGCTGTGAACGGTCACTTCACATGGCCTGTTAACCATCACAAGTCTCTACCCTTAGGTTCCATTCGTACTACACACGGGAATCAAACTTGTCAAGTAATTGTGCATACGTTTCAGAGGAGCTCGAGACCCATGAAACTGCACCCAAGATACACGGTTACGATTACGTGATCACATACACACAAATGTGATTGTATTCGACAATCACCAGGCCATATTTGCCTTAAGACCTCTTTTGTCTTTTCAACTTAACATAGTTAAACATGATCCATACTAGTGTAATTCTTCCCATACCATTCGGTAATAGACGCACGCCTCGGCCCCTCACGCACGAGAGTCGTCATTACGTTATTCAACAATTTCCTACCCGTTACTAGGTTCCAACATAGTTTATGGTAATATTCCTCACTCTACCTATTTCGTGTTTTAACATGCATATACTCTCAACATGCTTAACAACAAGAGAATAGGTAAACACAAGTCAATTATATAATATAATCACACAATTCAACATATCACCAAGTTACACCATTTTTGGTTCCCTCTAATTTATTTAATCGGGCATCAAAACTAGTATTTTTCACTTTCATTAGATAGAGTATTTTCATAGCTCTCTATCGATACCAAGAACACTTAAATCGGATATACGAAACAAAAGTTATGGATTTTTGAAGAAAAGAAAATTATTGAGAAACAGCCAGATTCGCCTGGCGAGTAAGGATTTCGCCTAGCGAATCCCCCTTCGCCAGTAATTCGCTCGGCAAACCAGTGGCGAAACCAAATTCTTGAAAATCCACAAGTTCCAGTAGCCAACACATATTTTATCTCATGATTTTTGCCTGGAGACTTAGTATTTCGCCTGGAGAATCCCTCCTTGCCAGCACTTCGCCCGACGAACTAGTGGCGAGACCTCATTCGCCTGGCGATTCCTGATTCGCCCGGCGAATCGCACCAGAAGCAGAATTTTCTGCTGCGGTTTACATGGTTTCCAAACCCCAAAATTCAACTTTTCCAAACCAAAACATTGTCAAACAATCAAAACAAGTATCAACAATGTTCCTATGCATATTACGATTATATTACGCAATTTATCTCGATTTTTAACCGTTAGATTCATAATTTTAGGAAGTTTACTCATTTTCTCACAAAATCTAACCTAACTCTAAACTCAAGAAACTCTACACTAAAGCATCTATCTAGAACCCACCTTGAATAGAGGATGATGATGAAGAAGATGAGATGAAGAGTAGATGATGATTCCAAGGTTCTTCCTCTCTTAGGTTTTCTTCTTCTTATTTTCTTTCCTTTCCTTCTCCTTCTTTCTTACTTCTTTCTTTCTATCTTTTTCCACCAAATGAAAAGGAAAATGAAAAGAAATGATACATAGAGAAATCATTTAGTTACTACAACTAACTCAAATGTCCAATTAGTCTCTAAAGCTCCAAAAATTAAAACCTCCGGGTCAGATAATATTAATTTGATTTGCTCTGAGCTCATTAGTTTACTCTAATTATTTTACCCAATAAATTCTCAGAGTAAACCGGAACCCAGTTGATCATATGAATATTATCTAGAGTAAAATAATTTTCGGGGTATTACAAAGTGTTCTGGACTGGACCAATGGCTAGACATGGCCCAATCCGCTTCTGCTCCAGAGCGGCCCAAATTGCCTAAGTCCAATCCACAGAGGGGCAAAAGTTACCTTTCTGCCCCTCCAACCGGGAAAGGAATGCAACATTCCTCCCCGGAATTACTGCCCGTCACGCACGACTTCATTGCTCCCCGAACAACTATGGACAGGTGCCCGAAACTATGCATATGCCCGACATAACGGCTAGTTTTGGGCACCCTGCCCGACATAACGGCTAGTTTGGGTAGTTACATATTCTTTGGGGGAAAACGGTTATTTCGCCCCGAAAATAGGACCGTTGGCCACGCGCTGGGGGCTCTATATAAACCCTCTCGCTTGAGAGGGTCAGGTATCCAATATTCACCCTAAGAATTCATACTTTGTACTTGCCCCTTTTCTCTGAACCTTTCTTACTTGAGCGTCGGAGTGCCTTGCAGGTACATCCCCCTCCTCTCCATACGACCAGCATCCCTGACGCACTTGGCGGCCCAATTCTACAGGATCTGATCCAGCCTTCACGATCAGTGGCGCCTTCTGTGGGAACCATTGTTCTCCCCATCTTTCTTTCCTAAAAAACCGAAGATCAAAACAATTCTCAAACATCATCACGATCATGGCATCCCAAGATCGCACCAAGGATGCTCTCTAAACCACCATCCTCCCCGTCAACAAATCTGACGTTGACAGCCATTCATCTCTCCTCCAAGATACCCGTTTCCTCAGGGACGGAGCCACCTCTTCTCCTTCCCCTACCCCTGCTGATCGCAACAACGATCAACCTTCATTTGACGTCCAGCCCGTTCCTATTCCGCCCAACGCCGACTCGGCCGTGGCAGCCCTCTTGGAAGCAATCAACAAAACCAACACCCTGATCCTGCAGCAAAATGAGAGGATTGAGGCGTTAGAAGAGTCCAACCGTCCAAGATCCCCTCCTACGCGGAGGAACCAGCGACGATCAAGGAGCCCGCATCCCCGGAGGGACGTCGACCAAAGACTGCGCCAAGAGCCTGATCCTCGCGCAGCCCGGAAGCGCGACCAGATCTCCCCGTATGACCAGCACGCTCACGACTACAAGAGGACTCGAAGAAACGAGCAATCTCCGCCGGTCAAGTCTAAAGGACGGGCCCGCTCACCTTCCCCTCGAAGGAACCAATCGCCTTCTCCTCGAAGGAACCACTCACCTTCTCCGCGAAGGAACCACTCCCTTTCTCCCTAGAGGAACCGCCATCGCGAGCATCCCATTCGGTCCCCATCATACACCAGTTCTAGCAGGAACGACGAGCCTCGCGGCCCATTGTCCTAGGAGATCTTGGCTACCCGTCTCCCAAAAGGCTTGGAGAAACCCCTGTCACTTGGCACGTATGACGGAACCACTGACCCCGACGAGCACATTGAGAACATTGATGCGCTGTTAGACTACCGCGGTGTACGAGGCGCCATAAAATGCCGACTGTTCCTGACCACGCTCTGAAAGGGAGCAATGACCTGGTACAAGCAACTGCCCGAGGAGTCCATTACCTCGTGGAGATAGCTGGGCAGGATGTTCTCACGGCACTTCACAGCATCTCGCCGCCACCCAAAAACTGAGGCCTCCCTTGGAGCCATAATCCAAGGAAAAGATGAACCTCTCCGCGCATATATCGAGAGGTTCAAAAAGGAAGCTGTACAAGTCCCTACAACGGACGAAATGAAGAAGTTTCTGCTCGAGCAAGGGCTCCGCCCAGGCTTCGAGTTTTCTAAAGCCATTGGCCTCGCACCACCGAGGAACTTAGACACCCTCCTCCTCAAAGCCCAATCACACATTCAGTACGAAGAGAAGGTTGCGGCCAGCAACGTCCGAGCATCACGCCATCAGGAGAATGCTCGGGCATCCAGAGGAGAGGAAGCCTCAACATCTCGTCGAGGCGAACGGAGACGCGAGGATCGTCCTTGTGACTCCCGTGACAACAAGGGGCCCTCTGGCCGGTTCCATGACTACACTCCCCTGACCATCTCCAAGGAAAAGATCTTGTCCGAATGTGCCAATTCGGAGTTTAAGCAGGCAGGGGTCCGCTTCCCCAAGCAACTTCTGAACATACCAAACGTAGACAAATCAAAATACTGCCGTTTCCACAAGAGTCACGGCCACACTATGGAGGACTGCATCCATCTGAAGGATGCCATTGAGATACTGATCAGGGACGGGCACCTGAAACAGTTCGTGAAGAAGAAGGACACTCATCGGCAGGACGCCCAGGAGTCCAAGAAGATAGAGGAGGAAGTGCCCTTCTCGGAAAACGCCAACATACAGGTCGCTATGTCCATATCGCGACCAGAGGACTTCTACATCCCGGACGGGCTCAGCGCCCCTGCTTATTTCGTGGCCCACAGCCCGTGGGAGACTTTTTCCTCCGCCATGGTCATCTCTGGCGGGGGCTTCAACAAAGTCACTGTGGGCTCCGTGAAACGCAAGTTCGAGCATCTGATCAACACGAGCTCCAATAAAGTGACCACGCTCGATCAGGCCCAGAAAGGCTCTGTACCAATCTCCTTCTACCGGGAAAAACTCCTCGGCGGATCCCCGAACTCGAGCATACCTTTGCTCATCAGAGCCCGAATGGCGAACTTCGACGTTCGCAGAATCCTAGTCGACCAGGGCAGCTCGGTCGACATCATGTACTCCCAGCTGTTCTCAACGCTTCAGCTGGACGAATCGCACCTTACCCCCTATGTAGGGTCTGATTTACAGGGATTCAACGAATCAATGACCAAGCCGTGGGGCTACGTCGAACTGATCATGACCTTCAGATCAGCTAAGACGGAAAGATCCATCAAGGTGCAATTCCTGGTGATTAACTGCCCGTCGCTATACCAGTGCATTTTCGGAAGGCCAAATCTGGCCGAGTTGGTAGCGGTACCCTCAACAGTCCACCTGAAGATGAAGTATTACACTTCGAAAGGAATGGTCACCACCCTGCACGGGGATATCGAAGCTGCACGTAGGTGTTTCGAGGCAGCTACAAAGGGGCTCAATGCCATTGCGTCCAAGCCAAAAGCATCGGGCAAGCCAGCATTGCCAAGCAGCTCCGAGGAAGCCAAGCCTCTTCCCCAGGTCGACTCCATCGACCTCGACAGTCGCTTCCAGGAAGAAGACCAGCAGGGGGTTGTCCAGCAGCGGCTCCCATCCGATGCGCCCAATACTGGATGGCAACTTCGAGATTGTTCTGTTCGGCGATGGCCCTCAGCGGGGAGTGAAGATTGGAGCGGATCTGCCCGACATCGCGAGGAAGCAGCTCAAGGCATGCCTCCGCGAGAATGCCGACCCTTCCCATGGAGCGCCGCCGAAATGCCCGGCTTGGATCCATCCGTCGTATGCCACCAGCTGACAATTGACCCGGCCGTCAAGGCCGTAGTACAACGTAGGAGAAAGCAGTCTCCGGAGAAGACGGAGGCTGCTGAAAAAGCTGTAAAGGACCTCCTCGAGGCCAAATTTATTTCAGAAGCCAAGTACACCACTTGGCTGTCTAACATTGTATTAACTAAAAAATCTAATGGAAAATGGCGCATGTGCATTGATTACACCGATCTCAATAAGGCATGCCCGAAGGATGCCTACCCCCTCCCCAATATTGATAAACTTAGTGATAATTCTGCTGGTTTTAAAATTTTATCGTTCATGGACGCCTACTCGGGCTGTAATCAAATTCCGATGGCAATGTCCGACAAAAAATATACGGCCTTCATGACCGAATCGGGCAACTATTACTACAACGTAATGCCCTTCGGCCTGAAGAACGCCGGAGCAACGTACCAATGAATGATGAACAAGGTATTCCGTGGAGAAATAGGCGACATGCTCGAAGTCTACATGGACGACGTGATCGTAAAGTCCCACGAGGAAACCGATCATACTGCCCATTTGAGAAAGGTCTTCGAACAGGCCAGGAAATACAAAATGCGTTTTAATCCGGAGAAGTGCACGTTCGGTGTCCGGGCAGGCAAATTCCTCGGCTTCTACTTAACGGAACGAGGAATTGAGGCCAATCCCGATAAATGTCGGGCATTCTCTGAGTTTCCTACGCCCAAGTCCAAAAAATCCATCCAGTCCCTCAACGGGATGCTCGCATCACTATCCCATTTCGTGGCTAAGTCCGCCCAGCACGCCCTACCGTTCTTCAAACTCCTCCGCAAGGAGGCGGAATTTGAATGGACTGAGGAGTGTGACAAGGCCCTTATCCATTTGAAACGAGCACTTTCAGAGCCACCGGTCCTCTCTCGCCCGGACAATGGCGAAACGTTGTACCTGTACATCGCCGTAGCAACTGAAGCAGTGAGCGCCGCTCTCATCCGCGAGACACCTGACGGGAAGAAGCCCATATATTTCATGAGCAAAGCGCTACAAGGACCAGAGTTAAGATACCAACAGATAGAGAGGGTGGCGCTGGCCCTCATCAACGCAGCCAGAAGATTAAGACACTACTTCTTGGCTCACACGATCGTGATTCGAACAGATCAACCCATAAAGCAGCTGCTCGGACGACCAAACATGGTCGGTCGGATGCTCAAATGGTCGTTGGAACTGTCTGAATTTGACATCCAATACGAAAGCAAAAAAGCCCTCAAGGCCCAAGCTCTGGCCGACTTCTTCGCGGAAATGACATTCGCAGACTCCCCCGCGAACGAAACGCACAAATGGACCATTCTCGTTGACGGTGCCTCGAGCTCGGCAGAGAGCGGCGCGGGCATCATACTGGAGAGCGACGAAGGAATCATTATTGAAGTTTCACTCACCTTGTCCTTCCAAACCTCCAATAACCAGGCTGAATACGAGACCTTCCTCGCGGGGCTACGGCTTGCCAAGGATCTAGGCACATAAGAAGTCGTCATTTGCACGGATTCACAACTCGTGGCCCTCCAGGTCCGGGGAGAATACCAAGCCAAAAACGACAACCTGACCGAATACTTGGCCCTGGTCAAGAAGGAGATGGAGAAGTTCACAACAGTGGAAGTGAAACATGTTCCCCGCGAACATAACGTGCGAGCAGACGTGCTATCCAAACTAGCCAGCACAAAGAAGAAAGATGGAAACAAATCCGTCATACAGGAAGTACTTCCTCGACCCAGTATCGAGAAGGCCTCCTCGACACTCGACGTGCAGGTGATCGGCGACAACAACTACTGGATGACCCCTGTCTACAACTATCTCGCCAAAGACGAACTTCCGTCCGACCCAAAAGAGGCCAGCACAGTCAGGCGAAGAGCTTGCTCTTACGTCCTGGTCAAAGATAAACTCTACAGGCGGGGATTCTCCATTCCGCCGCTCAAGTGTGTCGAGGAAGAAATGGTCGCGCACATCCTGCGCGAAATCCACGAAGGAATCAACGCCCAATATCTCGGCGGAAGGTCGCTTGCCCGAAAGGCCCTCAAAGCAGGGTACTATTGGCCGACCATGCAGCGCGACGCGAAAGAACACGTGAAGAAATGCGATAAATGCCAACGACATGGGGACATGCACCTAGCTCCTCCTAACGAGCTTAAGGCTATGTCCTCCCCGTGGCCATTCGCCTGGTGGGGCCTAGACATCCTAGAACCCTTCGTGGTGGGATCAAGCCAGAACAAATACCTAATAGTGGGCGTAGACTATTTCACAAAGTGGATAGAAGCAGAAGCTCTAGCCAAAATAATTGCCCTCAACATCCTGCGTTTCTACAAACGAAACATCCTTGCACGCTTCGGTATCCCCCAAGCTATAGTAATGGACAATGGGACGCAATTCACGGACAGGAAGTTCCAAGACTTCGTCGCCTAACTGGGCACGAAGCAACACTTCGCATCCGTAGAGAACCCTCAAACAAACGGACAGGCTGAAGCAGCCAATCGAGTCATCCTTCGAGGCCTCAAGCGAAGGCTGGACGAAACAAAGAAGGCATGGGTCGACAAACTGCACAGCATACTGTGGGCATACCGCACAACTCCACACTCAACGACCGGGGAAACACCTTTCCGTCTAGCATACGGGATCGAGGTTGTAACTCCCGTTGAAGTTAACGTGCCCTCTAGGTGGACAGAGTCGTCCCTAGACGAGGAGATGAACAAAGAGTCATTGCGAGAAAAACTCGACCTTGTCGAGGAAATCCGAACCGGAGCAGCCCTCCGCGAAGCCTCACTGAAACAAAAAATTACCATCAGGCACAACGCCAAGGTGATACGATGAGAGTTTGACGTGGGAAGCCTTGTTCTAAGAAGAAACCATAAAGACTCTCGAGAAGGCAAACTAGCAGCCAACTGGGAGGGGCCCTATCGCGTCCGAGCAAAAAAGGGAAATGGGGCCTACTACCTGGAACATCTCACCGGTGAAGAACTTGCTCGACCATGGAATACTGAAAAGCTAAAACAATACTACAGCTAAATTCTCAGTTCGACCCGTCACAATGACGGACGTCAGCTACCGACCACTATGCACGTCTAGGTACAAGCGTCGCATACAAATAAAGCATAACCTCGCTCAGTAACGAGCCGCGTAACTGCTCGACAGTGGTCCTTGATCGAGCACCGCTGTCGTCAAAGTACCATGACTGGCAGAACCCCAGCTCGCGATAGGACGTTCACGCCGCGAACTCAGGCCTCAAACGTGACCTGAGGTCCGCACCCCTGCCAGGATATTCCCCTGCCGTTCGACCAGTTCCCCTCACTGCCGAACACATCTACAATGAGCAATCCCCCCAAATTATTCGCACAACTCAAATAACCCCTATCACGGACGGACATACATTCACAACGAGCATGAGTACAACACTTAGAGAAAAATAAAAGCAAGTAAAATCATGCAGATGGCAGAATCAAACATGTAATAATTTAACATAATAAATGACCGCAAGGGCCACGATTGTACTAAGTTACATGAAACGGGGGCCACGCCCCCCAAAAATTAAATTACAACGGTTACACGACACGCAGGCCGGACAAATTACAACATTAAAAATACAAACTCCTCACTCATCCACATGCTCGACAGGCTCGGACTGAGGCCCCTGGTCCTCCACGGGCTTATCCTCGGTATTCCCTGTTAGGGATATTCTTCTAGCTACCTTGTTTTAATGATGTCAACAAACATATTAGATTGTAATTTGAGCGGTATCACTTCACGTGTCGGGCATATAGCGTCTAACCATTATCGTTCATGTGTCTAGATGCATAGGATCTTGTCCTCTCCAAAAATAAATGTCCACTATTGTTTTAGTTGTGTCTAGTATGTGTTTCTGATCTTGGTCTGGTGAAAATGCTCAGAAAAATTGAATTTCCTGAAAAATTGCACTTCATGCGCTGACCCTCCAGTTTATGCGCTAACCTCCAGATTCATGCGCTAACGTCCAAAACTTGCGGGAAAGCGCACAACTCAGTGGACACTAAAATCTTCTTTTATGCGTCGACGCATGAAAGCTGGAGGTCGACGCATGACTTCAAATTCTACATTTTTTCACTTAATTTCTTTTATGTTATTTTTCTGTTATTTTTTTTTGTTGGTCATTTTTTTTCATATAAATAGTTTTGGTCATCCTTTTTATTCAACAACAAGAAACGTGAAAGATATATGTCATTTCTCTCTTCATCTTCATCTTCTTCATTGAGTAAACAAACAATCACACATAATCATCTTTGTTTGTGTCGCCCACTGATCGAAGTGATAACGTTCAGAATTTAGGAAGTGTGATCTTCATCTTCTGGGTTGAGAGTTTGGCAGGTGTTTCTTGAATCAAACCAGTTGGTTTGTCCTTCAAAAATTGGATAGATTTTGGGGGTCTTTGCACAAAGTGTTCTTTCTACAGGGATTTGGCTGGGCGAAGGTAACCGGAATTTGGCGCAACTGTTCATTTTAGTAGCTGTAATCAGAGGATCGTAGAAGGAAGGTTTGGGTTCGAATTCTTGGAAGATTGCAATTGACCGAGTGAAGGTAACCGAAGAGCAGTGGATTCTTTTGGTTTAGTAGCGTGGGACGATAATTGAATCAACCATATTCGAAGCACTTGATTCATCTTGAATCAAGGGAAGATAAAATTCTGCATCAACGATCGAAGACGTTCGAGGGTTTGAATATTCATAGTTTTCTCTTGTAACAAACAATTTGCAACAACTATATATATACATATCTCAATTCTATTTGTGGAGTTGGGGGCAGACGTACCCAAAGCTAGGACGATTGGGGAACTGCCTAATCAAATCCCGTTTGTTCTCTCTCTCCTTAACTCTTTTACAATTCAGTTGGTTCGAATTTGTGAAGTCGCAAGTTATTGAAATTTCTGTAGTAGAGTAATTGTACGCTGATAAATTGTTTTTGTTAAACTGATACAATTCCTTGAATTGTGTTTTGGAGCAGCTGTACATTACCCTCCATAGAAATTCTGCACATAGTGTGTTTACGCACACTAGGTGTTTGATAATTTGTTTCAAAGCAAAATTCGAACACGTTGCTTTAAATTGCTTATCACCTTACCTCATTAGATTGGAATATACATCAACCAAGTGATATTTTGTTGATTGCGTGTCTTAAGTGCAATATTCAAAACTGAGTTTTTCTCTTCTGTACTCATCTGTGATATATTTGTGCAGATCTGATCCTTTTGGTAGAAGGTTCGTTGTAGACGTTCTATCCAGTGGTAGCTTCCGTTTGAACAAATTTTAAAAACAAATTTTGTAAACCATTTGCGTGTAAAACTCAAGGGATCTATTCAACCCCCCTTCTAGATCCATAGCCATCGTCTAACAAGTAGTATCACGAGCTCCGGTTAATTCTGGTGCTACGGTAAAACTTCTTGGATCATGGCTAACGAACCTAAGGGGGCTTATAATAGAGCTCCAGTTTTTACTGGCGAAAACTACAGCTACTAGAAGGATTGTATGCGCGTCCATATTAATTCCTTAGATCGGAAGGTTTGGAACGTTATTTTAAACAGACCCATGGAAATTACTATGACTAACGCGGAAGGCGTTGTCATTC
Organism: Lathyrus tuberosus; assembly: GCA_022829125.1. NCBI lineage: Eukaryota > Viridiplantae > Streptophyta > Magnoliopsida > Fabales > Fabaceae > Lathyrus > Lathyrus tuberosus. The sequence continues at coordinate 1,784,540 of JALAZF010000603.1, read as the reverse complement.
CTAAACCCGAAGCTCAATGGAATGAGGAGGACGAGAAAAAGTACAACTATGATTGGAAGGCTCGTAATATGATCATCTCCTCCTTGGGAGTTGATGAGTATTATCCAGTCTCCCATTGTCAAACGGCCAAAGCCATGTGGGATGCTTTACAAGTAGCCCACGAAGGCACTAATGATGTTAAGTTAGCTCGTATTAATACACTAACGCAAGAGTTTGATTTGTTTTACATGAAGCAAGGGGAAACCATTGCGGATATGCAAAAACGATTCACTCACATTATCAACAAACTGCATGTTCTTGGTAAACTAATTCTAAATGAGGTTTCTACTAACAAAATTCTGAGGTGTCTTAACAGGGAATGGCAACTGAAGGTCACCACTATCAAGGAGGCCAATGATCTTGCTACACTAGACCTCACGACACTGTTTGGGAAACTTGATGAGCATGAGCAAGTGCTCATTAGCTTGGATAAACATGAAAAGAGTATCAAGAAAGAGAAGGCAAAAGATACGGAGAAGAATTCGATAGCTTTTAAGGCTTCTTGTTCAAAGTCCACACATCAAGAGCTAAGTGATGATGAAACCAATAATGCAAAGATGAAGAATCCGGTGATGATATGGGCTTATTTGTGAAAAGATACAATAGATATGTTCGTAATAACGATATTCAACACTCGGATAGAAATCTAGTCAAGTTTAGGAAGCAATCTAAAAGCGAAGGAAATAAAAATGGCAAGGTAAAAGGTACGTGCTACAACTGTGGAAAATCCGGGCACTACAAGCCGGATTTTCCATCTCTAAAGAAAGACAAAGATAAGGATAATGACAAGAGTCACTCAAACAAAAATTCCAACAAGTCTCGACGAGCATACATCGCTTGGGAAAGCGATAGTGAGTCGGAGAAAGATGATTCCTCAAGTGACGAAAGTGAATTCGTTAACTTTTGTCTTATGGCACGTCACAACAAAGCAAAAGAGGTAAAGCATTCTAAATATGATCATGTTAATACTATGTCGCATTTAGAGTTACGTAAGGCTTTTGACATGTTACACTATGAGGCTAAGGAAGCATTTCAACGCTTAGCTTCAAATAAAAGGATTTTCACGTATTTGGAGAAGAAGGTTTCCGATTCCGAAAAGGAATTGGAAGCTCTCAAAAACTCTATAGTGGACACATCAAAAGCTAAGGTTGAAAAGGATCCTACCTCTTGGTTCAATTGGGGCTGTGACACTTGTCATATTTGGCAACGAGAGGTGAGAACCCTCAAGGCCAAATTGGACAAGGCTCTTAAGCCAAAAGTTACGTTTGCTATTGATCGATCACATTTTCGTGAGAACATGAATAATCCATATCAAAAGTATACCTATGTGATTCGAGATAGTGATAGCAAAAATAAATTCCAAATGAATCGTAATTGTCTTTACTGTTGTAAGCCTGGTCATACTATTGCGAAATGCCGCTTCAGAAGGTTTCTTGTTCCGAAAGGCATCTACCAATGGTTGCCCAAGTGCGGTTTTGGTTTCACTCACCTTAAAGGACCCAATGAGAATTGGGTACCTACTTTCCCTTGATTGTTTTTGTAGGTACAAAGTCTTGAGACCACCGAAAGAAGATGGGTTCTGGATAGTGGCTGCTCGAGAAACATGACCGGAGACATATCTCTTTTTATCGACTTTGTGGCGAAGAAAAAGGGGTTTGTCACCTACGGAGATAACAATAAGGGACAGATTCTCGGCAAAGGTAGTGTAGGTAACCCCTCATCTACTACTATCTCTGATGTGCTGCTTGTGGAAGGCCTTAGACACAACCTTTTAAGCATTAGTCAACTATGTGACAAGAATTATAAAGTATCTTTTTCAAAGGATTGTTGCATAGTTGAAGATAGCGACAAAAAGAATGTGTTTAAGGGCTTGAGGGTGAACAACGTCTACATGCTAGACTTAAGTGAGGTATCGTTGAATGGAGACAAATGTCTAGTCGCTATGAATGAAGATTCATGGTTGTGGCATAGACGGTTGGCTCACATCAATTTTGATTTGCTTAACAAAATTGTCTTTAAAGACCTAGTCATCGGTTTGCCCAAAATTAAATTCACAAAGGATCACCTTTGTGATGCGTGTCAAATGGGGAAGCAAACAAGGATCTCATTCAAATCTAAAAACATCGTTTCAACTATGAGACCCCTTGAGCTCCTCCATATGGACCTCTTCGGACCATCTAGGGTTAAAAGTCTAGGTGGTAACTATTATGGGCTTGTTATAGTCGATGATTTTTCTAGGTTTTGCTGGACAATTTTCTTAGCAAATAAAAGTGATACCTTTTCGGCCTTTGAACGATTTGCTAAGTTATCTCAGAACAAGTTAAACACAAACATTGGGTCAATTAGAAGTGACCATGGGGGTGAGTTTGAAAATCATTTATTTGAAGCATTTTGTGATTCCAACGGAATTGATCATAATTTTTCCGCACCACGTACTCCTCAACAAAATGGGGTAGTGGAAAGTAAAAATAGAGTTTTGGAAGAACTTGGAAGGACTATGATCAATGATGGTGGATTACCAAAATACTTTTGGGCCGACGCCATAAGTACGGCTTGTTATGTTTTGAATAGGGTGCTCATCCGGCCTATTCTAAACAAGACATCGTATGAGCTTTTAAAAGGGCGTAAGCCAAACATATCTCACCTTTATGTATTTGGTTGCAAATGCTTTGTGTTAAACAATGGGAAAGAGTCTCTTGGTAAATTTGATGCCAAGGCCGACGAGGGTATTTTTCTTGGACACTCTCAGTCAAGTAAAGCATATAGAATTTATAATAAGAGGTTACACATAGTTGAAGAGTCAGATCATGTTACTTTTGACAAGTCTTATCCGAGAAATGTCGGAGAAGGTAGTTCTTTTCATGGTGCAAGTATACTTACTGAAGACATACTCAAGGACACTGATAAGGGAATTGATCAGCCTGAAGCTGTGTGTATTGAGGAGGAAAAGGATCACCAACCAGTGAAAAGTGAGGATGATCATCATGTTGATAAAGATGAACTTCCTCCAACTTGGAAGTCTTCAAAAGACCATCCAATTGAGAACATTCTCGGTGATATCTCTAAGGGAGTAACTACTCGCTCTAAACTTAGTAACTTTTGTTATTACTCTGCTTTTGTCTCCCAAGTTGAACCTAAAAACGCTAAGGAGGCGTCACTCGATGAGCATTGGTTTCTATCAATGCAAGATGAACAAAATCAATTCAGGAGAAATGAGGTTTGGGACCTTGTCCCCCCTCCGCGAGATCATCGAGTAATCGGCACCCGATGGGTGTTTAGGAATAAACTTGATGAAAATGGAGTAATAATGCGTAACAAAGCTAGGCTTATAACGCAAGGCTATAACCAAGAGGAAGGAATCGACTATGAGGAAACTTATGCGCCGGTTGCCCGACTCGAGGCCATACACCTTCTACTTGCCTATGCTTGCAGAAAGAACTTTAAATTATTCCAAATGGATGTTAAAAGTGTGTTCCTTAACGGATACATAAATGAAGAGGTTTATGTAGCCTAACCTCCGGGTTTTGAATCCCACGAATATCCCGATCATGTCTATAAACTTAAACGAGCTTTGTACGGACTTAAACAAGCCCCTAAGGCTTGGTATGAACGTCTAAGCAAATTTCTACTAGATCAAGGGTATTCAAGAGGAAAGGTTGACACAACCCTCTTTATTAAACATCAAGGAAAACACTTAATTTTGGTACAAATGTATGTTGACGATATCATATTTGGGTCTACTAACATGACCTTGGTCAAGGAGTTTTCTAGTTTGATGCAGGGGGAGTTTGAAATGAGCATGATGGGGGAGCTCAACTATTTCCCCGGATTGCAAATCAAACAACTTGAAGAGGGCACATTCGTGAGTCAAACGAAATATTATCTTGAGTTACTAAAACGTTTTGATATGCTGAACTGCAAAGCAATAGATACTCCTATGTCTACAAGTGCTAATCTTGATCGTGACGAAAAGGGTAAGGATGTTGAGGTAAAGAAGTATCGAGGTATGATAGGGTCTCTTCTTTATCTTACCGCATCACATCCCGATGTAATGTTTAGTGTATGCATGTGTGCAAGGTATCAGGCACATCCCAAGGAATCCCACCTAAAGGCAGTTAAGCGCATACTTCGGTACCTTTCTGGTACTCCAAAGTATGGCCTGTGGTATTCCAAAGGTAGTGTTTGTTCCTTAGTTGGCTACTCCGATTCCGACTTTGCCGGGTGCAAGTTGGATAGGAAAAGTACTAGTGGCACGTGTCACTTTTTCGCAAATTCCTTGGTGAGTTGGCACAGCAAGAAACAGGTTTCCGTTGCTTTGTCAACAGCCGAGGTGGAATACGTTGCCGCCGGTAGTTGTTGTGCTCAAGTCTTATGGCTTAAACAACAATTACTTGATTTCAACTTAAAACTTAAACGTATTCCAATTTTGTGCAATAACACTAGTGCGATTAATCTAACTAAGAACCCTGTACTACATTCACGCACCAAGCATATCGAAATACGCCATCATTTTCTTAGGGATCATGTAGAGAAAGGCGATGTTATTTTTGAGCATGTTGACACTAAGAATCAACTTGCTGATATTTTCACAAAACCATTAGCTACAGAGCCTTTCTTTCACATCCGTAGGGAACTTGGCATTCTCGATATCTCGGATCGTGCTTAATAATCCTTTAGAGTAGTGATCTTCACATATATACATGCTTGTTTATTCTTTTAACTAACAATGCAAAGAGATATTTAGCCATATGTGAGGGATCTTATTGTCATGATGATCAAGGTAATATCGTTCCGATTTATAGATGTTTATCAATATTTTGTGCCATATTAATCACTCTAATCTTGATGTTTATTGCATTTTGAGCACTTATCATTCATGTGGATGTTTTGTTCTGTATGTGTATATGTCTATTTATTTGGTTGGAACTTAAAAATTTGCAAAATTTCACTTCTGTATGTTTATGCGTCGACGCATAGATTCATGTGCTGACCTAGTAAATTTTCGGGATAGCGCATAACCACATGTTCAACTTTTTAAAGAAAATTCAAGAATCATGCGCCGATGCACAAATTCATAGGTCGACGCATAACTCGACCGTTCAGACTCCCTTCTTTACTAGGACGTGTGCGCCGACCTAGTGTTGTTCATTTTCCCTACATATTCTCATTGCACATTATTCTATGGTTGTTGCATGTCATCTCATTAGACTTTGTGGTCAATCTCTCCCTATCCTCCTCCATTAAACCTCATCAATAACAATTACTCTCCACTAAATCCTCATCAAAACCCTAGAAATCATAAACCCACCAAGAGAAAATCTTCTATATTACTGCTACAAGTTCTTCTAAGGGCTGCACATATCTCCTCTTCACTCTCAGCGAAAAACAAGTGTCATCATCCTCTTTCAACTTTTCTTCAACCATGGCTTCAAGAAGAAACCCTAGTAGAAGGGGAACAAGAGGATTATCTTCACAATCAGCACCAACCAGAACATCATCATCTTCACAACGGGTAACCTTTAAGTCTTTAATTTCTGAAAGGCTAACTACTCTTTTTGAGGAACTATTTTCTAACAGGGCTGTTATAAGACAACATGGGTTTTATCCTCTGATGGGTCCAGATTTTCATATTCCTGAGATTTCTGTACTTATAAATTTTCAAAATCTTAGTGAATTTGTAGAATGTGATGATAAGTATAGTGAAGATTTGACTCGGTTGTTCTATTGTGGGATCAAGGGAAAATTTCATGAGGCTGAATTTAAATTCTCTATGAATAATACAGAATTTGAAGTGACCAATGATGTATGGTCTACACTTTTTGTATTGGATACTGATGACACTCTCCCAAAGGTTACTGATAAAACCTTTGTTCAGAACTATGAGTTCAAAACTGCTCTGAATTCGATGTTGCGGGAACCGTATTTAGATGATTTTGTGGCAAGTGAATTATTTCCTAAAAGTGTCACTACCGGCTATCTAAAATTCAAAGACCGTATTCTTCAGTGGATTGTTGCTCGGATCTTGAGGCCTAAGAAAGGAGGACACTCAAGAGTTGAGCAGGCAGAGGTTCACCTCATCTATATTCTCAAGAATAAGATCAAAATTAAATGGCCTTATTATTTTGCTTATAGGATGTTCGTTACTCGCAGCCCCCACAAATTTCTGGCACTTGGTTATGCGTCTGTTGTTGCAAACATTTTGAATCACTTTGATGTTCCTATTCCGCAGATTTGTCACATTCATATAACCGCTGAACAATAATTTCTTGCCAAAACCCTTTCCACGATGGGTTACTTTTGGCATTCACGTGAGAACAAGTTCTTTTATCGACCAAGATCCACCCATCCTGAACATGATGAACCGGTTCACCTTGAAGGAAATGATGATGAGGGCATTCCAGAAAATGCAAATCAAGCTGTTAATGATGAAGATGTGGGCATGCAAGAAAATGTGGTTATGCAAGAAGAGGACAATGAGGCATGGATAGGATATCAACCTGAAGAAACTTCTGAAAATCAGGGATGGGGTCAGTGGCAACAAAATTGCTGGACTGTACGTGGAAGCACTTATGTACCTCCAACCTATGGTGAGGATTATGAATGGCATCAACCTGAAAACTCTGCTCCTCCAACTCCACCGTCTCAGCATGATCAGCAGGGTTCTGAAGAAATTTTGGCTAGGTTGAACGACTTGACTCTTCAGTATCAAGAATTTCAAGCTCTGTAAGATACTCGTTACTCTGCTCAGCAAGAACAGTTCACCAACTTTTCTGAACAAGTTTCATCTCACATTACCAACTTCAACAATTTTGCCAATGCCGCTATGAATCGTTTCAATCAGATGGACGCCAACTTGACTCAACAAAACCAGAACCTGGCAAATAGTCTTGGAAACCTAAACAGTGCGTTGATTGAACTCAACCTACATCTAGAGGACCTTCCACCACCAAGCCAATACTATAGGGGAAGAGGTCTTCCATTCAGGGGGAGAAGACCATAGAGCTTAGGGCATTATGTTTCATTTGTGTTTGCATTTATGTTTTGTGGTTTGGTTGTTTTTCTTTCTCTCTGTTGCTTAACTTTGACGTGTGCTTCCGTTTGTTTAAACTTTTTCGGAGTGAATGTTTTGCTTGTATGTTTTTGTTCCTTATTTAATCATTCCTAATTTTACATTAGCGGTATCATATGTGGATGCAGGTTAATGTTTGGTTGTTGCAAATATATGATGATCCACTACGTATTATAGTGCATTATTTTGACCCCCGTCTTTCCTTCTTTTTGATGTTGTCAAAGGGGGAGAAGAATAACAAGCATAAATTTTATTAACCAGATGTCAAAGACAGGGGGAACTTTGTTCACTCTCAAATTACATATCTCGTGACAGAGAAGAAAGTGTTGCCATCTTCAAAAAGGGGGAGTATGTAAGGGATATTCTTCTAGCTACCTTGTTTTAATGATGTCAACAAACATATTAGATTGTAATTTGAGCGGTATCACTTCACGTGTCGGGCATATAGCGTCTAACCATTATCGTTCACGTGTCTAGATGCATAGGATCTTGTCCTCTCCAAAAATAAATGTCCACTATCGTTTTAGTTGTGTCTAGTATGTGTTTCTGATGTTGGTCTGGTGAAAATGCTCAGAAAAATTAAATTTCCTGAAAAATTGCACTTCATGCGCTGACCCTCCAGTTTATGCGCTAACCTCCAGATTCATGCGCTAACCTCCAAAACTTGCGGGAAAGCGCACAACTAAGTGGACACTAAAATCTTCTTTTATGCGTCGACGCATGAAAGCTGGAGGTCGACGCATGACTTCAAATTCTGCATTTTTTCACTTAATTTCTTTTCTGTTATTTTTTTGGTTGGTCATTTTTTTTTCATATAAATAGTTTTGGTCATCCTTTTTATTCAACAACAAGAAACGTAAAAGATATATGTCATTTCTCTCTTCATCTTCATCTTCTTCATTGAGTAAACAAACAATCACATATAATCATCTTTGTTTGTGTCGCCCACTGATCGAAGTGATAACGTTCAAAATTTAGGAAGTGTGATCTTCATCTTCTGGGTTGAGAGTTTGGCAGGTGTTTCTTGAATCAAACCAGTTGGTTTGTCCTCCAAAAATTGGATAGATTTTGGGGGTCTTTGCACAAACTGTTCTTTTTACAGGGATTCGGCTGAGCGAAGGTAACCGGAATTTGGCACAACTGTTCGGTTTAGTAGCTGTAATCAGAGGATCGTAGAAGGAAGGTTTGGGTTCGAATTCTTGGAAGATTGCAATTGACCGAGTGAAAGTAACCAAAGAGCAGTGGATTCTTTTGGTTTAGTAGCGTGGGACGGTAATTGAATCAACCATATTCAAAGCACTTGATTCATCTTGAATCAAGGGAAGAGAAAATTCTGCATCAACGGTCGAAGACGTTCGAGGGTTTGAATGTTCATAGTTTTCTCTTGTAACAAACAATTTGCAATAACTATATATATATACATATCTCAATTCCATTTGTGGAGTTGGGGGCAGACGTACCCAAAGCGAGGACGATTGGGGAACTGCCTAATCAAATCGCGTTTGTTCTCTCTCTCTTTAACTCTTTTACAATTCAGTTGGTTCGAATTTGTGAAGTCGCAAGTTATTGAAATTTCTGTAGTAGAGTAATTGTACGCTGATAAATTGTTTTTGTTAAACTGATACAATTCCTTGAATTGTGTTTTGGAGAAGCTGTACATTACCCTCCATAGAAATTCTGCACATAGTGTGTTTACGCACACTAGGTGTTTGATAATTTGTTTTAAAGCAAAATTCGAACACGTTGCTTTAAATTGCTTATCACCTTACCTCATTAGATTGGAATATACATCAACCAAGTGATATTTTGTTGATTGCGTGTCTTAAGTGTAATATTCAAAACTGAGTTTTTCTCTTCCGTACTCATCCGTGATATATTCGTGCATATCCGATCCTTTTGGTAGAAGGTTCGTTGTAGACATTCTATCCACTGGTAGCTTCCGTTTGAACAAATTTTAACAACAAATTTTGTAAACCATTTGCGTGTAAAACTCAAGGGATCTATTCAACCCCCCTTCTAGATCTATAGCCATCGTCTAACATTCCCTTCAAGGAGAGCATCGGGCATGACGATCCGGCCATCCTCAACGTGCGCAAGATAGTGGGTGCCCTCGACAGAAAAGTCAAGCTCAGGGTTCACCACCGCAGTTGAGCCACGGCGTTCCCGAAAGACTCCTCCGCAACGACAATACCATCATCCTCGGCCGTCAGCAAATGGACAACCAGCTCGGATCTCGTCTTCAATGTCTTCACATCTTCCGGCTCATCATCACCCAGGGCATTGGCCGCCCTTAGCCGCTGGACCAGCTCCTCGACAACTTTCTTCTCCGCTGCCAGTGTGGAGTTCTCCTTCTTCAACCAAGGCACCTCCTCCTCTGCCTTCTTCCGAGCATCTTCGATAACCTTAGCTTCTTCTCTGAGGGACGCCATGGAAGCCCGAGGAGCGGTAAGTTCGGCCTCTGTTGCAGAGTCCCCTTCGGCGTAAACGACCACCATCTCCAGCATCCTGACCAAGGCGGAAGCATCTTGAGCCACCAACGCCCTCTTGCTCGGGCGGTCCATGCTTTCCAAGCAAAGAGACTTCGCCCGAGGCACAATTAGAGAGTTCCCCTTGAAGAATTTCCTGTCATGGATGCAAGGAGGAAGCTCGAACTTCCCCTTCTCCGATGCCCGAGTGAGATCCACAGCGTCAGTGATTCTTGGCCGCTTGAATCGACCGATCAAAGGAATAGGAGACCCCCGGGGAGCAGGAGTAGGAGAGGAAGAGGTCCCCGCAGCAGACTGCGCCGGAGGAGGAGCACGAGCACGGGCAAACCGAGACTTCGGAGGAGCCGCACCGGCCTTGTTCCTCGCGAGAACATTCCTCACAACCCGGTCATGAGCCTGAGGCATCTCACCTGCATAAACAAATTACGAGCACGTTAGATACGAGGAAAAGAAATAAAGCAAACAAACTTAAACAACTAAGACTACCAAGTAGCTTCCCGGCATCCTCGGGGGTCTTGCACTCCAGCAGTGCCTTAATATTGATAAATCGACGCTCAACCCTCTAACTCCCATCTTCCTTGAAGATCGGATTACCCTTGCTCGTCCAGCACTCAGCAAGCCGGAAGGAGTTGACCCACTTCACCAACTCCTCATACGCCACGACATCCTGCCCGTGGAGCTCGTTCGGCTGGAGGACATAGTCACTGGGCTTCTTGGCAAAATGATCAGGCGTCCAATGGATGGGAAACTTATAGATTCTCCGCCCAATAAATTTCCCCTCCTCGTCACGCAGGTCATTCCCATCCTCGTCCACCTCAATCTCCCAGACGTATGTACTGTCTTGGGCAGCTTCGGACAGGGGCTCGACAACATAATATCGCTCCTTGAACGTCCGTATCGATTCAGAGAAAGGCTTGAACAACTTACGTGGCTGCTTCAAAGAAGCCCAGCCGTACTTCCTCCCCGATAGCTGCCTTTGAAGATGGAAGACAGTGAAGAACAGAGGGAGAGTAGCCCCTATGGAGATATGCTCACATACCAGCTCGAACGCCTGGATAAAGGCCAACGAGTTGGGATGCAGTTGCGTAGGGGCCAATCTCAAATGAACAAACACTGACTGCTAAATTTCAGTGAACGGAAACCTCAGGCCCAACTCCTTAAAGGCATATTCATACATCGTAAAACGGTCCCTAAAGTTCGTGCAGACCCGCTCTTCCTCAGTAGGGAAGTGCACCTTCCACTCCCCCTCCGGTCCAACCTCCGTGAAGACATCGCCCAAATATGTTGGGAAAGTGGACATATGTTCGGAAGGCTCAGCCACCTCCCATTCTTCATCAGGACCTTCAGCGGCGTCCTCGTCCATAACTTCCAAGTCTTCTTCCTCCCCGACATCACTGGAGGTGCTCGATGCCGTCGAGCTACTATTTTCCGAAGAGCCTGTTTCTTCCTCGAATGTATCTAAGATAACCTCTCTATCTAGCCCCGTCGCCATTACGATCACATGAAAAGCAGAGAAGAAAGTGAATTTGACAACAAATCAAATCCACCCTTCCACCGCTAAGTCAAGTGAAAGGGCGCGCAAAGGGCGGAGGACAACGTCCCCGGCCTAAGCCCTAACATCAAAGGAAAAGCTGACACCTCCCCGTGAGGAGACGCTCGAAACTAATCATCCCCGAGCAAGGAGCTTCCCCGCACTCACACCTAGTTTCCATTTGAAGCTTCGCCGGAAATCGCAAAGCTTCACCGGGATCTGGGAATGTGTTGCCGGAAAACTCATCACCCACTCAGAGGATGAACAGACACGGCGGGTCACACATGCATAGCTGCCGTAACATCGTCGGGAACCACCTTCCTCACTAAAACGCACCACTAATTTCGGCGACATGCCAGAGGTAGAAAAATGGTACAGCCACCGTCCATCACCTACAATCGCCGGAAACTCACTCATTTCGTCCTCTAAACCTAGCCCTAACCACATGCAACCTACCATTGACAATAAAAAGGAGTAAAACAAGCAAAGGATCAGAAAACTTACTTGATTTAAGTAGACGAAAGTAGCTGCTCGAAGCTTGAAGCGGTGGTCGGAGTAGGCAGACGGCGGTTACGGGCAAGAATGCTGAAGGAAACGGAGAGAAATCAGAGCAAAAAGTTCCAAATGGAACGATTTTCCCTTTTTTATACAAAGGGGCACGTGCGAACACGCGCTAGTAGGCCATGATGGATATCCACTAGCCATCATTGGCTATTAACTGCTACACAGAGCTATAGGCACACGTGGCGTCCCATCGTTTCCAATTCTATCTGACCGTTACTCTCCCCGAACACCGGGCAACAAGGTCACGACCACGAATTTCACGAACACCAGGGGTCACGGGCGTATTAAGACAATCCTCCTCATCTTCAAACGACGACTCCACGCTAGCTCCCCGGAGCAACGAACTATCCTTAAGTCATCACTCCCATGCTCGGGAGCAACGACTTGAGGGGCTCCTGTTCTGGACTGGACTAATGGCTAGACATGGCCTAATCCGCTTTTGCTCTAGAGCGGCCCAAATTGCCTAAGTCCAATCCACAGAGGGGCAAAAGTTACCTTTCTGCCCCTCCAACCGGGCAAGGAATGCAACGTTCCTCCCCGGAATTACTGCCCGTCACCCACGGCTTCATTGCTCCCCGAACAGCTGTGAGCAGGTGCCCAGAACTATGCCTATGCCCGACATAACGGCTAGTTTTGGGCACCCTGCCCGACATAAAAACAGCTAGTTTGGGTAGTTACCTATTCTTTGGGGGAAAACGGTTATTTTGCCCCGAAAATAGGACCGTTGGCCACGCGCTGGGGGCTCTATATAAACCCTCTCGCTTGAGAGGGTCAGGTATCCAATATTCACCCTAAGAATTCATACTTTGTACTTGCCCCTTTTCTCTGACCCTTTCTTACTTGAGCGTCGGAGTGCCTTGCAGATACACCCCCCCTCCTCTCCATACGACCAGCATCCCTGACGCACTTGGGCGCCCAATTCTACAGGATCTGATCCAGCCTTCACGATCACAAAGGATCTCTCCTGGCTCCCCTGCTCCTCTGCCCCGACCCCGCCGTCCTGGCTCGATGTCTGCAGTACTGAGGTGCCCCCTGAGCAATCTCAATAATCATATCCACGACAAGTCTGGCACCAGAGCCTTCAGGGAGGTGACCTTCCGCAATGGCCGCGCTATCTGCTCTATCTCATGACAGCGAGGTAGGACATCCTGAGTATGGTCCAGTTGAGACTGCCGCTCCTCTAATATCTCCTGATGAGCAGGTCTGGATGGCGATCCCTCAGCAGTGGGCACCATGCATGGGTGTGAGACGGTGTAGAACCACATGATGTACCCGGCAACAACGCTCCAATCTCTCGGCGCTCTGGTCGTACGAGCCTCTTCCGGTACCTAGTGGGCTGGAAGTCAGCATATATCTCATCTATCTGCACGCGGGTCAAGCCTAGAGGAGCAGACTCATGAGGCATCCTGGGGATCATCTGCGTGTAACCGAACTGGCGCATGACGCGCTCTGGCAGGTATCGAGCAGTAATGGTTGAACTGCATGCCAACCATCCTGAGAATAGCGAAACCTCATCGAACGGGCGCGTCACACGGTGATCGGCATAGGGGTGATAAAAAATGTCCTCAGTAGCTATCCGATCAAGATACACTCTGTTGGGGTCGGGCGCCTGGTTCCCTCTGAGCAGGAGAAATGCAAGCAGCACGTGGCATATCCTCAGTGTACCCGTCGACACTCCCCTAACCAGTAATCTTGGGAAAGTGCTGTAATATCCACGTCTGAAATGGAAAACATAACATCGGTGTCAAACATTATAATGAATATAGAAAGAAAAGAAATGAAAAAAATGACTTAGAATATTAGATTGTTACCACGTATAGCGTACAACTGCCTGCCGCAGTCTTGGCTGCCCAGAGGCAACCATCTGAGAGCCTAGCATAGGTGTATGCTAGCGTAGCCCGCCCCCTAGTTGTCACCACCCTCATGTGCTGGGTGATCACCCTCAGGAACGGGAACAGAACACAGGGGATAAAATAGGAGTAGCTGATAGAGCTGGAGTCTCCCGACGACGCCTGCGTGCGGGCTGGGACCCTGATGAACTAGCAGTAGAAATACGACGCCTCCAAGATGTAGAATCAGCGGCTGACGGGGGAGTGGCCTGAACCTGTGATGTGGAAGTGGCCTGAACCTGTGATGTGGATGGATATGGTGTAGGATGTGGTGTAGGATGTCCCTCAACTGTAGGGGCTACCCCAACTCCCTCTGCGCCGGAAGCCTCAGCTGTAGACTGCATCCGCTCACGTCAGACAGATGTGTGTTGAGTTGTTCGTCCATGTATGATACAATCGTCTCTGCCAGCCATGTAATCTGCAAAGCATAATAAATAAATTAGAATTTTTAAAAATAATTTAAAAAAACAAACAAACCAAAAAAAAAAAAACCAAGTGTCTTCCGGATTTGCACATCTGGAAGTACACAAAATATTTAACGTTGGGTGTTTTTCGGATGTGCACATCTGGAAGCAGTCAGAATATTTAACGTTGGGTGTTTCCGGATGTGCACATCCGGAGGCACTCAGAATATTTAACGTTAAAATCTTTCCGGATCTGCATATCCGGTACGTATTTTCAAGCTAAAAAATAGCAGTCATGGCTACTCTACCATGGAAAAGGGCATTTTAATGCCCTGATAAGCAGCAAGCAATACCTACATTGTCTCTAACCTATGTTATTCATACTACCTAACAATTTCTACACCTAAATGTCTACTCTAAATCGATTACTCGAAAATAACTCCGAAACTCTAAAATTCGAAAACTTACCGATTAAATTGAGATACAGAGGATTTGGAGTGTCTTGATCGTTGTAGAAGTTGCTCTGCGCCGAACTCGAGTGAAAAAAGTTGAGATTTGTGGGATTGAGAATTTGAGAGTTTGAGAAAGTTTGGTGTTTGGAAAATGAAAATGTGAAGAATGAGAGGGAGGAAGAAGGTCTGACGCGGATTAATAAGAAATTGTTCCGGATCTGCAGATCCAAAATTTTTTCGGATATGCATATCCAGAACACATCAACGTTTTTTAAAAAATTGGTGCGTCCGGATGTGCACATCCGGAATCAGGGAAAAAAAGAAATTTCACGTGGTACCTAAGAAATTTGGGTGGTGTATTAAGAAATGCCCAAATGAAGAATTGGATGGAATGAGATGGATTCCATCATATGTATTTATTTGCAATTCAAAACAATAGAATCACATTAATTATTAATTATCGCTACACTCCAATCTATTCAACAACATACCACCTATCCAAACATATTTTAAGGTAATAGATTAGTGAATTCTCTGCTCAAATCTTCATATTTTTAACTAATGTGAAACTATTACTCACACTAGTCATACTTATTATATTCTCAACTGTTTCTTCTTTTATAAAATAACAGTTTTTAGTTTTTTAGTTAAGAATATTATTTTTTAAAATATTATAACTTCAAGTTTTTTCGATTTATTTTACCAATATAACGTTTTTACTTTTTTCTGTATGTACTTTATTATTGTTAATTTTAAAAAAATGTTGTAATTTAATATATTCATGATGGTCAGGGCTGTAAACGTCCAATTTTTGGTGGTCGTGGTCACATGCAAGTCCGTCTTCAACTATATTATATGGAGATTCACCGATACAGCCTTTGGAGTAGTGCCATTCAATTCAATTATGGTTGTCTTCGAAATGTTGAATGTCCCGTCAAAATTATATAATTGTAAAAAAAATATATAAATATTGAAAAGTTTACACAAAATTAAAACTACAATAAAATAAAATAATGACAAAAATAATTATAACGCATTTATCAATTCGAATAAGTATTAATAACATTCTAATATATTAATAATTATTTTTTATTATTATATATGATATGTCATATGTGATTAATTTTTTTATCAGATTTTAAGCTTATAATATATATATATATATATATATATATATATAAATTAAAAAAATTGATATTTCTAAAAAAAGTTGGTGCCCTATGCCACCTTTCTAGGAGTAGGACCCCTGCATTCAATTCCAATCTCAAAATAAAGTAACACAACACCAAGGACAAAGTGTAGATTTGAAGAAAGTTTTACACTACCAGAAAGTCATGCAGAGAAACTTGAAAGCAGTTGTTGTTCAAGAGAGGAGGAAGGTGAATGAGCCAAACTCTCCAAGACATCACCCATTATTCGTCAACATCATTGATTTTGACACACGTCTAAAGGAATTTGCGCCTGAGGACGAGCACAATCTAGAGAGACATCCTCCCGTTAAGGCTAAGATCAAGATTCTAAGGGCAATTCCAAATGGCGACTTCATATATATATTCAACTTGACAAAACTCATCATGTACTGTTAAAACTAAATAACTAATGCAATGGTTTTTTTATGAGAGAATGCCTTGTTTTTATTCAGAACAAATAGTTTGCCAGTATATAGCAGTACACATAATTCAAAAATAAAAAAAACCTAAAAATAGGTCCATAAACATTATAAGCCCTTATACTATGGAGACTATATCTCAAGAGAAAACTAATTCATGCGTTCTAATAATAATAGAAACAAATTAATAATAATAATAATAATAATAATAATAATTTAACAAATCTGTCATGAAAACAATTATTGAGGAAGTTGGCCTCAACCGCTTGTTTTTTAGTGAGGGGTCTTGGAGCCTATTAATCTTTTTGGCTACCTAATTCATTATTTTAGGGGAGTTGTTATGGGTTTTTTCAGGCTACTCTATTGTTGTGGTTTTACTGTTATGCAATAGCGGATCTACAGCCCCTCAAATCTTACTTTTTAAAATCAAATCTTACTTTTTTCAAAAAAATCTTTATAATAGAAAGGAAAAAAAAAAACGAGAGTGAGGAGACAATGAATGAATGGAGGTTGGTGAAAGACACTAATAATATAGCAAATTAGAATGAGTTTTAAACAATGAGAATTTTTTTTTTTTTAAATCTTGGTATCTGACCTTGTGACCAACTAATTTAAAAGGGATCAATTTTATCGTTCACTAGCGGAGGTTCCGTTTAAAGCCGGACCAAAGCTCCGTATGAACCGACTCACACAATGGTTGATTGTACTTAGTAGAATTCGAACATGAAACCTTGAGAGGAGCACACTCTTGAGACCCCAATGAGATTTTTTTTAACTCACCGTCTTTTTTTATTGAATGACCAAACATGTTTAGACTAAATGATTTATACTAAATATTTAAATTTAACACGTGTAGGAGAAAATGAGAGCAATTATGGAATTGAACCCTCTTTTAGGGTTTAATTCTTCGGAGGGCATGGGAGGAGTATTATTGAAATTGATCTACAGGAGAGAAGCATAATAAAGATTAAAGAAAAAGGGAGTGAAGGGATGATGATGGTCGGTGTAGTACTCTAAATTTTGACCAACAATTTATAGGCATTTTTAAAAACTATTACTATTTTGGGATTACATGCTATCAGGGGTGTTGTTTAGATGTGAGAGTCTCTAACACATATCAATATAGGCCTCTTAGCACTCTTAGGCCCATTTCAGATTTTTTTTATTTTGTATAAGGGTTTTTATTTTGGAGTTTGGATTTTTTTTAGGATATTATTTATTTTGGGGTTAATATATTGTTGGAGCTAACATTATTGGGTTTATTAGCAAAATGTAATCATTTTAGTATCCATTATTATTTTTTTATTATTACTAGTCTACTAATTTATAAAGGGTGGATAGAACCTTTTTTTAGGTTTAGTTTTTACGTTAAAATTCTTTAAGAAATATATAGAATTTAAAAAAAAAAATTAATTAATCATACTATTAAGGGGATTGATTTTATTTGAGGTATCAAGGACTTTTCATTACTTAGTTTTTTAACTAATTAATCTTTTAGTTTCTAATTGAATTTAGGAGAGGGTCAAAAGTTTTGGAGTATTTCTTCTTGTTTTCAAGGATTTATTAATTAAGGGTAAGTTATTTAATTTAAATTTTTTAAAGACTTTTTGTTGATTTTTAAATCAATTGGATTATGCTGTTTTTTTAGTAAGTGGGTTTAATCAAATGACCCATATTGTCTTAATTTTTTTTATTATTAAGTCAATTTTTGTCATTTTTTAATTATATTTAGGATTAGGATTTATTTTTTAATTAAAAATGTTAATTTTAATTAGGTTTTCTTTTCAGTAAAAGGGGTTGACTAGAGTGAGGTCATCTTCGTCTTCCCCCTCAAACCCTAATTGTACGCAGAAATCAGTTTGGATCAAATCGGATCTAATCTTAAACAAAAAATCAATAATATTTATCTTCATTAATTTGACAATCAAAATGTACAAATTTAAAACCTAATTCTAAAATACAAAAACCTCAAAAATTACAATCAATTTAATCCAATCGGATTCAAACTTTCCTAAACGAAATCAATCTAACTTAATTTCTAACCTAATTCCTAAGACTATATAAGCTAAAACTAATTTCAGAAACAAGAAAAAAAGACCCTAAGCTAAAGTTGTTGCTGCGCGAGTCACCAAACCCTCAATTGAAAGCTCAACCGGATAGAGGATTAGGGTTCATCATCAGAACCCTAAACCCCTGAGCAAAACCTCCAACAATCGTTACCTGCAAAAGAAAACAGAAAAAGGAAAGGGATTAGAGAAGGAGAAAGAAGAGGAAAGGATAACCGCTTAATACGGACACGACAGGGGAGGTAAAACACTTAGCTCATTTTTTCCCTTTGATTGTTGAACTGTAGTTGTTAGGATTTTTTTGGTTTGTTACGATTTGTGGGGTTTCTGGGTTTTGTTTGGGGTTAGGGTTCATAAAGGGGGTTTAGGGTTCATACGACCAGGATTAGGGTTCATAGAACCCAGTTAGGGTTCTTGGGGCTCATGAGGTTTCTGGGTTTTGGGATGAGGGTTAGGGTTAGGGTTCTTAGGGTTCTTCACGAACCCTAAAGAACTGAGTTGAATCTGGGTTAGGGTGGGGTTAGGGTTCATAGGCGTTGAAGGTTCCGGTTGAAGCTCAACCGGAAACCTGGGTTTAAGGGTGGTTTGGTGGTGATGCACGGTGGCCGGAGGCTCACCGGCAAGGGAAAAAGTAGAGAGAGGTCAGAGAAGTTAAGGGTTAGAGAGAGAGAGAGCAAGATAAGAGAGAGAAAGAAGGGATCAAAATGATCCACTTCTGAAGGACTTGGGGTTTTATACCCCCTCCCATAGCGCGTACGATCATCCCACATGGCCCTTCGTTGGCCACACGATAGTGGGACTTTGACTAATTACATGGGTGTGCAAGTACCGTGCTCCCCCGGTTGACTTCTCATCACGATCGTCCATTGCGCTTACGTTAAGATCAAGGGATGGATATCAAGCAGGAGGATGATCGTTTGATCATCATCCAACGCTCCAGAGAGAGTCTGCACTTTGACTCTCCCCGTTGGATCCGTTGGCCCTCTACTGGGCTCCGTCTCCAATGGGCCTTTCAAACTTTGCTATCCGCACCCCCAGATTTTAAGTCCATTGCTACTTTAGTTCAGAATTGCACCCCTCTGGTTTTTTTTAATTATTTTTAATTAAATTAAATCCTTAATTTAATTGTTATTGGGAGATTAGGGGGATAATTAGGAATAAGAATGTGATTTAGGGTTTATAATTAGGGTGAGAAATAATTAAGGATTTTAATTATTTTTTTTTGGGAATGTTTTGGGGTTTTAAAACTAATTAATTTTCTTGTGTTATAAAATGGGTTCTAAAAATAGAGAAAATTTTCTTGTTTAAATTAAATTCTATTTAAATCTGGACTTTTATGGAAAATATAGTTTTGGATTGAAAATTATATTGTAGGCAAAATATTCTTTTTGGTCCTTTAACTTTATCTCGGGGTTCAATTTGGTCCCTTAACTTTAAAAAGTGTCATATTGGTCCCTTAACTCTTCAAAACGTTCCATATTAGTCCTTTTCGTCTTATTAGCGATGGAAAAATTCAAAAATCAGTCGCTAAATTCGTCGCTAATAAGACAAAAAGACTAATATGAAACGTTTTGAAGAGTTAAGGGACCAAAATGACACTTTTTAAAGTTAGGGGACCAAAATGAACTCTGAGGTAAAGTTAAAGGACAAAAAAGAATATTTTGCCTATATCGTATAATTTGATTATTAAAATATTATGTTGGGATTAAATTATATTGGTGGGTCTATTATATTTTAGTATGAGATTAATGTAAATAATAATAATAATTAGGATTAATATGGAATAAGAAAAGCACAAAAAAGAATTAAGAATTTTTATTGAGGATTAGTTTTAGATTATTTATTTTGAATTAATATTTTTGAGTTAAAAACTTAAGGTATTTTAGGATTTTTATATTATCATATTTTTTTCTAAAATTACATTTTAAGGGATATTTTCGATAAAAAAATAGGGATACCAGTTGTGGTTTTATTTATTTTATTAAAAAAAAGGGGAATAATTTTTTTACAAATAAATTGGGGTATTTTAGGGAAAATCCAAGGGATAAGATTTAGTATTTTTGGGATAGCTAAGAAGGCTAATTTGGGATAAGTAAATAGGAATTAAAGGTAAAATGTGGTTTTTTTCATTTCATAATTCTCTTTACAATTAATTTATTTTATAAATAATTTGAAAAGGTGATGTCATAATATGTTTTAGGGATAAGAAGCTTAGGATTTCTTTATATAATTTTAAATATAATTATATGAACTTAGGGATAATTTTACAAATATAATAAGATAAAAATGTGAGGATATTTTTATAAACTAAGGGATAAAATTCTAAGGGATATTTAAAGGATTAAAACAGGGGATAGAGCTCTAATTTCCGAGAGCATAAATAAAGGAATAGGATTAGGGGATATTTATTTGAGATATTTCTAGGGGATATAAGGGATACAATTGGGATTAAATTTTGGGATAGAACTCTTAGGTTCCAAGAGTATAAATAAAGGCCAAGAGATTAGGATTTAAGGGATAGAACTCTTAGGTTCCAAGAGTATAAATAAAGGCCAAGGGATTAGGATTTAAGGGATAAAACTCTTCTTCCGAGAGTATAAACAATGGATAGGATTTAGGGATAGCACTCTTCGTCCGAGAGTATAAATAATGGATAGGAATTGGGATAAAACTCTTGATATCCGAGAGTATAAATAAATGGATTAGGATTTAAGGGATAATACTCTTCGTCCGAGAGTATAAATAATGGATAGGATTTGGGATAGAACTCTTCATCCGAGAGTATAAATAAGGGATAAAGATATGGGATAGAACTCTTCATCCGAGAGTATAAATAATGGATAAGGATTTTGGGATAGAACTCTTTATCTAAGAGTATAAATAAAGGATTAGGATTAGGAATGAGAATAGGAATATGAATAGGGGATAGGGGAGGTGAACTACGGTTATTCTGATCCTTCAAAATTGAAGGTACGTAGGCATATGGTTGTAAACCCTGGCGAGTACATTAATAATAAAACTTAGGGTCCCCCTCTCTTCTTTGTATAATAATAGGATTTTTTTGTAAATAAAATAAAAAGTCAAACATTAAAAATAACAAACAAACGAACTCTAGAACTTAAGGAGGATCCCATTGAGTACAATGGAGGTGAGGGGTGCCTAACACCTTCCCCTCACTTAACCGACTCCTGAACCTTAGGAATCTCTACCCTTAGGATTAAGATTTTAGGTTTATCATTTATTTTCCTTAAAAAAATATGATGGCGACTAGATATTTTTGCCGGCCGCGACAGCTGGCGACTCTGCTGGGGAAGATTTCCTAAAGAGAGTCCATCATAACCTTAGGATTTAGGGTTCTTGTTTGTTTGTCTTGGTTGTTTATTGTTTTTGTCCATATATTTGCATGATTATTATATGTTTTATTTTTATTATTTATTATATATGTTATTCATATTTATTATAGGGTTAAATATACAAACCCCCCTGCAATGTTAGCGAGTTCTCATTTTAGCCCCTGGTAAAGTTTTTTTTTTAAAAACCCCCGCATCTTAATTAGATTCCCTCAATTAGGCTCCTGACTGCCACATTGCAGCAAAGATTGCTTTCTATTGCTTGCGTGACAGTCCACGTGACATTTTTAATATTATTTTATTATTATTTTATTATTATTTTTTATTTTAATTTTATTTTAATTTATTTTAATTTATTTTATTTTTTTTACGTTTGTTTTTTGTTTTATTTTTTATAATTTTTTTTAATTCTATTTTAAACAAATTGTATTTTTAAAAATTAGTTATTTTAATTCTATTTTAAACAAATTGTTATTTTAAAAATTAGTTTCATTATACTAATCCATTTATTTCAATTTATTATCATACTAATCCATTTATTCTCATACTAATTTCAATTCAACAATACTTATGAGTGATTTCTTTATAAACACTAGTGGTGCCCCCTAACCAACCGATGTGGGACATTGAAAACACTTCAAACCTGTTGAAACTTTACCAGCAAAAACACTTCATATATGTTAATAATTTGAGAGGAGAACACAAACACCACATACTTTTTTCCCTTATATTACAACACACAAAGTCTTTTCAGCAGCAAATTTTCTTCATGCTGCTCACCACCTACCTTCTCTTACACACCATGTAGAAATTACTACTACTGCACCATAAACACGACCACCTCATATCTTAATAACCTCTCTCCACTTCTTCTTTTTTCGCTACAATATTGTTTCATTTCTTCTCCATTGTTTTCAATACTCATCAACCATTCAAAACTCAATACAAAGCATACTCACACAACAATACCACATTAATATTTTATAGAAGGTTTTGATTTTTATCATCTAAGTTGCAGGTTTTGATTTTTAGCACATGCTTTATTAGGTCCAAAAACGAAAAATAAAAAAAAAGTAAAAAAATAAAAAATATATAAATAAAAACGAAAAAAAATAAATAAAAAAAAGAAAAAAATTATAAAAATTAAAACAAAAAAAAACGTAAAAAAAAATAATTTTTTTTAAAAAAAATTTAAAAAAAATTATTAAAAAAATAAATAAAAAATATATAAATAAAAAACGAAAAAAAATTTAAAAAAAAAAGAAAAAAAATGATAAAAAATAAAACAAAAAACAAACGTAAAAAAATAAAAAAAAATAAAATAAAAATTTTAAAAAAAAAATCAATAAAATAATAAAATAATAAAAAATATTAAAAATGCCACGTGGACTGCCACGCAAGCAATAGAAAGGAATCTTTGCTGCAATGTGGCAGTCAAGGGCCTAATTGAGGGAATCTAATTAAGATGAGGGGGTTTTTTAAAAAAAAAAACTTTGCCAGGGGCTAAAATGAGAACTCGCTAACATTGCAGGGGGGGGGGGGGGGTTTGTATATTTAACCCTTTATTATATTGTCACCATGCATTGGATTGGGATATTGTGATGTGTGAAGCTAAAACCCAAGCTTGGAGGATACCCTAAGTTAGGACGTGGAACAGAAATGTTAATTGAAGGGATGTAACATCTCGACAATGCATTGATGCCACACTCAACTAGACCCTCGAAAGTTGTCTTCATGGTAAGGCTATCCCTTAACATAGTTGATGATTTGGATGTGGTCCAAGATTCTGAGGACCTTTAGAACACCCTATCAACTCATGGTGATCCTAAGTATTCAACCCTTAAGGGATCGTTACTAGGATCTCCCTAGATGAGACTTATCCCAAAGGTTTACCATAGGAAGGCTTGATCCTTCTCATGGTAAAATAAGGGTATAGTCTAAATTCAAGGGATATCATGGCAAAAAGCAAAAGCTGTATATCCTACATGTGAGGGGATTGAGTAGATAAGACTTAGATCTAAACCATTGTAGGGAGCCTACCTAGTTAGGGTCATGCTTGCATCTCACCTTACCCTAACCAAATAAAAACACTTAATAATCAAAAAAACAAAAATGTCCATGTCATCATGCATTTAAAAACATTTTTCGCATATATGCATTTTTGTGGGGAATTTCAAGATGTGTTGTAGGTACATTGGAAAGATGGATTCAAACAAAAGGGCTACCCTACGCATCAGAGTGCTAAGTGTTGGTTTACAAAGTCTCAAAGACCTTTAAGACTTAATGCCAAAATCTGCTCAAAGGATGTTTATACACAAGTATGGAAGGATCCTCGAACTCTTAGGGATCCCTATGAAGGTAGAGGCCATAATTAATTTTGCACAATTTTGTGATCCTCCTCTATGCGACTTCCTCTTCAAGGATTCTCAACTAGCTCCTACGCTGGAACAATTTGGATTGTACAAGGAGAGAAAAAAAAAACCTTACAAGGGTATGGGGGCAAGAAAAAAAAAGAAAAAGGGTCAAGCCTAAAAGACTCAGTTGTACCTGTTGAAGATCTATTATCTCACCACAAGGAGGATAGGGAAGTGCAAGGGCTCAAGAAAGGATACTTGGAGAAGTTTAAAGCTCATTTGAAGAAGGCATTAGGGACATCTATTTAGTTTACACCTCCTTAAGTTCAGGAGTTTTCATTTTGAATTATTGTTTTGGGTTATTCTTGAGAAATTATTTTTATTTTTCTGAGTTTGGAAGTCATTTTGGATTTGGAACTGGCTAATGAATTTGAATTTTATAAAGTAATTTTTATTCTATGTGTATGGGTTTCATCCTTTGAATATATTCATCTCTAACTACAATGGATTTTGGAATTCCCCCCAAATAAATTTTTAAAATTATTTAGCATACATCATGCATATTCATACATCCATGCATCAACATGCATTCAAAAAAACAAGGAAAAAGAAATAAAGAACAAAAAAATCATTTTCTTTTACAAACCTTGTCTCAGAGTCATTAAGCATAACAATCTGACTTCCCGACCTCGCACTCGAGCGTACCAAAGGGGAGCTATGGATCAGTTGGAGAAGAATCTGGTCACTCTAAGAGGAGAAATGGATATTGTTAAGGAGAACGTGGAAGGTATGAAAAGCAAGATTGATCAACTAACACTTGCCATGCAGAATTTGATAGCCAGAGGGACCGAGTCAAGTCGTCAAAGGAAGGTTCCTATTTCTACCCCCATGTTGAAGACAATAACCCTCTACTAGGGTTTGTCCATGATCTGGAACGTGAGGAGGCCGAAATAGCTAAGCACAAAACTGTTAACCAACCTCTCGAGGGAACCGTCTCTCCACCCATTTCCAATGGGGCACTTGTACTACTCACATACCTATTCCACGTGAGAATTACACAGATTAGAACCTCCAACACGAGGGTGAAATTCCAAGACAAGTGGCCCTCGAAAATAAAGGAACCACTGTTATGGAAAAGAGAGGGGCTGACGACAAGTACAAATCACTTGAGGAAAGGTTGAAGGTCGTGGAGGGATTCAATATTTTTGGAGTGGATGCTTTGGAAATGTGTCTGGTGCCCGATGTGGTCATACCTCCCAAGTTTAAGGCCCTGGACTTCGAGAAATACAAAGGTGTCAGTTGTCCTAAGAATCACCTTAGGATGTTTGTTCGAAAATGGGTGTCCATGCTACTAATAAGAAGCTAATGATGCACACTTTCCAAGACAGCCTCAGTGGGGCATCCTTGGACTGATACATGCAATTGGAGAGGATTCACATTAAGACTTGGGAAGACCTTGCAAGCGCCTTTATGAAGCAATACCAATACAACGTGGACATGGCTCCCAATCGCACGCATTTGCAGAACATGTCTCAAAAAGGGAATGAGTCATTCAAAGAATATGCCCAAAGATGGAGAGAAATAGCTTCCCGTGTGCAGCCTCCATTATTGGAAAGTGAACTTGTGGATATGTTTATGGATACCCTACAAGGAATGTACTACAAAAAGATGATTGGGTCAGTCTCAACAAGATTTGCTGACTTGGTTATCATTGGAGAAAGGATTGAGAACGGTTTAAACACAGGAAAGATTGGGCAGTCATCCTCCGATCAACATACCAATAAAAGGTATTCTGGAAATCCCTCAGAGAAAAACGATGTCAGTATTATAAACCTGAAGGTCCAGATCTGGGAGAAAATGCATTACTGGGGCACGTTGGGGCAACAGTTAATGCCATGGAAGGGATGGAAGATGAATTCCTTGTTAATAAGGGAGACATAACAAATTGAGGCAAACAATGGGAGTCACCTGAAGAGAAGGGTTTGTTCGAGATGGGTTACAAACCGGCTAATGAAGGATTAGAAGACAATTTCCATAGTGTGGGATTCGAAATTGAGGATCAAGTGGCTGCAATGGAAGAGGAAAAAGGAATGCCTAATTTCGACAATTGGAAAATCGTCGAGATTCCGGAGATGATTTCTGTTTCGAAGTAATCTTTTTTTTCTTAAAATAATAATAAGTCCCTTGCTATGCCCAAGGCAAGTGGACAAAGCTTTGTAGGGCCACGTTTTATATCATTGGATTATTTCTATCAATAAAATTGCATTTTGTTTTCAATCAAGATCTTTTTCTTTCATTTTCTGTTTGTTCAAAATGGAAATATACCTTCTTTCAATATTTTCATTCCCATAAATTAAAAAAAACACTAATAAAAAATCTTCCTCGTGTAAATTTAAAAATGAACCTATTGAAAATGACACCGCTATAATATCGAATGACTTTGAATTACCGATTAACCAAGCGGAAGAGGGTGATGAGGACGAGTGTGAGCTTCCCGAAGAGTTAGCCAGACTGTTGAGGCAAGAGGACAAGGAGATACAACCTCATCAGGAACCAGTGGATGTGATCAATCTGGGAAGTGAGGAAGATAGGAAAGAGGTCAAAGTCGGTGCTTCTCTGAATAAGGATATAAAGGAAAGGTTGACCGAGCTATTGCAAGAGTACACAAATGTGTTCGCCTGGTCGTACCAGGATATGCCTGGACATGATACGAACATCGTTGAGTACAAACCACCGCTCAAGACAGAGTGCACGCCAATCAAGCAAAAGCTGAGGAGGACTATACCAGACATGATCCTCCAGATCAGGGAAGAAGTCAAGAAACAATTTGACTTTTTGTCACAAGGTAACGTCTGTTGGGTTAAAGAATGTAGGAGTAACTTATCCAAAGGACTATGGTAATATGGTGCGTAAGGAGATAGAGGTTCATGTGGATGATATGATCACCAAGTCACAAAAAGAGGAAGATCACATAACTAACTTACAAAAGTTTTTGGATCAGTTAAGGAAATTCAAGTTACGACTAGATCCTACAAGGTGTACTTATGGAATCAGATCCGAAAAAATATTAGGGTCCATGGTCAGTCAAAGGGGAATAAAGGACAAAATGAAAGCCATTCAAGGGATGCCAGCTCCAAGGACAAAAAGGAAGTTTGTGGATTTTTTTGGGAGATTAAATTATATTACGAGGTTCATCTCACACCTTACAGCTACTCGTGAGCCAATCTTAAAATTACTCAGAAAATATCAAATCATTGAATGGAATGAAGATTATCAAAGGGATTTTGATTCGATCAAGGAATATTTGCAAAAGCCACCTATATTGGTGCCTCCAATCCCAAGGAGACCACTCATAATGTACTTAACAATGCTTGAGAATTCAATGGGTTGTGAACTAGGGAAACATGACGTATCAGGGAGAATAGCTAGGTGGCATATGTTATTAACTGAATGTGACATCCAATACGCCACTCCAAAGGCTATTAAAGGAAGTACACTAGCAAGCCATCTCGTTCATAAACCAGTTGACGACTATTAAACTCATGCAGATGGACTTCCCGGACAAAGATGTCATGGTTATAAAGGATTCTGAAACTTCGGACTCCTATGAAGGACCTGGACCTGGATCTCGATGGAAACTTATATTTGCATAGGGATATGGGCTATCAATCGGAGTTTAGGATCATAAAGGAAGCTAAACTGGATAAGGCAGAATGGGTGTAAACTAGACTCAATCAGTTAAACCTCGTATAAGGGAAACGTGTGGCTGTGGGCAATTATATCAACAGGGAATTAAGAGAGTGTTCGACAAGAAAATTCGTCATCCCCTACTCGAAGAGGGAGACTGGGTGTTAAGGAAAATATTACCCATCCATAAGGACCACTGCGGTAAATGGACCCCACGCTATAAAGAGCCATATGTCGTGAAGAGTGCCTCCTCTGGCGGAGCACTAATATTAATAACCATGGATGGAGCGGATTTACCACGACCGGTGAACTCCGATTCGGTCAAAAAAAGTTGTGCCTAGAAAAAGAGGATAAAAGTCCGCTAAGTCGAAAACCCTAAAGGGCGACTTAGGAAAAAATTAGGGCGTCCCGGTGGATTGAAAACTCGAAAGAGCAATCCAGGCAAAAATTAGAGACTTGAATAAAAATGATACCCGACAAGTCGAAAACCCTAAAGGGCGGCTTAGTCGAAAAAAATGGTATGTCATCCCGGTGGACTAAGACTCTAAAAAGAGCGGTCCAGGCAAAAGTTAGAGATATCCAAAAGGCATATGACTGAAAACACTAAAGTCACCCCGTAACAGGAATTCAGAAGGGAGCGATCATTCCAGCCGTCATCTCAGAAGCGAAGTGTCGTAATCTTGGAGACTTAGGGATATTAGCTGGTGTTACATTTAATAGGGACATAAATAAATTTGTTTTCTTATTGCCATTTTACATCTTTTCTGGATTTACGGTAATATCTCCTTATGGGAATTACCCTCCTTACGTATTATTGCCCATTTTCGGGCCAATTCTCAATAAAATTTGCTTTTCAAATATATTTCTATGCCTCCTAAATTATTCCGCTTGATTACAAGGTGTTGATTAATTGTGAAATAATGCATTGAAATATCGGGTATAAATAAAAGCTTTGAAAAGGGAAAATGGATTTTACTTCGGTTTTTGGAATCATCAAAGGGATCATATTCTTCCAAAGCAGGATATAGGGTCTATACACTGACAGGAATATACGTTACAATCTAACCAACATGGGATATTCTTTAACGACATGTTACATATTAAACAGGAATCAAGGGTATCATGGCTTACTACAATTATCAAAGTCTCAAGGGTCAGGGAGTCAGGACGTTATGGAAAGTATTATTTCAGACAAAGACATACATTGCACTACATAAAAAGAGGTGTTAGCCCAAATAATGCATCATAAATAAGAACACGCATACATGCACTCATATACGCAAACATGGATACAGGCATAGGGTTCATAATCACCATTAAGGATTTAATTCTCGACTATATCGCGAGAACAACACTTCAGTAAAGGATCTTTTAGGATTATCATCTATCAGTGAGTAGGTCTTAATCTTTCACTTAAGCAACTTATCGCACCCACGGAGGGGGTGCTATCAAACATATCAGGGTTATTATTAGGAGTTGTACTAAAGGATTGTCTCAAGAAGGTTTATTAAAAAAGAAAGGGGTTCTGCCGAATTTTATCTAGCGTACAGGGACTCACAAAAGGGGATTTAACAAATGGATTCTATTTAGGGGTTTTCATCGGAGCATTATCTACTAAGGGTTCATCAAGGATTGGCAGGAAATTTTAAGGGATTTCATTAAGGATTTCATCCGGGTTTTTATTTAAGGGGTTTTACCAAGGGATTTACCAAAGGGATTCACCAAGGGATTTTATCAAGGGATTTTTATTCAAGTATTATTATTAAGGGGTTCCATCAGAGATTTATCAAAGGGTTCACCGGAATTTCCTATCAAAGGGTTCCACTGGAATTTTGTCAAGGGATTTTATCAAAAGTGGTTTCATCAATGGAATTTATCAAAAGGATTTCATCAAAATGGATTTATCAAGAGAGTTTATCAAAAGGGTTTATTGGGATTGTCATCAAAGGATTCTATCAAGGGATTTCTCAAAAGGGTATCGATCAAGGGGTTCAATCGGTTATTTTGCCAAGGGTTTATAACCAGGGATCTTAGGATATCAACGTAGCACCTAGTAGACTCTGTGGTGAAAATTTGAGTCCTTCTTGTATTTAATCGTCTCCTCTTCTAAAAGAGGAAGGCTCATCGACATCATCCTTCTGATTCGAAGACGATTAAATAGAGGCAGTTGTAGTACCCTAAATTTTGACCAGCAATTTACAGGCATTTTTAGAAACTATTACTATTTTGGGATTACATGCTATCGGGGGTGTTGTTTAGATGTGGGAGTCTCTAACACATATCAGTATAGGCCTCTTAGCACTCTTAGGCCCATTTCAGATTTTTTTATTTTGTATAAGGGTTTTTATTTTGGAGTTTGGATTTTTTTTAGGATATTATTTATTTTGGGGTTAATATACTGTTGGAGCTAACATTATTAGGTTTATTAGCAAAATGTAATCATTTTAGTATCCATTATTTTTTTTATTATTACTAGTCTATTAATTTATAAAGGGTGGATAGAACTTTTTTTTAGGTTTGGTTTTTTAAGTTAAAATTCTTTAAGAAATATATAGGATTTTTTTTAAAAAAATTAATTAATCATACTATTAAGGGGATTGATTTTATTTGAGGTATCAAGGACTTTTCATTACTTAATTTTTTAACTAATTAATCTTTTAGTTTCTAATTGAATTTAGGAGAGGGTCAAAAGTTTTGGAGTATTTCTTCTTGTTTTCAAGGATTTATTAATTAAGGGTAAGTTATTTAATTTAAATTTTTTTAAGACTTTTTGCTGATTTTTAAATCAATTGGATTATGCTGTTTTTTAGTAAGTGGGTTTAATCAAATGACCCACGTTGTCTTAATTTTTTTTTATTATTAAGTCAATTTTTGTCATTTTTGAATTATATTTAGGATTAGGATTTATTTTTTAATTAAAACTGTTAATTTTAATTAGGTTTTCTTTTCAGTCAAAGGGGTTGACCAGAGTGGGGTCATCTTCGTCTTCCTCCTCAAACCCTAATTGCATGCAGAAATCAGTTTGGATCAAATCGGATATAATCTTAAACAAAAAATCAATAATATTTATCTTCATTAATTTGACAATCAAAATGTACAAATTTAAAACCTAATTCTAAAATACAAAAACCTCAAAAATTACAATCAATTGAATCCAACCGGATTCAAACTTTCCTAAACGAAATCAATCTAACTTAATTTCTAACCTAATTCCTAAGACTATATAAGCTAAAACTAATTTCAGAAACAAGAAAAAAAGACCCTAAGCTAAAGTTGTTGCTGCGCGAGTCACCAAACCCTCAATTGAAAGCTCAACCGGATAGAGGATTAGGGTTCATCATCAGAACCCTAAACCCCTGAGCAAAACCTCCAACAATCGTTACCTGCAAAAGAAAACAGAAAAAGGAAAGGGATTAGAGAAGGAGAAAGAAGAGGAAAGGATAGCCGCTTAATACGGACACGACAGGGGAGGTAAAACACTTAGCTCTTTTTTCCCTTTGATTATTGAACTGTAGTTGTTAGGATTTTTTGGTTTGTTACGGTTTGTGGGGTTTCTGGGTTTTGTTTGGGGTTAGGGTTCTTAAAGGGGGTTTAGGGTTCATACGACCAGGGGTAGGGTTCATAGAACCCAATTTGGGTTCTTAGGGTTCATGAGGTTTCTGGGTTTTAGGATGAGGGTTAGGGTTAGGGTTCTTAGGGTTCTTCACGAACCCTAAAGAACTGGGTTGAATCTGGGTTAGGGTGGGATTAGGGTTCATAGGCGTTGAAGGTTCCGGTTGAAGCTCAACCGGAAACCTGGGTTTGAGTGTGGTTTGGCGGTGATGCACGGTGGCCGGAGGCTCACCGCGGAGGGAGAAAGTAGAGAGAGGTCAGAGAAGTTGAGGGTTAGAGAGAGAGAGAGGGAGCGAGATAAGAGAGAGAAAGAATGGATTAAAATGATCCATTTCTGAAGGACTTGGGGTTTTATACCCCCTCCCATAGCGCGTACGATCATCCCACGTGGCCCTTCGTTGGCCACACGATAGTGGGACTCTGACTAATTACGTGGGTGTGTAAGTACCGTGCTCCCCCGGTTGACTTCTCATCACGATCGTCCATTGCGCTTACATTAAGATCAAGGGATGACTATCAAGCAAGAGGATGATCGTCTGATCATTATCCAACGCTCCAGAGAGAGTATGCACTTTGACTCTCCCCGTTGGATCCGTTGACCCTCTACTGGGCTCCGTCTCCAATGGGCCTTTCAAACTTTGCTATCCGCACCCCCAGATTTTAAGCCCATTGCTACTTTAGTTCAGAATTGCACCCCTCTGGTTTTTTTAATTAGTTTTAATTAAATTAAATCCTTAATTTAATTGTTATTGGGAGATTAGCGGGATAATTAGGAATAAGAATGTGATTTAGGGTTTATTATTAGGGTGAGAAACAATTAAGGATTTTAATTACTTTTTTTGGGAATGTTTTGGGGTTTTAAAACTAAATAATTTTCTTGTGTTATAAAATGGGTTCTAAAAATAGAGAAAAATGTCTTGTTTAAATTAAATTCTATTTAAATCTGGACTTTTATGGAAAATATATTTTTGGATTGAAAATTACATTGTAGAATTTGACTATTAAAATATTATGTTGGGATTAAATTGTATTGGTGGGTCTATTATATTTTAGTATGAGGTTAATGTAAATAATAATAATAATTAGGATTAATATGGAATAAGAAAAGCACAAAAAAGAATTAAGGATTTTTATTGAGGATTAGTTTTAGATAATTTATTTTGAATTAATATTTTTGAGTTAAAAACTTAAGGTTTTTTAGGATTTTTATATTATCATATTTTTTTCTAAAATTACATTTTAAGGGATATTTTCTATAAAAAATAGGGATAACGGTTGTGGTTTTATTTATTTTATTAAAAAAAAAGGGGGAATAATTTTTTTACAAATAAATTGGGGTATTTTAGGGAAAATCCAAGGGATAAGATTTAGTATTTTTAGGATAGCTAAGAAGGCTAATTTGGGATAAGTAAATAGGGATTAAAGGTAAAATGTGGTTTTTTTCATTTCATAATTCTCATTACAATTAATTTATTTTATAAATAATTTGAAAGAGCGATGTCATAATATGTTTTAGGGATAAGAAGCTTAGGATTTCTTTATATAATTTTAAATATATTTATATGAACTTAGGGATAATTTTACAAATAAAATGAGATAAAAACGTGAGGATATTTTTATAAACTAAGGGATAAAATTCTAAGGGATATTTAAAGGATTAAAACAGGGGATAGAGCTCTAATTTCTGAGAGCATAAATAAAGGAATAGGATTAGGGGATATTTATTTGAGATATTTCTAAGGGATATAAGGGATACAATTGGGATTAAATTTTGGGATAGAACTCTTAGGTTCCAAGAGTATAAATAAAGGCCAAGGGATTAGGATTTAAGGGATAGAACTCTTAGGTTCCAAGAGTATAAATAAAGGCCAAGGGATTAGGATTTAAGGGATAGAACTCTTCTTCCGAGAGTATAAACAATGGATAAGATTTAACGATAATACTCTTCGTCCGAGAGTATAAATAATGGATAGGAATTAGGATAAAACTCTTGATATCCGAGAGTATAAATAAATGGATTAGGATTTAAGGGATATAACTCTTCGTCCGAGATTATAAATAATGGATAGGAATATGGATAGAACTCTTCATCCGAGAGTATAAATAAGGGATAAAGATATGGGATAAAACTCTTCATCCGAGAGTATAAATAATGGATAAGGATTTTGGGATAGAACTCTTTATCTAAGAGTATAAATAAAGGATTAGGATTATGAATGAGAATAGGAATAGGAATAGAGGATAGGGGAGGTGAACTACGGTTACTCTGATCCTTCAAAATTGAAGGTACGTAGGCATAGGGTTGTAAACCCTGGCGAGTACATTAATAATAAAACTTAGGGTCCCCCTCTCTTCTTTGTATAATAATAAGATTTTTTTGTAAATAAAATAAAAAGTCAAACATTAAAAATAACAAACAAACAAACCCTAGAACTTAAGGAGGATCCCATTGAGTACAATGGAGGTGAGGGGTGCCTAACACCTTCCCCTCACTTAACCGACTCCCGAACTTTAGGAATCTCTACCCTTAGGATTAGGATTTTAGGTTTATCATTTATTTTCCTTAAAAAATATGATGGCGACTCAATATTTTTGCCGGCCGTGACAGTCGGAAATGTTACATTTGGCAAAAGCAAATCATATCGAGATATGGTCACTGGTCTCTCTAATAGTCCGAATGAAAATATTGAGGTGGAGGATGAAAGTCTTGATTGAGATAAGCATGAAAAGGGTAAAGGCATGAAAAATTGTTGAATCTAAAGTTGGAGAGTATGATTGTCCAACTTTTGTTCTGTCTAATTTCGAGGAGAAAAAGATTCATCGTCCTTGGAGAAGAGGAGTGGTTGTCAAGCTCTTGGGACAGAAGATTGGTTACAAGGCGCTTGAGACTAGACTGAAGCAAATGTGGGTGAAAATGGTGTTATTAGAATCATTGATTTGAGCAATGATTATTATCTAGTAGTTTTCTCTCATGAGGATAATAAAAGGGCAGCGATGGAAAATGAACTTTGGTTCATCTATGATCACTATCTGACGGTTAAGGAGTGGTGCCTAACTTTCAACCGGAGAAGGATACCATTGATGAAATAGCTGTTTAGATCAGAATTGCGGGATTACCGATGGAGTAGAGTCCTGACGATTATTGGTAACCGAGTTGGGCGCGCGATCAAAGTAGACAAGAATACTATGCAACATGAAAGGAGGAAGTATGCGAGAATTTGTGTTCAATTTAATCTCTCAAAGCCACTTCTTGTCCTTTTCAGTATCAAGGAGAGGAACTATCATATTGAATATGAAGGGCTCCATCTTCTTTGTTTGAAATGCGGTAGATATGGTCATTACAAAGAGTGTTGTAACAGCAAAGGAAATGAGATTGTTTAGGTAGAACGTGATGGAATAAACAAGGGGCCTTGGATGGTGCAGACGATGGTCTTTGGAAGGTTGTGCAGAAGCAATGAAAAGGGAAAAAAATCGGTGGATGGCGGAGGAACTCTGCGCTGGTGAAATTAAATGATGACATTAAGATGTCGGGATCGTGATTTTATTCATTAAACAGTCATAATAATGATGAGAATATTATAGTTGGTACTGGACAACGTGGAGCAGAAATTAATATCAATAATGGTGTTTCAAAAAGTGTCGAACGAGCTATTAATAAAGGGGCAGTTAATGACAATCATGATGCAATCATTACAGGAAATAATAGTATTAAAGACACGGTTTTAGTTAATGTTATTGTTGTGGCAACAAAAAGGATGAGTTGGTTACTTTAGTGGATGATTTGTACATTAATGACAAACAAGGATACATAAATAGTAAAGCTAGTCGTGAGAGTATTACAACCAATCATGGATGGAATGATCTTGTCAGGAGAAAGTGGGGGACATCTTCCCAAAATATTCCTAAAAAACCAAATAGTCTGGCGGCACGTGGAGCTGCCAGATTCAAAGGAAAAGTAAGTGACATTAATAAAAAAAGGGTTGAGAGAATTATTAGAAAAGGGGGTGAATTGGATATTGGCCAATCAAATCAAGTCAATCTTAAAAAAAGGAAAAAAGAGTTTCAATAAGTAAAAAAATGTGTGAAAGTAACAAGGAGACCATAGAGGA
Organism: Lathyrus tuberosus; assembly: GCA_022829125.1. Lineage (NCBI taxonomy): Eukaryota > Viridiplantae > Streptophyta > Magnoliopsida > Fabales > Fabaceae > Lathyrus > Lathyrus tuberosus. The sequence goes on along the minus strand of JALAZF010000603.1, from coordinate 1,749,319 downwards.
TATTATCGGGGTGAAACAAAGGCAGCTGCATGCGTCCATACATAAGGAAGAGAAGCTCAATAGAAATTTCTACTTTGTCTGTCCTTCTGATAGCAAAGAAGGTTTAACTATTAATTCAAATAGTGATGGAGGACCAAGAGTGGGAGAAAGCGCTAGTTTGGAAGTAGAAACCCACATCCAACATAAGGAGTTAGCTATGGGGGACAAGGAGGTTATGGAAACTCAATTGAAACTTTAAGCATTCTACAGTGTTATTGATCTATTCCTTTTATCCATGTTAATGATGATAAAGAACAATGATAAGTTATTAGTCAGGAACTGTCGAGGAGCGGCGAGCAATGCGTTTTATCGTTATAGTAAAAGCTTCATATATCTGTATAAGCCATCAATCTATGTTGTTTTGGAAACAAGGTGTGACCCGATGAAAATTCATAAGAGTATGATGCTCTTGAGATTTGATGGTTATCTTGTGATGGATAACCAAGGTCTTGCTGGCGGTATTGGACTGGCTTGGAAAAAGGATCATATGACTATCAACCTTTGTAAGAAGGACTCCCAATATATGCACCTGCATATTAATCCTCAAGTTGGAAGAAACTAGTTCTTCATGGCCATTTATTCAAGCCCGAATGACATTAACAAAGGTGTCTTATGGGAAGATTTGAGAAGTATAGTTGATAACATCCAGGGGCCTTGGATGATTGCAAGGGATTTTAATGATATCATGTATCCAGCTGAAAAGAAAGGAGGTGCCAAAGCTTCTATTAGGAAGTGTTCATTTTCAAAGATCACATTGATGGTTGTAAGCTCATGGACTTAGGTTCTTCGGGTCCCAAATTCACATGGAAAGGCCCTATCTTCCATGGTGGACAAACAATCTACGAGAAGTTGGATAGAGCTTTATGTAATATTGGATGGAGAGAGATGTTCCATGATGTTATTACTAAGGTCTTGGCTAGAGTTGAGTTCTTGGACCATCATCCTATCTTAACCATGCCACAATTACGAATGACCAGCCTCTCCCCCAGACCTTTTAAATTTGAGAGCGATTGGATTGTGGATGATTCATATAATGATATGCTTAGAGGTATTTGGAGAAATAACGCTAGTATGGGAGAGAATATTGATAAGGCTAAAGAGAATATTCAGCTTTGGAAATACAACTCTTTTGATAAGGTCCTCAAGAAAAAGAAAGACTATATGGCTAGAATTAATGGAGTCCAAAGTCGTATCAACTTGAATGATAATTATGCTGGCATAAGATCTTTGGAGAAAAAGCTTCTTGCTGAGCTTAATCTTATTCTTAAACAAGAGGAGATTATGTGGTTTCAAAGATCCAGAACGAAGTGGCTTGTTGATGGTGATTGTAATACAAAATACTACCATCTTAAGACCATTAACAGAAGAAAAAGGAATAGAATTACCATGTTGAAGAATGATGATGACCAATGGATTGAAGACCTTTTACAGCTCCAAACCATGATCAAAGAATATTACAAAAACCTCTTTGCTGCAAATCACATGTGGATTGATTGGAAGCGAACTAATATTACATTCCCTACGCTGAATGATTCAGATATCAGAAAACTCAAAGAGCCTCTTAGTAATGTTGAGATTAAAACATCAATGTTCGCCATGAAACCTTGGAAGGCACCTGGTTCAGACGCTTTCCTTGTCGGATTTTATCAGAAATCTTGGGATATCGTAGGGTATAATGTTTGCAAGTTTGTGCAAGAGGTTTGGAATAAACTTGGAAATATTTCTACCATTAATCAAACAGATATTTTTTTGATTCCTAAGAGAGACAAGCCCCAACTTGTGACTTACTTTCATCCCATTTCGTTGTGCAATTCTTTGTATAAAGTTATCACTAAAGTTATAGTTGAAAGGATGAAAACCTGCATGCCAAAACTAGTTTCCCCGTATTATGCTGGTTTTGTTCCAGGAAGATCTATTCATGAAAACATCATCATTGCTAAAGACAGTATGCATATTATACACTAAAAGAAAGGAAATAATGGCTTGTTTGCTATTAAGATTGATTTGTCCAAGGCCTATGACAAAATCAGTGGGGAATGTATATGGCAAGTTCTTAATGAAGCAAATTTGCCAACTAAGCTTATTAACATCATCATGCCTGCGATTACCAGTACAGAGTTGAATGTGAATTGACATGTAGCCCATGGAGAGTCTTTTTGGCCTCACTGTGGAATCCGTCAAGGGGATCCCATTTCGCCATAAGTTTTTGTGCTTTGCATGGATAAGATGTCTCACCTTATTGAGCATGAAGTTGGTAAGGGGAATTGGGAAGCCATCAAGATGGGAGCTCGTGGCCCCAAAATCTCCCATCTAATGTTCGCCGACGACTTACTTCTAATTGGAGATACAACAAAAATTCAAATGAAGTGTGTTATGGATACCCTTCAGCGATTCTGCAGTTTATCTGGCCAGGAGGTTAGTGAGGAAAAATCTAGCATATTTTTCTCTAGAAATGTTACGTGATGCATAAAACAAAAACTTTTTCATATCTCCAAATTCAGAGAAACTTCACAGTTTGGTAAGTACCTGGGGGTCCTTCTTAGTGGGAATAACTTGAGAAAAACAAATTTCCAATACATCATAGACCAGGTTGCTGCAAAGCTCACAAACTGGAAAGTTATCTCTTTGTCCATGGTTGGTCGTACAACTCCAGCCACGAGTGTTTTAGAAGCCATTCCAATCTACCCGATGATGACAAATCTTCTTCCTAAGACATGCATTGAAGAGATTCAGAGACTGCAAAGAAGATTCGTTTGGGGTGATACCAGCAATAGCATGAAGATTCATGCTGTCAACTGGAATATTATTACTCTTACCAAGGATCTTAGAGGTCTAGGGATTAGAGACCTTCAACACATGAATGTTGAATCCATTATGAAGTTGAGCTGGAAGTTGATCAATAAGGAAGAGGCCCTTTGGTGCAAAGTTATGAGGGGAATTTATAAGGAGGTGAAGTTAAGTTGTAGCTATTCAAAGAAGTGTTATGGCTCTGGTCTTTGGAAAGCTATAAACAAATTCATTCCTTATTTAGTGAAGCATGGTAAATGGAATATTGGAGATGAAAGGAGTATCGATGCTTGGGAAGATAGCTGGATAGAATCTGGCTTGTGTATTCGAGACCATATTCAGTCTATTCCAGAAAACTTACAGGGTGCCAAGATGAGGGAGTTAATGAACGACGGTGATGATTGGAACTGGCCAGTTCTGCAGCAGTGGATACCGGATGAGATTAGGGACAAAATTAGAAGAATTCATCTCCCTAATGATAATATTGATGCTATGATAGACACTCTTGTGATGGATGAAGTGGCTTTTGTAGATGGTTCGGTGAAACACTTTTATGATCTTCTTGCGAAGCATGATCATTATGAGGCAGATCAAGATTAGAAGGTTATTTGGCGGCTGAAAGTTCCAGAGAGAGTGAAATATTTTTCTGGATAATGAAACACGATCGTCTTTTGACAAACTTAAATAAAGATAAACGAGGGCTTGGTACAACTGCTTGCAATTTGTATGGCCATGCTATAGAATCCACTCTGCATGTGGTTCATGACTGCCCTAGAGCTATGGAAGTTTGGATTCCTACATTGTCAGTGGATATTTACTTTGAGTTTTTTAAACTTGAATTGGAATAGTGGTTCACCATGAATATTAATTGGAGATCTAATAAGGAAGGTGGGTGGAACCACTTTTGGGCAATGGCTTGTTATTCAATTTGGTACTGGCGAAATAAAGAGGAACATATGGAGGATTTTGTCAGACCGTGTAATCCTAGCATCACTACTACAAATAACGCTTGTTACCTCGGATGCGAAATGCATAATACCTCGACTATAGAAGCGAGGTAATGGAGGACGACATGATAACTCACAACTTATCACCTCGGTGTTATTAGAACCGAGAGGTAAATTTAAATGCACATGGGTTCGAACCCCAGCAACAACACTTTTATTATTTTCAAAACTAATGTATATTTCATCTCGGTTTATCTTGAAAACCGAGGGGTTAGATAATTTCTTTTTTTAAAATTATTACATTGTTTACACAGAATATTACCCCGAATATTAAATTATTTACCCAAAATATTACATTGTTTAAAATTAAAGTCAAGTTCCCTATAGAACAAGGTAAAAATCAAATTCTATGAAGATCTAGATCTTAGATCTTCGAATCATTGAGTCTTGGAGAAGATCAAATGTTGGGTGCAAGGTTTGTCTCTTCGGATCTTGCATGCATTTGATTCTGAAGCAAAACAAAATAAGAGTTAGATAAATAAAATCAATATTCAAATATATGATTTTGTACTCAAATAAATATTTAAGAAAACAAACCTTAAAACCAAGTAATTTTCTACTCTTACAATCCATCTTAGAGAACTTTTCAAAATGTCTTTATGTTTCAAGCGCTTCATGTTTCATTTGGGTTAGATTTTCAATATTTAACATGCTTTTATAACGGATGTCCCTTAGATTTTACGCGGATCACTAATGACAGATTCTTGAGCAATGATAAATATTAAATGGACGACAAAGATTTTTTTAAGGACGAATAGTAAAAAAACGTTTAACTATCCCTCGGCCAAGAAGAAAACCGAGGTGGATAATCTATTTTTTTAATTACATTGTTATACATAATATTAAAAATACATTGTAAAATCTATAGTAGCAACTCATGATAGAAATGGACGCTGGTGAATATTTTTTCTTATTAGGACGGCTTCATATAATTTATTATTATGGTAAAACTAAATAACTACTGTAGTGGTTTTTTATGAGAGAATGCCTTGGTGTTATTGAGAACCAAGAATTTGCCAATATATAGCATTACACATAATTCAAAAATAAAAAACGTTAAAATAGGTCTAACAACATTATAAGCCCTTATAATATGGAGACTATATCTCAAGAGAAAACTAATAATAATAATAATAATAATAATAATAATAATAATAATAATAATAATAATAATAATAATAATAATAATAATAATAATAATAATAATAATAATAATAATAATAATAATAATAATAATAATAATAATAATAATAATAATAATAATAATAATAATAATAATAATAATAATAATAATAATAATAATAATAATAATAATAATAATAATAATAATAATAATAATAATAATAATAATAATAATAATAATAATAATAATAATAATAATAATAATAATAATAATAATAATAATAATAATAATAATAATAATAATAATAATAATAATAATAATAATAATAATAATAATAATAATAATAATAATAATAATAATAATAATAATAATAATAATAATAATAATAATAATAATAATAATAATAATAATAATAATAATAATAATAATAATAATAATAATAATAATAATAATAATAATAATAATAATAATAATAATAATAATAATAATAATAATAATAATAATAATAATAATAATAATAATAATAATAATAATAATAATAATAATAATAATAATAATAATAATAATAATAATAATAATAATAATAATAATAATAATAATAATAATAATAATAATAATAATAATAATAATAATAATAATAATAATAATAATAATAATAATAATAATAATAATAATAATAATAATAATAATAATAATAATAATAATAATAATAATAATAATAATAATAATAATAATAATAATAATAATAATAATAATAATAATAATAATAATAATAATAATAATAATAATAATAATAATAATAATAATAATAATAATAATAATAATAATAATAATAATAATAATAATAATAATAATAATAATAATAATAATAATAATAATAATAATAATAATAATAATAATAATAATAATAATAATAATAATAATAATAATAATAATAATAATAATAATAATAATAATAATAATAATAATAATAATAATAATAATAATAATAATAATAATAATAATAATAATAATAATAATAATAATAATAATAATAATAATAATAATAATAATAATAATAATAATAATAATAATAATAATAATAATAATAATAATAATAATAATAATAATAATAATAATAATAATAATAATAATAATAATAATAATAATAATAATAATAATAATAATAATAATAATAATAATAATAATAATAATAATAATAATAATAATAATAATAATAATAATAATAATAATAATAATAATAATAATAATAATAATAATAATAATAATAATAATAATAATAATAATAATAATAATAATAATAATAATAATAATAATAATAATAATAATAATAATAATAATAATAATAATAATAATAATAATAATAATAATAATAATAATAATAATAATAATAATAATAATAATAATAATAATAATAATAATAATAATAATAATAATAATAATAATAATAATAATAATAATAATAATAATAATAATAATAATAATAATAATAATAATAATAATAATAATAATAATAATAATAATAATAATAATAATAATAATAATAATAATAATAATAATAATAATAATAATAATAATAATAATAATAATAATAATAATAATAATAATAATAATAATAATAATAATAATAATAATAATAATAATAATAATAATAATAATAATAATAATAATAATAATAATAATAATAATAATAATAATAATAATAATAATAATAATAATAATAATAATAATAATAATAATAATAATAATAATAATAATAATAATAATAATAATAATAATAATAATAATAATAATAATAATAATAATAATAATAATAATAATAATAATAATAATAATAATAATAATAATAATAATAATAATAATAATAATAATAATAATAATAATAATAATAATAATAATAATAATAATAATATAACAAATCTATCAAGAAAATAATTCTTGAGGAAGTTGGCCTTAACAACTTGTTTTTTAGTGAGGGGTCTTGGAAAGAAAAAGTAGAAGAAAAAAGAAAAACAGAGAGTGAGGAGACAATGAATCAATGGAGGTTGGTGAAAGACAATAATAATATGGAAAATTAGAATGAGTTTTAAGCAATGAGATTTTTTTTAACCCACCGTCTTTTTTTTATTGAATGACCAAACATGTTTAGACTAAATGATTTATACTAAATATTTAAACTTAACGTGTGTAGGAGAAAATGAGAGCAACTATGGATTTGAACCCTCTCTGAGAATTTATCTCTTCGGAGGGCATGGTTAGAATGTTACTAAAATTGATATACAGAAGAGGAGCACAAGAAAGAATAAAGAAGGAGGGAGTGAAGGGATGACGGTGGTAGGGAGTGTTACATTTGGAAAAAGCAAATTGTATCGAGATATGGTCACTGGTCTCTCTAATAGTTCGGAGAAAACATGTAGGTGGAGGATGAAAGTCTTGATGGAGATCAACATGAAAGGGGTGAAGGCATGAAAAATTGTTGAATCTAAAGTTGGAGAGTATGATTGTCCAACTTTTGTTCTGTCTGATTTCGAGGAGAAAATGATTCATCATCCTTGGACAAAAGGAGTGATTGTCAAGCACCTGGGGTAGAAGATTGGTTATAAGGTGCTTGAGACTAGACTGAAGCAAATGTGGGTGAAAATGGCAACAATGGAAAATGGACTTTGGTTCATCTATCATCACTATATGACAGTTAAGGAGTGATGTCCTAACTTTTAACCGGAGAAGGATACCATTGATGAAATAACTGTTTAGATCATAATTGTGGGATTGCCGATGGAGTACTATGATTCTAGAGTCATGACGTTTATTTGTAACCGAGTTGGGCACGCGATCAAAGTAGACAAGAATACTATGCAACATGAAAGGAGGAAGTTGGCATACCCTAAATTTTGACCCTAAGACTTCACATCATTGTGCAAGCCATCACCATAATTTGGATTTACTTAATCCTCTCAAAGATTGTTGAGTATCCACCTTAACCAAGGATTAGGGTTTTTGAGCCCTCTTAGAGCATTCAGGCAAAGGATCAATCAAGAATTGATATGATCTTCAACTTGTCAAGCCTCTCAAACATCCATGAAGGATCAAGAGGTCTTCCACATCAAGAATCTAACACAAGATTGCATCATTCCAAGTTGATCAAGCCTCAAGATCATCAGTGTCACCAAATTAGGGTTTTGGTCGACCAAGGCCTCCAGAGAGAAATTTTCATCTGGGCATGAGCCAATACTTCAATATATGATTCAAGAAGCTCAAAAGAACCTCATGAGCCCATTCACAAGTTCAAACTAGCCTCAGGGGATGCATCTATAAAAAATCAGGAATTAGGCTTTTCACCTAATTCAGTCCCTAAGTTGACTTTTGGAGCAAGACATGATCTAAAACTTCAAGATATGTTTTAAGGGCCTCAAATACATCATATTGATCTATTCACAAGATTTTATTGATTCAAAGAACTTGATTCATAAGCAATACCAGGATTCAAATTCACCTGGACCACAAACTAGGGTTTATGAGAAAAAGTCAACCATACCTTTGACTTTTGAACAAAGCATTATCTCAAACCTTGGGACATGATTCAAGACACTAAAAAACACCCTTGGAATCCATCCATTAGGTCCAATTTAGCCCAAGGACTTGATTTCATAAAGGATCACAAAGTTCAAGTTTCATCTAAGATAAAAAGTCAACTGTGGTCAAAATCAAGTTTGACTTTTGGATTTTTTTGGCAAACATGGCCTCTTTATGTAAAAAACATGTTTACTTGTGATTTGGATCATGATCAATCAAGAAAAATCAAGAAAAGTGAGGTTACTTGCAAAAAGGGCAACCTTGAGAAACTCAAAATTTCACTAAGTTATGGAAAATAATGGTTTTTACCCAACTTTGCAAGTCCATAACTTGTGATCCAAGCAACCATTTTTCCCATCCAAAGCTCAAATGATAGATCTTCTAACATACAACAAGATTGCAACATAGAAGTACCCCCAAAAAATGCATATATTTTGAGATATGAAGCATTAAAGTTAGGGTTTCATGAGATTTTGAACTTTTGACGCTTAGAATTTTTTAGGCAGAATCTGCCTCATGTTTTGTCCAACTTTGGAGGCATTTTACATTATGCTCCAAGATGAATCTAGACCAAATGTAAAAATCAAAGTTGAAGTATGATATATAAGCTTTCCAAAGAGTACAAGAACATCCATTGATTCAACTTGAGCAAGAAGTTATGAGCCTTACAAAATGATATGATCAAGCTGATTTTTTAAGACAGACTTTGTGCATTACTTGTGCCACACGATTTTCATCTTCAATTTTGTCATCTTACAAGCTTTGTCCTCTTCCAATATCAGAAGGAATCTTGATGAATCACTTGATGTTTTCAACTTTGGACCATTGAGTCAAAAATGCAACTTAGCATGTGCAAATTCATCATTACCAAAAGCCTTGAAATTCAACTTTGTTAAGTTGCATTAATGTGATGCATAGAGGTGGCATGAATCAGTCACAAACCAGTCAAGATGAGTCAAGAAACATGAGTGTCCAAACCTGTAAATTTGGTTAAAGTCAAGATAAGAGGAGACTTTGGTACCTTGGCATTTAAGAAAAGGCTACATGACAAAATCCATTGGATAATAGAGTGATCCCTCATCCAACACTATTCCTCCCAAAACAAACTTGCTCTCCTATAAATAGGAGTCATTTCTAATCATTTGAATCACACCAAAACAATACCAAAGGCTTGTTTTCTCATTCTTCCTCTTTTGCTTCAAGTTTCAAAGTTCCAAGGAGCAAACATGGAATTCTCAAAACTAGAGCTTAAACAACTCAAATAACCATCCAAACACATCACAAATCATCCATTGGAGGTGTCCAAACTCCCACCTTCATCTCAAATCTACCAAAATCAGAAAGTCAACCATCAAAACCTCATATTTTGACTTTTCTGCATTTTTCAAGCCATGTCTTGATTCAGTCCCTTTCAAAACCAAACAACACTTCAAACATTCTCCAAATATCATCCCTAAGTTGTTCCAAGAAGTGTTCCCCAACTGTAACACTAATTGAGGGAGTTGCCATTTTAACCACTTTGGTTCAATTTACAAAAAAAGGCCAAACTCTGATCCAGAGGTTTCTCCTTGATTCTAAGCATCCAATTAACTTCTATAAGGTGTATTGAAGGTGTCCAAAGCTTCAAGACACATCTGTAATAACCATCTTGAAAGATCCTAATTTGCTTTAAGAGGTAAGTTTCCTCAAAACTTGGACTTATTTAAATATGCTTTGCTTTGATGTACATTGATCATGAACATGTCATACATATCATATTTGTTGTGTTTGAACTATAATTGAGCATTATTATTAGCTTTATAAGTAAGTAGCATAGAACTTGCAAACCATGGCCTATTTTGAAACCACTATTGGGTTTTAAAATGTAGGACCTTTTAGAAAATTCTAAGAACACCATTGAATTCCTCATGAAATTCTAGGTAGGATCCATCTTTATTTCATCCATTTTCATGGATAAATGAAGAAGTTATGGCCTTCTTGCAAAACCACCAAAACCTGGTTCTTACCCAGCCAGCCATGGCCAGGCCTAGAACCTTTTTACCCTTATGTATTTATGGGGGTGGTTTGATACACGGATGTATCACCACCTCAGTGGTTTGTGCCTGCGTGTTAAGTGTGTTTGTGTGTGCTAGGGCGTGGGATCAACACCCACCCATGCCATTTTTTGATCCTTCTCACTCTTTTTTCATATTTTTTATAATTTTTTCATTTTATTTTCAATGATTATTTTATAAATAAATTTTAATTATTTAAAATGAATTTTTGCACAAATATCACTCACATATTTAAATATTTTATTCACCCAAAAAAATCACAAAAATATTTTTATTTGATATATTTAAAAATATTATTTTAAATTGTTTTTAAATGTTTTAAAAATGATTTCTTTCTTGATTTTCTTTAAAACCAAAATAATTTTAAACAGTCATGTGAATAAAATACCTTTTTCAAAAACCTTAATCATTGTTTATAACATGATTAATGGATTTATTTGATAAATAACACATTTTTTATTGATTTTCCTTTGAAAAATATCTTTAAAAAATGGAATTAGGGTTTTGTTTGGATCCTATCTTTCAAACTTCATTTCAACAATCTCAGGCCTCTATTACAGTGTAAGACCCAACCCCCTTTGGAAATAAACCACTTCATGGGCCTCTGCTATAGTATAAGTCCCATCACGCTTTTCAAAATCACGGTGCGATCACTGTTTTCACAATAATCTTTGGGCCTCTGTTAGGAGTGTAAGTCCCATCTCTTTGTATATAAACTTTGTTTTAAATAACTATCTGGGCCTCTGATAGAGTGTAAGACCCAACACCCTTTTGTAAATAGAAAATCTTTTAGCCTCATTCATCAAGGGCTTTGTACAGAATACAAACAATTATCTGGGTCTCTATCTAGAGTGTAAGACCCAACATCTTTGTTTCTCTCCTACTTAAGATCAAATCATCTTTAAAATTCAAAACTTTCTTCAATTTCTTCAAAACACTAATTCAATATTGAAGAAAACATGTGATCAATCACAATACACTTGGGCTTCTAAACATAGAATAAGACCCACACCTTTCTCAATTCAATTCATACTTGTTTATATACTTGTTCATATATCTGTATATATACTTGTACATATTTTGTTAAGTTTCTCTTAAAATTTAAATCATCCTCAGTTTAGACTAGTTCAAACAATAAGATCTTTTCAATCAATATAACTTAGTTCAAACAACTAGTTCCCCTCCTATACAAAGGAATTCTTCTTCCCAATACAGTCAGCCTCCTCTTGGGCTTGTTCAATTTATTCAACCTTGAAACAATTCAATAAAGAGAGGATTATTTCCCTGTGAAACCTCTTCTTTAATCCCTTTAACCCTGGAACAGTTCAACAAAGAAAGGATTATTTCCCGGTGAAACCTTTCTTGAACTCTTCCTAGACTTGGAAAGTCTCAACAGTTAGCCTCCTCTTGGGCTTCATACAAGGACCCACATGCTTCTTATAAGCATCCCCAGCCTCCTCTTGGGCTTCATACAAGGACCCTCAGGCTTCCTAAAAGCATAGGATAGATCCTAGTCATCTTTAACAGTACACCAGTCCCCAGGAGAGTCAAAGCCTCTAAGGCATTCAAGATTATCCTTTTAAGTCTCTTCAGATCCTCAACAAGGTTTGGTTTTCACTTTAAAATCCCCAGCCAGGACCATGTTACCATCAATAAATCCCCAAAAGAATCAAAGCATTATGGCATCTAATAATTCAACTCTTCTCTAATCCCCAGCAAGGGTTAGTTTCCATTTTGATTCCTCAAAATGGTTTAGACCTTCTCCTAGATTTGAATAAATCCTCAGCAAGAGTCAACCTCCTCTTAGGCTTCATATAATGATTTTCCCAGTCAGCCTCAATCTTGGGCTTTGTACAAGACAGATATATTACTCCCCCAGCTGAGTCAGTTTTCAACTTTTTTAGCTTCAACCTTGGGCTTTGATCAAGGCACAAAAATCCATCATCCTCACAGATGAGACCATGAGTCCTCTCTGTAGGAGGACATTTCCTCTATACATCACATTTCAAAACAAACAATTAAAACCCTTTCCAGATAATTGATTTAAGTGGCACACTTGTTGATTCAAAATCCAAGATGGAGTCCCTCTTTTATCATGGCTAAAGTTCTATTTCATCTAAGTGATGTAAGTGGCAAACCTCTGAATTCTACACATCCAAGTCAATGTCCCTCTCTTAGCATGAAAAGATTCATAAAGAAAAAAGTGGCATTGCTCTACACTGAGTTAAAGCTTCTTCCTTCATGACATTTCAATTCTCTTATAAAGGAAGATATGGCATTGCTGGATTCTACACATCCCAATTAAAGCAAATTCCCTTTATAAAGCAATCCTTCAATGTTTGTGATGAATAGGTGAGATATCTCCCATTAGAGATGACAAATTCTCTCTTAGTCAAACCTTTAGCTTCAATCTTGGGCTTTGAACAAGACATAAATACTCCTTTAGCTTTAATCTTGGGCTTTGAACAAGACATAAATACTCCTTTAGCTTCAATCTTGGGCTTTGAACAAGACACAAACACTCTTTTAGCTTCAATCTTGGGCTTTGAACAAGACACCAAATATTTTTCCTCCCATAGAATAGGAGGAACTACGAACACTCTGATTTCCCTAAGTCTATTTACGGGAATACGTAGGCATAAGATTGTGAAATCTTAGCGAACGCATTAATCAAAAACCTTAGGTCCAGTACCTTCTCAAAAACAATAGAAAAACCCCAAAAACAACAAAAACATTTCCTCAGCCATCACAAAGGAAAAACTTTCCCTATTCAACACCAAATGGATTTAAGCAACTAAGCAATACAACAGTAGAAACATATGCAAATAAAGGTTCCTATATATTACTATAGATACTCTGGGTGTTAACAGCTTCCCTTTGTTTAACCAACCCCCGATCCCTGATCTCTTCGCATTTGTTAAGGAAAACATTTGCACGCAGGGTTAGTTTGAGATATCTTCCCCTTCCTTTTAAGCTTCATAGGATAAATATAGAAATTAGAAAGTAGCACTAAATGCGGTAGTGGTCGCGTCACAAAAACCGAGCTACAGAAAAATGGCGACTCTGCTGGGGAAACTATTATCTCTTTCTAGGAGGGTTAAGCCTTGCATTGCATGTCTTTGCTGTTTTATTTGCTTTCTCATTTGATACCATTTATTGTTTTCCATCATACTATCTGCTTACCTGCCATACTTGTTTAATTTACTGTTATCTGGGAATGTGATTAATACACATGTGGTGAGTAAAAAAGTCCTCAATGGGATTGAGAGCATATCTTAAGATAGGAGGTGGCAGACTTAAGAAGGCTTATAGGGAGTGAATCCTGACCAAGCTAACTTGAAAGTCCACCAAATCAGTAGAGGTACCCTTTTGGAATTATTGATGTTAAATGAGCAAGTCGTGAAAACATTACTTTTTCCACTGGGCACCCGTGAAACTGAGGATTAGTAAACATTTAACCATTTGATCGTTTTAGGACATAGTGCGGTGACTATCGGGAATAGTTAATACAAGATATTACACTCAAATGAGATTTATCTTAGGGATATTACAGCTCTCATGAGTCAGTCAGTTTGCTGGTAATATTCTTAAGAGGGGTCAATGATTTTGGGAACCTTGTTAGAACCCGTTCTACAGGTATAAAAACAAAAAGAACCCCTAGTACATACCTTTGGGATGGGTAGACCCATGGCCTCATGCTCATGACGATAAACCCTTAAACCCATGTTTTCATATATTTGTGTTTGCTGCATTCATGCATTCATAAAAAACTTTCAAAAAAAAAAATATTTTCTCAAAATTTTTCAAAAGAGCTAAAAAACAGGGATTTGAAAATATCAGAAACCGTGTTATGGATTTTGGTAAAAGAAAAACCCAGAAGTAGACCTTCAGTTATCCAAAACTTGAAGACCTGAGGAGATTGGGAAGGTTGATTACTAATCCAGAAGCTTTCAGAGCTAAGTATGGAGGACTTTTGTCTCTTTTGAAAGTCAATATGGTGGAAGGAGTCCTATCTACATTGGTTCAGTTCTATGATCCAGTGTACCACTGCTTCACGTTTCCAAATTATCAGGTCACACCAACATTGGAAGAGTACTCTTATCTGATTAATTTACCCATCACTGATCAGGATCCATTCTCTGGACTGGAAGAAATTCCTAAAGATCAAATCATTGCAAGAGTCACCTCTTTGGGAATATCAGATATCAAAACCCACATGACATCTAAGGGAGGAATTCAAGGTCTACCAGCTAGGTTTTTGTTGGAAAAATCTCTATACTTTGCCAACATAGGAAACATAGTTGCTTTTGAGGATAACTTTGTTCTACTCACTTATGGATTATTCCTTTTCCCTAACATTGACAATTTCGTTGACATAAATGCTATCAAGATATTCTTAATTGGGAACCCAATCCCAACTTTACTTGCAGATGCTTACCACTCAGTGCAATTAAGGAACTTGTACATCAGAGGGATAATTACGTGCTGTGTACCATTACTCTACAAATGGTTTATTTCCTACTTACCCAAATCTGCTGCTTTTTGGGATCTCAAAAGTGGTATGTGATGGTCGCAAAAGATTATGTCTTTCACTCACTCTAACATAGACTGGTACAATCGAGTCTATGATGGAATAAATATCATTGACAAATGTGGAAGTTTCCCCAATGTACCCCTCATTGGTACCAAAGGAGGGATCAATTATCACCTAGTTTTAGCTCGTCGTCAGCTTGGATACCCGGTGAAGAATATACCTTACAACATTTATCTGGAAGGTCTTTTCTTCAAGGAAGGAAAAAATGACAGAGCACTCAAGGAAGAAATTGTGCATGCCTGGTATCATGTTCATAAGAAAGGAAGAGAATCTATGGGAAAACCAAACTGCATCTCCGCAGAGCCTTATCTCCAATGGGTACAAACTAGGGCCATTAAGTTAAAAATGCTTTACCCTCATCAGGAAGTATTTCCCTTAAAAGAATCTATCCTCTACTTCATGAGTGACACAGAGAAACTGTAGGTCACTTTTAACAAAACTCAACGTGAAAAGAACTCCTGGAGGAACAAGTATCAGATTGTCTGCTTGGAGTACACAAAGATTCAAGAGTTACTGAAAGAGAAAGATGCTCTGATTGAAATACTAGAACAACATGCTATAGAAAGTCAAGAGGAGCAGAGGAGTTTGTTCTCTCCTTTCACATGGCAAAGGATCATCGACCCGACAACGGTTGAGGAGACCCGATCAAAGAAGAGAAAAGTGGATCAACAGCTAGCATCTGGACCTTCGTCAGAGATTCCTTAGGATATTGTAATCCTTTGAATTCAATAAAAGGTTTCCTTCCTCCACTTTGTAAAATAATATACTTTTCCCTATAAGATATTGTAATCCTTTGAATTCAATAAAAGGTTTCCACCGCTGTATGATATTTGCAATACAATTGTTAAAAGTTCTTTTGAAAACAGAAAGAACATTATCATTCTTTGCATATCATTCATCATTATTGCATTACACATCTTTGTCATAAAGTCTCACACATGTGTCGCACTTTAGAGTCAAACTGTCTCATTCGTACAATACTCGGGCTAATTGGCAAAAGAAAATGGACGATCTTGAGGAGGAAAACAAAGAGCTAAGAGAGGAAGTTAACACTCTAAAGGAAAGTCTAAAAAGAATCAACAACATGATTGAATCCCTGACAGCAGCTCAGGATCAACCACCTCAAAAAACTGCGATCTCAGAAATTGTGTCTACACCAACATTTGAGATACCTGTCAGTCTTCCGCAGTACAACATGCCTAAAGGTTTTCCCTGGGGCATGCCTTTCAATTTTATACCTGAGGGATATATCCCACCGGTCACTGAATACCTGAGAGCTATAGCCAGAACCTTCAGACCTGAAGGTTACAAACTTCAGGTGAACGAAGATGCAAGCACTACGACAAAGACTCCTGTACCTGAAGGTTACAAACTTCAGGTCACCAAAGCACCAATAGTTACTGCAGTAATGTCTATTCCACAACCTGTGATACATACTATCCCAGAGGAACAGATCCTTCATGCCACCCCTGACAAGGATGAAGAAGTATACAAAAGGATGAATGAATTCCAAGAACGATTCTTGGAAATACAGAAAGAACTGCATGCCATTCGTGGACAGGACTTGTTTGGCAAAGATGTCGCTAACCTCTGCGTGGTCCTAAACGTAAAAATACCACACAAGTTTAAGGTGCCCGACTTTTAGAAGTACAAAGGCAACTCTTGCCCTCAAAGTCACTTGGTAATGTACGCCAGAAAAATGTCTACCCAGACAGAAAACCAACATCTACTAATCCACTACTTTCAAGACAGTTTAACAGGTGTCGCACTCAAGTGGTACATGGGATTAAACTGAACCAAGATCAGTACCTTCAGAGATCTTGGGGAAAATTTTGTTCAGCAGTACAAGTATAATTTGGATATGGCACCCGACAGAGATAAACTCAGAGCTATGTCCCAAAAGAATAAAGAAACCTTCAAGGAGTACGCTCAAAGATGGCGTGAAATCGCCGCTCAGATTTGTCCTCCTCTTGAGGAGAAAGAAATGACGAAAATCTTCTTGAAAACATTAAGCTCATTTTATTATGACCGAATGGTCGCCAGCGCACCTAGTGATTTTACCGAGATGGTAAACATGGGGGTACGCCTTGAGGAAGCAGTCTGAGAAGGTCGATTGGTTAAGGACTCGGAACCATCCAGTAGTAGTAAAAGATACGGGAGTGCTTTCCAAAAGAAGAAATAACAGGATATCAGTAATATCTCGCAGGGTAAGCAAAGGCAAAGGTATCAACCTCGGCAGGTAGCAATGGTATCTCCTGTTGTCAATCCCGCACCGATCCCGACATATCAACCATAGGTTGCTCAGAGACAGCCAAATCAACAACCGTATCAGCAAAGGCAGCAACAACCTCTTCAGCAGGCTCGCCCGCAATACAATAATAATAATCGTTTTCCACGATCACCAGGGTTTGATCCCATACTAATGTTATATGCAGAACTATTCCCACTTTTTCTAGCCAAGGGGCATGTTCAAACCAGAACTCCTCTCACAGTGCCGGACAATCCCCTTTATTGGTTCAAAGCTGATCAATCTTGCCCTTATCATCAAGGAGGACCAGGGCATAACATTGAAAACCGCCTCAGCTTCAAATCTGACGTACAAAGGATCGTCAAAAACAAAGTTTTATCTTTCAAAGATACAAATCCGAATGTTCAAACGAACCCATTGCCACAACATGAAAAAGCTTCAGTAAACTTGGTAGATAAAGGATCCGGCGGCAGTTATCAAATTCACGATATACGCCTACTAGGAACAAATCTGGTAAAATGCATTGCAAGAAAAGCAGGTATGGCCATGTGCCATCTCACAACTATCATTGATGCGACATTTGTTCCAAGAACAATCGAGGGTGCATCATTGTACAAGCAGCTCTACAAGAGCAGATGGATCTAGGTTGGATCCAAGATCACATAATTCGTGGAATAAATATGGCCTATCAACATTCAGACATTGTTCAAAATCATGACATCCACGCAATAAATGTCAATCTAGTGGCAATGCATTCAAGACAAATCAATACCATAATTTGCCGCTACACGACTACAACACTTGCCCTATTTGCTCAAAAGACAATCAAGGATGTTCTTTTGTATAAGAAGCCCTTCAGCATCAAATGGATCTAGGATGGATCCAAGACATGGAAGGAATAATCACCAGGTCAATATGGTTCAGATTTTCGACATTCGTTTAATGAATACCAGCTTGGTAGAATTACATGCCAAACAAGTCAGGTGCGGTTATCTGTCAACCCATAATTATAAGGACTGCAAAGATTTCTCTGAAAATGATCAAGGTTGTGCGCTTGTATAAAGAACTCTTCAACATCTATTGGACCATTGGTGGCTTCTAGTCTACCAGGATGAAAACACACAACAAGTTAGCATAATCAATGGAATTCCGGACAGACACCAAAGTTGTGACATCTGCTTACTAGAAACGGATTTAGTAAAGATGCACTACATACAGAGTGGGTATGACCGGATGCCACCTCACAATTATGAACGCTATCGAATATGTTCAAAGAATAGCCAAGGGTACTACATCATGCGAGCAGCTCTCCAGAATCAAGTGGACCAAGGGGAAACTCAACTATGCCTAAATTCTCAGTACATCAATATAATGCTAGGTTGCCCAGGGCAGCACGCAGTTTACGACATTAAAAACATTGAAACATCATTGGTCAAATTTCACAATTGCCTGTGCGGACTTGATTATTTTGGTCTGAATCACCATGATCATTTGGCTTGCATAAAATGTCGCAAAAGTCGACATGGTTGCCTCCTTGTCCAAAATGAGATTCAAGAGTTGTTGGACAAAAGAACCATCACTGTTTTAAAAGAAAGAGAGACTGTTAATTATGGAATTGACGTGGACGTTTTCACCATAATCCCTCTGCTCAACGAGCCAAAGCACTCGAGAATCCCTTTCTACAGTGGAAAAACTTCCAACAGTCCTGAGCTAGAACCAATTGAGGTTACTTTTGACACTCGAAAGACCCAAATAACCCCTTTGGTCATCTACCTGCCAGGCCCGGTGCCATACGAATCAGAGAAAGTTATTCCGTACAAATATGGCGCAACTATAGTAGAAGATGGAAAAGAAGTTCCACTGCCATCCGTTGTCAACATTATTGATATCAGTCAAGTCACCCGAAGTGGCCGAATCTTCAACAGAGGAGTTGGAGACCTTGCAAAAGAAAAAGAACCTCAAACTGAAGTTCTTAATCGACAAATCGGTCAATCCAGCTGCACAGATCCTGTGAAAAATAATGATGAAATGTTAAAACTCATCCAGAGAAGTGAATAGAACATTGTGGATCAACTATTACAAACTCCTTCTCGGATATCTGTGTTATCTCTCCTACTCAGTTTAGAAGCTCATAGAGAAGCTCTACAGAAAGTCTTGGAACAAGCCTTTGTAGAACAAGATGTAACAGTGGGTCAGTTTGACAGCATTATTTCCAACATCACTTCCTGCAACAATTTGGGTTTTAGTGATGAAGAACTTCCAGAGGAAGGCAAAAATCATAACATGGCACTCAATATCACAGTCAATTGCCAGGAAGATGCTTTAGCCAGCATACTGGTAGACACAGGTTCATCCCTGAACGTCATGCTGAAGCTAATGGGATTATACTAGAGTGAATCGCACACTCAAAGATACAACAGAGTCACCACCGAACTTTATTTAGTCCCAAAGGACAGGGAAAATATTGATAAAACCCATAGGAAAGAGAAACGGGGTAAGGGGGTCGGTTATGCGAAAGGAAGGTACTAGCACCTTACGCATCCATCGTACTCGACGGGAACCATTTCACTTGCTTCTAGGCTTGGATGGGTTATCTATCTAAAGGCTTATAGCTAAAAGAAGAGGAGAGAGAAGAGAAAAGAAAGAAAGAAAGAAAGTGCTCGCGGAGGATTAGGGCCCTCGTGCCTACGTATCCTCATAGTGCAATGAGGAAATCAGAGCGCCGTAGTTCATGGAACCAAGGACAGAGAAGAGGAATGAAAGAAAGTGGAAGTGTACTCGCCAAGATCATCGCAATCTTGTGCCTACGTATCTTACATTCGAATGAATGAAGAATCAGAGTGTTCGTAGTTCGTGGAACCAAGATGGAAAAGGAAAAGGAAAGTGGTGTCAAAACCAAGAGCAAAAGAAGATAGAGGAAAAATCCGCTGGGGATACAAAGAAGGATTGGTGTCAGAACCAAGAAAGAAGGGCAAAGGAAAAATAGTAATTGTACTGAGGATAACGTGCAAGAGTGGTGTCGAAACCAAGAAGATAAAGGAGCAAAAGGATAAATGTGACTCCACTGGGAGTAAGAGAACAAAGAATTATGCTGGGGATCATAGGATTAGCGACCTTGTTGGGGGACCAAACAAAAGGGATGGTGTTGAAACCAAGAGAAAAAAGGTTCGGTATGTTAACTGACTGGCAGTGGTTAACCGAAGAAAAAGAGATTTAAACTCTGTGGGGAAAAAGGATTTGGTGTCAACAGACAAGCTGCAATGAACCAAAAGGAAAGAGTACTGAACCAAGAGAGGGTGTTTGACTCTGAAAGGAATTCGGTATATTAACTGATAAATAATGATTAATCGAGGAGAGAAAAGATTGCAACTGTGTGGGGAGAACGATTTTAACGGATAAACTGTGATCAACCAGAAGAAGGGGTGTAGAACCAAGCGAAAGTTGTGACCCAAAGAGCGGGTGTGGAGCCAAGCAAAGGTTGTGACCCACTGGGATGTTGGTATTGACTGAACAAGAAACACTTGACCGACGAAGAAGGGGTATTTAAACCAAAAGAGGGTTACTAACCGTTGGGAATTCAGTATGAACAGAAAGACTGTGATTAATCGAAAAGAAACGAGTGATTAACCAAGAGACGTTGATTAACTCAAAGGGCGCTCAGTATGTTAACAGGAGGGTTGTGGTTAACTGAGAAGGAATGAAAATTGGTGTTTTAACTGACAGGCAGTGGTTAACCAATCAAAGGGAGAAGAACCAAGGGAAGGTTGCGAACTCCGCAAGAGTTTTGGTGTTTAACATGAAGACTGTGTTTAACCGGAGAAAAAGATTGCGAATGCAGGGGAAAAAGAGAATTGGTTTTAACAGTATGACTGTGATCAACCAAAGAAAGAATGATTATGAATCTCAAGGAGAATCAGCAAAAGAAATAATTAGCCACCAGAACAAGGTACTTGAAACTCTCTTGAAGGAAAAGAGAACGAAAGAATGGTATTGAAACAGGAGCAAGATATTGACTCTCTGAAGATTGTCACTGATCATGAACCAAGGGAATGGTGATGGATCAAAAGATAGATTGAAAAAGGTGAGAGTGATCAAGGATCGACTCAACTGGGGATTGAGATACGCTACGGCCTGGAGGTAGAGATGACTAATCCAGGGATAGGGTCATTCGTCCCCTACCTGAAATAGTCAGAATGAGTGTAGGAATTCTCCACTCTCATTCCTTCTCAAACACACAGGGTGTAGTGCAGAAATTGAAACGGATAGTGCAAAAACTCCAAGTTGTACAGTGCTCCAGTGTCGCGCGAAACTCTGACTCCGCGAAGAAGAAAGAGGAAGAAAGCTCTAAAGGAACCCTAAAGAGAAGCGCCAAAGGGATGATCAAATAATCGAAACAGAGTTTTGATTAATTAATCAAAGGGAGAAAGATGCTAGTAATTTTCCAAATGAAATGAAAAAATTATTAAAGCAAAAGGGTGCATTATTGATATACAAGATTAAGCTCATTCTTTGAAGAACAAACTTAATTCAAACATGAATACAAGTGCAAAACAGTACCAAATGATATTCAATATGCATCACAAATAATGTTATTATATGAATAAAATTGTGCAAGAATGATCATGTTTATACAATGCCAAGAATGTGCACAATTATAAAATTGAAAGATCGAGCATCAGAAAATTGTAAGCATGCTTCAAGCAGAGGCTAAACAGCACCTAAAACATCCATAAATATCAAGCACATCCATCAATGGAAGTTAGAGGAGGAAAGAATGTCAAACAAGCTTGAAAAAACTAAAAAATGGCACTCTGTTACAGTGGTAATCGATTACCACAATGCAGGTAATCGATTATCTACTTGAAAATGGTAGAATTAGTGAAAATTTGTGTAGAGTAATCGATTACCCTGATATAGGTAATCGATTACCACTGTAACAGTGGCAAAAAATAGCTTTTCAAAAAGCACTTTCAGCACCTAATCACTTATCCAATGCCACATCCTATGGTATGAATTTGTGCACGAAAATCAAGTTTAACAATAGCAAATAACCAGTAATGGAATCAATTAACTCATCAAGATCATGGATCATGTAATGGCATAATCAATTCACACACAAAAAGCATCGAAACTACATCGCGAATGATACGAAAACGTTCGAAATAGTAAAATGAGCAAAGAAGGACCAACCTACAAGGCTGAGATGTGCCTTGGATGTTGTTACAAATGAATCTTGGTGAAGATAATTAAAGAAAACCAGAGGAATCTTCAATTGTAGCCGAATCGTATCGAAATCGAGCAAATTACGACGGAATCTCCAAAATACAAATTCGCACCGTAGAATCTTGAAGCAAACACTTGAGATGAATCCAAAAGCTAACAAAACTCCAGAAAATCAAGTAGAATAGCAAGATGATGAAGGTTAAGCTCAAGAAATAATCACTTCCAAGGTGAAAGTAACTACTCCTCAATGGTGAAATTAAGCTATAGTGAGGTTTGGTAAGAAAATGGAGATGAGGATGAAGAAGTTGCAGAAAAATTCAGAGAAAATGTGAGAGAATTGAGAGTGAAGAGAGTAAAGAGTGGTTGAAAAATGGTGGGTCCCTTGCAACAAAGTGAAGGTTTCTTTATATAGAGTGGAGGTTTGGAATGGAATAGGTTTGGAACTTGGTTTGGAGCTAGTTAAGGGTGGTTTGGCATTTGGTTTGGAGTTAGTTACATCTAACTCACTGAGTTGGAGGTTAACTCAGTTAGTTATTTGTTAACTCGATGGGAACATCCCAATGCAAGCTTCAAATCCAATGGTTCATATACTTAGAAATAAAGGTGCATGGTGGTCT
Source organism: Lathyrus tuberosus (assembly GCA_022829125.1). Taxonomy (NCBI): domain Eukaryota; kingdom Viridiplantae; phylum Streptophyta; class Magnoliopsida; order Fabales; family Fabaceae; genus Lathyrus; species Lathyrus tuberosus. The sequence goes on along the minus strand of JALAZF010000603.1, from coordinate 1,726,054 downwards.
TGAGTGGAAATGATACATTGTAGCAAATGCAAGTGGATTCTTGAAGTGTCTGGAATATTCCACTTAATGCTAGAATAAAGTAGAATCCAAGAACAAAGAGAGTGCAAGGTTGTTGTCCAAAAAATGCAGCAAAATTTACAAATCTGCACAGGGTAATCGATTACCCTGTTTTTTCCTAGAAACATGGTAATCGATTACTCTAGGCAAAATTTGCCCAAATTGCTTAGGAACAAGTGCTGAAGTCCCGGTTTCGATTTTCCACCTCTTATTTTGATTAATAGTCATGGAAACTAATATTTTATGCTTGCTTTTATGATGTGATGACCGTGTTGAAGCAGTGATTAATCGGCTTTGTGGACCTGAATATTCCTGTAACAAAAACACAGAGAAAAAGTGTGAGTACGTATGCCAGAGATGCGAATGCACATGCTTATGCAAAATGCAAAAGGGGAGGTCAAATTTCAGGTTACGACAGCTGCCCATATTTAATCCTCTTGGACCTGAATATACGAATTGCGCCAGCTTTTCGATTATTCGAGGTAGAAGGGGATTAAATAAAAGAGTAGCTCGAGAATTTGGTCGACGGCGCTAAGAGAAAGATTTGGTAAAGGTGAATGCTTTGAGAGCTTGATTGTTGATCGGCTGAATATCTGTTGGGGAGATGAATCAAGCCAAAAGGGAGTATGCTTGATGCATATGCTATGTATGCTGTTTTATATGATGCTTGATATCATGTCATGCAAAGGTGCATGTTGAGGTACTGTGCGGTGGTTAGGCAAAGATTGTAGCAAAGCGAACTTGACATCCTTGGCTAGGGAAAGAACCCACAGATTACGATAACTTCGCTGGTGAAATAGCTTAGAGATCTCAAATTTCTAGGCTATTACCACTTATTATTGCTAGGGATGAAGGAACCAGGACGATCCTCAAATCACGGCTGACTCCATCTGAGGAACGACCTCTCTAACCTTGACTGATTCTGCTTAGGGAATTTCTAAGGTTCGAATGATCTTCTCTGATTGGGGAAAATAGGACAATGAAACATACCGCCACTAGGGATTGATGGTTTTGATATGCTGGGAATGGTGCACGACCCATGCTGGTGATAAGAGAACAATCAAGTCTCAGCTTGAAGGAACGTCATGGTAATTTTATTGGGGACATTATGGATTTTCTGGGGAAATAGAAGGTTAATAACCTTTCCGAAGAACCATAATGGTGCTTGCTGGGGAAACTATGGCTCTGCCGAGGAAATGACCACCTCTTCAAAGAACTATCATAGTGCTGACCGGACATTAGGCTTGCCAATGGATATTGCTGATTATCCCGTAGGGGTTACCAGTGAAATATGCAATGCATAATGCTTTCTCCATTATTTTAGCTTTTTATTATTCTCAATGCTTTATAGTATTATGTGATCACAAATAATCGTTTATTTTGCAAACAAAATACCGTAAAGAAAACAATTGAGAAAACAAATGATGCATTTTTATTGAATGTAAAAAATATGTACATAAGATATGTACAAGGATGCAAAAATCCTTGATGAGGAAATTTGCAATAAAATTGAAACACCAAAGTAAATGGCAAAGGGAAATTGTGTTTTGCATTGATTACAACATTGGCTACCATCCATTGCAAGTCTAGGTTCCAACGACTTGCGCCAGTTGATGATGATTTGATTGATCTGTTACCGTCTGATGTCCAACTATGACGAAGAGAGACTAAGTGTTCGCAGTCAAATGCCTTTATCCCTAATTTTTTCCTGGACATATTTCTATTCTTTTTCATCCACCGGGATATCAATTTTTGGCTAAGTCACCCTTTCGGGTTTTCAACTTAGCGGGATATTACTAGTTTTTTGCATTGTCCCTAACTTTTACATGGACATTTCTTTTTTTGGTCCGTCGGGACACCCATTTTTGCCTAGATTGTCCTTGCGGATATCAATCTAGCGGGCTCTTTATCCATTTTTTTCAGGCATAGTATTTTTTTACTGCATCAGAGTTCACGGGCGTTGGCAACTCCTCTCCATCCATGGTGGCGAGGATCAGGGCTCCGCCTGAGAAGGTTTTCTTGACAATAAAAGGTCCTTCATAATTGGGAGTCCACTTGCCGCGTGGATCCGAGTGAACAGGTGAATAACGCTTGAGCACGAGTTCGCCTTCTTGGAACGCTCGAGGGAGAACTTTCTTATTAAAAGCTCGCTTGAGACGTCTCTGATACAATTGACCCTGACAAACAGCGGTAAGGCGGTTCTCTTCGATGAGATTCAGTTGGTCGTATCTGGATTGGACCCATTCAGCTTCATCAAGATCTGCTTCCATGATGACTCTGAGTGAAGGAATTTCAATTTCAATGGGAAGAACATCCTCCATACCATACACAAGCGAGTACGGAGTTGCCCCAGTAGAAGTACGAACTGAAGTTCTATAACCGTGTAGTACAAAGGGAAGCATTTCATGCAAATCCTTGTAAGTTTTGACCATTTTCTGGATAATCCTCTTGATGTTTTTGTTTGCTGCTTCGACGGAGCCATTCATCTTGGGCCGATATGGGGAAGAGTTGTGGTGCTCGATCTTGAATTCTTGACACAACTCCTTTATCATTTTGTTGTTTAGGTTGCTTGCATTGTCAGTGATAATTCTGCTAGGAATGCCGTAGCGACATATTATCTCTTTCTTGATGAATCTAGCAACCACTTGTCGTGTGACATTTGCGTAAGAAGCAGCTTCAACCCACTTGGTGAAGTAATCGATAGCAAATAAAATGAATAGGTGACCGTTGAAAGCCTTCGGTTCAATCATCCCAATCATATCAATACCCCACATAAAGAATGGCCAAGGCGAAGTCAAAACATTTAGTGGAGTAGGATGCACATGGATCTTGTCACCATAGATTTGGCACTTGTGACATCTTTTGGCAAAGTTGTCACAGTCTACCTCCATTGTTGTCCAGTAATAACCATCTCAAAGGATCTTCTTGGCCATGGCAGGACCTTTAGCATGTACACCCTTGCAGTCCTAATATATGGTCCTTATGATCGTGTTTGCTTCGTGTCTATCCACGCATTTGAGCAACACGAAATCATAATTCCTCTTATACAATACACCACCACTTAAGAAGAATTTGGCGCACAACCATCTAAGAGCTTTCTTCTCAGTCATAATAATACCCTCGGGATATTCCTGTTTTTCCAGATATCTCTTGATGTCGTAGAACCAAGGCTTGTCATCAGACTGGTCCTCGATTGCTAAACAGCGTGCTAGTTAGTTCAAATGATCAATGCAGATAGAAGGAGCTTCATTTTTCCTCTTGACCTTGAGCATGGATGCCAGGGTGGCAAGAGCATCAACTAGTTGATTTTCCTCTCTGGGGATATGATGAAAAGAGATTTCATAAAAGTAGGGAATCAATTTCGCGATGTGCTTTTGGTACGGAATAAACTTGGAATCCCGAGTTTCAAAGTTCCCTATGACTTGGCCAATAACCAAAGCAGAATCTCCAAAGACCTCGAGAATCTTGATTCTCATGTCAATTCTCGCTTCAATACCGTAGATACATGCTTCGTATTTATCCATATAGTTGGTGCATGCAAAGCATAATCTAGCGGTGAAGGGAAGATGAAAACCTGTTGGAGAGATGAGGATAACACCAATTTATCATACCCCAAATTTTGACCACTAAGATTTCCTATCATTATGCAAATCATCATCACAATATGGATGAACCTTCATTCCTCATCAATCTCCTCAAAGATGATTGAGCATTCACTACAAACAAGAGTTAGGGTTTTGAGCCCTCTCAGTGCACTTAGACAAAGGATCAATCAAGGAATTACATGATCTTTAACTTGTCTAAACCTCTCGAACCTCTCGAACACCCATAGAGGATCAAGAGGACTCCCACATTAAGAATCAAGCACAAGGTTGCAACATTCCAAGTGGATCAAGCCTCAAGATCGCCAGTGTCACCAAATTAGGGTTTTGGTCGACTAAGGCCTCCAGGAGGAAATTTTCCTCTGGGCATGAGCCAATGCTTCAAAACATAACTCAAGATACTCCATGAGACCTCATGTACCCAATCATCAAGTCAATTTAACCTCAAGGGAGGCATTTATAAAAAATCAAGAATTAGGGTTTCTTGACCTAATTGACCCCTAATTTGACTTTTGGGACAAAACATGAGCCAAGACCTCAAGACATGATTTGAGGGTCTCTAACACACTACATTGATCCATTTGCAACAATGGATTGATCCATTTTTAATAATGGATTGATCCAAGAAGCTTGATCTACAAGTTTCAATTTCATCTGGACCACAATTAGGGTTTTGAAGAAAAAGTCAACTGTGCCTTTGACTTTTGACCAAGGCATGCTCCCAAACCTTGGAACATGATTCAATACACCGTACAACACCTATGGAATCCATCTATTAAGTTTGATTTAAGTCAAGGACTTGATTTCATAGAGGATCTCACAGTTTGAATTTCATCTGATAAAAAGTCAACTGTACACAAAGTCAAAGTTTGACTTTTTGATTTTTTGGTCAACCAAGGTTCCCTAATCCTAAAACAATGTTAATTTTTTATTTGAATCATCATTCATCAAGAAAAACCAAAGAAAATGAGTTAACTTGTAAAAGGGGTAACCATAAAAAAACATAGAATTTTTCTAAGTTATGGAACAAAGTGGTTAGGGTACCAACTTTCAAGGATCATAACTTGAGATCCAAGCAACCATTTTGGATGATCCAAAGATGGATTTGTAGCTCTCATGGCATACTTTAAAAGTGTCAACTACACCTCATTCCAATTCCTCAGGGATTCTAAGTTATGGAGTGATCAAAATGGCTGAAAACATGAAATGTCACTTTTTCCAACACTTAGTGAAATTTTCACTAAGTCAGAATCTGTCTTGTTTTTTTTTCCAAATGTAGGGGCATTTTTTACTTGAATCCAAAAAGTTTCAAGACAAACTATGATCATACATGTGTTGTATCATATGAGAGCTTTACAAAATGGACAAGAACTCCATCAAACTCCACCTGAGCTAGGAGTTGCGACAGCTGCAACATGCCTTGCTACAAATTGTCTTGGCAAGGCAGATTTGTGCACAAGAGCTCAATTTGTCCAAATTGTGCAATAACAAGCATGATTATCCATCTGCACATCTCAAGGGGGGAAAAACCAAGGAACAAGCATTAATCCATCAGCCTCCCAAGTTTAAGATTCTACAAGTAGCATGCCAAACCTAAAAAGGCTAAAGATGCTTCAAGACTCCAATTTTGTTTTGGAACATTTAATGGATGCTTAGAGGTGGCATGTATCAGAGAAAGAATGTACACTTCAGTCAAGCCTTATCCTTGAATCAAAGAACCATAGGCCTGTGCTCTAACCTCAAGTCAATGGCTAGAGGAGACTAAAGATTCCATTTGATCACAATTAGCCACAGACCTGTACCCCATTCACTATTCCTTGCAAAACAAACTTGCTCTACTATAAATAGAGCTCAATTGTGATCAGTTTGAGTACACCAAAGCACCCAAACTAATTCTTTCCTCAAAATCACCTCTTCACTCCAAATTTTGCCTTCTAAAGCAAGCCACTATCGGGTTTTGAGTTTGAGTGCAATTCCAACCAAACCAATGGTTCACACACCTCACATATAACATATAGAAGTGATCCAAACTCTCACATAACTTCTGGAACATCAATTTCACAAAATCACCATCCAACTGCTCAAGTTCTTGACAAAGTTGTCATTGAGGTACCATCTCAAGTTCCAGTTCATTTCAAACCATTCCAAGCATTCAGACACATCACTTGGCACCTAAGGAAGCTGTTCAGATCATTAGAACCAGCTTGTAACACCTCCAACTTAAAACACGGTCACCAGCTAAAAGAGGTAAGCTTCAACTTGGTCATCTCATAATTCATGCATATTTCCTTGCACAATAATTTTGCCATATGTTCATAATCATGTATAGAGTGTTTACACTCAATCACTTGCTTTGTATGAATCGTGTATGGAATTTCTGAACCTTCATGCAGAATTTAGGGTTCTTGAGGTTTCTCTTTGATTTCTTATTCTATGCTTAAAATAAATGAAATTAAAGACCATAGACATGATCGTGAGTTGAAAACGAGCAGATTGATATGTGGTTTGTGTGATTTCATCAAGTATTCAGTGAGATTGATGAGAAAATGCAAATCAACCAAGAACAGGGCACGCGGACAAAACCAAGGTGTTCTTGGCGCCCTTTTTCAAATATTTGAATATTTGAATTTTGTGATTTTATTTAATTGATTCAAAAATTAATTTCTCTCTGAATTTTAATGATTTTGAGTTGGTTCTTTTTTTAAATAATTCACAAAAATGTTAAAATATCTTATTTTGCCAAAATTTCCCAAAATATTATTTATTTCATATATTTGATATTTTTACAAAGAATTAATTTTTATTTGTTTTTTGACATTTAAAATATTTTTTCTTTCTTGATTTTCCAAACTTGAATGGTTCTTAATCATTTTGTGGATAAAAACATGATTTTTGAAACATTGATCCAAGATCATCACTCATTTTTCACATGTTTTCAATGATTTTTATTAATTTTTAATCAAAATTAATTCCATGGTATACAAAATTAGGGTTTTGATTGATTTCACCCTAACAAATCTTTTTCAAACACTTTTTGGGCCTCTAATAGAGTGTAAAATCCAATCCTTTGCACATAAATAGTGTTGGGCCTCAGTCATTGTATAAGTCCCTCTGTACTTTCCGAAATCCCAGCGCGATCGTCGCTTTTTTAAACGAAATTCAACTGGGCCTACCCTCATCTTGTAAGTCCCATTTCTTTTCTTTTAAAACTCTTTTGGGCCTCTAATAGAGTGTAAGACCCAACCCCTTTTTAAAACCAAAATAATTTGGGCCTCAGATATTGTATAAGATCCACTGTGTTTTCAAAAACCTCGGCGCGATCGCCGTTTTCAAACAAACCATCTGGGCCTACCCTCGTGTTGTAAGTCCCATCTTTCTTTTTCAAAATAATATTTGGGCCTCTAATAGAGTGTAAGACCCAACCCCCTTTTTTGAAACCAAACTTGTTTTGGGCCTCAAACATTGTATAAGTCCCTCTGTACATTTTCAAATGTTCGACGCGATCGTCCTCTTTTTAAACAATAAACCTTGGGCCTCTCCTTGAGTAGTAAGCCCCACCACTTGTACAAAAACAAATCTTTGGGCCTCTACTAGAGTGTAAGACCCAATCCATTTTTTAACCAAAACCTTTGCGCCCTCAGATGTTGTATAAGTCCCAGTACAATCTTTTCAAAACAATTTCCCTTTTGATTTAGATTCAAGTGTACAGTTGTTATCAAAACTTTCTTTAATTTCTTTGAACAACTAACAATACAGCATGGAAGCTTGCTCACCTGTAAGTTTTATCCGCTTTCATTTACTTGATTTAAATATATATATAACTGTATTGTGGGAAGCTGCGCATGGTTAGTCTTCTTTCATCCTTTTACATACATGTCAAATATATATAACTGTATTGTGGAAAGCTGCGCAATGTTAGTATTCTTTCATACCCTTTTACATACTTTTCATATATCAACTGTATATATACTAGTATAGTTATTTAGAGTTTTCCCCGGCAACTATGTCTAGAACTAGGTAAAGCTCGTTTGGTCACTCTTAAATACAAACAAAACTAGATCCCCATAGGATTTCCAGATACAGTCTTCCCTTCTCTTGGGGTTAAACAATATGGAACATAGAGAAAGGCAGTATTCTTGGTGAACCTTTTCTCAGACTGTCACCCCTAGAAATTGTCAAAGGAATTCTACTCCCCGGAGTTGATCTATTCTTTGTGAATAGCATCTCCTGAGTTTCTTCAAATCACAGAACTTTCACTAAATGATATATTCTCTGTGAATAGCATTTCTTGAACTCTTCTTGGTTTGGGACCCACAAGCTTCCTAAAAGCATCCCCGCCTCCTCTTGGGCTTTGTACAAGGACCCATCGGTTTCTTAAAAGTTCTCATGCATTCTCTTGGGCTTCATACAAGGACCCTCACGAACTCTTAAAGGTATAGGACATAACTTAGTCATCCTTTGTTAGAGTTGTCTTTCTAAAAGGAGTTACAAAAGCCCTCAGACCAATTTTAGGGTTGATACTCATCCCTTAAACGAGTCGCCTCCTCTTGGGCGTTATACAAAGATAGAACTTTCCAATAGACTTGGACAGTCTAAATCTCCTTGAGTCTCAAAGACATTCTCAAGTTCCTCACAAATATAGGAGAAACCCCAAATTCTAGATTACTCTCCAGTTGAGTTAAAACCCATAGGCTCTAAAACCCAGTCTGTCTCCTAAAAACTCCCCAACCAGGGTCAGTTTATCATCATATAACACTATCTCAAATCAGAACCTCAAGGTATCTGATCTATCAACTCTTCTGCATTCCCCTGTAAGAGTTGGTTTCCCCATTTGGACATGCCTCGAGATCTCAAGAATCCCTAGCATAAGCTAGCCTCCTCTTAAGCTTTGTATAATGATCATTTCCTTAAGAAAGTTAGCCTCCTCTTAGGCTTTGTACAATGATTCTCCCCATCGGAGTTAACCTTTTCAGACTCTCTTTTTGAGTAAATCAATTACTTCCCTGACTCTCTTGTTGAGTCGATCACCTTTTCAGACTCTCTTGTTGAGTCAATCACTCTCATGGACTCTCTTGTTGAGTCAATCACCTTTTAGCACTCTCTTGTTGAGTCAACCCTTTCTAGCCTCAATCTCGGGCTTCGTACGAGACAAATAAAAAATACTCTCTTGTTGAGTCAACCCTTTCTAGACTCCTCTTAGGCTTTGTATAATGATTTCTCCAGTTTGTTCAGCCTCAATCCCGGGCTTTGTACAGGACAGATAAAAGCACTCTCTTGTTGAGTCAAACCCTTTTCGCCTCAATCTTGGGCTTTATACAAGACAGATAAAGAATTCCCCAGCGGAGTCAATTAACCTTTTAGCATCAACCTTGTGCTTTGACCAAGGCACACAAAAATAACAATCCCTCTTTAGAGGTGACGAATTCTCTCTCAGTCAAACCTTTTAGCTTCAATCTTGGGCTTTGAACAAGACATAAATACCCTTTTAGCTTCAATCTTGGGCTTTGAACAAGACACCAAAACATATTTTTCCTCCCTTAGAATAGGAGGAACTACGATTGCTCTGATTTCCCTGTTTCGTTTAAACGGGAATACGTAGGCATAAGATTGCAAAATCTTAGCGAGCATACTAATCAAAAACTCTAGGTCCAATACCTTCATACATCAATCAAAACTTAGGTCTAGTACCTTCCCCAAAACATCAACAAAAATTCACTCTCCCTATCACATTTCCCAAGAAACTTTCCCAAACCCATTACCAGATAAACACCATAAGTACAAAGCAAAACCTAAAGCTAATATCCTGTGGATAACCACATATAGGATGGGTAACTGACAACTACCCATTGTATAACCTGACCCCAGACCCCCCAATCTCTTTAAGCATTTGTTTAGTTAAACATTCGCGTGCAAGGTTAGTTTTAGATACCTTCCCTTTCCCTTCCAGCTTCATGGGATAAATAAGAAATCAGAAAGTAGCACCCCTTTCTCCGCGAGGAGGAAAACCCAACTTCAGCGATAAGGTGGTCGCATCACCGACAAAAATCGCTCGCTATAGTAAAATGGCGACTTCACTGGGGAGACATTTTATTGTTTAGGACTAGGATTATTATAGTTCCTAAGAGGTCTAGGATGTTAGCTTTGGGAATGAATATATATATATATATATATATATATATATCGCTTTTCCTACTTGATATCTGTGTTTATTTTTCTTCTAATGGGACTGCGGGTGATGCCGCATCTGGAAAGTTTAAGCACCTAAGATAAGTGATGGCATGAGACGGGTAATCTTACAGGGAGTGACTCCCGAATAAGAGGTCCTGATAGACCATCAAATCAGTGGAGATACCCTTTGCGGATTCAATGCCTATACGACTTTGGTTGTTGAAAGCAGATTGTTCAATTGGGCTGTCCATGAAATTGAGGATTTTAGTAGACTAAGACCATGTTATTATTTTGTAGTGTAAAAGCTATCGGAAATAGTTGTCACGCGATACTACCCTCATTTGAGATTACTCTAAGATACATCAGCTTGCTCGGGTGAACCAGCCTATTGTTGTTATCCCAAGACGGGTCAATGATTTTGCGGACAGGTACAAAAAATACCAGTACAACCTTTGGGAATGGGTAGAGCCTTGACTTCATGACACCGAACCTTTGACCCCATGTTTTTCTATGTTTTTGTGTGCTGCATTCATGCATTTATTTCATTAAAAAACATTAAAACAAAGAAAATTTTCTCTTCTAGTCTCTATTTTTCAAATTAAACTAAGACAATGATTGCAAATGTCAGAGAAAAAGATTGCGTTATGGATTTCGGTAGAAGGAAGACTCACAAGTACACCTTCAAGGTTCCAAAACTAGAGGATTTAAGAGGGTTGGCAAGGATGATCACCAACCCTGATGCTTTCAGAGCTAAGTATGGAGGACTGCTGTCTCTGTTAAGAGTCCATGTAATCGAAGGAATCCTGTCCACGCTAATCCAGTTTTATGATTCGGTCTATCACTGTTTCACATTCCCAGATTATCAGCTAGCACCAACACTGGAGGAGTATTCTCACCTGACTGATTTACCTATCACTGACCAAGCTCCCTTTTCTGGACTGGAAGAAATTCCAAAGGATCAAACCATTGCAAGGGCAATCTATTTGGATGAGTCAGAAGTCAGGACTCACATGACCACTAAGGGTGGAATCCAGGGTTTGCCATCCAAGTTTCTGATAAAGAAGGCCCTGTACTTTGCTAGTATAGGGAACGTGACTGCTTTCGAGAGCATCTTTGTTTTGCTCACCGACAAGTTATTTTTGTTTCCCAACATTGATAACTTCGTTGATATCAACGCCATTAAGGTTTTTCTGATTAGAAACCCTGTACCGACCTTGCTCGCAGATGCTTATCATTCTGTACACTTAAGGAATTTGTACAGCGGAGGAATGATCATATGTTGTGTACCCTTGCTATACAAATGGTTCACTTCCCATTTGCCAAAGTCTGCCGCATTTTGGAATCAAAAGAGTACTTTACGTTGGTCGCAGAGAATCATGTCTCTTACCAACTCTGACATCGATTAGTACAATAGAATCTACGACGAAATAAGGATCATTGACTGTTGTGGGAACTTCCTTAATGTACCCCTCATAGGAATTAAAGGAGGAATCAAATATCATCCAATTTTAGTTCGTCGTCAATTTGGATACCCGATGAGACATGTCCCACGTAATGTTCATCTGGAAGGTCTTTTCTTCAAGGAAGGAGAAAATGACAGGGCACTAAAGACAGAAATAGTGCATGCTTGGAACCAAGTTCACAGGAAAGGAAGAGAGTCTCTAGGAAAACCAGACTGTGTCTCTCTAGAACCTTATCTCCACTGGGTACAAGCTAGAGCTCTCAAGCCGAGGATGCCTTACCCTTGTCATGAAGTTATTCCGTTAAAAGAATATGTCCTTTACTTTATGTCTGATACGAAAAAACTTCAGGTTACTCTCAATAAAGTTCAACAGGAGAGGAGGTATTGGAAGAATAAGTATCACGTTCTCAATGTAGAGTGTAAGAAAATACAGCAACTGTTAAAAGATAAAGATGCTCTGATTGAGATTTTAGAGCAACATGCTGTAGAAAATCAAGAAGACCAAAGGAATTTGCTCGCTCTTTTCACTTGGCAAAGGAATGACAACCCGACAACGGCTCAAGAGCCCCAGTCAAAGAAGAGGAAAGTACCAGAACCAGCACCTGAGCCCTCCTCAGAGAGAACTCAGGATCCATAAGTTTAGACTTTTCCTTTTACAACACTTTGTAAATTACTGTATTTCCATTTCCGCAATCTTTGAATTCAATAAAATGGGGTTTCCCCACTGTATGATATTTGCAGTCCAATTGTTGAAGTTTCTTTTGAAATTAACAAAAAATATTATTAATATAATCATTGCATATCATTCATCATCCTCGCATAACGTATTCTTCTTACCTACGAATCTCACATTTGTGTCTCGATTCTAGAGTCAAACTGTTTCATTCGTACAATACTCGGGCCAACATTCAAAAGAAAATGGATAATCTTGAGGAAGAGAACAAAGAGTTGAGAGAAGAACTCGATGCTCTGAAAGAGGATATGAGGAAGATTCACAATGACATGCAAGCTCTGGCAGCAGCTCAGATACAAAGGACTGTGATCTCAGTGATCACATCTACGCCCATAGTGGAAAAGTATGATCCTCGGTATAATATGACAAAGGATCGACCCTGGGGCATGCCACTCAACTATATCTCGGAAGGATATACTCCGCCGATCACAAAAGATCCAGAAACTGCAGCAGGAACCGCTGGGCCTGAAGGTTACAAACTTCAGGAAAGCGAAGATGCAAGGGGCATAACAGCAACTACTAAAGGTTACAAACTTCGGGAGAGGGAAGCACCAAGAGTCACTGCCGTAATGACTATACCACCACCCGTGGTACACACTGTCCCGGAAGGACAGATTCCACAGATATCTTCTGGTGGAAATGAAAGTATGTACGACAGAATGAATGAGTTCCAGGAGTAATTCTTGGAGATGCAGAAGGAACTGCATGCCATTCGCGGTCAGGATCTATTCGGTAAGGACGCCGCAGACCTTTGTTTGGTCCCCAATGTGAAAATTCCGCACAAATTCAAGGTGCCCGAATTTGAAAAATACAAGGGTAACTCTTACCCTCAAAGTCACTTGGTGATGTATGCTCGGAGGATGTCAACTCAGACAGAGAACCAACAGCTATTGATCCATTACTTCCAGGATAGTTTAACCGGTGCTGCACTCAAATGGTACATGGGTTTAAACCGTACTAAGATCGTCACTTTTAGAGATCTTGGCATTGCCTTCGTTCAACAGTATAAGTATAACTTGGACATGGCACCAGACAGAGATCAACTCAGAGCCATGTCACAAAAGGACAAGGAGACCTTTAAGGAATACGCTCAGAGATGACGTGAGATTGCCGCTCAGATTGGTCCACCTCTTGAGGAAAAAGAGATGACAAAGATCTTTTTGAAAACCTTGAGTTTGTTTTATTACGATCGAATGGTCGCCAGTGCGCCCAGCGACTTCACTGAGATGGTGAACATGGGAGTTCGTCTTGAGGAAGCAGTCCGAGAAGGACGTTTGGTCAAAGATACATGACCATCAAGCAGTACCAAAAGATACGGTAGTGCTTTCCCTAAGAAAAAAGAGCAAGATATTTGTAATATCTCTCTCGGAAAGCAAAGGCGACGGTACCAACCAGTAGCAACTGTAACTCCTGCTATCAACCCTGCACCTATTCCAACGTATCAACCTCAGGTTGCTCAAAGCCAACCGCATCAACAACAATATCAACAAAAGACACAATAACCTCTTCAGCAGGCTCGTCCTCAGTACAACAACAACCGTACAACACGACCACCAGTGTTTGACCCTATACCAATGTTGTACGCAGAACTGTTTCCAATATTACTGGTCAAGGGGCATGTCCTAACCATGTCTCCTCTTACAATACCGAAGAATCCGCCTTTTTGGTTCAAAGCGGATAAGACTTTCCCTTACCATCAAGGAGGACCAGGGCATAACATAGAAAATTGTCTCAATTTCAAATTCGATGTGCAAAAACTTGTTAAGAGTGGGGTCTTATCCTTTAAGGATACGAATCCAAATGTTCAGACGAACCCGCTGCCTCAACACGAGAAAGTCGCAGTAAATTTGATAAAAGGAGAGTCTAACCACAACTATCAAATTTATGATGTACTCTTATTAAGGGCTATCCTGGTCAAGATGCATCACAGACAGAACAAATATGGGCATGTACCATCTCATAATTATCACCAGTGTGATATCTGCTCTAAAGATAATCAAGGATGTTCTGTGGTGCAATCAGCTCTATAGGAACAGTTGTATCTCGGTTGGATCCTGGATCACAGAATTCGTGGGGTCAACATGACTTATACAAATTCCATCATCATTCAGAACCACGACATCCGTACGATGAATGTCAACTTGGTGGCAATGAACTCAAGGCAAAGCCAACATCATGATCTGCCACGACACGATTAAAATTCCTATCTGATCTGCTCGGTAAACAATCAGGGATGCTCTTTTGTACAAGAGGCCCTCTAACGTCAGATAGATCTTGGATGGATCTAGGACTACCATGATAGAAATCCCTATCAGGTCAATATGATTCAAATCTTTGATATTCGCTTGATGAATACCAGCTTAGTAGAGTTACACGCTAAGCAAGTCCAGCTCGGTTTTCTGACTTCGCACGATTATCAGAACTGCAAAGGGTGTCGTGAGAGTGACCAAGGATGTGCACTCGTTCAGAGGACACTATAACACTTGTTGAACCACTGGTGGCTTCCGATCTATCTAGATGAAGACACACAACAAGTCAGTATGATTGACGAGAACCTTACTAGGCATCAAAGTCAGGATGTTCGATCAATGGAAATAGATCTAGTGAAGTTTCACTGCATACAAAGCGGACGTGACCGGGTGCCACCACACAACTATGAGCGCTGTAGAATTTGCTCTGAGGATAATCAGGGATGCTACCTTATGCGAGCAACCCTTCAAAGTCAGTTGGACCACAAAGAGATTCAAACATGGTCAAGGTCTGGTTCAATGTCAAACTATCACCCTGATCGAGACCAAAAGGTTGTCTTGATCCCTAAACGAGAAGTGGCCAAAGATGTGTACACCATAATCGCTCTACTCCATGAATCAAGAATTCCTCTTAATGGTGGAAGGATTCTCAACCGCGAACCAATTGAGGCCGGCTACGATGGTAAAATAAATCTCAAGACTCCTGTAGTTATCTATCTGCTGGGACCAGTGCCGTACAAATCTGATAAGGCTATCCCTTACAAATACAGTGCAATAACAATTGAGAATGGAAAGGAAACTCCATTACTCTCCGTCGTGAATATTACAGACATCAGTTGAGTGACACGGAGCGTTCGAATCTTCAACCGAGGAGTTGGAGAGCCCAGCAAAGAAAAGGAACCTCAAGCAGAAGTTCCTGATCAACCAGTCGGTCAATCCAGTGATCCCGACCTTTCAAAGAATGAAGATGAGATACTGAATCTCATCCAAAAGTGTGTGTACAACATAGTAGATCCGTTGTTGTAAACTCCTTCAAAAATCTCAGTGCTATCTCTGTTACTCAGTTCCGAAGCTCACAGGGAAGCTCTACAGAAAGTCTTGGAGCAAGCCTTTATGGAACAAGATGTGACAATAAGACAATTTGACAGCATCATCTCCAACATCACTTCTTGCAACAACTTGGGGTTTAGTGATGAGGAATTGCCAGAAAAAGGCAAAAGTCACAACATGGCGCTCAATATTACCGTCAACTGCCAAAACGATGCTTTAGATAGCGTACTGGTAGACACCGGATCGGCTCTGAATGTTATGTCGAAGTCCACTCTAATGCGACTATCATTTAAAGGATCTCCGATGAGAGGCAGTGAGGTCATCGTCAAAGCATTTGACGGATCCCAAAAAGTAGTTATCGGCAAAATCGATCTTCCCATAACTATCGGTCCTCACACTTTCCAAGTCACTCTCCAGGTCATGGACGTCCGGGCAGCATACAGCTGTTTATTAGGAAGACCTTGGATACACCAAGTTGGGGCAGTCACTTCGACACTTCACCAGAAGCTGAAGTTCGTCAAGAATGACCAACTAATCACAGTCTGTGGAGAACAAGCCTTGGCTGTGAGTAACCTATCAACGACCACTTGTGTAGAACCAAAGGAGGTTGTTGGAACTTAGTTCCAGGCACTTTCGGTGAGCAATAAAAATCAGTCAGAGAAAGGAACCTCTATTTCCTCATACAGAGATGCTCTCGAAGCGATCAAAAGTAATAGTGCAAAAGGATGGGGACAACTTGTCATTCCTACTGATAACAAAACAAAGAAGGGTCTTGGTTTCTCTTCAACCTGTACCCAGACTGCTACTAATGATGAAAGTTTTCATCCCATTCAGGACTTCTTCCACAGTGGAGCTTTCCTTCACCCAGTGTCTCAAGAAGTACATACCATCAACGAGGGTGACTCCTCCGATACAGGTGAATAATGGAGGTCCTACCTTAACGAGGACGGCTATATGTCTCAGGAAGAGGTGCCTACGCAATTTTACTATCCCGCACAGAGTCCGAGATTTATACCGAGATCAGATGTCAAAATGATATATGGAGATTGTGATCCTGAGGGATGCCATGCTCCGCCAAACTCATTAGAGGAAGACACTATGATGAAAGACAACTTTGACTACAACTATTATGGCCCAATGGATGGCTTACCTATCTGGCAGCCGTACCCAGGAGACTTGGGACAAGAGAATCAGCCCAACGATGCATATCAACTGAGCATCATTGAAAAGAATACCTGCGTCCCACCATGTCCTGGGATCATTACTCAGGGCATTCAGAAAATATCCAGCACGACGATGAATTTGCAAAGATTGCAGGGCTAGAGTTCATTAACTATGCCTTTCCCAAGGTCAACGTCATCGAAAGAGATGACTCCTCCAGTTCCAAAGAAGTGTGGGACACCTTAGGATAACCAAGTGGCAAGTTCGACTACTTGGTCAAGTACACCACTCCTGAAAGCTCTCGTATCAGGTTTGAAGACATCCAGCTTACTGGATGGGGAGATTTACCTGAGAGCACAAACACTATGCAAGATATAGCTGAAGAATCCTCCTACGACAACTCTGCCTGGGAGACAGATTCCAATGATCCTGCTCCACCAGAAATCAGCGTTATTTCTGAAGACAAGTCAAGAAAGAAGGTACCAGACTTTGTGATTCAACTAGGAGTTCGCCGCCAATGGGTTGCTGTCGATGTTCTGAAATTTTTTCATAAGTCTAAGTAATTGTCGTCTTTACTTTAACCTTTCACCCTGCCCAGGTGAAACGGATGTTTTGATAGGGCTCACTTTCTGTAAATATCCCTCTTCGCTTTGCCCAATGCGACTGAGTTTTGTTTTATAGGGTTTTAGTTTCAAGAATCGACCAAATCATAAATAAAATAATGTCGTTCTGTAATTTCCGCATTTATTGTTGTTTTCTCTTTTCGCTTTTTTCAGAAAATGGTAATCCTAAAAAACAATTCAATAATAAAAACAAGCAGTTTTCCAAAGAAAATACACTGCACACACTCTTGTATTCTCTCTATCTCTTCTAAAAACAATCATCACATCATGCAGATTGCTTGTTTTAAACCCCATTGAAACATACGATCCAATGCCTTCTCCCAACTTTGAATTCCCGGTATTTGAGGCTGAAGAAGAAAATGATGAAGAAATTCTAGAAGAGATCTCCTGATTACTCAGGCAAGAGGAAATGTCCATTGAACCTCACAAAGAGCCGTTGGAAACGGTCAACTTAGGTTCAGAAGAAGAGAGCAAAGAAATCAATATTGGGGCACCACTTAGTCCAACTGTCAAAGAGAGTTTGATAAAGCTTCTCAAAGACTTTCCCGATGTATTCGCTTGGTCCTATCAGGACATGTCAGGGTTGGATACCAGCATCGTGGAACATTATCTCCCGTTAAGATCAGAATGTCCGCCATTAAAACAGAGGTTGAGAAGAACTCACCCAGACATGGCCATCAAAATCAAAGAGGAAGTACAGAAACAGATTGACACGGGATTCCTTGCCACATCAGAATATCCTAAATGGCTAGCCAACATAGTGCCAGTTCCGAAAAAGGACGGAAAAGTCAGAATGTGTGTTGACTACAGGGATCTGAACAAAGCCAGTCTAAAGGATGACTTTCCCCTACCAATCATTGACATGCTAGTAGACAGTACAACAAAGTTCAAAGTCTTCTCATTCATGGATGGATTCTAGGGCTATAATCAAATCAAAATGGCACCGAAAGACATGGAGAAAACTTCGTTCATCACCCCATGGGGCACTTTTTGATACAAGGTAATGTCGTTCAGTTTGAAGAACGCCGGGGCAACCTATCAAATGGCCATAACTACTCTCTTTCATGACATGATACACAAAGAGATGGAGGTATATGTCGATGACATAATTGCCAAATCCAAAGAAGTGCACCTGTCAAAGCTACATGTGACCCACCTGTCAAAGCTATTCGAGCGTCTAAGGAAGTACAAACTCTGCTTGAATCCTAAGAAGTGCACGTTCGGTGTCCGCCCAGGGAAACTGCTAGGGTTCATCGTCGGCCAGAAAGGGATTGAGGTTGATCCTGACAAGGTCAAGGCCATTCAAGAAATGCCTTCTCCAAAAACTAAAAAACAAGTCAGAGGGTTCCTGGGGCGTCTGAATTACATTTCCATATTTATATTCCTCATGATTGCGACATGCGCGCCAATCTTCAAATTACTCAAAAAGAATCAGGACTGCATTTGGACAGAAGACTGCCAAACCGCCTTCGACAGTATCAAGGAATACCTGTTGAATCCACCAATCCTGTCACCTCCAGTGGAAGGAAGACCACTGATCATCTATTTAACAGTCTTGGAAGACTCAATGGTTGCATGCTTGGCTAATAAGACGAAACAAAAAAAAGAGAGTCTGCCATCTACTGTTTGAGCAAGAAATTCACCGACTGCGAGACTCGGTACACGATGCTTGAGAAAACTTGCTGTGCTCTGGCTTGTGCACCCAAACGTCTTCGCCAGTATATGATTCATCACACTACTTGGTTAATCTCCGAAGTGGATCCAATCAAGTATGTCTTTGAAAAGCCTGCTCTCACGGGAAGGATTGCCCGTTGGCAAATGTTGTTATCAGAATACGACATCGAATACCACGCTAAAAAAGCCGTTAAAGGAAGTATTTTAGCTGATCATTTGGCTTATCAACCGATTGACGATCAGGAACCAGTTGGATTTGACTTTCCAGACGAAGATGTCATGTATTTAAAAATGAAAGATTACGACGAACCGCTACCCAATGAAGGGCCAGAACCAGGTTCTTAATGGGGATTAATCTTTGACGGAGCTGTCAATCATTATGGAAATGGAATTGGGGCAATCATCATAACACCTCATGGTACCCGTATTCCTTTCATCGCTCGATTAACATTCAAGTGTACAAACAACGAGGCCGAATATGAAGCTTGTATCATGGGTCTCGAAGAAGCGATCGACTTAAGGATCAAGAACTTGGATGTATATGGCGACTCAGCCCTGGTTATCAATCAGATCAAAGGAGATTGGAACACATACCAATCATGATTGATCCCTTACAAAGACTACGCGAGAAGGTTGTTACCCTTCTTCGACAAAATCGAGTTTAATCACATCCCTCGTGAAGAGAATCACATGGCTGATGCATTAGCCACTCTCTCTTCCACGATTAGTGTAGGTCAATGGAATGACGTACCTAAGATCGACATAATGCGCTTGGAACAACCCGCTTACATCTTCACGATCAAAACAGTCATAGAAGATAAACCTTGGTATCACGATATCAAGTGTTTCCTTCAGAAACAAGAGTACCCACCTGGGGCATCCAGAAAAGACAGAAAGACCCTCATAAGATTGACAGGTAGTTTCTTCCTGAGCGGTGATGCCCTCTATAAGAGAAACTTTGACATGGTCTTGCTCCGATGCGTAGACAGACCAGAAGTAAACATGCTGATAAAAGAAATTCACGAAGGATCTTTTGGAACTCATGCCAATGAACACACAATGGCGAGAAAAATTCTAAGTACTATTGGTTGACAATGGAATCCGATTGCTACAAGTACATGAGGAAGTGTCACAAGTGTCAGATATACTCAGACAAAATCCATGTACCGCCTACTCATCTCAAAGTTCTTTCTTCCCCATGGCCTTTTTCCATAATGGGGAATCGACATGATTGGCATGATTGAGCCCAAAGCTTCGAGCGGACACCGATTCATCCTGGTGGCCATTGATTACTTCACCAAGTGGGTCGAAGCAGCATCATACATTAATGTAACCCGACAAGTGGTGGTCCGATTTATCAAAAACAATCTCATCTGCCGTTATGGTGTTCCGAGCCAGATCATTACTGATAATGGATCCAATTTGAACTATAGAATGATGAAAGAGTTATGCGCTGAGTTTAAGATCGAAGACCATAACTCATCTCCCTACCAACCCAAGATGAACGGAGCGGTAGAAGCGGCTAACAAGAACATCAAGAAGATCGTTCAAAAGATGGTTGTAACCTACAAAGGCTGGCACGAGATGCTACCCTTTGCTCTTCACGGTTATCGCACATCTATCCACACTTCAACAGGGGCAACCCCTTTTTCTCTATTATATGGAATGAAGGCAGTGCTCCCCATAGAAGTAGAGATCCCATCAATCCGGGTATTGATGGAAGCCAAGCTAACAGAAGCTGAATGGTGTCAAAGTCGACATGACGAACTGAATCTGATCGAAGAAAAGCGAATATCGACTCTATGCCATGGTCAGTTGTACCAGCAAAGAATGAAGAAAGCATTTGACAAAAAGGTTCGACCTCGTGTCTTCAGAAAAGGAGACCTTGTGCTAAAAAAGATACAATATTTTCTTATTGACTCTCGAGGCAAATGGACTCCGAATTATGACGGCCCCTATGTGGTCAAGAAAGCTTTCTCAAGGGGCGCCTTGAGACTCGCAACCATGGACGGAGAGGAATTTACCTACCCCACGAATGTTGATGTAGTCAAGAAATACTTCGCCTAAATAAAAAAAAAAAGTCTCGGTGGATTGAAAAACCCTAAGGGGCGGTCCAAGCAAAAGTTAGAGACATAAGCAAAAATCATCCCGGTGGATTGGAAATATCAAAGTACAATCCAGGCAAAAGTTAGGGATTCATGGCAAGTAACTACGTCCAACGAAGGGGAAAATCCCTCAGCAGCAGTAATGTCATCCATCAGAAGAAACTCCAGTCAAGGTCATCTTCGACGGAAGCTCAGGATGTCCAGAATTCAAAGTTGGTGGAAGGATAACGGTCGTCATGTTTCAATGTAGCCCTTTTCCCCTTAAATGACCATTTTCTAACTTTGTAAATGCTCCATGGAATCAAGTATTTGGCTGATTTCCATCCTATCAATAAAATTTGAGCCTTAATGCTTTTGTTTGTAAATCTTATTTGTTTTAGCTTTACAGAACGACACTTTAACATGATCAACGATTCTTGAAATAAAACAAAAATGAATTTACTTGTCAAATTTTTTCTGCTTTTAAAATAAAGATGGCAATTCTTTTGACTGTTGAGCATCGGAAGAACATCGATCACTTCTCCAGAAGTAGTCGAGCTTCAAAGTGTAGAATCAAAGTACTCCTTCTAAACCAGTACACCTGAATGAAGGATCAACTGTGTCAGATGGGAATACTTCATCTGACATCCCCGACAGAGTTCTTACCTCCTAAGACCGACCAACGTTGTTCCCAATAGGAACTACTTTTCCTAAGCAAGGCAGAATTGCTATTTTGGACCAAATGATACTTTTATCCCCTGCAGTGGCCGAGTATCCAGTCATGTTCATCTACTAGTCTGTATGTCGTGTCAGTTTTTTCAGCATAAACATACATACATCATGCATTATTAATTTGCATTCGTAATCATATTGCATCACTACCACTCTGGTCGGTCTTATCCCAAAGTGATAAAAGTCCTCTCAATCGAGTTGTCAGTTCTTTCCTCGTTTGGAAATGTTGCGTTTAAATAATCCCTCCTCCAGTTTATTTCTGGATTGGAGTCGAGCCTTGACCACTTTGATAACTTAAACCTCTGAAAAATAAGAAGACCGTCGACAAACGTCATTCTTCGCCATTGAAGATGATATCGCTTTCCCGGATTAAGGAAAATCTCCAGAGAAAGCCTCGCAACCGGAGATTCGGTAACACAACAGTTTATTTCTGAAAATTTGCTATCAAAAAAGGTCATCAGTACCTCCAAATGGGATTACATCACATGGC
The DNA here is from genome assembly GCA_022829125.1 of Lathyrus tuberosus. Taxonomy (NCBI): domain Eukaryota; kingdom Viridiplantae; phylum Streptophyta; class Magnoliopsida; order Fabales; family Fabaceae; genus Lathyrus; species Lathyrus tuberosus. The sequence continues at coordinate 1,703,969 of JALAZF010000603.1, read as the reverse complement.
ATTTCTCCAAAAGGATCTCGAAGAAAGGTATGATGTAGTATCCCCAAGCAGGAAACAGTTTCTCAAGAGACTCGTTTTCCCCAGTAGAGTCAACAAATGGCGTCTCCAACAGAGAAGTTTGTGCACCTCTACAGCTCAGACAAATGGGTTCCCCAGCAAGTCTGACATCAAAACTTTTTCCCATTAAATGGCATCTCCCTTGTAGAAAACTCGGCGAGAAGTTTGACGAAAACCGCTACACATATCGTCCCTTGTCAAGAAAGTTTATTGACAAAAGAAACTTAGACCAGTTCCTTGGTAGGAAACCAGGATCGAGGGGAAGTTTACATCAGAAACTTAGACCAGTTCCTTGGTAGGAAACCAGGATCAAGGGGAAGTTTATATCAGAAACTTAGACCAGTTCCTTTGTAGGAAACCAGGACCGAGGGGAAGTTCATTTCAGAAACTGAGACCAGTTCCTTGGTAGGAAACCAGGATCGAGGGGAAGTTTACATCATAAACTTAGACCAGTTCCTTGGTAGGAAACCAGTATCGAGGGGAAGTTTATATCAGAAACTGAGACCAGTTCCTTGGTAGGAAACCAGGATCGAGGCGAAGTTCATTTCAGAAACTGAGACCAGTTCCTTGGTAGGAAACCAGGATCGAGGGGAAGTTTATATCAGAAACTAAGACCAGTTCACTGGTAGGAACCCAGGATCGAGAAGAAGTTTTACCTTTTCTAAGCATCATTTCTTAGCAAAAGAAGATGGATGGGCAAACTGCCATTCATAATCACTGCCAAAATTTTGAGTATTCCGATATTTAATCCTCTTGCACCCCGAATGCCCGAATACCTTCGCCATTCACACCTTCGGGTCTAAGAAGATTAAATAGGGGCATCTGTCATACCCCAAATTTTGACCACTAATATTTCCCATCATTGTGCAAATCATCATCACAATATGGATGAACCTTCATGCCTCATCAATCTCCTTAAAGATGATTGAGCATTCACTACAAACAAGAGTTAGGGTTTTGAGCCCTCTTAGGGCACTTAGACAAAGGATCAATCAAGAAATGACATGATCTTCAACTTGTCTAAACCTCTCAAACACCCATAGAGGATCAAGAGGACTCCCACATCAAGAATCAAGCACAAGGTTGCAACATTCCAAGTGGATCAAGCCTTAAGATTGCCAGTGTCACCAAATTAGGGTTTTGGTCGACTAAGGCCTCCAGGTGGAAATTTCCTCTGCGCATGAGCCAATGCTTCAAAACATAACTCAAGATACTCGATGAGACCTCATGGACCCAATCATCAAGTTAATTTAACCTCAGGGGAGGCATTTCTAAAAAATCAGGAATTAGGGTTTTTTGACCTAATTCACCCCTAAGTTGACTTTTGAGACAAAACATGAGCCAAGACCTCAAGACATGATTTGAGGGTCTCTAACACACTAAATTTATCCATTTACAACAATGTATTTATCCAAGAAGCTTGATCTACAATTTTCAATTTCATCTGGACCACAATTAGGGTTTTGAAGAAAAGGTCAACTGTGCCTTTGAATTTTGACCAAGGCATGCTCCCAAACCTTGGGACATGATTCAATACACCCTACAACACCTATGGAATCCATCTATTAAGTTTGATTTAAGTCAAGGACTTGATTTCATAGAGGATCTCACAGTTTGAATTTCATCTGATAAAAAAGTCAACTGTACAAAAAGTCAAAGTTTGACTTTTTAATTTTTTGGTCAACCAAGGTTCCCTAACCCTAAAACAATGTTAATTTGTGATTTGAATCATCATTCATCAAGAAAAACCAAAGAAAATGAGTTAACTTGTAAAAGGGGTAACCATAAAAAAACTTAAAATTTTTCTAAGTTATGGAACAAAGTGGTTAGGGTACCAACTTTCAAGGATCATAACTTGAGATCCAAACAACCATTTTGGATGATCCAAAGATGGATTTGTAGCTCTCATGGCATAATTTAAAAGTGTCACCTACACCTCATTCCAATTCCTCATGGATTCTAAGTTATGGAGTGATCAAAATGGCTGAAAACATGAAATGTCACTTTTTCCAACACTTAGTGAAATTTTTACTAAGTCAGAATCTGTCTTGCTTTTTTTCTTCCAAATGTAGGGGCATTTTTCACTTGAATCTAAAAAGTGTCAAGACAAACTATGACCATACATGTGTTGTATCATATGAGAGCTTTCCAAAATGGCCAAGAACTCTATCAAACGCCACCTGAGCTAGGAGTTGTGACAGCTGCAACATGCCTTGCTGCAAACTGTCTTGGCAAGGCAGATTTGTGCACAAGATCTCGATTTGTTCAAATTGTGCAATAACAAGCATGGTTATCCATCTGCACATCTCAAGGGAGAACAACCAAGGGACAAGCATTGATCCATCAGCCTCCCAAGTCAAAGATTCTACAAGTAGCATGCCAAACCTAAAAAGGCTAAAGATGCTTCAAGACTCCAATTTTGTTTTAGAACATTTAATGGATGCTTAGAGGTGGCACGTATCAGAGCAAGAATGCACACTTCAGTCAAGCCTTATCCTTGAATCAAAGAACCATAGGCCTGTGCTCTAACCTCAAGTCAATGGCTAGAGGAGACTAAAGATTCCATTTGATCACAATTGGCCACAGACCTGTACCAGTTGCCATTCACTATTCCTTGCAAAACAAACTTGCTCTACTATAAATATAGCTCAATTGTGATAAGTTTGAGTACACCAAAGCACCCAAACTGATGCTTTCCTCAAAATCACCTATTCACTCCAAATTTTGCCTTCTAAAGCATGCCACTATCGGGTTTTGAGTTTGAGAGAAATTCCAACCAAACCAATGGTTCACACACCTCACATATAACATATAGAAGTGATCCAAACTCTCACATAACATCTGGAACATCAATTTCACAAAATCACCATCCAACTGCTCAAGTTCTTGACAGAGTTTCCGTTGAGGTACCATCTCAAGTTCCAGTTCATTTCAAACCATTCCAAGCATTTAGACACATCACTTGGCACATAGGGAAGCTGTTCAGATCATTGGAACCAGCTTGTAACACCTCCAACTCAAAACACGATCACCAGCTGCAAGAGGTAAGCTTCAACTTGGTCATCTCATGATTCATGCATATTTCCTCGCACAATAATTTTGCCATATGGTCATAATCATGTATAGAGTGTTTACCCTCAATCACTTGCTTTGTATGAATCGTGTATGGAATTTCTGAACCTTCATGCAGAGTTTAGGGTTCTTGAGGTTTCTCTTTGATTTCTTATTCCATGTGTAAAATAAATGGAATTAAAGACCATAAACATGATCGTGAGTTGAAAACGAGCAGATTGATATGTGATTTGTGTGATTTCATCAAGTATTCAGTGAGATTGATGAGAAAATGCAAATCAGCCAAGAACAGGGCACGCAGGCAAAACCAAGGTGTTCTTGGCGCCCTTTTTCAAATATTTGAATATTTGAATTTTGTGATTTTATTTAATTGATTTAAAAATTAATTTCTCTCTGAATTTTAATGATTTTGAGTTAGTTCTTTTTTTTTTTTAATAATTCTCAAAAATGTTAAAATATTTTATTTTACCCAAATTTCCCAATAATATTATTTATTTCATATATTTGATATTTTTACAAAGAATTAATTTTTATTTGTTTTTTGACATTTAAAATATTTTTTCTTTCTTGATTTTCCAAGCTTGAATGGTTCTTAATCATTTTGTGGATAAAAATATGATTTTTGAAACATTGATCCAAGATCATCACTCATTTTTCACATGTTTTCAATGATTTTTATTAATTTTTAATCAAAATTAATTCCATGGTAAACAAAATTAGGGTTTTGATTGATTTCACCCTAACAAATCTTTTTCAAACACTTTTTGGGCCTCTAATAGAGTGTAAGACCCAATCCTTTGTACATAAATAGTGTTGGGCCTCATTCATTGTATAAGTCCCTATGTACTTTCCGAAATCCCGGCGCGATCGTCGCTTTTTTTTTTAACGAAATTCAACTGGGCCTACCCTCGTGTTGTAAGTCCATTTCTTTTCTCTTAAAACTCTTTTGGGCCTCTAATAGAGTGTAAGACCCAACCCCTTTTTAAAACCAAAATAATTTGGGCCTCAGATATTGTATAAGACCCAATGTATTTTCAAAAACCTCAGCGCGATCGCCATTTTCAAACAAACCATCTGGGCCTACCCTCGTGTTGTAAGTCCCATCTTTCTTTTTCAAAATAATCTTTGGGCCTCTAATAGAGTGTAAGACCCAACCCCTTTTTTGAAACCAAACTTGTTTTGGGCCTCAAACATTGTATAAGTCCCTCTGTACATTTTCAAAAGTTCGACACGATCGTCGCCTTTTTAAACAATAAACCTTGGGCCTCTCCTTGAGTTGTAAGCCCCACCACTTGTACAAAAACAAATCTTTGGGCCTCTACTAGAGTTTAAGACCCAATCCCTTTTTTAACCAAAATCTTTGGGCCTCAGACGTTGTATAGGTCCCAGTATAATCTTTTCAAAATAATTTCCCTTTTGATTTAGATTCAAGTGTACAGTTGTTATCAAAACTTTCTTTAATTTCTTTGAACAACTAACAATACATCATGGAAGCTTGCTCATCTGTAAGTTTTATCCGCTTTCATTTACTTGCTTTAATATATATAACTGTATTGTGGGAAGCTGCGCATGGTTAGTCTTCTTTCATCCTTTGACATACATGTCAAATATATATAACTGTATTGTGGGAAGTTGCGCACGGTTGGTCTTCTTTCATATCCTTTTACATACTTGTCATATATCAACTGTATATATACTAGTATATTTATTTAGAGTTTTCCCCGGCAACTAGGTCTAGAACTAGGTAAAGCCCGTTTGGTCACTCTTAAATACAAACAAAACTAGATCCCCATAGGATTTTCAGATACAGTCTTCCCTTCTCTTGGGGTTAAACAATATGGAACAAAGAGAAAGGTACTATTCTCGGTGAACCTTTTCTCAGAGTGTCACCCCTAGAAATTGTCAAAGGAATTCTACTCCCCGGAGTTGATCTATTCTCCGTGAATAGCATCTCCTGAGTTTCTTCAAATCATAGAACTTTCACTAAGTGATCTATTCTCTGTGAATAGAATTTCTTGAACTCTTCTTGGTTTGGGACTCACAGGCTTCCTAAAAGTATCCCCGCCTCCTCTTGAGCTTTGTACAAGGACCCGTCGGCTTCTTAAAAGTTCTCATGCCTTCTCTTGGGCTTCATACAAGGACCCTCACGACCTCTTAAAGGTATAGGACAGAACTTAGTCATCCTTTGTTAGAGCTGTCTAAAAGGAGTTACAAAATCCCTCAGACCAATTTTAGGGTTAACACTCATCCCTTAAACGAGTCGGCCTCCTCTTGGGCATTATACAAATATATGAGAAACCCCAGATTATGGATTACTCTCCAGCTGAGTTAAAACCCATAGGTTCTAAAACCCAGTCTCTCTCCTAAAAACTCCCCAACCAGGGTCAGTTTATCATCATATAACACTATCTCAAATCAGAACCTCAAGGTATCTGATCTATCAAATCTTCTGCATTCCCCTGCAAGAGTTGGTTTCCCCATTTGGACATGCCTCGGGATCTCAAGAATCCCTAGCATAAGCTAGCCTCCTCTTAGGCTTTGTATAATGATCCTTTCCTCAGGAAAGTTAGCCTTCTCTTGGGCTTTGTACAATGATTCTCCCCATCGGAGTTAACCTTTTCAGACTCTCTTGTTGAGTCAATAAATTACTTCCCAGACTCTCTTGTTGAGTCGATCACCTTTTTAGACTCTCTTGTTGAGTCAATCACTCTCATGGACTCTCTTGTTGAGTCAATCACCTTTTAGAACTCTCTTGTTGAGTCAACCCTTTTTAGCCTCAATCCCGGGCTTCTTACGAGATAGATAAAAAATACTCTCTTGTTGAGTCAACCCTTTCTAGCCTCCTCTTAGGCTTTGTATAATGATTCCTATAGTTTGTTCAGCCTCAATCATGGGCTTTGTACAGGACAGATAAAAGCACTCTCTTGTTGAGTCAAACCCTTTTCGCCTCAATCTTGGGCTTTATACAAGACAGATAAAGATTTCCCCAGCGGAGTCAATTAACCTTTTAGCATCAACCTTGTGCTTTGATCAAGGCACACAAAAAACAATAATCCCTCTTTAGAGATGACGAATTCTCTCTCAGTCAAACCTTTTAGCTTCAATCTTGGGCTTTGAACAAGACAAAAATACCCTTTTAGCTTTAATCTTGGGCTTTGAACAAGACACAAATACCCTTTTAGCTTCAATCTTGGGCTTTGAACAAGACACCAAAACATCTTTTTCCTCCCTTAGAATAGGAGGAACTACGATTGCTATGATTTCCCTGTTTCATTTAAATGGGAATACGTTGGCATAAGATTGCAAAATCTTAGCGAGCATACTAATAAAAAACTCTAGGTCCAATACCTTCATACATCAATCAAAACTTAGGTCCAATACCTTCCCAAAAACATCAACAAAAACTCATTCTCCCTGTCACATTTCCCAAGAAACTTTCCCAAACCCATTACCAGATAAACACCATCAAGTACAAAGCAAAACCTAAAGCTAATATCATGTGGATAACCACATATATGATGGGTAACTGACAACTGCCCATTGTATAACCTGACCCCGGACCCCCCAATCTCTTTAAGCGTTTGTTCAGTTAAACATTCGCGTGCAAGGTTAGTTTTAGATACATTCCCTTTCCCTTCCAGCTTCATGGGATAAATAAGAAATCAGAAAGTAGCACCCCTTTCTCCGCGAGAAGGAAAACCCAACTTCAGCGATAAGGTGGTTGCGTCACCGACAAAAATCGCTAGCTACACAATTCCACGACCTTTAGCATTAGAGGCACCGTCGAACACGAGCGTCCATCGCGCCCCTGGTTCGGGTCCTATATCAGGGTCTGAAGTCTCATAACCTCTGATAAATAGAACATCTTCATCAGGAAAGTCAAACTTCATTTGTTGATAACCCTCCACAGGTTGATGAGCAAGGTAGTCAGACAAGACGCTCCCTTTTATTACTTTCTGGGTAACATGTTGGATATCATACTCAGTCAACAACATCTGCCATCGAGAAATCCTTCCAGAGACACCAGGCTTTTCGAATATGTACTTTATCGGATCCATTTTGGATATCAATAAAGTAGTATGGTAAATCATGTATTGTCTTAGGCGTCAAGCGGCCCATACCAGAGCATAACAAGTTTTCTCCAAAAGTGAGTATCCGGTCTCACAAGCAGTGAACTTCTTGCTCAGATAGTAAATTGCACGTTCTTTTCTTCCAGTGTCGTCATGTTGACCTAATACACATCTCATTTATTCATCGAGAATGGTGAGATACATAATTAAAGGCCTACCAGGAATCGGTGGTACCAAGATCGGTGGTTCTTGTAAATATTGTTTTATTTTGTCAAATGCTTCTTGACAATCATTGTTCCATTCAACCGATTGATTTTTTCTTAGTAATTTGAATATCGGTTCATGAGTAGACGTCAAGTGAGATATGAATCTTGAGATGTAATTAAGTCTGCCTAGAAAGCCACGGACTTCTTTTTCTGTTTTGGGAGGCGGCATGTTCTGAATTGCTCGAACCTTATCGAGATTAACTTCAATGCCCTTCTGACTCTTAGTAAAGCCCAACGAGTTACCAGATCGAACTCCGAAGGTGCACTTCGCAGGATTCAACCGCAGTCTGAACTTTTAGAGTCTGTCAAACAAATTCTTCAGATGAACCAAGTGATCATCTTCAGTTTTGGACTTGAGAATCATATCGTCCACGTAAACCTCAATCTCTTTATGGATCATATCATGAAAGAGGGTTGTCATGACACATTGATATGTTGCTCCTGCATTCTTCAAACCGAATGGCATGACTTTGTAGCAATATATACCCCATGGCGTGATGAAAGTAGTCTTCTTCATATCAGCTGGGGACATCTTGATCTGATTATATCCTAAGAAACCGTCCATAAACGAAAAGACGGAGAACTGCGATGTGTTATCTACCAGAACATCAATATGAGGCAGAGGAAAATCATCTTTCAGGCTTGCCTTATTGAGATCTCAATAATCCACACACATCCTGACTTTCCCGTCTTTATTTAGAACCGGGACGATGTTGGCAATCCATTCAGGATATTCGGAAGTGACTAGGAAACCAGCATCAAGCTATTTCTTTACCTCTTCTCTGATTTTTAGTGCCATGTCGGGTCTAGTCTTCCTTAGTTTCTGCTTGACAGGAGGACATCCGGGCTTGAGTGGCAAGTGATGTTCAACGATGTTGGTATCCAACCCAGGCATATCTTGATAAGACCAGGCAAAGATATCAACATACTCTTTCAATAACTTGACCAACTTGGAGTGTACATGCTTTGCGAGGGATGCGCTAACCTTGACTTCTCTTCTGACCTCATAAGTACCAAGATTGACAACTTCCACTGGCTCCTTGTGCGGCTGAATCTCTTTCTGCTCGTGCTCAAGGAGCCTTGCTAGTTCAGCCGGTAATTCACAATCTTCCTCACCATCTTCTTCGACTTGGTTAATTGAAAACCCATAATTACAATGGATGTTTGCCATGTTGTTATCAATGCATTTATTTGTTCTGCATGTTTATGAATATGTTTAGAATGAGTTATTTTGAAAGGTGAAAATAAAAAGAAACTTTTGCCATTTGTTTGTGAAAAAGTAAAATAAAGAAAGAAAATAGAGCATGATTTTGAATGCAAAAAACTTTTATTTATTGATCACATAATATTGCAAAACTAGGAGGCCCTTTACAAGCTATCCACTCGTCCCGGGCGAGGACGAGGGACAGAGAAAGCAAAATGCATTACATGTTTATTGGAAAAACCATAGGAATCACGGTAGATGTCCAATAGTTGAGCTTGAAGCCAGACGGGCACTTGCGTACAAAGCTTGCATTCTGGTTGCTAGGACCAGCATCGTCAATGGCTGCCACGATGTCACCCTTTTGGAAACCTGCGCTACTGAACTTGATCAAGTTGCACTGCTTCTGACCACGCGAGCTAGATCGTCGACCAGGATGATAACCCAATCTAAAAAGATTATGCTTTTCAACCACATCAATCACATGCCCCCATCCAGGCAAGGCACCTTTCTCGACAGTCTCTTTAGCACTCTTGGCGGATGTCAAGGTTATTTGCGCTGATCTACTTTGACTAGTTGAAGCAGAGCTGACATCTTCAAACTCGAGACACTGCAATGGCACCTCAGCTATGCCTTCCTCGGTCTTTACGTATCGGAAAGATGATAACTCGCTTACAATCAGATCCTATTCACCACAGACGATGACCAGCTGATCGTCAAACATAAATTTTAATTTCTGATGTAAAGTGGAAGTAACTGCGCCTGCGACGTGAATTCACGGGCGACCCATGCAGGATTGATATCCATCACTTGAAAAGTAATGGTGAACAAATGCGGTCCAACCTTAATGGGTAAATTCACTTCTCCAATGACTTACCTTCGAGAACCATCAAAGGCTCTGACAACTAAGGCGCTCGGCCTCATCTCGCTCCCCTCCACCAGTAATTGACTCAATGTGCCCTTAGGCATCACATTGAGGAAAAAACAGGTGTCCACAAGAACACGAGATAATAAGGCGTCCATGCAAGTTACGGATATGTGCAATGCTCGATTGTGGGCAGCTCCTTCAGGAGGTAATTATGATTCATTAAAACCCAAGTATCTGCCTGCTGTTATGTTAGCCACTACATCGTTGAACTCGACAACGGATATATCATGCATCATGTGGAAAATGTTCAAAACCTTCAACAAAGCTGATATGTGTGCGGGTGAGCTCATTAGTAAGGACAAGATTGAGATCCTTGAGGGAGTCTGCCCCAGCTGATCCACAATTTTAAAGTCACTTTTCTTGATCAGCTTTAGGAACTCTTGATCATTGATCGTCTCTTTTCTCTTTGAAACATCCTCAGACAGAATAGTTGGCACTGGTATGGCTGTAGATGCTCCTTGTTGAACAATATGGGTTGTAGATGTGTCATTGAGAGGAACAACAACTGGAACTTATACAGGCTTTGTAGTGACCTTCAGAGCGAATACCCGTCCACTACGAGTCATACCTCCAGTGGTTGTAACATTCACAATCTCAGACTCAGCAAACCTTATCTCTTGACCTTCATAAAACACAGTAGACCCATACCTCTAAGGTACCTTCTTATAATTTTGATATGGAAACGACTTTGACGGGCAAACAACAATATGTTGTATTTTCTTCTTAGGAGATTCAACAGGAACCTTCCTATAAATGATGGTGAATAGCTCGATAGTAGCAACTTCTTCAACAAGCTTAGATCTGGCAAATTGAACTTCACCTCGGTTCATCAAAATTTGGACACAACCCTTCAACCTTCGACACTGGTTTCGATTATTGTCACAAATCTGACACTTACCATGCAGACCTTTCAACAACCCATGTTCATTCAATCTCTTGACAACCACCGTCATCGGGGTTTTGACCTCATCAACATCCATGATCAATTTAGCCCTTGAATTATCCTCAATCATGTTCACCACAGGTCTGCCGTGATTGGGCAATGGATTATGCTGAATGTTAGGACCTTCCTCAGCAAAAGTCAAAATCTTTCGATCAATGAGTTCCTGAACCTTGGTTTTGAAAACAATACAGTCTTTTGTCACATGTCCTATGTATCCAGAGTGATAAGCACAAGACGCATTTGGATTATTCTTTGGATTGAATGGAGGAATTATAGGTGCGATCTCTTTGGGAACAATTGCCCCTTGATGAACAAAGTAAGGGAATAATTCAGTGTATGGGACAGGAATGCTGTCGAAGTTTGGGCGCTTACGATTTCCTTGATTGTTGTTATTTTGACGATTTTGATTTTGCTGATTTCTGTTGTTTTGTTGAGCCTGTTGTTGACACTGTGGTTGTTGCTGATTCCGAGCGTTCTGAACTTGATGTTGCGGATGATACTGGTATGAAAGTTGTTGATATTGTGCAGCAGCAATGTACGGATATGGATAATAAGGCATGAGAGCCATGGGTGCTTGATAGTGAGGAGAAACTTGAGCTGTTACAGCATTGGCTTCACCTTCCTTTTTCTTTAAATGACTGTTCTGAGATTTTTTATTAGTCGGCTGCTGGGAAGCAGCTCCAGGAATCTTTCCAGACTTCAACCCATTCTCAATTCATTCTCTAATGGTTACGATGTTAGCAAAGTTCGATGAAGAACTACCCATCATTTTCTCATAGTAGGACCCCTGCAATGTACCCATAAAGATGTCAACCAACTCATTGTCGGAGAGAGCAGGCCGCATACGAGATGCGATCTCACGCCATCTTTGCGCATATTCTTTAAATGTTTCAGTTGAGCGTTGAGACTGGTTTTGTAACTATAATTTGGTAGGAACCAAATCAAGATTGTATTTGTATTGTTTCAAGAATGCCTCAGACAGATTTCTCCAAGTGCGAATTTTGTTGCTTTCTAAGCCCATGTACCAATCCAATGAAGCACCAGACAAACTATCTTGAAAACAATGAACTAGCAATTCATCATTATCAATATAGGATGCCATCTTCCTGCAGTACATAGTGATGTGACTACGTGGGCAAATCAAACCTTTATACTTTGGAAGCTCAGGTATCTTGAATTTCTGCGGCAATACAACATTTGGAACCAAATATAAGTCCTTGGCCTCCATGCAAAAAGCAGAAAACCCTTCAATAGCTCTAATACGGTCTTCTAACAACTTGTAATCAGCAGGCCTGACAAGGATTTGAGGATTTGGCAGCTGAGATGCGGCCGGAGCATGCACTCACAGAGTAGTAAACTGAGAAGTGTATACCAATCCCTGATTAACCATCTGACCAACATTCTGACCCATCTGAACACCAAACGGATAATTCGGAGGCAGTACCACAGCAGCAGGAGATGCCCCAGGGTAAAGCATTCCAGAATGAACATTCTGAATAGCAGTGTGAGTAGGTTGGGATGAAACCAGAACATGAATAGGTGGACCCCTATACACATGCTCATCGTTATTAGGAGTTTCAATGTCAGCCATCACAGGAGTCTGGTGAGTATGAACCTGTAGATTCTCATGATCATCACTCACCATTGGAGGTGGAACCGGAGTAGGCATACCCCACGGATATGCAGCAGAACTTCCATTAGGCATGGGCACAATAAAAGGCTGATATGGTACGAAGGCACCACTATTTGCAATCTGAGGAGTGAAATTCGGAGGCATTCCCCAAGGAAAAGTAGTAGGCATCTTGTTCAAACCAGATTGAGAATTTGATAGATGAATAGTGGGCTGAATCACAGGCTCAACTGGAACTTCAACAATAGCAGGAGAAGAAACAACAGTAGGAACAACCATGACGACAGGAGGAACAGTCACAACAAGAGTGACGACGGTTGCATCAGTGGTAGTTACAACGACAGTTGCAGTAGTAGCAGCGTCCTTTTGAGCACGAAGAAGTTCCATAATAACATCTATGTTTGTTTAAAACTGATTCATCCGACCTTGAAATTGAGCTAGAGTTTCCTTATAGGCAGCGTTCTCAGCTTTGATATCATCCATGATTCTGGTTTTGCTTGAGCGAGTGAAATATCGATGTTGAGTCGTCATCTTGCTGCAAGGCGAAGACGGACAGGGTAAGCAATGGTTTTTCGGATGAAGGGACGTGCATATGTGTGCATGAATGTATGCAATGCGTGCAAAAATAAAGTTTTTAAATTCCAGGAATTCTTAAACTTATCTTTGTTGACAATAATCATAAAGCATATAAGTAAAGGTGCAAAGATAAAACTGGCAAGAAACTTCATTCATTCAACGAAGGAAAAGAGAAGTACAAGTCAAGTACAAATAAAATATCTGCCTTTTGGGCTACAATAAGATCAGCCTGGATCCTATCATAGACCACCCTAAAAATAGACAAGAAGTGGAAAACAACCCAAGGAGTTTTGTGCGGCTACACATCAGCATATGCATCCCTCAACAACCCAGGCAAGTCCTCAAGTGCGTGCTCGGCAAATCTGGCTAGACAGCCATGTCTCTCACTCCAATACTTCGCATCCTTCATGAGGTTGTGCAGCAAAGAATGGTTAGGTCCCTGAAGTATATCCTGAAGAAAGGCCTCTTTTTGATCCAAGAGGACTTGCAGATGATGGCTCTGTTGCTCCCAATGAGTACTCTCCGTGTTGATCTGACTAATCTGCTCTCGACTCTGATGTGCTTGATCTTACAGCTTCTGGATCTCACTGAAGGCTTTGTCAAGCTTAGCTTGACACTGAGAAAAGTCCTTTGCTAACTGGTTAGCACAGCCTTGTTCACTTTGCAGCTTTGTCTTGTACTCTGATAACTTCCCTCGAAGCTCTTCAAGTTGCTTCTTTTAGCTTAACTCATCCTTGTAGGCTTGATACTGAGCATCGGCGAGTTGTCTCTTCTTTGAAGTAAGCCCATCATAGGTACTCTTCAAAGCATCACCCACTTTCCTTTGCTTGTTCTGTTCAACCTCCACCTCTTTGAGCATACGCGCACGTTCTTGATGGAGCTCAATATGTAGGCTTTCCTTCTCGGATGTAACTCTATCAAGGTCGAGACGAAGATTAACATTCTCCTTCTTCAACTTCTCAATCGTCTGCTTGAGTTGGTCGACTTCAGATGGAGGAACAATGGCAAGTTCATGAAGCTTGGTATTCATGGAAGGCTCGGAAGAAAATGGCAACAAGATCTCCTTAACTCGCTCTTTGACCCAAAGTGTGTAAGCTTCCTTGGCTATACAATTCTTCTTACTCAAATCGGCTCTTCCTTCAAAGAAAATTTGAGTCCAAGCGGCACTAAACCTCTTCAGCAACCCTATGTCATCAACCCCTTCATGAAATATGAACTCTTCCACTTCCTTAGGATCTAGCTTGGCAACCATAGGATATCCCAACTGTCGGAAGACAAGTCTCGGATTGTAGTTAATTCCATCCTTTGTACCCAAGAGAGGCACATTGGAGAATTTCCCACAATGAATAATGATCTTAGTATCGTCGAACACTTGAGAATACCAAGAAATGTCATCAGCAGTAAGAGACATGATCCTTGAGACCACTTGAGATTACCCTTATTCTCAATAAAGGGACCCTTCTGTGGAAGGTGAGACATGAACCACCGGTATAACATAGGAGCACAACAGACAATGGTTCCCTTCTTATTTTCATTCCTCAAATGAATAGAATGATAAGTATCAGCAAGAAGTCTCGGAACAGGGTTCTTGGACAAGAAAATACTGATGGCAGCCTGATCTACGAAATCCTCCATGTTCGAAAACAAGACAATCCCATATATCAACAAAGGAAGAACGGCGTTGAAAGCCTTCCAATTTCCATCTACAGCAAAGGAAGTGGCCTTGTCAACTAGAAACTTTGAAGCAAACTCTCGAATACCATTCCCTTTAGTCTTGATATTAGCTTCCACATCCTTCTTACTAATGCAAAGAGCATCAGCAATAAGGGGAAACTTTAGACAACCACTAGTGTAGACAAAAGGAACCTGCTTCTTGATCTCAACCCCCAAAATATGAGCATACTCCTCGAGTGTAGGTGCTAACTGATAATCTTGAAATGTGAAGCATCTAAGTGGCGGGTCGTAGAACTGAACAAGTGTATGAACGGTAGTGATGTTGACTTCAGTGTTGAGGATGGCCAGCAAATTACCATAAGCATCTTTGAAAATCCCTCTGTTATCTTCAACCACGCAGGATGCTAAACCTCTCAAAGTCTTCAGCTTAGGCTCCACAAACTTGTAGCTAAAGATACCTTGGCAATTATTTTGATTAGGATTCTTGAAAATGTACTCCAAAAGTTGTAATCCTTTTCCATTATCAATAAAATGAGATTTTTAGTATTTCGCAATGTGTTGTCTCAATATAATGTTTGCAATATTTGCTTTATATCTTTGAAGTTCCTTGAAGGCTTTGCATTTGCATACTACACATCAAGCATCATCTTTTTCATTGTTTCTTGCCTTTTTCCAAGTGTCTTATTGTTTCTCTTGGTCTTCATTTAGCCAAGCTATCGCACCAGTATAATACTCGGGCTAATCTGAAGAAGACGATGGATCAGTTGCAACAAGAGAACCGTGAGTTTCATGAGGAAGTGACAACTTTGAAGGATAGTTTGGAAAGACTCACTGCTATGATGGAATCGCTGGTTGCTGCTCAGAATCAGCCACCCCTCCTCCTTCACTTTCAACTCCTGTGCAAAGGACAGTCCTTTCTGAGATTGTCTCTACGCCCATCTCTTTGGCGCCTGCTAGTGTTCCTTAACACTCCATGCCTCCTGGCTTCCCCTAGGGCATGCCTATTAACTTTGTTCCTGAAGGTTATTAACCACCGCCACCTCCTAAAGTTCCCGTTGTTCCTACTGTCCAGCCTGTGATGTCTGTACCACCGCTAGTGGTTCATACCGTTCCTTTTGGTGAAGAACAGATTTTCCACACTGCTCCAAGCGAGAGTGTTGATGCTTATGAGAAAATAAAAGAGATTCAAGACCAGTTTACTGAAATGCAGAAAGAAATCAAAGCTTTGAGGGGTAAAGAGCTGTTTGGGAAGAATGCCCATGAGTTGTGCCTGGTTCCTATTGTGAAGATCCCGCATAAGTTCAAGGTCCCTGACTTTGAAAAGTATAAGGGTAACTCTTGTCCATTGAGCCATTTGACTATGTATGTTCGTAAGATGTCGACTCAGACTGATAATAATCAGCTCCTTATTCGTTACTTTCAAGATAGTTTGTCTGGTGCAACCTTGAAATGGTATATGGGACTCGACAACACTCGAATTCACACTTTCGAAGATTTGGGTGAGGATTTTATAAAGAAGTATAAGTATAATGTGGATATGGCTCTTGATCGTGACCAGCTTCAAGCAATGGCTCAGAAAGATAAGGAGACATTCAAAGAATATGCGCAGAGGTGGCGCAAGATAGCTGCTCAGATCAATCCTCGTTTGGAAGAAAAAGAGATGACTAAGATTTTTCTGAAAACTCTGAGTCCTTTCTATTATAAACGTATGATTGCTAGTGCCCCGAGTGACTTCACTGAGACGGTTAATATGGGGATGAGATTAGAAGAAGGTGTCCGTGAGGGATGTTTGTCAAAAGATGGTATTTCTGCTGGAAGTTCCAAGAAATATGGGGGAGGACTTGCCAAGAAGAAAGAGGGTGAGACCAATGCTATTTCCCGTGGAGGAAGCAAAAATAGTTATGGTAAGTATAATCGGTGTCAGCAATATGTTGCATCTGTTACTACTGTTATCAATTCAACTCCTGTTGTTCAAGCTGCTCATCAACAACGTTCTAATCAACAAAATAATCAACGAGGTCGTTATCAGTAGGATTTTGATCCAATTCCGATGACCTATATGGAATTGCTTCCTAGTTTAATTCAAAAGAATCTTGTTCAGACCCGTGCGCCACCTGCTGCTCCAAAAGATTCGCCATGGTGGTATAAGCCTGAAGCTCATTGTGCTTTCCATCAGGGAGGAGCTGGGCATGATACTGAGAATTGTTATCCATTAAAGATGGAAGTGCAAAGATTGGTTAAAAGTGGTATTTTGTCTTTCGAATACTCCAATCCTAATGTACAATCGAACCCGTTGCCCAATCATGGTAAGGCATCTGTCAATATGGTTCATGGTTGTCCTAATAATAATCATTCTACCACTACGATTCTTGAAGATGACTCTGAAGGCTACATCCCATTTGGTTCTGAAAATGATTCGATTCCTGCTGAAGATTGGGAGCCTTATTTGGAAGACCCTGGATACGATTCTGAGACAGAGGATGCATATGTGCCCTTTTATTCCCCTCGGAAGAAGTATAAGGAACCTGAATATGAAGTCAGTGCCATCATTGAAGACTATGAAGAGGAAGAAATTCCCAATTTCGTGACACATGGACAGATCTTCCAGAATTGGATAGTTGTTAATGTTCCCACCATTATTCACATTTCAAAGTAATTTGTTTTTGTTTCTTTCAAAAATCCTTTCACTCTGGCCAAGGTGAAAGTGATTTTGTGAGGGCTTTTGTTTCAAATTTTATCATCATCAATAAAATGTTATTTTGTTTATCCATATTATATTTTCCCTAATTGCTTTATTTCTGAAAAATGGTAACATAAAAAACAAAAATAATAATAATGTGATTATCACTTTTATCTGCATAATACTTGCACTTCTTGTTCATATTCTAAAATCAGACATAAAATCATTGTGCAGATTGATTGTTAAACCCATTGAAAACAATGACCCTATGCCTTCTCCCAACTTTGAGTTCCCTGTGTTTGGAGCTGAAAAAGAGGATATTGCGGAGATTCCAGATGAAATTTCTCGGTTGCTTGAACACGAGGAAAAAGCCATTCAGCCTCATGAAGAGTTGGTAGAATTGGTTAATTTGGGTTCAGAGGAAGATAAAAAAGAAGTTAAGATTGGGGCCCTGCTTCAGTCAAATGTTAACTTCAGGCATTGAAGTTGATCCTGGTAAAGTTAAAGCTATTCAGGAAATGCATGCGCCCAAAACAGAAAAACAAGTAAGAGGATTCTTGGGACGTTTGAATTATATCTCCCAATTTATTTCCAATATGACTGCCACATGTGCGCCGATCTTCAAGCTTCTTCGCAAAGATTAGGGTTGTGTCTGGACAGAGGATTATCAAAAAGCTTTTGAAAGAATTAAAGAGTATCTGCTTGAACCTCCGATTTTGTCTCCTCTCGTGGAAGGAATACCTTTGATTATGTATTTGACTGTGCTTGAAGAGTCTATGGGATGTGTTTTGGGTCAACAAGATGAATCTGGTCGAAAATAATTTGCCATTTATTATTTGAGCAAGAAGTTCACTGATTGAGAGTCTCGGTACTCAAAGCTTGAAAAGACATGTTGTGCTTTAGCTTGGGCTGCCAAGCGCCTCCGCCAGTATATGTTGAATCATAAAACTTGGTTGATATCCAAAATGGATCCGATCAAGTATATCTTTGAAAAGCCTGCTTTAACTGGGCGGACCGCTCGTTGGCAAATGTTGTTGTCAGAATATGATATCGAGTACCGAACTCAAAAAGCAATAAAAGGAAGTGTTTTGGCTGATCATTTGGGACATCAGCCAATTGATGATTATCAACCAATCAGGTTTAATTTTCTTTATGAGGATGTGATGTATCTAAAGGTTAAAGATTGCGAAGAACCATTACCTGAAGAAGGGCCTGAGCCTGGATACCATTGCAAGGTTATTGTTCTCTTGCATAAATAATGCGGCATAGTATGAAGCGTGTATTATGGGCTTGGAAGAAGCTATTGATTTAAGAATCAAGATTCTTGATGTATACAGAGATTTAGCACTGGTGATTAATCAGATTAAAGGGGGATAGGAAACACGTCAACCTGATTTGATTCCTTATCGTGATTATGCAAGAAGGTTGTCAACTTTCTTCAATAAGGTTGAGTTTCACCATATACCCAGAGTAGCAGATGCTTTAGCCACTATATCCTCTATGATTGTCGTGAATCGGTGGAATGATGTGCCAAAAATTAATGTTATGCGTCTTGATAGACCAGCTCATATGTTTGCAGTTGAAGAGGTCGTTGATGATAAACCGTGGTATTATGATAAAAAATGTTTTCTTCAAAATCAAGAGTACCCACTTGGGGCATCCAAGAAAGATAATAAGACTTTGAGAAGATTGGCTGGTAGTTTCTTCTTGAATGATGATGTGCTGTATAAGAGAAATTATGACATGGTCTTGCTCAGATGCGTGGATAGACACGAAGCATACATGTTGATGAAAGAAATTCATGAAGGATCATTTGGTACCCATGCCAATGGGCATGCAATGGCTAAGAAGATGTTAAGGACAGGTTACTATTGGCTGACAATGGAATCTGTCTGTTGCAAATATGTGAAAGAGTGCTATAAATGTCAGGTTTATGCTGACAAAATTCACGTGCCTCCAACTCCTCTCAATGTTATCTCTTCTCCAAGGCCTTTCTCCATGTGGGGCATCGATATAATTGGAATGATTGAGCCCAAAGTGTCGAACAGACATCGTTTCATATTGGTGGCATTTGACTATTTTAACAAGTGGGTTGAAGCGGCATCATATGCTAATGTGACCAAGCAAGTAGTGGTCCGGTTTATCAAGAACCAAATCATATGTCGGCATGGTGTTCTGAGCAAGATTATCACTGATAATGGGTCGAATCTGAATAACAAGATGATGAAGGAATTATGTGATGAGTTTAAGATTGAGCATCATAATTCTTATCCTTACAGACCTAAGATGAATGAGGCTGTTGAAGCTGCTAATAAGAACATTAAGAAGAGCATTCAAAAGATGGTCGTTACATACAAGGATTGGCATGAGATGCTCCCTTTTGCTTTGCATGGGTATCATACATCCGTTCGCACTTCAACAGGGGCAACCCCTTTCTCTCTTGTTTATGGTATGGAAGTAGTGCTCCCGGTAGAAGTTGAAATCCCTTCTATGAGAGTTTTGATGGAAGCTGAATTCTCTGAGGCTGAATGGTGTCAAAGCATATACGATCAGTTGAATTTGATTGAAGATAAAATAATGACGGCATAGTGTCATGGCCAATTGTATCAACAAAGAATAAAGAAAGCTTTTGATAAGAAGGTTCGGCCTCGTGTGTTCATAGAAGGCGACCTCGTGCTAAAAAAGATCTCGACTTTTATCACTGATTCTAGGGGCAAGTGGACTCCTAATTATGAAGGCCCATATGTTGTTAAGAGAGCCTTCTCTGGCAGTGCATTACTTCTTACAACTATAGATGGTGAAGAGTTCACTCGTCCTGTGAATGCCGATACACTCAAGAAATACTTCGCCTAAAAATAAAAAGAATAACTCGCTAAGTTGAAAACCCGAAAGGACGACTTAGGCAAAAATGAGCGTCTCGGTGGATTGAAAACCCGAAAGGGCGGTCCAGGCAAAAATTAGAGACAAAAACATAAATAATCATCCCGGTAGATTGATAACCCGAGAGGGCAATATAAGCAAAAGTTAGGGATTATGGCAAGTAACCGCATCTGGCTAGTCTTGATCGTTGAAACCAACATTGTCCATTAAAGAATTCTGCTTCAATCATCCTCAACTGAAGTTTTGAGCACAATGGAATTCAAAGTTAGGGAGAATAGTGGTCATTCTATTTCAATGTAACCCTTTTCATGTATTTACCATTTTTCAATCTTTGTAATGATCCATGGAGTTACGCCATTTGCGGACTACCATTCTATTAATAAAATTTGGGCCTTTATCCCTTTGTTTGCAATTCTTGTTTCGTTTCGGTTTGTAAAATTTCATTTATTGCTGATGATGATTTTTGAAACAAAATGTGAATAATTGATTTAAATTTTTGAAAATTATAAAAACATTTTCCTTTGATTTTATGAATACAAAAAGGAATGTCAACGGTTATTCCAAGAATGGTAAGATCAATGTTTTCCTCAACAGGGTTTGTTCTTACTCCTCTAATAGGATTTATTGATAGCTCCCCGGTAGAGTTTGTTGATATTTTCCTAATAGATATGTTAATATTTCCTCAACAGAGTTTGTTCATGATCAGTTGTTGACAAGATGGTGGGTTCCTTTTGAAGTTTTTATGATGTGATGGACTTATATTCCAGTATTTCCGAGTTGAATACCGGTTTGTGTTTTCTCCAGACGAGTATTGTTCGATTGTTCCCCAGCTATGTCTCGATCCAGATCTTCACCATCTGATTATGCTATTGGTCAGGCAGTTGAGCAGTTTTGAAGAACATCTCTCATTGGTGTCAATGCCCACGCAGAGATTCACTCCTGTTATCCCCAGCAAAAGTCATATGAGGAATCCTCGCTTAGAGTTGTATCCTCTAGACGTGTTGTTGCTGTTTTGGATGTCCTCAAACGGAGAGCAATGTTGTTTCCCTCTAAGAGTATTGACACAATAGCCACTTGTCAGGTTTTATCTTTCCTTGTGGATATATTTCTATCCAGGTTGTTGTACCCAAGATTTATCCTTGCTGATTCCCCAACGGAGGCAGTGCATTATTTGTTTCGATTGTTTCCAAAGCATAGAGCAGTGATGTTAATTTCTTATCATCCCCGGCAAGTCCAGGATGTACTTCTCTCCAGATTATTTATTTTCAGAGAAGATTGTGCGTTACTATTGCGGCTATTTCCCAATGAAGTTGCTGATGATACCTCTATTCAAGAAGTATTGATGTATTAGTCACCTGTTGGGTTTTCTCTTATTTATGATGAGTATTGATCTAAAATCCCCCACAGTTTGACCTTTTGCTATTTTCCTCAGCAAGTCTAGGTTGCTTTGCTCAGATTTGGTTAATCCCTTGAGAGTGTTCTTATATCTCCAGCAGATCTGCCTTGTTTTCCCAGTGGATTTTGCGTAGATGTTTATATGTCTACAATCCCCAGCGGATTCATTTCTTTTTTCCGCAACAGATCTCCTCATCTTATTGAAGTGGAAGTTCCTGTGAATTCTTTATTATCACCAGGAAAAGTCAGAAAGATTCGGGTTGTTATGATTCCCCGACAGCTTTCCTGCCATCCTCAAAGCAGAGTTTATGTGGTTATCCTCTTTGTGGATCATTGATGTTAGAAGATTGATATTTGGGTTTATCCCTAAGGAGTATCTTCCTTTCTCCAGCAAGATTTGAGCCTTGTAATAGGATTTATTTTCCTTTGAGCTGCTAATGATATCTCCATTTTGTCGAGATTAGCCGAGTATTCAGTGGTGTTGTTTTGTTTATTCCACCCTCTGTTTATCCTTATGTCTGTTTTGTCAGCATATTCATGCTCATACACATTGCATGCTCATTCGTTTGTTGTGCATAGCATTTTGTTATTGCATTGTGCATCTTGCATTTGTGTTGGTGTTTCTTTTCTCTCTGGCATTGTTATCCCCGCAGAGCGTGTGTGTCCTCTCTCTATTAGAGTGTTGACCCGTAAGCAGAAAATGCCTATCTTTGCTAATTCCCCACTGAGTTTATGCCTCGTGGAAGATTTTTGTTTTAGCCTTCCTCCCCAATTCATTTGTCTGGATGAAAATAATCCCCAGTTGAGATATTTCCTCCTCGGGATAATGTAGATCTTCCATTGTTGAAGCTTCATCTTCATCTTCCATAATGTAGATCTTTGGAGATCTTTGTTACTTGATCCCTTGGATCTTGTAATTGTGTTTGATTGCTGGTTTTTACTGTTGTTTTATTTAAAATTTCGTATAATTTCAACTCCATGATCATAAGGTGTTTGAAGAAAGTTTTGAAAGATGACCATGCTGATTTTTGCACATTTTTTTGACTCTGCGTGCAGAGTAATTGGTTACCCTAATTAGAGTAATCGGTTACTCTGAGACAGAATGCAATTCTTGGCTTGTTTTTGGGACTGTTTTAGTTTTTCTTCCTTTTTCTTCCCCTTTCTTCTTGTTTTGGCCTTGAAGTGCATTGTTGAGATTAATTTCTCTTCAATTTCAATGGACTTTGGATATGGTTAAAGTAATTAAACATTCATTAGTTCAAATCTATCTTTAAATGAATTGTTGAATTCATTTGAGGTGCTTTGAATTAGTGATATGTTTTCACACTTAAACTTATCAATTAAAGGTGATTGAACTTGAAGATGAAAGGATCTTGAAAGTGTAATTCAATTTGGCTTTCTCTTTATCTATTTCTTTTTTTTATCGATGAAAGTCTTATGGATCTTAGAATTTCATTATTGAATTCTTGATCAAGACTAGATCACTACCTATTTTCTTTTCGTGCGGTATTGCTTTCGGATGACGATTTACATATCGTTCATCTAGCATGCATTAGCATAAAGATAACAATTGACCGGCCTTGAATAGGGTGACTTCTTTATAAGTCACTTGGTGATTGCTTAACATAACACTATAATTGTCCTTCCTCATCCGAATCGGAACTTGAACTTTCGTGGCCCGAACTTATGATCGTCCGCCCAAGCATGGTTGTTCTTTTGTATTAGGCTCATAATCTTTGAAGCTTGTTAAGTAGAGGCTTTGATTCTATCAATCTTCTGACAAGTCTTCATTAACCTTGACCTAAGCACATTGTTCAACCATATAGTTCAAGACGCGAGACGGAATATTTGATGTTTCCTTTTTGAGGACTCTCGGCACTTGTGCCTTTGTACTACTATTATGTATATACTATTATATTATATTACTATATTTTATGATTCCTTCTTTCTCCCTATCTCTCTGAAATTCTGGCCTATGCAGACAGCAGATGTCCTAACACATGACAAGACATTATGCTACATAATCATTTAAACTCAGAGGCGCAACAGCAGACTGATACATTGAATATCAGAACTGCACAATCACAGATGTCATGACATCTGATCCAACATGTTAATCAAGACTGAACTGAAAATAGAAGAATGATAAACAACACAGAATATGATGACCCAGTTCAGTGCATTTCACCTACATCTGGGGGATACCAATCTAGGAAGAAGTAATCACTATCAGCAGTATAGTTTTATGCAAACAAACTCGGGTTTACAGAAAGAACCCACACTAACCTATCACTACCCAATGAAGACTTTATCATTAGAAGTCACATCTAAATGATAAGAGAACCCCCTCTCACGTCCTAAATCACAACCTGTGATTATCTAACAGTTACTACACCATAGCTGTATCTACCCTATTGAAATACATCCTTTCCAATACAAAGTTCAGTCAAGCATTCTTGACTAACAAGTTAACTTGGATTTGGTTCAAAGCTTCATCCAAGAACACTCACGATTCATTGCCTACGGGCTTCTGAATCTGTACAAGTTCCTATGTCTACCACACTGCATCAAATCGATACAGAGGAAGACTTACAAGAGAAACCTACGACTCTCAAACCTAAACCCTACTTTACAAAATAGGAATCCTAAGTCTAGGTCGTCCTCTCTACCCTTCTGTCTAGGTCTTGGTCTTCTTTTATAGTCTTCATCTGAGTTGGGCTTTGTATCTTTCATCCTTGATCCATTGCTAATCATGCCTTGAATCGTGGAACAGATTTAAACAAAACCTGATATGACAGTCGTGATGTCGAATCTTCATGCTGTGACATTTCACTCGACATCTTTAGTCTGGGTATAAAATCTTCATGTTGGAACATCTTTCCCAACATTATGTTTTACCAAAATTTAGTCAAAGTCTTGGAGCCATCAATCTCCCCCTTTTGACAAATTTTGGCTAAACCATCCTTTAGCCTGATGGTGCATGCAGTGGAAAATTATTTGAAGCAAGTGCTAAGGAAAAGGGAGAAGATAATTTGGAGTTACCCTCTTCATTTCCTTGTGATACCGAGAACATAGTGAATGTAACTCAGGTCACAAAACACAACTTGCTTTCTAACTCTGGTCACAAAACAAAACTCCCCAAGATGTTATAATCAAAACGTTGGAACATCCTTTGGAACATTTTTGCATACCAGCAGCACAAATGCACAAATGCACATACAAGCAGTAAGCCATTCTCCCCCTTTTTAGCCAAAAGATGGTAAAAGTGACCCATGCAGACCCAAACCCAAATGCTGCTTACCCATACCTGAACAAAACTCATTTTCCCTCAACTTAATAAGAAGAGATTTTACAACTCTCCTTAAATAATGAGAAGGCTATGTAGGTAGAGCCAATCCAAAAGACTAGTCAAAGATTCCATCGTTTCTGACTTCTTCTCCAAACTACTTCTGAACCTTGCCTTGATACCTAACCTTATATTGTAAGGCATATGGTCCCCACAGATAGGACATTCTTAATCCATATTTAGCAGATTCGATTACAAGCAGAATTCTTTCATTAGGAGAAAAACCAATTTCTTCCTGACAGCAACCAAGACTCTTTAACATACAACATCTGCTCTTGCAGAGAAAAACAAATTCTCCCAGAACCAGACCAAGATAATTTTCGAGGAACTTGTACCAGTAGTGCAATGTCATGACACTTCGTCTGACATCTCAACCCCAGTTGAGGCCATCTATCACAAACTGTTTGAGGCCACGAACAATTCTTGATAGGCAATCTGCACCACTACAAGAACCCATCTCAGATCAAGGAGCAACTCCCCATATCTAAGATAACCAGTGCTCCTCCAATGAACACTATGCTGATGAATGGAAAACATAAGACGCATCTTCATGTCTTCAAGAGCGCACCCTCAGTTCAAGCCACCTGCTAAACACAATCATCAACTCTCTTATTGCTTCTTCTGACAAGAGCCAATAATCACTCACACATGATCACCATCATGCTACCCGTGAGGAAATAATAAAAGGATAACTATCCTACCATAACAAACTCTTGGCTTAAGATCAATGTCCCTTTGATCCCCCTCATCCTGCAACCATCTACACACTACACAAACTCCTCTTGAATTCTCATGTATAGACCTCCAGCTGCTTGAGGCACTAACCAATTGAATCAGAATGATTCACATTCCTCAAAGAGACGCACGGGGCCCCTTAGTTTGTTATAACAATGTTAGATATCGTATGCATGCTCCAGAACTTCACAGCTACCAAACTGATCCACTACTAGCATGACTTGCAGCCAGGGGCAACACCCCCTTCACAAGATTTTCCACTGACTTCACCAAGCCAGCAATAGAGATAGATACCCCACAATCCAAGACAGTCATTCCTTATCATTCTCCCGTATGATAACCTGGAATACTTCTGATTTTCTGGTGAATATCCACTTCTGAATGCATCAGAAACCAGACCTTTATGCAATCAACATATGATCCACTCCAGTCTTCTCCACACCATCCTCCCAAGGCAGTTCTTCTACTTCGTCATTCTCCCGTATGATAAGATAGATACTCCTTAGACATGAGGTAGCTAACAAGTTCCTAGACCAGAACTTAAGAATCCTCCACCAAGGATAACCAACCCAAAGATGTTCTAACAACAGTTAGGAAATCTTCCACACATCACAGAAACCACACACCATGGTTCTTGATATGCTCCACCACTGGACTTACTATCAGCATAGTAATCTAAACGGAAGATCTTCACACAACACTGCGCCACCAGTTTGAACAAAGAGGACTTCAGAAACCCATAGAGAAATAAACTTTCATCCACCAAAAGAAGGTATACTTCCATCCTCAACCCAGAACTTCTGCCACAAGCTCCCAGAGAACCAGAACCTTCTTACATTTTCAACTAACTACTCTTCTGCACAAGAGCAATCAGTTTCAAGCATCCTGCTTAAATGCACACTATGAAACCAACCAAATGCCACCTTTTGATTAATCTCAATCTTCTTCAGAATTCCCACAAGATACACTGATCCACCAATGAAATCAGATCTTCAAGTCACATGAACTACTTGCCCCATAGCAAGACATCTTGGATCCACCAAGCCTCTTAGTCATGTAACATCTTCCCATCCATAGCTCCTACAAACTGCATGATATAGACCTTTTTGAAGCATCCACAACTTCCATTCTCCTGTAGATCACCTTATCTTAAGCTGATGTGCCATATCACCAGCTGACACTTTTGATGTTGAGCTAGATGTTAGAACATTCTGATATGACATCCAACTGCTGAATTCAGCTCCTCCTTCTGCCACTTAGAAGAACCTCTTCCCTTCACAGAACAAGAGTTCCATGCTCTCATAGACTTGATTCAACAACCAAGTTTAAGTACACAACCTCCATCCTGCTTTAGAACTCCAAAGATTTCAAACCTGCCACGTCCGAATCTTCAGAAAATAAGTAGTCCAAGACTACACCATAGCCATACCAAAGAATGCCACTTTCCTTAGTAGAGCAGATTGTAGAAAGTTAGAGATAACTGCCACTTAAATTTGACCTTCAAACTGAGCAAAATCCCATGCTCCCAAGTACCTAGATCAGAAATAAACTGATCTAAGCAATAACCATCAAGATTATGATATCTTCATCTTCATCTTAAACAGCATCAAATTCCAGACTAGTTTCTTGCCAGGAAACTCTCCAGAGAACACATGCTTCCGTCACACCCGACTGAAGCCACTTCTTAGGTCACCACCTAAGACTAAAACAGATGCTAAAGCGTATGCAGTACCCCTCCCATGATTCTGCACAAACTCTGATGATGAGATGTTCCAACATCTTGTTAAACATCAGCAATCTTGACTTTCAAGGATAATCAATTAAATATTTGTGGATTCCACAAATAGCAATTGATCTTAAATCCTTGTCCAATAACCCTTCTTCACTGTTGTAGCTGAGCTCCACCAGATCACATCATGAACACTTATAAAGTATTCAATCTTTTAGCAAGTATCTTCTTCAAAGGACAATGTTGAGATACCAAGGCTGCCACCCTTGACTCAAGTAACTAATACTTTCTCTGAGCAAATCTTATTTACCTCAACAATTCTTCAATCAGATTGGATAAACTCTTAGGGTCAAGAGAGATGAATCCTTCCTTGCTGTTTTTGGATGGTGAAAATAAATCACCTCCACTTTCTTCAGATTGTGTTTCAAAGAAACACCTTCTATTCAGAAGAGTAACTAGAAGACCCCAGATACATGACATAGATGCCTTTATGAGTGGACTTGAGAGAATTCTCAAGTATCTTTGACAACCTAGTCGGTCAATAGTTTATCAAACTCCTAGAGCAAGAACATGATAAACTTAAACTCAACTCCTCTCCTCTTCAACTGACTTCAACTGCACTAAGAAACCAAGCTTCCAAGTACCAAGTCATCATACCAGATATCTAACCACAACTCCCTTCACTCTATTGCTCCTGACTTTGGAATAAAAGAATGCAGATATCTTCAAATATAGAGGCCGACGATTGAGACCTTCCACCAACTGTCTTCAGTAATAACTCTAGAATCCCATAATTCTAGAGCTCTTCCATCAGAAACACATGCAGCGGAACCACCAAGGAATAGATCCTGCTTGCCCTAATAAGATGTCACAATATCTTATAAGACACACCAACAAGAGAACTAGCCACTTCTCCTGTAGTTGTTGTAGAATCTCCTCAGCAACATGAACAACCTCCGGGTTGCTCCCTTCGATCCAGAACATTCATCTCATCCATTAATACCCTTGAGTATGTCTGAGTTGATTGATCTGGTCTTCAAAACTCCTCCTTGTTTAAACGCCAGAAAGTATCTCCCAAAGATTTTATCCATAACCAGACAGGATGCCTGCTCTGATACCAATTAAAATTCTGGCCTATGCAGACAACAGATGTCCTAACACATGTCAAGACATTGTGCTACATAATCATTTAAACTCAGAGGTGCAACAACAGACTGATACGTTGAATATCAGAACTGCACAATCACAGATGTCACGACATCTGATCCAACATGTTAATCAAGACTGAACTGAAAATAGCAGAATGATAAATAACACAGAAGATAATGACCCAGTTCGGTACAACTCACCTACATCTGGGGGATACCAATCCAGGAAGAAGTAATCACTATCAGTAGTATAGTTTTATGCAAACAACCTCAGGTTTACAGAAAGCACCCACACTAACCTATCACTACCCAGTGAAGACTTTATCATTAGAAGTCACATCTAAATGATAAGAGAACCCCTCTCACTTCCTAAATCACAACCTGTGATTATCTAACAGTTACTACACCATAACTGTATCTACCCTATGGAAAGATACCCCTTCTAATACAAAGTTCAGTCAAGCATTCTTGACTAACAAGTTAACTTGGATTTGCTTCAAAGCTTTATCCAAGAACACTCACGATTCATTGCCTACGGGCTTTTGAATCTGTACAAGTTCCTATGTCTACCACACTGCATCAAATCGATACAGAGGGAGACTTACAAGAGAAACCTACGACTCTCAAACCTAAACCCTACTTTACAAAATAGGATTCCTAAGTCTATGTCGTCCTCTCTACCCTTCTGTCTAGGTCTTGGCCTTTTTTTATAGTCTTCTGCTGAGTTAGGCTTTGTATCTTTCATCCTTGATCAATTGCTAATCATGCCTTGAATCGTGGAATAGATTTAAACAAAACCTGATATGATAGTCATGATGTCGAATCTTCATGCTGTGACATTTCACTCGACATCTTTAGTCTGGGTCTGAAATCTTCATGTTGGAACATCTTTCCCAACATTATGTTTTACGAAAATTTAGTCAAACTCTTAGAGCCATCACTCTCTTTATTTTTTTTATGCTTTATGTCATTATATCATATCATGTTTATGTTTATGTCATTTTTCTTTTATCCACTTGGACCATATTATCTTGTGCTTTTGTTTTTCTTTTGTCCATTCGGACTCAAAACATTAATAAAGGATTAAACCACTAAAAAACTTGTGTTCTTAATGTTGGAATATGGCCACTATCTCTTGCATTGGAGGATCTCTACTCTTGATTATGGACTTATGGATTTAGAATTAGGATTCTCTCCCTTATGCTTTGGAACATTATGGAGTTTGATACTCTAGCCTTTATTTGGCTTGCTTATTGGCTCAAGAGGATGGAAGTATGTTCTTATTATGCTTTGAAGAGTGCCTCCATGTGGTTAGATCTTTCTTACCTTAGCTTTTATTTTATGCAATAGGATAGCCACTTCTTCTCCACCCCTTCTTAAATTTTCAAAATCTTCTCTCTTTTTCAAAACCTTCTTGTTTTCAAACTTAAAACCTCTTTCATAATAAAACCTTGACTTTGGTCAAGTGATTTTCAAACTTTGTTTTCTCTAATGAATGTCAATCCATGTTAATCATATTTTGACCATTTCAAAAAGATATAAAAAGTACAAAACTCATTCAAACCTTTTGTGCTTTTGTGCACCTTTTTTTATTTTAATTTTTTCAAAAAGATTAGACATGAGTCATCTTCTTTGATGAGATGTAAAGCTCCTAACCATGGTATTTTGTGTAAAGTATGGCTATTTTCCACTTAGATGTTGAAGCGATAGTCTTGTTGATTTTAATCCAAGCAAATCCTCCATCTTAATGTGACGCAAATGCCTCTTTCCCATGCCTTTGGGTAATTAGTTGAGTATTCTCTCTTGAGAATGATGGGTTGTCTTTTCAAGATAAAATGAATCATACCCAATAAATTTTTGTTATTTGTACCACGAACTACGAGGTTTTGATCCTATATTGCACTTTGTGGGTACGTAGGCATGAGGCGATAAGTCTCTCCTAACACAAAAATCTAAAAAAATATTTCTTTTCTCATCTCCCTAATCTCTTTTCAAACAAACCTTTTTTTTTCAAACCAAAAAGCGTAGATATTTCAAAGGGTTCCTATAGAGTACTATAGACGTTTTGGGTGCTAACACATTCCCGTAACGTAACCAACCCCCTTTCCCATTCTCTGTTTGTTCTTTTTTTTAGAACTCTTTAGGTTTTGTTCGCTCTTTTTCCTTTCCTTTTTTGGATAAAATAAAAGTGTGGTGGCGACTCTTGCTTTTATGAGTTAAGTTAATCAATAGCTTATACTCACAATTTTTACCGCTACAGAAGATAATAGAAAGTTAGAAATTAGAAATCCTAAGAAATCCCATGAGAAGAAGATCCTCCTTGCAACTTCTTATTAAGTTCTTTGATTTGGTCCTCCATCTGAGTCTTCTTAACTATGAGCTTATCGACAACCAACTTCCAAGCCACTGAGGTAGAGGGAGCTTCTGAACTCTGAATGCTAGAGGAAAATAAATCCTCTTGCACTTTTCTCTTCTTGTTAGCCATTTCTTCTTCATTTCCTTGCTTCCACTGCTTCTGAAGTTCTGCATTCTCCATGTTAACAATCTGGTACTTGTTCCTCTAAGCATCCCTCTCATGACGAATCTTATTCAAAGCAATCTGAAGCTTCTCTGCATCACTCATGAAAATAAGAATGGGTGTTATAGCAGCTAGAGGTAAAGGCTCTTGGAGCGGACAAGGCATCTTCAATGTGATAGCTCTCACTTGTACCCATTGGAGATAAGGCTCCAAAGAAACACAATTCGGCTTTCCCAAATCTTCCCTTCCTTTTCTATAGATGTGATGCCAAGCTTGCATAATCTTCCCCTTGAATGCTTTGTTGTCTTCATCCTTCTCGAAGAAGAAACCATCCAAATGGATATTACTTGGTTTGTCTTTCATAGGATACCCCAACTGACGACATGCCAAAACCGGGTTGTAACTAATACCGCCTTTTATACCAAGAAGAGGTACATTAGGAAATCCGCCACAACTATCAATGATCTTCACTTTACTATAATCAAAGTTGTACCAAACAATATCTGAATGAGTAAGCGACATGATTTTCTGTGACCATAATAAATCGTCCTTGAGGTCCCAAAAAGCAGTAGACCGAGGCAAGTGAGAAATAAACCACTTGTATAACAACGGTGCATAACAAGTAATCATCCCTCCACCACGAGAATTCCTGAGATGAACGGAGTGATAGGCATCAACAAGTAGAGTGGGAACTGGGTTTCCAATCAAGAAGATCTTAATAGCATTAATGTCGACAAAGTTGTCAACATTAGGAAAGAGGAACAACCCATACACAAGCAAGGCGAAGATAGCCTCGAAGGCATCCTTGTTCATCATGCTAGCGAAGTAATGAGCCTTATCCATAAAAAATTTAGCAGGTAACCCCAGAATACATCCCTTGGTAGCCATGTGAACTTCAATCTCAGATACCTTTAAATGAGTAGCTTTAGCAATATCTTGATACTTAGGAGTCTCTTCCAAACCAGAAAAAGGGACTCGATCAGGGATAGGCAACCTAAGTAGACCAGAATACTCCCCAAGTGTGGGCATGAGTTGGTAATCAGGGAACGTAAAACAGTGGTACGTCGGATCATAGAACTGAATCAAAGTAGCCAAAACTCCATTTACCATATTGATCCTCTGAAGAGACAGCAACCTTCCATATCTATCTTTGAAAGCCTCAGGATAAGCAACCAAAGACCCTAGCTCTCGCAGACCTTCTAACTTAGGACTCTTGAAAGTGTACTTCTTAGTGTTCCTTCTTCCAAAATCCATGGTGAAAAATCCCTACAATGTTTGCAACAAACATCTTTAAGTTCCTTGAAGACTTGGTCAAAATGATGCTATGAATGCATGGATGCATGGATGCAACACCCACAAACAAGATCACACAAAGCACACAGGTTCAAAGGTTTGAGTCACGAGTGTGGAGTCAAGGGACAAGAACCAACCCCCAATGATGTGTCCTAGGTTTTTTCAATAACTGTAGAACAAGGTTCTAAAAAGTTCCCAGAGTCCTCAATCCTCTTTCGGATATTACTAGCCTGTCGATTACTCGGGAATCAGTAATATTCTCAAGAGAACCTCGTCTGAGTGCAGTATCGCGTATCAACTATTTTAAGTTTACACCCTCATAGTCACCGCACTACGTCCTAATTGGCCAAGATGGGTTAAAGGAATACTAAGGTCCTCAGCTTCTCAGGCTCCCAGGTCGAAAATAGAAATGTTTTCACGATTACTCGGTCGACATATACCATCCTCAAAGGGGCCTCCACTGAGTGGTGGGTTCTCAAGTTCACTTGTTCAGGATTACTCCCTAGAAGATTCCTTGATTATAGCACCGCCTATCATAAGAGCTCTCAGATCTGGGTATAGGATCTATCTCACCACACAGAGATCACCAAGCACCCAAACAGAACAAGAAATAACAAACAAATTAAACAAAAAGTGATAACCATTGGTCCCCACACTTTCCAAGTCACTTTTCAAGTCATGGACATCCGAGCAGCATATAGCTGTTTATTGGGAGGACCTTAGATACATGAAGCAGGGGCAGTCACTTCGACACTTCACCAAAAGCTGAAGTTTGTCAAGAACGACAAGTTGGTCACAATATGTGGAGAACAAGCTTTAATCGTGAATAACCTATCATCATTCTCGTATTTAGAGCCAAAAGAATTCGTTGGAACTCAATTTCAAGCACTCTCTGTGAGCAATGAGAATCATCAAGAAAAAGGAATGTCAATATCCTTGTACAAAGACGCTCTCCAAATAATGGGAAGCAGTGACATAAAAGGATGAGGGCAAGCTGTGATTACTATTGATAGCAAGACAAGAAAAGATCTCGGTTTTTCTCCAGCACTTACCAAGACTACAAAAAAGGATAAAAGTGTTCGTCCCATTCAATATTTCTTCCACAGTGGAGGTTTCCTCCACCCGATTTTTCAAGAAGTCCATACCATCGAGGATAATAACTCTTCTGATACATATCAATAGTGGAAATCCTATTTCAATGATGAAGGATATATATCTCAGGAAGAAACATATATGCCATTTTTCTCTCCAAAGCAAATTCCCAGATATATACCAAGATCAGACGTCAGAATGATCTACGGAGATTGCGATCCCGAGGGACGCCGTGCTCCACCCAACTCATTAGAAAAAGATACTCTGATGAAAGACAACTTTGATTATAACTCATATGATCCCATGGATGATTTGCCCATTTAGAAACCTTACATGGAAGATTGAGGGTATAAGAGTCAGCCAGAGAATGCATATCTGCTGAATGACCTTGAGAAAAATCCACCTGTTCTCCCAGAGTCGTGGAAACCTTACCAGGAAAATTCTAAAAATGTCAAACATGATGTTGATGAAGTTGCAAGAATCATAGGACAAGAATTTATCAACTTTGCATTTCCTGATGTCAATGCCATTTAAGAAGATGATTCAACTATCCCCTCGGAAACTTGGGATACCTTGGGGCAGCCAAGCGGCAAGTACGACTTTCTAGTGAAGTACACTGCTCCTGAAAGCCTCGCATCAAATATTAAGACATCAAACCAACAGGATGGGGAGATCCTCTCGAAAATGAAAATATTGTTGAAGATACAATAGAAGAGTCCTCTTAAGTTAACTCTGCATGGGAAGAAGACTTTAATGATCCAACTCCGCCAGAAATCAGTGTCATTACTGAAGACAATCCTGGAGGAAAAATACCGGACTTTATGATCCACAGAGGAGTTCGTCGCAATTGGGTCGCGGTTGAAGTCCCGAATATCGTTCATAAATCAAAGTAATTGCCTTGTCTTTATTTTGACCTTTCACTTTGGCCGGGTGAAAAGGATGTTTTATAGGGCTTGCGTTTCTATAAATATCCCTCTGTGCTTCGCCCAGAGAGAAAGAGTTTTGTTTTATAGGGTTTGTGTTTCAAGAATCGACAAATCATAAATAAGAATGACATTCTGAATTCCTGCATTTATTGCTATTTTCACTTTTCGCTTTTCCAGAAAATGGTAATCCTAAAAAACAACCCAAAATAAAATAAAAATAAGCATTTTTCAAAATACACTGCACACACTTTTTCATTCTATCTGTCTTTTCTAAAAAGGAATCATCACGTTATGCAGATTATTTGTTTTAAACCCCATTGAAACATACGATCCAATGCCTTCTCCCAACTTTGAGTTCCCGACATTTGAAGCCGAAGAAAAAGGGGGCGAAGAAATTCCAGATGAGATCTCTCAATTACTCAAAAATGAGGAGGAATCCATTCAACATTACAAAGAACCGTTGGAAACGGTCAATTTGGGTTCAGAAGAGGAGAGAAAAGAAGTTAAAATCGGAGCACTACTCAGTCCAACTGTCAAAGAAGGCTAGAAAAACTGCTCAAAGAATTTTCAGATGTGTTTGCTTGGTCATACCAAGACAGACCAGGGTTGGATACCAATATCGTGGAACATCACTTACCACTGAAACCAGAATATCCTCTGGTCAAACAAAAATTGAGAAGGACTCGCCCTGATATGGCCATCAAAATTAAGGAAGAAGTGCAGAAACAGATCGACGCAGGTTTCCTTGCCACCTCAGAATATCCTCAATGGCTAGCCAACATAGTGCCAATTCTCAAGAAAGATGGAAAAGTTAGAATGCGTGTAGACTATAGGGATTTAAACAAAGAAAGTCCAAAGGATGATTTTCCCTACTACACATTGACATGCTAGTTGACAGGACAACAAAATTCAAAGTATTCTCCTTCATGGATGGATTCTCGGGCTATAATCAAATTATAATGGCGCCAGAAGACATGGAGAAAACTTCATTCATCACCCCATGGGGCACATTTTTCTATAAAGTAATGTCGTTCGATCTGAAGAACGCAGGAGCAACTTATCAAAGGGCTATGACAACTCAATTTCACGACATGATGCACAAAGAAGCTGAAGTGTACGTTGATGACATGATTGCCAAATCTAAAACAGAAGAATAACATGTGAAACATCTATCAAAGTTATTCCAGCGTCTGAGAAAATACAAACTCCGCTTGAATCCTAACAAGTGTACATTAGATGTTCGTTCATGAAAACTTTTGGGATTCATCGTCAACCAAAAAGGAATTGAGGTTGATCCCGACAAGGTCAAGGCCATTTAAGAGATGCCTTCTCCAAAGACTAAAAAGCAAGTAAGAGGAATTTTGGGACGTCTGAATTACATCTCGAGATTCATATTCCTCATGACCGCAACATGCGCGCCAATTTTCAAACTACTCAGAAAGAACCAAAGTTGTATATGGACAGAAGATTGCCAAAACGCTTTTGACATCATCAAAGAATATCTGTTAAAACCACTTATTCTGTCTCCTTTAGTGGAAGGAAGACCACTGATCATCTACTTAACAGTCTTGGAAGACTCCATGGGCTGTGTGCTTGGCCAACAAGACGAAACAAAAAGAAAAGAGTCTGCCATTTATTACTTAAGCAAGAAGTTCACGAACTGTGAAACTCGATACACTATGCTCGAGAAAACTTGCCGCGCTCTAGCTTGGGCAGCTAAATGTCTTCGCCAGTACATGATTTTTCACACTACTTGGTTAATCTTCGAAATGGATTCGATCAAGTACGTCTTTGAAAAGCCTGCTTTAACAGGAAGGATTTCCCGTTGGCAGATGTTGTTATCAGAATACGACATCGAGTACCATGCTCAGAAAGCCGTCAAAGGAAGTGTTTTAATTGATCATCTGGTTCATCAACCGATTGACGATCATGAATCAATCAAATTTAACTTCCCAGATGAGGATTTCATGTACCTAAAAATGAAAGATTGCGATGAACCGCTCCAAACGAAGGGCCAAAGCCAGGATCCCAATGGGGACTAATTTTTGACGGAGCTGTCAACGCTTACAGAAATGGAATTGGGGAAATCATTGTTACACCTCAGGGTACCCATATTCCTTTCACCACCAAATTGACATTCAAGTGTACAAACAATGGGGCTGAATACGAAGCTTGCATCATGGGTCTCAAAGAAGCTATCGACTTAAGGGTAAAGAACTTGGATGTGTATGGAGACTCAGCCTTGGTTATAAATTAGATCAAAGGAGAGTGGAACACATATCAATTGGGATTGATTCCTTACAAAGACAACGCAAAAAGGTTGTTACCCTTCTTCAACAAGATTGATTTTCATCACATTCCTCGTGAAGAAAACCACATGGCTAGTGCACTAGCTACCTTATCCTCCATGATTAGTGTGAATCAATGGAACGACGTACCCAAGATTGATA
Source organism: Lathyrus tuberosus (assembly GCA_022829125.1). NCBI lineage: Eukaryota > Viridiplantae > Streptophyta > Magnoliopsida > Fabales > Fabaceae > Lathyrus > Lathyrus tuberosus. The sequence continues at coordinate 1,667,360 of JALAZF010000603.1, read as the reverse complement.
CAATGCGCCATGATAGGCCCGCTCACATATTTGCAGTTAAAGCAGTCATAGATGACAAACCATGGTATCACGATATCAAATGCTTCCTTCAAAGACAAGAATGCCCACCTGGGGCATCAAGAAAAGATAGGAAGACCCTTAGAAGACTGGCTAGCAACTTCTTCCTAAACAATGATGTACTATATAAAAGAAACTTCGACATGGTTTTGCTCAGATGCGTGGACAGACACGAAGCAAACATGCTAATGAAAGAGATTCATGAAGGCTCCTTTGGCACTCATGCCAATGGGAATACAATGGCAAGAAAAATTTTAAGAGCATGATACTATTGGCTGACAATGGAATCTGATTGTTACAAGTACATGAGGAAGTGTCATAAGTGTCAAATGTACGCCGATAAAATTCATGTGTCGCCAACACATCTCAAAGTTCTTTCTTCTCCATGGCCTTTTTCTATATGGGGAATCGACATGATTGGCATGATTGAACCCAAAGCCTAAAACGGACATTGGTTCATCCTGGTAGCCATTGATTACTTCACCAAATGGATCGAAGAAGCATCGTACACCAATGTGACCAGACAAGTGGTGGTCCGATTTATTAAGAACAATCTCATCTGCCATTATGGTATTCCAAGCCAGATCATTACTGATAATGGATCAAACCTAAACAACAAGATGAAGAAAGAATTATGTGTTGAGTTCAAAATTGAACACCATAACTCATCTCCCTACCAGTCTAAAATGAATGGAGTGGTATAAGCAACTAACAAAAATATCAAGAAGATCATTCAGAAGATGGTCGTGACTTACAAGGATTGGCACGAGATGCTACCATTTTCTCTTCACGGTTATCGCACATCCGTCCGCACTTCAACAGGGGCAACCCCTTTCTCTCTAGTATATAGCATGGAGGCAGTGCTCCCCATAGAAGTAGAGATACCATCAATAAGAATCTTGATGGAAGCCAAGCTAACAAAAGTTGAATGGTGTCAAAGCAGATATGATGAACATAACCTAATCGAAGAAAAAAGGATGACGACTTTATACCATGGTCAGTTATATCAACAAAGGATGAATAAAGCTTTTGACAAAAAGGTCCGACCTCGGGTATTCAGAAAAGGAGACCTCGTGCTCAAAAAGATCCAATCATTTCTCACTGATTCCAGGGGCAACCATGGATGGAGAAAATTTTACTTACCCCACAAATGTTGATGCAGTCAAGAAATACTTCGCCTAAATAAAATAAAAAAACGTCTCGTTGGACTGAAAACCCGAAAGGGAGGTCCAGGCAAAAATTAGAGACATAAACAATAATCATCCCGATGGATTGAAAACCTGAAAAGAAAATCTAGGCAAAAGTTAGGGATTTATGGCAAATAACTGCATCTGACTAAGATTGGATCATCAGAAGTGACGTCATCTGTCAAGAAATCCTCAATCGGAAGTCACCTTCAATAGAAGCTCAAGGATACTCAAAATTCAATGTTGGTAGAAGGATAATGGTCATTATGTTTCAATGTAACCCCTTTCCCTTTAAATTACCATTTTCTAAACTTTGTAATGCTCCATGGAATCACATATTAGGCTGATTACCATTCTATCTATAAAAATTTGAGCCCTTGTGCCCTTTGTTTGCAATTCTCATTTATCCTGCTTTGCAAAATGACATTTTAATATGATCAACATTCTTGAAACAAAAAAAAAAAATTTACCTTTGTTTTCAAAACGGAAAATTCAAATTTACTTCTGCTTTTAAAATAAAGACCGCAATTTCCCTTTTGATTAATGAACACAAGAAGAGCATCGACAGCTTCTCTGAAAGCAATCAAACTTCACAATGTAGAATCAAAATATTCCTTGTGATTAGTATATCCCGAGTGGAGGATCAATTACTTCAGGTTGATAAGTTGGAGTATCCCACCTATCACTCCCCAGGAGCCGCATTTTGTTACTACCGAGAATATAAAAATTTCAGCAGTAGGAATTTGTTCCTTCAACGGATCAACGATACTTTTTATCCCTCCAGAGTGGCCGAGTATCCAGTTGTACTCATCACCAGTTTATATGTCATGTCTGTTTTGTCAGCATAAGCATTTCATACATACATCATGCATAATTAATTCATGTTCATATTCATTTTGCATCTCATATTTCAATCACTTTGGTCACGTTTATCCCCAAGTGATAAATGTTCTCTCTCCATTAGAGTTGTCAGTTTTCCTTTCCACACTCGGATAGGATAAAATCCTGATTTGAGTTCTTTCCTCATCAGAAAATGTATCGTCTAAACAATCTCTCTCCAGTTTATTCCTGGATTGAAATCAGTCCTCGACCACTAGGATAACTTGAACCTCTGAAAGGTAAGAAGGCATTTAGTTATACACCTTTGGAACTCCACTCTTCACCACTGAAGATGATATTTTGCTTTCCCAGATTAAGGAAAATCCCCCGCAGAAGCTTCTCAATAAAAGACTCTTGGCAATATGGACATCACATCCTCCAAGAAATCTCTACCGATCAGAAAACAAAGAAGTCTGTTTTTGCCCCATAAATTCCCGATAAGTCGACAAATGGTAGTCTCTCCTCGAGAAGTTTGTCCTACTTTCAAGGAAGTCATCAGCACCTCAAAATCAAATTACATCACAAATAGCATTCCTTGTCATGAGAAGAACTTGACAAGAAGAAACTGAGACCAGTTCCATGGCTGAAGACCAGGATCTAGGGGAGGTTTATTTCAAAAAAGAAACTGAGACCAGTTCCATGGTTGAAGACCAGGATCGAGGGGGGGTTTATTTCAAAAAAGAAACTGAGACCAGTTCCATGGCTGAAGACCAGGATCGAGGGGAGGTTAATTTCAAAAGAAACTGAGACCAGTTCCATGGATGAAGACCAAGATCGAGGGGAAGTTTCACCCTTTTCTAAGTGGAATTACTTAGTAAAAGAAGATGAATCAGCAAATCAGCTACAATTCATATCCACAATCAAAATTTCGGGTATTCTGATATTTAATCCTCTTCTACCATGGACTTCTGAATATCTTCGTCATTCACACCTTCATGTCCAAGAAGATTAAAAAGGGGCATCTGTCATACCCTAAATTTTGACCCTAAGACTTCCCATCATTGTGCAAGCGATCACGACAATTTTGATTTACCTAATCCTCTCAAAGATTGTTAAGTATCCACCTTAACCAAGGATTAGGGTTTTTGAGCCCTCTTAGAGCATTCAGACAAAGGATCAATCAAGAGTTGACATGATCTTCAACCTTTCAAGCCTCTCAAACATCCATGAAGGATCAAGAGGTCTCCCACATCAAGAATCTAACACAAGATTGCATCATTCCAAGTTGATCAAGCCTCAAGATCATCAGTGTCACCAAATTAGGGTTTTGGTCGACCAAGGCCTCTAGAGAGAAATTTTCATTTGGGCATGAGCCAATACTTCAATATATGATTCAAGAAGCTCAAAATAACCGCATGAGCCAACTCACAAGTTCAAAATTGCCTCAGGGGATGCATCTATCAAAAATTAGGAATTAGGGTTTTGACCTAATTCAGTCCCTAAGTTGACTTTTGGAGCAAGACATGATCTAAAACTTCAAGATATGCTTTAAGGTCCTCAAATATATCATATTGATCTACTCACAAGATTAGATTGATTTAAAGAACTTGATTCATAAGCAATATAAGGATTCAAATTCACCTGGACCACAAACTAGGGTTTTTGAGAAAAAGTCAACCATACCTTTGACTTTTGAGCAAAGCATGATCTCAAAACTTAGGACATGATTCAAGACACTCAAAAACACCCTTGTAAACCATCCATTAGATTCAATTTAGCCCAAGGACTTGATTTCATAAAGGATCACAAAGTTCAAGTTTCATCTAAGATAAAAAGTCAACTGTGATCAAAACAAAGTTTGACTTTTGGAATTTTTTGGCAAACATGTCCTCTTTAAGTAAAAAACAATGTTAACTTGTGATTTGGATCATGATTAATCAAGAAAAATCAAGAAAAGCGAGGTTACTTGCAAAAAGGGCAACCTTGAGAAACTTAAAATTTCACTAAGTTATGGAAAATAATGGTTTTTACCCAACTTTGCAAGACCATAACTTGTGATCCAAGCAACCATTTTTCCCATCCAAAGCTCAAATGATAGACCTTCTTACATAAAACAAGATTGCAAAGCAGAAGTACCCCCAAAAAATGCATAGATTTTGAGATATGAAGCATTAAAGTTAGGGTTTCATGAGAATCTGCATCATGTTTTGTACAAGTTTGGAGGCATTTTCCATTATGATCCAAGATGAATCAAGACCAAATGTAAACATCAAAGTTGAAGTATGATATACAAGCTTTCCAAAAAGTACAAGAACATCCATTGATTTAACTTGAGCAAGAAGTTATGAGCCTCACAACATGACATGATCAAGCTGATTTTTCAAGACAGACTTTGTGCATTACTTGTGCCACACGATTTTCATCTTCAATTTTGTCATCTTACAAGCTTTGTCCTCTTCCAAGATCAGAAGGAATCTTGATGAATCACTTGATGTTTTCAACTTTGGACCATTGAGTCAAAAATCCAACTTAGCATGTGCAAATTCATCATTACCAAAAGCCTTGAAATTCAATTTTGTTAAGTTGCATTAATATGATGCATAGAGGTGGCATGAATCCATCACAAACCAGTCAAGATGAGTCAAGAAACATGAGTGTTCAAACTTGCAAATTTGGTTGAAGTCAAGATAAGAGGAGACTTTGGTACCTTGGCATTTAAGAAAAGGCTACATGACAAAATCCATTGGATAATAGAGTGATCCCTCATCCAACACTATTCCTCCCAAAACAAACTTGCTCTCCTATAAATAGGAGTCATTTATGATCATTTGAATCACACCAAAACAATACCAAAGGCTTGTTTTCTCATTCTTCCTCTTTTGCTTCAAGTTTCAAAGTTCCAAGGAGCAAACTTGGAATTCTCAAAACCAGAGCCTAAACCACTCAAATAACCATCCAAACACATCACAAATCCTTCATTGGAGGTGTCCAAACCCTCACCTTCATCTCAAATCACCAAAATCAGAAAGTCAACCATCAAAACCTCATATTTTGACTTTTCTGCATTTTTCAAGACATGTCTTGATTCGTTCCCTTTCAAAGTCAAACAACACTTCAAACACCCTCCAAATATCATCCCTAAGCTATTCCAACAAGTGTTTCTCAACTGTAACACCAATTGAGGGAGTTGCCATTTTGACCACTTTGGTTCATTTTACAAGAAGAGGCCAAACTCTGATCTAGAGGTTTCTCCTTGATTCCAAGCATCCAATTAGCTTCGATAAGGTGTATTGAAGGTGTCCAAAGCATCAAGACACATCTGTAACAACCATCTTGAAAGATCACAATTTGCTTCAAGAGGTAAGTTTCCTCAAAACTTGAACTTATTTAAATATGCTTTGCTTTGATGTACATTGATCATGAACATGTCATACATATCATATTTGTTGTGGTTGAACTATAATTGAGCATTAGTATTGGTTGTATAAGTATGTAGCATAGAACTTGCAAACCATGGCCTATTTTGAAACCACTATCGGGTTTTAAAATGTAGGAACTTTTAGAAAATTCTAAGACCACCATTGGATTCCTCATGAATTTCTAGGTAGGATCCATCTTTATTTCATCCATTTTCATGGAGAAATGAAAAAGTTATGACCTTCTTGCAAAACCACCAAAACCTGGTTCTTGCCCAGCCAGCCATGGCCATGGCGCCTTTGGCCAGGCCTAGAACCTTTTTACCCTTATGTATTTATGGGGGTGGTTTGATACACAGATATATCACCACCCCAGTGGTTTGTGTCTGCGTGTTAAGTGTGTTTGTGTATGCTAGGGTGTGGATTCAACACCCACCCATGCCATTTTTTTATCCTTCTCACTTTTTTTTTGTTTTTTTTTATATTTTTCATATTTTTGATATTTTTTTCATTTTATTTTCAATAATTATTTTATAAATCAATTTTAATTATTTTAAAATGAATTTTTGTACAAATATCACTCACATATTTAAACATTTTATTCACCCAAAAAATTCACAAAAATATTTTTATTTGATATATTTTTAATATATTTAAAAATATTATTTTAAATTGTCTTTAAATGTTTTAAAAATGATTTCTTTCTTGATTTTCTTTAAAACCAAAATGATTTTAAATAGTCATGTGAATAAAATACCTTTTTCAAAAACCTTAATCATTGTTTATAACATGATTAATGGAATTATTTGATAAACAACACATTTTTTATTGATTTTCCTTTGAAAAATATCTGTAAAAAATGGAATTGGAGTTTTGTTTGGATCCTATCTTTCAAACTTCATTTCAACAATCCTGGGCCTTTATTAGAGTGTAAGACCCAACCCTCTTTATAAATAAACCACTTCACGGGCCTCTGCTATAGTATAAGTCCCATCACGCTTTTCAAAATCACTGTGCGATCACTGTTTTCACAACAATCACTAGGCCTCTGTTAGGAGTGTAAGTGTCATACCCCAAATTTTCACCACTAAGATTTTCCATCATTGTGCAAATCATCATCATAATATGGATGAACCATTAGTCTCCCCAAAGATGGATGAGCCTTCACTACAATCTTAGACAAAGGATCAATCAAGGAATGACATGATCTTCAATTTGTCTAAACCTCTCAAATATCCACAATGGATCAAGAGGACTCCCACATCAAGGATTAAGCACAAGGCTGCAACATTCTGAGTGGATCAAGCCTCAAGATCGCCAGTGTCACCAAATTAGGGTTTTGGTCGACCAGGGCTTCCAGATGGGAATTTTCCTTTGGGCATGAGCCAATGCTTCAAAGCATAACCTAAGATGCTCCAAGGGACATCATGAACCCAATCATCAAGTCAATTTTGCCTCAGGGGATGCATTCATAAAAAATCAGGAATTAGGGTTTTTTTGACCTAATTCACCCCTAAGTTGACTTTTGGGACAAAACATGAGCCAAGGCCTCAAAGGAGGATTTGAGGGTCTCTAATAAACTACATTGATCCATTTGCAACAATGGATTGAGCCAAGAAGCTTGAGCAACAAGTTTCAAATTCATCAGAACCACAATTAGGGTTTCGTGAGAAAAGTCAACTGTGCCTTTGACTTTTGACCCAGGCATGCTCCCAAACTTTGGGACATGATTCAATACACCCTATAACACCTATGAAATCAATCCATCAAGTTTGATTTAGGTCAAGGACTTGATTTCATAGAGGATCACACAGTTTGGAATTCATCTAACAAAAAGTCAACTGTGCACAAAAGTCAACTTTGAATTTTTGAGATTTTTCACAATTATGGTTCCTTAACCCTAAAATGATGTTAATGTATGATTGGAATCATCATTCATCAAGAAAAATCAAGAAAAGTGGGATAACTTGTAAAAGGGGTAACCATAAAAACTTAGAAATTTTTCTAAGTTATGGAACAAAGTGGCTAGGGTACCAACTTTGGAGGATCATAACTCTTAAACCACAAGGCCATTTTTCCACATTCAAAGATGAATTTGTAGCTCTCATGGCCCTCTACAAAAGCTTCAAACACAACTCATTCCAATTCCACATGGATTTTAAGTTATGAAATGATCAAAATCACAAAAAGTGACAAACACACTTATCCATCTGAACACCTCAAGGGGAGACCAAGGAGGAACCAACTCTGATCCCAAGACTCCTAAGTCCTTGGAACTAAAAATAGCATGCCAAACCTAGAAATCCCTAAAGAGGGGACAAGACTCCAATTTTGTTTTGGAGCATTCAATGGATGCACTAAGGTGGCATGGACTGAGCCATTTCCAACTATATTTAATCAAGACTTATCCAAGACCAAGGGAACCAGCAGCCTGTGCCCTAACCTCTAGTCAATGGCTAGAGGAGACTTGGATTCTCATTGATCAACATTGGCCAAACCTCTGCAGCAGTTGCCATTCACTATTCCTTGCAAAACAAACTTGCTCTACTATAAATAGAGCTCATTTGTGATAAGTTTGAGTACACCAAATCCATCAAACAGATGCTTTCCTCAAAATCTCTATCTTCACTCCAAAATTGCCTTCCAAAGCAAGTCACTATCGGGTTTTGAGTTTGAGAGCTATTCCAACCAAACCAATCACACACACACACCTCATAAACATCATATAGAGGTGATCCAAACACTCACATAACATCTGGAACACCAGACTCTCAAAATCACCAGCCATCTGCACAAGCCTTTGACAGATTTGCAGTTGAGGTGCCAAATCAAGTTCCAGCTCAATTCAATCCACTCCAAGCACCCAGACACACTCCATAGCACCTAGGGAAGCTGTCTATATCCTTGGAACCAAGCTGTAACACCTCTAACACAAAACACGATCACCAGCTGCAAGAGGTAAGCATGAGCTCTTCTAACTCTATGATTCATGCATTTTTTGCTGAACAATAATTTGGCCAAATGTTCATAATCATGCATAGAGTGTTTACCCTCAATCAATTCCTTTGTTTGAATCGTGTATGGAATTTCTGTGCCTTCATGCAAGTTTTAGGGTTCTTGAGGTTTCTCTTTGATTTCTTATTCCATGCTTAAAATAAATGAAATTAAAGACCATAGACATGATCGTGAGATGAAAACGAGTAGATTGATATGTAGATTTCATGTTATCATCAAGTATTCAGTGAGATTGGATATAAAACGCAAATTTGCAGAAACAGAGGGTGGCGTGTGTTCTTGCCATGTTCTTGGCGCCCTTTTTGAAAATTCAAATATTTGAATTTTGTGATTTTATTTAATTGATTCAAAAATTAATTTCTCTCTGAATTTTAATGATTTTGAGTCGATTCTTTTTTTAATAATTCATAAAAAATGTTAAAATATTTTATTTTCCCAAAAAATCCCAAAAATATTATTTATTTCATATACTTGATATTTTTGTAAAGAATTAATATTTTAATTGTTTTTGACATTTTAAATATTTTCTCCCTCTTGATTTTTCAAATTTTAGTGATTTCCTATCATTTTGTGGATAGACACATAATTTTTGAAACATTAATCCAAGATCACAATTTGTTTCCACACATGTTTAACAATTTTGATCATTTTAATTGAATTTTTAATCAATTAAAATACATTTTGAAAACAAATTAGGGTTTTTGATTAATTCAACCCTCATCAAATTTTTTCAAACACTTTGGGCCTCTAATAGAGTGTAAGACCCAACCCATTTTTGAAACCAAAATATTTGGGCCTCAGACATTGTATAAGACCCACTGTGCTTTCAAAAACCTCAGCGCGATCGCCGTTTTCACACAAATAACCCTGGGTCTCTCCTTGAATTGTAAGCCCCATCATTTGTACACAAACATTTTGGGCCTCTATTAGAGTGTAAGACCCATCCCCTTTGTAAATACATCACTTTTTGGGCCTCAGTCATTGTATAAGTTGTAACACCCCAGTTTTTGTTAGATTTATTTAATCGAGTCGATTTAATTATTTTTCATTTTTATATTATTTTATTCTTGACTTTTATTTGACAATATATTATTTTTCATCGTTATTATGTTTTATCGCGTTTTGAGAGCGTTTGCGAGATATTTGAGCTGAGGGGTAAAATAGTCTTTTTAGGGGTTTAGATATTTGTTATTATAAGAAAGAAAAAGAGAGAAAAGAAAGGGAAAGGAAAGAAAGAGAGAAAGAAGGAAAAGGAGAGGAAAGAAATGGAGAAGAGGAAAAGAGGTGGAAATCGACATAGCTCCGTTTCAAGCACGATTAATCGGGTAAGGGTGAGAAGCTCCGATTATATTTTGCTTGTATATGTATATGTATGTATTTGTTTGAATGTTTGGTTGAAAAATATATGTTTTCCATTTGGTTGAATTTGTGAACAATTGATTGGAATTGATGTTTTCACGGGTGAAACTCGATATAAACTGCGTAGAATACTTGTTGATTATGTTGGAACATGTTTTGGTTGTTCTGGTATGAATTGGAAGGGTTTGGATGGAAGAAATGATGGATTTTGGCCCCAAATGACCTATATTGACGCTGCTGCGAATTCTGGGTTTCTTGGGTTCGTTTAGCGAACCACAACGAAGGACCGGGTGAAGGTTTGCCTAGACGTTCGCCTAGCGAACTTTATGTTGGTTTTCTGCTGCCACGGTTCGCTAGGATTCACCTAGCGAATACTGGAACGTGACATTTTTCTATTTTGTTTTCTTCATAACTTTCAAACCGTAAGTCTGTTTTGGTCGCCGTTCGAAGCGATGGAAAGCTAATAAAATATCCTTTCTATTAAAAATGGTTTGGAGGGTAGTAGATGATTTATTTAAGTCGTGGTTTTGTAAAAGTGTTGGGTTGTCGGGTTTTTATCGCATTAAATGCGTGCGGTCGGTGTTTTACCGTGTGTTGTGCTATTGTTCTATAACGTGGAACATTTATGCGGTTTATATGATGTTGAAGCATGTGATAATTTGTCGTGGTTGCTTATGTCCTAATGGAAAAATACTTTGTTGAATTGAATTACAAGTGTATGTTATTATGAATGTGTTGTGGGTAGCCTTCGTGGCGTGAATCCTAGTGTTGTGAGTATCATTGTATGATTGTAGGATTGTTATGGTTGATGGTGAGTAATTATTAATGTGAATTGATATGAGTGTATATGCTAAAATGCTAATTGTTGTGGTTTGTGGATTATGATGAAATGCATTATTTTGGGTTTGATTGCAATGCATGATTATTGATGTTGATATGGTTCACATGATTGTGTATGCATTTGATTGTCATGAGTCTTTGTATGCCAAGCATCATGATATGCATTCTTGTGATGTCGTGTGCCCTAGTGGGTGTGAGCGACGAAATGATTCCAGAGGGAATCTGCTGTAACGGTCGTGTGCCTTATACAAAGAGGACCTAAAGCGACGTTATAGACGATCGTGTGCCTTATACAAAGAGGACCTAAAGCGATCGGGTCGTGTGCCTTATATAAAGAGGACCTAAAGCGATCCATAAACGTCTTGTGCCTTATACAAAGAGGACCTAAAGCGACGGGGAACATCGTTTTCCCGACGGGGAGTTACACTAAGTAACATGCGATGATTCCAATAATTCCTGAGTTAATTAATGATGAGGATGATGGATGGATGGTACCGCATTTGCATAGAGTTGTTGTGTCGGTCTCTCTGCATTTGCATAAATCATGAATGGATTGATTATGTGTGGAAAATCATGAATGGATTGATTATGTGTTGAGCTTTTGATATGCATTGGTGATTTGATATGCATTGGTGATAAATGCATTGGTTATGGATGGTACGTTTTATGTATAGAGATATGCTATGTTCTGTGGCGATGTTATACATTACAATGATTGTATTAATTATCTATGATATGCTATATATGAATATATGTGATGTGGTGGTGTGTTTCCATACGTCATAACTTTGGTATGCCTTATGTGTGAAAATGTGATTATGTTGGTATAATTGATATATGCTATGTGTATTATTATGTGATGCTTGTGGTGAGAATAATTATGTATGTGAATTTATATGTGTTTTCATATTATTATGCAATCTTGATTTAGTTGTTATTTCTCACCCTTCTGCTGTGGTTTGTTGCCCTACGAGGCAATTGCAGATTAGAGCCTAGGAGGCTTTTGTGAAGATTAGTTCTCCATCCTTTTGTCGGTCTGTCTGCTCTGATACGTAACACGGGAGTCGGGGAACGCTTTTGTTATATATGTATACATTTGTTGGATCTATTTTGTATTATCTTTGTATGAATATTTTGATGTTATAAAATAATTTATTTTGTAAAACAAGTCAGTTATGGATCTTTCCGCTTTATTCCATAATTGAACTTTCCCTTTGTTGGAAAAAGTTTCCCTTTTAGACTTATTCCATTTTGTGTTATGTATCAAATTTATGAGCAGAGATTGTGTTTTCTTTCTTTAAATGTGGCATCCTTGTTTTCTGTCTAAGGATACAATTTTTATTTACTCTGATTTATTTATGTATCATTTATTCTGCGATGGGAATTGGGGTGTTAGATTAGTGGTATCAGAGCAGGTCGGTCCGTCCGGCCAAGTTATTGAGTCAGTTGGTGTGACAGTTGAATACTGTCGACGTTGTTTGTTCCTTAGTATGTGATATGTGTGTGAAACACTGTCAGTACTTTTTGGTGTTTCTAATTCCTTGTCTGCAGGATTTAGAATGAGATAAGTGGGGGAGAAGCTTGTGCTTCTCCAAGTTGCCTCAGTTGTGGAGCGTTGGTTGCAAGAGTGTAAGTGTTGTTGGGACAGTGTTGTTCCCGGTTCCTGAGGGAATGCGGAGGAAAGGTTTATGTCAACTAAGGATTTGTGCCTGAGGTAGTTTTGCGCACAAGATGCAAGAAATGCTATTATAGTTTGGTAAAGACGGTTTATGCCCCATCATGATTGTCGGCTGTCTACTGACAAATTGAGGAACTGATCACCCTTAATCTCTTGTTGATAGCAGATGGGAATTATGTTGGATGGAATAGACGTGTCTTTCCGGCTTTGATAGTGTGTGCAAAGAATTGTTTTGAATTAAGAAAATGATTACAGATTGTTTTGATGAGTCGATGAAGATTCTTATATCGGAAGATGAGGCGAATTAGAGGTTTTGGTATGTTGGTCAAGTTGGGAAGTCATTGAGAGAGAACGATTGGGTATTATTAAAGGTTGTTCTCAGAGAGTAGAGTGCGAACTCAAATTTGACGAAGGTGAGGATTTGAGGTTTGGATCTGCTAAGTAAGTAGGAGAACTTTTAGGAAGTGAGACCAAGATGTTTGTTATGTTTGTGATAATAGTGTTCTGGAATTGGCAGGAAGCCACAGTGATGGGCCGTCAGTTATGCATGCTTTCAGATGTATTTTTGGATGAAACATTAGTGTGTCGACTTGAAGAGGTCTAGCATGGCTGGTAAGGAAAAGGATGATAGCATGAGGTTGCGTGTTAATCAGTGAGTAGTATGGAAACTTGCGGTTGTGTTCTGGATAGCTTGAGTTTTGAATTGTGACGAATTGTGAACGATTTAAAGTTCCTTGATGGTATTACGTTTGTTATGGGTTGAGATCTCGTGTCAGTAGAAACCTTGAGTGAGTTGGAACCCCGTAAGAAGAATTGATATGGAATGTGGTAATCAGAGATTGTTAAGCTATTTTGGATAAATTGTTTCGAGCTCAGAATGAATTTTGAAGGTGGTATATGTTATGGTTGTGGAGTATATGAATCGTATCTTCCATACTTGTTTGGATAAGTTTATAGTGATGTTATTTGGATGATATTCTGATTTATTTTAAATCAAAGGATGAGTATGTAGAGTATTTGAGGATTTAGTTACAAGGGTTGAAGGAGAGGGAGCTTTCTGCTAAATTATCAAAGTGATAATTTTGATTGAAAGAGGTTAGTTTTCTTGGATATGTTATTTCAGATGAGAGTATGGTTATGGATCCATCGGAAGTAGATGCAGTTCTACAATGAGAGGCTCCGAAGTTGGTTAAGGAGATTAGAATCTTTTTGGACTTTAGTGGGTTATTACCGGAGGTTATGGAAGACTTTTCCAAGTTAGCGTTTTCGTTACTTCGATCGACTTGCAAAAGGTAAGTGGTTTGTTTGGGATGTTTGTTGTAACACCCCAATTCCCATCGCGAATAAATAATACATAAATAAATCAGAGTAGATAAAAATTTATTTTTTCCGATAGAAACAGGGATGTCACATTTAAAGAAATAAAACACAATCCCTGCTCAATTATTTGATACATAACACATAATAGAGAAAATCATTAACGGGAAACTTTTTCCATCTAAAGGGAAATGTCAATTATGGAATAAAGCGGAAAGATCCATAACCAACTTGTTTCACAAAATAAATCATCTTAGAACATCAACTATATATACAAAGGTGCTACAAAATACATTCAACAAATGTATACATATATATATATATATATATATATATATATATATATATATATATATATATATATATATATATATATATATATACAGAATCGTTCCCCGACTCCCGTGCTACGTATCAGAGCAGACACCAAGACCGACAACAGAACGGAGGGCTAATCCTCACAAAAATACCTCCAGCAACTCTAATCTGCAATGCCTCATAGAGCATTATAAAATAGTAGAAGGGTGAGAAATAACAACTAAAATCAAGATTGCATAATAATATGCAAATACATAACAATTCACAAGCATAGTTATTCTCACCACAATTATCATATGCCAACACATAGAGCATATATAGATTATATTCACATAATCACCTATTCACACATAATGCATATGTTTATACACAAAACATATCATTCATAATTCAATGCATTTAACACGACTGCACATCAATTCACAAATGTTATCACAAGCTCAATCACATAATTACTCCATTCCCAATTGCATATTAATCATGCACTATACATTTATCACAAATGCATATCACAATGTCTCACACATAATAAATTAAATCATGATTTTCCACATATAAACAATGCAATCATAATTCATGCAGATGCAAAGAGACTGACACAATGACTCTATGCAAATGCATATGCGGTACCGACTCCATCATTTCTCATCACTAGTTCACTCAGGAACTCTGCTGGAACCATCGCTTGTTACTAAAAGTAACACCCTGTCGGGCCAACGATGTTCACCCGTCGCTTGCAGTCCTCTTTGTATAAGGCTCACGACGTTTATGGATCGCTTGCAGTCCTCTTTGTATAAGGCTCACGATCCGATCGCTTGCAGTCCTCTTTGTATAAGGCTCACGATCGTCTATAATCATCGTTTTCAGTCCTCTTATTTTTAAGGCTCACGATCCAATCAGATCGCTTTCAGTCCTCTTATTTTTAAGGCTCACGATGTTATAGCAGATTCCCTCAGGAATTAATCCGTCGCTCACACCCCACATGGCACACGACGTTTATGGATCGCTCACACCCCACATGGGCACACGATCCCACAAGATGCATATCATGATGCTTGACACACAAGAACTCATGACAATCAAATGCATCTTCACACATATATGCAACCATTATCATGCATATATTTCAACTCATCAATTCTATACATTCACAATTCAACCATATGAATTAATCAACATCATCACACTCATGCATTGCAAATCAATTCAAACAATGCATTTCAAACCATAAAGGCCACCACACAACATACATTGAATTTCACATAAACGATGCATTTCACCACAAACCACAAACCACAACAATCATGCCATCACAATTACTTCCACAAGGGATTCACACCACAAAGGCTACCCACAACACATCATAACAACCTACATTGATATTCAATCAAACAATGTATTTTACCACACAACAACATCATTAATCACGCATCGAAGTCTAATTCAAAACAATGCACATATCTGCCATAAAGCCACAAACCATCATCACAACATTCTATCATGTATATTCACATCATATAATGGCACACAAGCTACACGTTACATATCAAAAGCATATAGCATGATAACACATCAATCGCACACATTGTACGCGATAAAAACCCGACAACCCAACTATTTTTCCAAAAACACGAATTAATTAAATCATATTTTACCCTCCAAACCATCTTTAATAGAAAGAATATTTCACTAGCTTTCCAACGCTTCAAACGGGGGTCAAAACGGACTTACGGTTCAAAAGTTATGAAGAAAACAAAATCGGACATTTTGGAAAATTTTGCAACGTGCAGGTCTGCTCAGGTCGACTCATGAGTTGACGTAAAGGTGCTTTAGGTCGACGCAAAGGTGCTTTAGGTCGACGCATACTGCGCAGAATTTGTTAAAAACTCAGTTTTCGATCGTTAAATGACTTCCGGACCTCCGATTTCGATTCCGTAAAAAGCTGCGATCTCAGAATTCAACATACTACAATATTTCCACCATTAAAAAGCCATCTAACACATTTTCCATTTTTGAAATATTTTGAAACACAATTTTATCAATTTATCCCAACTCCAAACTCGCTCAAAACCACTCGAAAACACACAAATAACCATTCCCGATTAATTCCTATCCTAACCCGATTAAATATCAACCTATACCAATGTTACCAGACATATCCAAACACTTTTACTCGATCACAACATCAATTTGCACAAAAACATCGATATATATCAAAAATGCAAAAGTTACAAATTCAACTTGATTCAATCAAATGATCATGCTAAATCACGACCCAACATCACTCGACTCTACTACGCGGTTTATTTCGACTTTCGTCCGTAAAAACATCGATTTCTAATCATTTTTACCATTTCGACCTAAAATTGAAAACTATAAGAAATATCCAAAACAATCCAAGAAAACATACAGATATACATACACAAGCAAGATATAATTGAAACTTCTCACCCTTACCCGATTAATCGTGCTTGAAACGGAGTTTTCCCGAGTTTTCCTCTTTCTCCTCTTTTTCCTCTTCTCTCTTTTCTTTCTTCCTCTTCCTTTCTTTTCTCTCTTTTTCTCTCCACTTTCTATTTATTCAAAATATCTAACCCCAAAAAGACCAAAATACCCCTACTCTCAAATATCTCCTAAACGCTCTCAAAATGCGATAAAACATAAACAACGATGAAATATATTTCGGGAAATAAAAGTTGAAAAGAAATTATAATTTATTGCAAATATTTACCTATCAGAGAAATTACCAATTAACTCAATTAGCAGGTAAAATACAATAAATTTACACATTTAACAAAATACACATAAATGAAGTATATAAATACAATTAAACAAATCGGGGCGTTACAATTCTCCCCCACTTAGACATTTTTGTCCTCGAAAATATACTGAGACGAACAACTCCGGATACGACTCTCGCATCCGACCAACAAACTAACATGCCCACAAAAGGCACCCACGAATAACACAACTGACAAACCACCTTGCTAACAACAGCAACAACAATGACCAGACGCAAAGCCCATACAATGCACTTGACGACCAACTCACAACTCAAAGAATACACAAGCACAAACTCATAGGTTCACTCTCAAATACAAAATGTGCCACATCACGCTTCTGCTGCGTACTCTGATTACTCGTAACCATCCAAACTACCAATTCCACGTCCAAAGTCTAACTCTTTCTCATATTCGCCAAAAATCACTATTCACTTTTAATATACCCAACCTCACACTCTACTGTGTTATCTCACACACCAGACACAAGTCTCGAAACTGCTCAAATCATTTCAATTCTCTGACCATCAAAACAGACATGCATAACCACTTTCGACTTAACTTTTCAGGCACAACCTTAGCTTTTCCTGAAGGATAATCCAAGCCAAATTCATAACTCTTCACGAATTCTAACCATCCTCATTGTCTCATACTATGTTCCTTCAAACCAAACAAGTACTCCATATCCTTGTGATTACTAAACACTTCGAATCTAGAACCATAAAGATAATATCTCCCAATCTCCCAACACAATACAACTGTAACCAATCCCAAATCCTGAATAGTATAGATCCTCTTATGTATCCTCAATTATCGTAAAGCATAAGCTACGACTTTACTTTCTTACATTAACACACTGACTAAACTCATCAAAGACACATCACAATACCTCACAAACGGTTTATTAGGATCACACAGAATCAAAACTGGAGCTGTAGACAACTTCTATATCATCTCACCAAAACTTACTCACAACGAACGTCCAAAATAAACGACTCACCCTTTGCAAGTCAACTGAGATAACAGACGTACGAACTTAGCAAAGTCTTCCATAACCTGCAGTAACAACCAACTAATCCCAAAAGTTTCTAATCTTCTTAACCAACTTCGGAGTCTCTCAATGTAGAACGGCATCTACTTCCGAGGGATCCATAATCATACTCTCATCTGAAATAACGTATCCAAGAAAACTAACCTCTTTCAACCCAAATTCTCACTTGAATAACTTAGCATAAAAATTCCTTTCTTTTCAACACTTGCAATTCAAATCTCAAACGCTCTACCTGTTCTTCCTCTGAGTTTATAATAGATCCGAATATCCTCAATCAAAACCACTCTGAACTTATCCAAATAAATATGAAAGATACGATTCATCTACTCCACAAACATTACCGACGCATTACTAATACCAAATAACATCACTGCACGTTGTAATGCCCAACCAAATTCCAAAAGATATAAATTCTTAAAGCTTTTGCAAAACTTTCCACTGGGTAACTGGTTACTCACACACAAGCTTACCCGAGTAAATAGCAGCCTATTCCGATAACAAACATAACCAATCACATCAAAACGATCAAAGCCTCAACTCACACAATTCACCACTCTTATCAAAAATGCCAAACAATTGTAATTTCACTCCAACTCAACCAAACCATTCCAGTTATCTAACCATGAAAGTGGACACTTATTCTCAATCGTTACCTTACTCCACTGTTAGTAATCCATACACAAGTTCTTCTCTTAACCGTCCAAATTCCATAAATCCATACATGTAGCAACAACCAACCAAAAAGAACTCTTAAATATTACATCCATACCTAAAGGTTCTCTCAAAATTTCCATTGATGCTCTATAATTCCAAAGACTCCAAACCTCACAAGAACTCTAAGTTTTCTTTCCATAGTCTCAATACCAATACCATCATACCCATCATGCTTGTTATTCAATTCGGTCATCATTCCCTTTTGTTACTAACCAAGCTGGAGCTCTCTAAGACAACACCTTAATGTTCCATCCAAGAACACATCCGAAAACCATGCACAACTGACGGCCCAACACTGTGACTTTCCTGCCAATTTCCAAAACTGTAACATCACAAACATGACAAACATCTGAGTTTCACTTCCTAAAGGTTCTCCTACTTACTTAGCAGATCCAAACCTCAAATCCTTACCTTCGTCCAATTTGAGTTCACACTCTTCTCTCTGAGAACAACCATTAACGATGCCCAATCATTCTCTCTCAAAACTTCCCAACTGGACCAACATACCAAAGCCTCTAATCCGTCTCATCTTCCAGTATAAGAATCTTCATCAACTCATCGAAACAATCCATAATCATTTTCTTAAATCCAAACAATCCATTGCACACACTATCAAAGCCGGAAAGACACGCCTATTCCATCCAACATAATTCCCATCTGCTATCAACAAGAGATTAAGGGTGATCAGTTCCTCAATTTGTCAATAGACAGCCGACAATCATGATGGGGCATAAACCGTCTTTACCAAACTATAATAGCGTTTCTTGCATCCTGTGCATAAAACTACCTAAGGCAAAAATCCTTAGTTGACCTAAACCTTACCTCCGCATTCCCGCCGGAACCGGGAAAACACTGTCCAAACAACACTTACACTTTGCAACCAACGGCACACTGAGCCAATGTTCCACAACTGAAGCAACTTGGAGAAGTTCCAGCTTCTCCCACACTTATCTCATTCTAACTCTTGCAGACAACGGAATAGAAAAACCAGAAAGTACTGACAGTGTTCCGCACACATATCACGTACTAAGGAACAAACCACAACGACAGTATTCAACTATCACTCCAACTGACTCAACAACTTGGTCGGACGGACCGACCTGCTCTGATACCACTAATGTAACACCCCAATTCCCATCGCGAATAAATAATACATAAATAAATCAGAGTAGATAAAAATTTATTTTTTCCGATAGAAACAGGGATGTCACATTTAAAGAAATAAAACACAATCCCTGCTCAATTATTTGATACATAACACATAATAGAGAAAATCATTAACGGGAAACTTTTTCCATCTAAAGAAAATGTCAATTATGGAATAAAGCGGAAAGATCCATAACCAACTTGTTTCACAAAATAAATCATCTTAGAACATAAACTATATATACAAAGGTGCTACAAAATACATTCAACAAATGTATACATATATATATATATATATATATATATATATATATATATATATATATATATATATATATATATATATATATACAGAATCGTTCCCCGACTCCCGTGCTACGTATCAGAGCAGACACCAAGACCGACAACAGAACGGAGGGCTAATCCTCACAAAAATACCTCCAGCAACTCTAATCTGCAATGCCTCATAGAGCATTATAAAACAGTAGAAGGGTGAGAAATAACAACTAAAATCAAGATTGCATAATAATATGCAAAGACATAACAATTCACAAGCATAGTTATTCTCACCACAATTATCATATGCCAACACATAGAGCATATATAGATTATATTCACATAATCACCTATTCACACATAATGCATATGTTTATACACAAAACATATCATTCATAATTCAATGCATTTAACACGACTGCACATCAATTCACAAATGCTATCACAAGCTCAATCACATAATTACTCCATTCCCAATTGCATATTAATCATGCACTATACATTTATCACAAATGCATATCACAATGTCTCACACATAATAAATTAAATCATGATTTTCCACATATAAATAATGCAATCATAATTCATGCAGATGCAAAGAGACCGACACAATGACTCTATGCAAATGCATATGCGGTACCGACTCCATCATTTCTCATCACTAGTTCACTCAGGAACTCTGCTGGAACCATCGCTTGTTACTAAAAGTAACACCCTGTCGGGCCAACGATGTTCACCCGTCGCTTACAGTCCTCTTTGTATAAGGCTCACGACGTTTATGGATCGCTTGCAGTCCTCTTTGTATAAGGCTCACGATCCGATCGCCTGCAGTCCTCTTTGTATAAGGCTCACGATCGTCTATAATCATCGTTTTCAGTCCTCTTATTTTTAAGGCTCACGATCCAATCAGATCGCTTTCAGTCCTCTTATTTTTAAGGCTCACGATGTTATAGCAGATTCCCTCAGGAATCAATCCGTCGCTCACACCCCACATGGGCACACGACGTTTATGGATCGCTCACACCCCACATGGGCACACGATCCCACAAGATGCATATCATGATGCTTGACACACAAGAACTCATGACAATCAAATGCATCTTCACACATATATGCAACCATTATCATGCATATATTTCAACTCATCAATTCTATACATTCACAATTCAACCATATGAATTAATCAACATCATCACACTCATGCATTGCAAATCAATTCAAACAATGCATTTCAAACCATAAAGGCCACCACACAACATACATTGAATTTCACATAAACAATGCATTTCACCACAAACCACAAACCACAACAATCATGCCATCACAATTACTTCCACAAGGGATTCACACCACAAAGGCTACCCACAACACATCATAACAACCTACATTGATATTCAATCAAACAATGTATTTTACCACACAACAACATCATTAATCACGCATCGAAGTCTAATTCAAAACAATGCACATATTTGCCATAAAGCCACAAACCATCATCACAACATTCTATCATGTATATTCACATCATATAACGGCACACAAGCTACACGTTACATATCAAAAGCATATAGCATGATAACACATCAATCGCACACATTGTACGCGATAAAAACCCGACAACTCAACTATTTTTCCAAAAACACGAATTAATTAAATCATCTTTTACCCTCCAAACCATCTTTAATAGAAAGAATATTTCACTAGCTTTCCAATGCTTCAAACGGGGGTCAAAACGGACTTACGGTTCAAAAGTTATGAAGAAAACAAAATCGGACATTTTGGAGAAGAGGAAAAGAGGTGGAAATCGACATAGCTCCGTTTCAAGCACGATTAGTCGAGTAAGGGTGAGAAGTTCCGATTATATCTTGCTTGTATATGTATATGTATGTATTTGTTTGAATGTTTGGTTGAAAAATATATGTTTTCCATTTGGTTGAATTTGTGAACAATTGATTAAAATTGATGTTTTCACGGGTGAAACTCAATATAAACTGCTTAGAATACTTGTTGATTATGATGGAACATGTTTTGGTTGTTCAGGTATGAATTAGAAGGGTTTGGGTGGAAGAAATGATGGATTTTGGCCCCAAATGACCTATATTGACGCTGCTGCGAATTCTGGGTTTCGCGGGTTCGCCTAGTGAACCACAGCGAAGGACCGGGCGAAGGTTCGCCTAGACGTTCGCCTAGCGAACTTTATGTTGGTTTTCCGCTGCCACGGTTCGGTGGGATTCGCCTAGAGAATACTGGGGCGAACGTGACATTTTTCTATTTTGTTTTCTTCATAACTTTCAAACCGTAAGTCCATTTTGGTCGTCGTTCGAAGCGTTGGAAAGCTAATAAAATATTCTTTCTATTAAAAATGGTTTGGAGGGTATTATATGATTTATTTAAGTCGTGGTTTTGTGAAAGTGTTGGGTTGTCGGGTTTTTATCGCGTTAAATGCCTGCGGTCGGTGTTTTACCGTGTGTTGTGCTATTGTTCTATAACCCGGAGCTTTTATGTGGTTTATATGATGTTGAAGCATGTGATAATTTGTCGTGGTTACTTGTGGCCTAATGGAAAAATACTTTGTTGAATTGAATTACAAGTGTACGTTATTATGAATCTGTTGTGGGTAGCCTTCGTGGCGTGATTCCTAGTGTTGTGAGTATCATTGTATGATTGTAGGATTGTTGTGGTTGATGGTGAGTAATTCTTGATGTGAATTAATATGAGTGTATATGCTAAAATGCTAATTGTTGTGGTTTGTGGATTATGATGAAATGCATTGTTTTGGGTTTGATTGCAATGCATGATTATTGATGTTGAGATGGTTCACATGGTTGTGTATGCATTTGATTGTCATGAGTCATTGTATGCCAAGAATCATGATATGAATTCTTGTGATGTCGTGTGCCCTAGTGGGTGTTAGCGACGAATCGATTCCAGAGGGAATCTGCTGTAACGGTCGTGTGCCTTATACAAAGAGGACCTAAAGCGACGTTATAGACGATCGTGTGTCTTATACAAAGAGGACCTAAAGCAATCAGGGCGTGTGCCTTATACAAAGAGGACCTAAAGCAATCCATAAACATCGTGTGCCTTATACAAAGAGGACTTAAAACAACGAGGAACATCATTTTCCCGACAGGGAGTTACACTAAGTAACAAGCGATGATTCCAATAATTCCTGAGTGAATTAATGATGAGGATGATGGATGGATGGCACCGCATTTGCATAGAGTCGTTGTATCGGTCTCTCTGCATTTGCATAAATCTTGAATGGATTGATTATGTGTTGAGCTTTTGATATGCATTGGTGATTTGATATGCATTGGTGATAAATGCATTGGTTATGGATGGTATGTTTTATGTATAGACATATGCTATGTTCTGTGGGGATGTTGTACATTACAATGATTGTATTAATTATCTATGATATGCTATATATGAATATATGTGATGTGGTGGTGTGTTTCCATATGTCATAACTTTGGTATGCCTTATGTGTGAAAATGTGATTATGTTGGTATAATTGATATATTCTATGTGTATTAGTATGTGATGCTTGTGGTGAGAATAAATATGTATGTGAATTTATATGTGTTTTCATATTATTATGCAATCTTGATTTAGTTGTTATTTCTCTCCCTTCTGCTGTGGTTTGTTGCCCTACGAGGCAATTGCAGATTAGAGCCTTGGAGGCTTTTGTGAAGATTAGTTCTCCATCCTTTTGTCGGTCTGTCTGCTCTGATACGTAACACGGTAGTCGGGGAACGCTTTTGTTATATATGTATACATTTGTTGGATCTATTTTGTATTACCTTTGTATGAATATTTTGATGTTATAAAATAATTTATTTTGTAAAACAAGTCAGTTATGGATCTTTCCGCTTTATTCCATAATTGAACTTTCCCTTTGTTGGAAAAAGTTTCCCTTTTAGGTTTATTCCATTTTGTGTTATGTATCAAATTTATGACCAGGGATTGTGTTTTCTTTCTTTAAATGTGGCATCCTTGTTTTCTGTCTAAGGATAAAAAATTTATTCACTCTGATTTATTTATGTATCATTTATTCTGCGATGGGAATTGGGGTGTTACATTAGTGGTATCAGAGCAGGTCGGTCCGTCCGGCGAAGTTGTTGAGTCAGTTGGTATGACAGTTGAATACTGTCGACGTTGTTTGTTCCTTAGTATGTGATATGTGTGTGAAACACTGTCAGGACTTTCTGGTTTTCCTAATTCTTTGTCTGTAGGATTTAGAATGAGATAAGTGGGGGAGAAGCTTGTGCTTCTCCAAGTTGCCTCAGTTTTGGAGCGTTGGTTGCAAGAGTCTAAGTGTTGTTGGGACAGTGTTGTTCCCGGTTCCTGAGGGAATGCGGAGGTAAGGTTTATGCCAACTAAGGATTTGTGCCTGAGGTAGTTTTGTGCACAAGATGCAAGAAATGCTATTATAGTTTGGTAAAGACGGTTTATGCCCCATCATGATTGTTGGATGTCTATTGACAAATTGAGGAACTGATCACCCTTAATCTCTTGTTGATAGCAGATGGGAATTATGTTGGATGGAATAGACGTGTCTTTCCGGCTTTGATAGTGTGTGCAATGAATTGTTTGGAATTAAGAAAATGATTACGAATTGTTTTGATGAGTCGATGAAGATTTTTATATCAGAAGATGAGGCGGATTAGAGGTTTTGGTATGTTGGTCAAGTTGGGAAGTCATTGAGAGAGAACGATTGGGTATTGTTAAAGGTTGTTCTCAGAGAGTAGAGTGCGAACTCAAATTTGACGAAGGTGAGGATTTGAGGTTTGGATCTGCTAAGTAAGTAGGAGAACTTTTAGGAAGTGAGACCAAGATGTTTGTTATGTTTGTGATAATAGTGTTCTGGAATTGGCAGGAAGCCACTGTGATGGGCCGTCAGTTGTGCATGGTTTCAGATGTGTTTTTGGATGAAACATTAGTGTGTCGACTTGAAGAGGTCCAGCATAGCTAGTAAGGAAAAGGATGATAGCATGAAGTTGCGTGTTAATCAGTGAGTAGTATGGAAACTTGCGGTTGTGTTCTGGATAGCTTGAGTTTTGAATTGTGACGAATTGCAAATGATTTGAAGTTCCTTGATGGTATTATGTTTGTTATGGGTTGAGATCTCGTGTCAGTAGAAACCTTGAGTGAGTTGGAACCCCGTAAGAAGAATTGATATGGAATGTGGTAACCAGAGATTGTTAAGATATTTTGGATAAATTGTTTCGAGCTCAGAATGAATTTTGAAGGTGGTATATGTTATGGTTGTGGAGTATATGAATCGTATCTTCCATACTTGTTTGGATAAGTTTATAGTGATGTTTATTGGATGATATTCTGATTTATTTTAAATCAAAGGATGAGTATGTAGAGTATTTGAGGATTTAGTTACAAGGGTTGAAGGAGAGGGAGCTTTCTGCTAAATTATCAAAGTGAGAATTTTGATTGAAAGAGGTTAGTTTTCTTGGATATGTTATTTCAGATGAGAGTATGGTTATGGATCCATCGG
Source organism: Lathyrus tuberosus (assembly GCA_022829125.1). Classification (NCBI taxonomy): domain Eukaryota; kingdom Viridiplantae; phylum Streptophyta; class Magnoliopsida; order Fabales; family Fabaceae; genus Lathyrus; species Lathyrus tuberosus. Next base: position 1,641,872 of record JALAZF010000603.1, on the reverse strand, counting down.
AAGTAGATGCAGTTCTACAATGAGAGGCGCCAAAGTTGGTTAAGGAGATTAGAATCTTTTTGGACTTTAGTTGGTTATTACTGGAGGTTATGGAAGGCTTTTCCAAGTTAGCGTTTTTGTTACTTTGATCGACTTGCAAAAGGTAAGTCGTTTGTTTGGGATGTTCGTTGTAAGGAAAGTTTCAGAGAGCGGAAGTAAAGATTGACTACGGCTCCAATTTTGATTCTGTGTGATCCTAATAAACTGTTTGTGAGGTATTGAGATGTGTCTTTGATGAGTTTAGTCAGTGTGTTAATGCAAGAGGGTAAAGTCGTAGCGTATGCTTTACAACAATTGAGGATTCATGATTTCAAGGTGACTGCGGTTACTTTTATGTTGAGAATCTGGAGGTATTATTTTGAGGGTTTTAGGGTCAAAGTGTTTAGATGGAGAAAATGATGGTTTTGGAGGAGTAACAGCGCTGCTGGGATTCTGAGTTTTCCACGGTTCGCCTAGTGAACCTGGGACGAAGTCCAGTGAACAGCTTTCGAGGGTTCGCCTAGCGAACCCGGCAGCGAAGGTCAGCGAATGTTCGCCAACGACGTTCGCCTAGCGAAGGCGGAAGCGAACACTCGCTAGGGGTTTGCCTAGCAAACATGGCAGTTTGTCCCATTTTGTTTCCTTCATAACTTTTGGTTTGTAACTCGGATTGAGGCACGGTTGGATGGTTGGAATTCCTGATTAGTTATGACCTTGGCTCAAATTATCCTATTGGTAAAGTTAATGTCGTGCGTGATGAGTTAAGTCGAAAGCTTTTATACATGTCTGTTTTGGTGGTCAGGGAGTTAGAATTATTTGAGCAGTTCCGAGACTTGGGTCTGGTGTGTAAGCTAACACAGCAGAGTGTGAGGTTGGGTATATTAAAAGTGAATAGTGATTTTTGGTGAATATGAGAAAGAGTTAGACTTTGGAAGTGAAATTGGTAGTTTTGATGGTTACGAGTAATCAGAGCGCGTAACGGAAGCGTGACGTGACACAATTCGTATATGCGTGTGTGACTTGTAAGAGTTCATAGGTTGCACATTGAGAACATGTAGGATGATGAGACCATTGGATGTTTCAGAAAGGAAGTGTTATGTGAAAGATTTAAATATTATTCGTGGGCTACTATGTAGATGGATGTTTTGGTTGTATGTTTGATTGGTGAATCGTAGCATTGTTATAATTATGTTGTGTGACAAGGCTGTTGGTATTGTGGTTATGTAGGGGTTGTTGAAACGTTGTTGGGTCATGGAACTTTATGTTCTTGTTTGTGTTGTTACCTCGTTTCCATCGTGATGGTTCGAGTGCGGGTAGCTAATTCCTTGTGGGGAATTAGGGGAGTGTTACCTAGGGTGAGGGTAACGATCTTGTTGTGTTTCGGTTCAAGGTGAACCTGTGTGTTCGTAATTTGGGTTTTCTTTGAGTTGTGAGTTATTCGTCAAGTGCATTGTATGGGCTTTGCATCTTGTCGTTGTGGTTGTCGTCATTGTCGTGTTGTTGTGGTTGCTGCTATTAGCAAGGTGGTTTGTCAGTTTGTGTTATTCGTGGTGTGCCTTTTGTTGGCATGATAATTTGTTAGTCGGATGCGAGAGTCGTATCCGGAGTTGTTCGTATCAGTTATATTTTCGAGGACGAAAATTTCTAAGTGGGGGAGAATTGTAACACCCCAGTTTTTGTTAGTTTTATTTAATCGAGTCGATTTAATTAATTTTGTTTTTATATTATTTTATTCTTGACTTTTATTTGACAATATATTATTTTTCATCGTTATTATGTTTTATTGCGTTTTGAGAGTGTTTGTGAGATATTTGAGCTGAGGGGTAAAATAGTCTTTTTAGGGGTTTAGATATTTGTTATTATAAGAAAGAAAAAGAGAGAAAAGAAAGGGAAAGGAAAGAAAGAGAGAAAGAAGGAAAAGGAGAGGAAAGAAATGGAGACGAGGAAAAGAGGTGGAAATCGACATAGCTCCGTTTCAAGCACGATTAATCGGGTAAGGGTGAGAAGTTCCGATTATATCTTGCTTGTATATGTATATGTATGTATTTGTTTGAATGTTTGGTTGAAAAATATATGTTTTCCATTTGGTTGAATTTGTGAACAATTGATTGGAATTGATGTTTTCACGAGTGAAACTCGATATAAACTGCGTAGAATACTTGTTGATTATGTTGGAACATGTTTTGGTTGTTCTGGTATGAATTGGAAGGGTTTGGGGGGAAGAAATGATGGATTTTGGCCCCAAATGACCTATATTGACGATGCTGCGAATTCTGGGTTTCGCGGGTTCGCCTAGCGAACCAGAGCGAAGGACCGGGCGAAGGTTCACCTATACATTCGCCTAGCGAACTTTATGTTAGTTTTCTGCTGCCACGGTTCGCTGGGATTCGCCTAGCGAATACTGGAGCGATTGTGACATTTTTCTATTTTGTTTTCTTCATAACTTTCAAATCGTAAGTCCGTTTTGGCCGCCGTTCGAAGCGTTGGAAAGCTAATAAAATATTATTTCTATTAAAAATGGTTTGGAGGGCAGTAGATGATTTATTTAAGTCGTGGTTTTGTAAAAGTGTTGAGTTGTCGGGTTTTTTATCGCGTTAAATGCGTGCGGTCGGTGTTTTACCGTGTGTTATGCTATTGTTCTATAACGTGGAGATTTTATGTGGTTTATATGATGTTGAAGCATGTGATAATTTGTCGTGGTTGCTTGTGGCCTAATGGCAAAATACTTTGTTGAATTGAATTACAAGTGTATGTTATTATGAATGTGTTGTGGGTAGCCTTCGTGGTGTGAATCCTAGTGTTGTGAGTATCATTGTATGATTGTAGGATTGTTGTGGTTGATGGTGAGTAATTCTTGATGTGAATTGATATGAGTGTATATGCTAAAATGCTAATTGTTGTGGTTTGTGGATTATGATGAAATGTATTGTTTTGTGTTTGATTGCAATGCATGATTATTGATGTTGAGATGGTTCACATGGTTGTGTATGCATTTGATTGTCATGAGTCATTGTATGCCAAGAATCATGATATGCATTCTTGTGATGTCGAGTGCCCTAGTGGGTGTGAGCAACGAAACGATTCCAGAGGGAATCTGCTGTAACGGTCGTGTGCCTTATACAAAGAGGACCTAAAGCGACGTTATAGACGATCGTGTGCCTTATACAAAGAGGACCTAAAGCGATCGGGTCGTGTGCCTTATACAAAGAGGACCTAAAGCGATCCATAAACGTCGTGTGCCTTATACAAAGAGGACCTAAAGCGACGGGGAACATCGTTTCCCCGACAGGGAGTTACACTAAGTAACAAGCGATGATTCCAATAATTCCTGAGTGAATTAATGATGAGGATGATGGATGGATGGTACCGCATTTGCATAGAGTCGTTGTGTCGGTCTATCTTCATTTGCATAAATCATGAATGGATTGATTATGTTTGGAAAATCATGAATGGATTGATTATGTGTTGAGCTTTTGATATGCATTGGTGATTTGATATGCATTGGTGATAAATGCATTGGTTATGGATGGTATGTTTTATGTATAGACATATGCTATGTTCTGTGGGGATGTTGTATATTACAATGATTGTATTAATTATCTATGATATGCTTTATAGGAATATATGTGATGTGGTGGTGTGTTTCCATATGTCATAACTTTGGAATGCCTTATGTGTGAAAATGTGATTATGTTGGTATAATTGATATATGCTCTGTGTATTAGTATGTGATGCTTGTGGTGAGAATAATTATGTATGTGAATTTATATGTGTTTGCATATTATTATGCAATCTTGATTTAGTTGTTATTTCTCACCCTTCTGCTGTGGTTTGTTGCCCTACGAGGCAATTGCAGATTAGAGCCTTGGAGGCTTTTGTGAAGATTAATTCTCCATCCTTTTGTTGGTCTGTCTACTCTGATACGTAACATGGGAGTCGGGGAACGCTTTTGTTATATATGTATACATTTGTTGGATCTATTTTGTATTACCTTCGTATGAATATTTTGATGTTATAAAATAATTTATTTTGTAAAACAAGTCAGTTATGGATCTTTCCGCTTTATTCCATAATTGAACTTTCCCTTTGTTGGAAAAAGTTTCCCTTTTAGGTTTATTCCATTTTGTGTTATGTATCAAATTTATGAGCAGGGATTGTGTTTTGTTTCTTTAAATGTGGCATCCTTGTTTTCTGTCTAAGGATAAAATTTTTATTCACTATGATTTATTTATGTATCATTTATTCTGCGATGGGAATTGGGGTGTTACATAAGTCCCACTGTGTTTTCAAAAACAACGATGCGATCGTCGTCTTTTAGCAAAATCATCTGGGCCTGTCCTTGAGCTGTAAGCCCCACCACTTGTACAAAAATAAATCATTGGGCCTCTAATAGAGTGTAAGACCCAAACCCTTTTTTTAACCAAAACATTTTTAGGCCTCAATGCATTGTATAAGACCCAGTATGTTAAAGAAATCTCGGCACGATCGCCAGTTCAAAAATTAAATCAACTGGGCCTACCCTCATGTTATAAGCCCCATTCCTTTTCTTTAAACACCTTTGGGCCTCTTGAGAGAGTGTAAGACCCATCCCTTTGTACAGAAAACCTTTTTGGGCCTCAGTCACTTGTATAAGTCCCTGTACAAAATAACAGTGTAATCACTGATAAAACCTTGGGCCTCTCCTTGAGCTGTAAGCCCCAACAATCTCTTCAAAGCACTTTCTCCTTTGATTTTGAATATAATATTATTATCAAAGCTTTCTTTGTTGAACAAACTAACAAAACAGCATAGAAGCTCTACAATCGAGTAAGTGTTTACCCGCTTTCTTTATCCGCTTTCATATATATAACTGTTTTATGGGGCTGCTCACTGTAAGTCTTCTTTCACAAACTTTTATATACTCGTCAAATATCCACTGTGTAATACTAGTATAGTTATTTAGAGTTTTCCCCAGCAACTACGTCTAGCACTAGGTAATGCCTGTTGGTCACTCTTAAATACAAACAAAACTAGATCCCCATAGGATTACCAGATACAGTCTTCCCTCCTCTTGGGGTTAAACAATATGGAGACGTGAAAGGCAGCATTCTCGGTGAACCCTTTCTCAGATTGTCACCCTTAGAAATTGTCAAAGAAACTCTAACTCCCTAGAGATGATATTTTATCCGTGAATGGAATCTCTTGAGTTTCTTCCAAATTCTCGGACTTTCCTGGCTTGATCTATTCTCGGTGAATGGCATGTCTTGAACTTCTCGGAGTTTGGGGACCCACATGCTTCTTAAAAGCATCCCCGCCTCCTCTTAGACGTTGTACAAGGACCCTTCGGCTTCTTAAAAGCTCTCATGCCGACCCAGAGACCTCTACAGGTATAGGAACAGAACCTAGTCATCAATTTGCTAGAGTTGTCTTTCTGAGTCAAGTGTCAGACATGTTAATGGGTTGACCTTCATCCCTTAACATAACAGCCTTCTCTTGGGAATCATACAAAGATCATTCACTATCCGAGAATCGATTTCTCCAAAACACCAGTAGACTTGGACAGTCTCAATACCCTTTGGATTTCCCGTTTCCTTAAAGAACAGTAAATAACCCTGATCCTCTGATCAGTGCCAAAGCACAATAATACCTTTAATCGTTCCCTTCATAAGGACTGATTTCTCTTTTATCCAACATACTAGACCTATCACTAAGCTGAAACAGTCACTAGCACAATAGCCTCCTCTTGGGCTTTGTACAAATGATTCTCCCCGATGGAGCTAACCTTTTCAGACTCTCTTGTTGAGTCACCCACTTTTAGCCTCCATCTCGGGCTTCGTACGAGGTACAAAATCACTCTCTTGTCGAGTATAAAAGACTCTCTTGTTGATTCAATCTCTTTTAGCCTCCATCTCGGGCTTCGTACGAGATACAAAATCACTCTTTTGTTGAGTATAAAAGACTCTCTTGTTGAGTCAATCCCTTTTAGCCTCCACCTCGGGCTTCGTACGAGATACCAAATCACTCTCTTGTTAAGTATAAAAGACTCTCTTGTTGAGTCATTTCCCTCTCAGCCTCCATCTCGGGCTTCGTACGAGATACAAAACCACTCTCTTGTTGTGTATAAAAGACCCTCATGTGGAGTCAAAACCTTTTAGCCTCCATCTTGGGCTTCGTACAAGACACATATAAAAGCACTCTCTTGTTGAGTCAATCACTGGTTGGCACTCTCTTGTTGAGTCAGCCCCTTTTAGCCTCTCTCTCGGGCTTCGTACGAGACACCTAAAAGCACCCTCTTGTTGGGTCAATAGCCTCATCTTAGGCTTTGTATAAGAAAACCCCGGTTGAGTCAATCAACCTTTTAGCATCAAAATATGTGCCTCTTTCACAGTATACAAACACCAACAACTCCTTTTCCTTCATCTAATTGCTATAAGCAGCAAGCCTCTGGATTATTTACATCCACGCCATTGTCCCTCTTTTAGCATGAGAAATTCCTAAGGAAAGATATCATTGCTCTACACTGAGTTCAAGTCTTCTCCTCTAGGTTAAAAATCCCTTATAAAGGAAATTATGGCATTGTTGGGTTCACATATCCCAGTTAAAGTAACTCTCCTTTATAATCAGTCACCCAACAGTTGTGACAAATATACCAAATATCCCCTTTTAGAGATGACAAATTCTCACTAAAGTCAAACCCCTTTAGCTTCATATCTTGGGCTTCGAACAAGATACAAATAGACCCTTCAGCTTCACATCTTGGGCTTTGAACAAGATACAAACCACATTTAGCTTCACGTCTTGGGCTTTGAACAAGACACCAAAACAACCTTTTTTTTCCTCCCATAGAATAGAAGGAACTACGATCGCTCTGATTTCCCTGTTTCGTTAAACGGGAATACGTAGGCATAAGATTGGAAAAATCTTAGCGAGCATACTAATCAAAAACCCAAAATCTCGTACCTTCATACATCAATTGAAAAGCATCAGTCCTAACATCCACCAATAGCCTAAACCCTGTGTTTTTTTTAACAAAATAACCTAAGAGATACCCACAATCTTAATAGCATATGTAAACCAATAGTCATCTGTTTAAACTCAGTTTGCAAGCAGGGTTAATTGGAGACATCTATTTCCCTTCCTTCATCAGCTTCAATAGGATAAAAAATGAATCGAACTGTAGTACCCCAAAGCGATAGTGCTTCACAACCACGCAAAAATTCGCGCTACAGAAAAATGGCGACTTCACTGGGGAATTCCTTATAGAGATCTTGTTCTCTTCCCATCTCTTAGGTAGAAACCTTAAAATAGTGCCACAGCAGAGTGGCGACCACAATGGGAGGAATTCTTTCTTGCCTTCCCAAGGGATGAAACCTTAAATTCATGTCACAGAAATGACAACTCTGCTGGGGAGTCATTGTCCGTATAGGATCATAAGACTAGAGGTCTAGGATGATTAAGACAAATATATATACTGCTTTTCCTAATTGATATCTGTGTTTATTTTTCTGCTAATGGGAATGCGTGTGATGCTGCATGTGGAAAGATTGAGTATACACCTAAGATGTGTGATGGCAATGCGAGTAATCTTACTGGGAGTGAATTCCAGTTAAGAGCCCCCGATCGACCATCAAACTCAGTGGAGACTCCCTTTGCAGATACATTGCCTATACGACTTCGGTTGTTGAAAGTAGTGTGGTCGACTGGGTTATCTGAGAAGCTGAGGTTTTTAGTAGACTTAAGCCATTTTGTTGTGCAGAAGCTATCGGAAATAGTTGTCACGCGATACTACCCTCATCTGAGATCGCTCTAGGATACATCAGCTCGCTGACGATCCGCTTGTTGTTGTTATCCCAAGAGGGGTCAATGATTTTGTGGACAGGTACAAAAAATCACCAGTATAAACCTTTGGGGGGGGGGGGGGGGGGGGGTAGAGCCTTGACTTCATGACACCGACCCTTTGACCCCATGTTTTTTCTATGTTTTTGTGTGTTGCATTCATGCATTCATTTAAAAAACATTAAAACAAAGAAAAATCTTATCTTCTAGTCTCTCTTTTTTAAATTAAACTAAGACAATGATTGCAAATGTTAGAGAAAGGAGAGTGCGCTAATGAATTTCGGTAGAAGGAAAACTCATAAGTACACCTTCAAGGTTTCAAAGTTAGAGGATTTAAGAGGTTTGGCGAGAGTGATCAACAACCATGAGGTTTTCAGAGCCAAGTATGGAGGGATGCTGTCCTTGTTAAGGGTCCACGTAATTGAAGGAATCTTGTCCACACTAATCCAGTTCTACGATCCGGTTTATCACTGTTTCACATTCGCGGATTATCAGCTTGCAGCAACGCTGGAGGAGTATTCTCACCTGACTGATTTACATATTACTGATCAAGCTCCCTTTTCTGGACTGGAAGAAATTCCAAAGGATCAAACCATTGCAAGAGCAATTTATTTGGACAAGTCAGAAGTCAGGACTCACATGACCACTAAGGGTGTCATCCAGGGTTTGCCAACCTAGTTCTTGATAAAGAAAGCCCTATACTTTGCTATTATAGGGAAAGTGGTCGCTTTCGAGAGCATATTTGTTTTGCTCACCTACGGGTTATTTTTGTTTCCCAACATCGATAACTTTGTAGATATCAACGCCATTAAGATTTTCCTGATTGGAAACCCTGTACCAACCTTACTCGCAGATGCGTATCATTCTGTACACTTAAGGAATTTATACAGCAGAGGAATGATTACATGCTATGTACCCTTGCTTGATAAATGGTTCACTTCCCATTTGTCCAAGTCTGCTGCATTTTGGGATCAAAAGAATACTTTACGTTGGTCGCAGAGAATCATGTTTCTTACCAACTCTGACATCGATTGGTACAATCGAATCTATGACGGGATCAAGATCATTGACCGTTGTGGAAATTTCCCAAATGTACCCCTTATAGGAACTAAGGGGGGAATCAACTATCATTCGGTGTTAGTTCGTCGTCAATTTGGATACCCGATGAGACATGTCCCACGTAACGCTCATCTGGAAGGTCTTTTCTTCAGGGAAGGAGAAAATGACAGGGCACTAAAGACATAAATAGTGCACGCTTGGAAACACGTTCATAGGAAAGGACGAGAGTCTTTAGGAAAACCAGACTGTGTCTCGATGGAGCCTTATCTCCACAGGGTACAAACTAGAGCTCTCAAGCTGAGGATGCCTTACCCTCGTCAGGAAGTTCTTCCATTAAGGGACTCTGCCCTTTATTACATGTCTGAGACGGAAAAACTTCAGGTTACTCTCAGCAAAGTTCAGCAGGAGAAGAGGTCTTGGAGGAACAAGTACCGTATTCTCAATGTGAAATGTAAGAAAATACAGCAGCTATTAAGAGAAAAGGATGCTCTGATTGAGATTTTAGAGCAATATGCTGTAGAAAATCAGGATGACCAAAGGAATTTGCTTGCTCCTTTCACTTGGCAAAGGAATGATAACCCGAAAACGGCCCAAGAGCCCCGGTCAAAGAAAAGGAAAGCACCCGAACCAGCGCTTGAGCTCTCTTCAGAGAGGACTCAGGATCCATTAGTTTAGATTTCCTTTTTCAGCACTTTGTAATCTACTGTATTTCCATTTCCGCAATCGAATTTAATTAAACGGGGTTTCCCCACTGTTTGATATTTGCAATCTAATTGTCGAAGTTTACTTTAAATAAACAAAAATAATTAATAATCATTGCATTCATCATTCTCACTTAACGCATTCTTCTTACCTACGAATCTCACGTTTGTGTCTCGATTCTAGAGTCAAACTGTCTCATTCGTACAATACTCGGGCCAATCGTCAGAAAAAGATGGATGATCTCGAGAAAGAGAACAGAGAGTTGAGGGAAGAGATCGACACTCTAGAAGAGGATCTGAGAAAGCTTCATAACGACATGCAAGCTCTAGCAGAAGCTCAGATGCAACAACAAAGGACTGTGATCTCGGAGATCAAATCTACGCCCATAATGGAGAAGTATGATCCTAGGTACAAAATGCCGAAAGATCGTCCCTGGGGCATGCCTATTAACTATATCCCGGAAGGATATGTTCCGCTGATCGCTAAGGATTAGGAAACCACAGCAGGAACCGCTGGCCTGAAGGTTACAAACTTCGGGAAAACGAAGATGCCAGGGGCATGCCAGCAACTCCTGAAGGTTACAAACTTCGGGAGACACCGAGAGTCTCGACCATAATGACTATACCACCGCCCGTGGTATACACTGTCCCGGAAGGACAAATTCCACAGACACCTTCTGGTGGAAATGACAGCATGATCGACAGAATGAATGAGTTCCAGGAACAATTCTTGGAGATGCAGAAAGAACTGCAGGCCCTTCGCGGTCAGGATCTCTTTGAAAAGGACGCCGCGGACCTCTGCTTGGTCCCCAATGTGAAAGTTCTACACAAGTTCCAGGTACCTAACTTTGAAAAGTACAAGGGTAACTCTTGCCCTAAGAGCCATTTGGTAATGTACGCTAGGCGAATGTCAGCTCAGACAAAGAACCAGGAGCTACTGATTCACTACTTTCAGGATAGTTTAACCGGCGCCGCATTAAAATGGTACATGGGTTTAAACCTCACTACGATCGACACATTCAGAGATCTTGGCGCTGCATTCGTTCAACAATATAAATACAATTTGGACATGGCACCGGACAGAGATCAACTCAGATCGATGTCACAAAAGGACAATGAAACCTTTAAGGAGTACGCTCAGAAATGGCGTGAAATTGCCGCTCAGATTTCTCCACCTCTTGAGGAAAAAGAGATGGCAAAGATCTTCTTAAAGACCTTAAGTTCATTTTACTATGATAGAATGGTTGCCAGTGCGCCCAGTGACTTCACCGAGATGGTGGGCATGGGGGTTCGTCTTGAGGAAACCGTCTGAGAAGGACGTTTGGTTAAAGACGCTGGATCATCGAGTAGTACAAAATGATACGGTAGTGCTCTCCCTAAGAAAAAAGAGCAGGATATCAGGAATATCTCTCTCAGAAAGCAAAGGCGACAATATCAACCAGTAGCAGCTGTAACTCCTGCTATTACCCCCGCGCCTATTCCTACGTATCAACCTTAGGTTGCGCAGAGCCAACCGAATCAACAACAACTTCAGCAAAGGACACAACAGTCTCTTCAGTAGACTCGTCCCCTGTACAACAACAACAACCGTACAACGTGACCACCAGGGTTCGACCCTATACCGATGTTGTACGCGGAACTATTTCCATTATTTCTAGTAAAGGGGCATGTCCAAACCAAGTCTCCTTTTACAGTACCGAAAAATCCACCTTTCTGGTTCAAAACGGATCAGACTTGCCCTTACCATCAAGGAGGACCAGGGCATAACATAGAAAACTGTCTCAGTTTCAAATCCGATGTACAAAAGTTTGTTAGGAACGGGGTCTTATCTTTCAAAGATATGAATCTGAATGTTCTCACAAACCCGCTGCCTCAACACGAGAAAGTTGCGGTAAATTTGATAGAAGGAGAGTCAAACAACATCTATCAAATTCATGATGTACTCTTATTAAGGGCCAACTTGGTCAAGATGCATTGTAGACAGAGCGGATATGGCCATGTGCCACCTCATTACTATCACCAGTGTGATATCTGCTCTAAGAATAATCAGGGATGTTCTATGGTGCAATCAGGGATGCTCGGTATACAAACAGGGATGCTCTTTTGTACAAGAGGCCCTCCAGCGTTAGATGGATCTTGGATGGATCCAACACTACCATGATAGAAATCCTTATCAGACCAACATGATTCAAATCTTTGATATTCGTCTGATGAATACCAGCTTGGTGGAGTTACATGCCAGGAAGGTCCAACTCGGTTTTCTCACTTCACATGATTATCTGAGCTGTAAAGGATGTTATGAGAGTAACCAAGGGTGCGCTCTCGTTCAGAGAACTTTACAACACTTATTAAACCACTGGTGGCTTCCAATCTATCTGGATGAAGACACACAACAAATCAGTGTGCTTAATGGAAACCCTACTCGGTGTCAGAGTCAGGATGTCCGATCTATGGAAACAAACCTGGTAAGGTTACACAGCATTCAAAGCGGGCGTGGCCAGGTGCCACCACACAACTATGAACGCTGTAGAGTCTGCTCGGAGAATAACCAAGGATGCTACCTTGTGCGGGCAGCCCTTCAAGGTCAATTGGATCGTAAAGAGATTCACCTGTGTCCGAGTTCCGACCCAATCAACTGGACGCCAGACTACTTTGCAGATCAAATCAAAGATGTGGTTGTAATCTCTGATCCTGAGAGGACCAAGGATGTTTGTACCATCATCCCTCTACTGGACAAATCAAAGGTTCTTAGCCAAGAACTGATTGAAGTTACTTACGACAGTCAGAAAAATCAGAAGGCTCCTATAGTTATCTATCTACCGGAACCATTACCGTATGAATCAGCTAAGGCGATCCCTTCCAAATACGGTGCAAAAATAATTGGGAATGGAAAGGAAATTCCATTACCCTCCGTCGTGAATATTGCAGACATCAGTCGAGTAACACGGAGTGGTTGAATCTTCAATCGAGGAGTTTGAGAACCTAAAAAAGAAAAGGAACTTCCGACAGAAGCTCCTGATCCACCAGTCGGTCAATCCAGTAATCCCGACCTTTCAAAGAATGACGATGAGATGCTGAAGCTCATCCAAAGGAGTGAATACAACATTGTTGATCAACTGTTACAAACTCCTTCAAAGATCTCAGTGCTATCACTTTTACTCAGTTCTGAAGCCCACAGAGAGGCTCTACAGAAAGTCTTAGAGCAGGCCTTTGTGGAATAGGATGTGTCGATACGACAGTTTGATAGAATCATCTCTAACATCACTTCCTGCAACAACTTAGGATTCAGTGATGAGGATTTTCCAGAGGGGGACAAAAGTCACAACATGGCGCTCAATATCACAGTTAACTGCCAGGACGATGCTTTAGCCAGCGTACTGGTAGACACAGGATCGGCCATCAACGTTATGCCAAAGTCCACTTTAATGCGACTATCATTCAAAGGACCCCCGATAAGGGGCAGTGAGGTCATCGTCAAAGCCTTTGACGGATCTCGAAAAGCAGTTATCGGCGAAGTCGACCTTCCCATAACCATCGGTCCTCACACTTTCCTAATCACTTTCTAGGTCATGGACATCCGGGCAGCGTACAACTATTTATTAGGAAGACCTTGGATACACCAGACTGGGGCAGTCACTTCGACGCTGCACCAGAAACTGAAGTTCGTCAAGAACGATCAACTCGTCACGGTCTGTGGAGAACAAGCCTCGATCGTGAGTAACCTGTCATTATCTACTTGTATAGACCCTGAGGAGGTTGTTGGGACTCAGTTCCAAGCACTTCCGGTGAGCAATGAGAATCAGTCAGAAAAAGAAACATCGATTTCCTCATACAAAGATGCTCTCAAAGTAATCGAGAGTAACAACGCAAAAGGATGGGGACAGCTTGTCATTCCTACTGATAATAAAACAAAGAATGGTCTTGGTTTTTCTGCGACCTACACCCAAACTGCTATTAACGATGAAAGCCTTCATCCTATTCAGGATTTCTTCCACAGTGGAGGGTTCCTTCACCCAGTGCATCAGGAAGTGCAAACCATCAACAAGGGAGATTCCTCCGATACGGGGGAAAAGTGAAAGTTCTATCTTAACGAGGACGGTTATATGTCTCAGGAAGAGGTGCCTACGCCATTTTGCTATCCCGCACAGAGTCTGAGATTTATACCGAGGTCAGATGTCGAAATGATATACGGAGATTGTGATCCGGAAGGATGCCGGGCTCCATCAAACTCATTAGAGGAGGACACTCTGATGAAGGACAACTTTGACCACGACTATTATGGCCCAATGAATGGCCTGCCTATCTGGCAGCCGTACCCAGGAGACTTGGGGCTAGAAAATCAGCCGAATAATGAAAATCGGCTGAGCGTCATTGGAAAAAAATACCTGCGTCTCCACCATGTTATGGGATCAACACTCAAGTCATTCAGAAAATATCCAGTACAACGATGAATTCACAATAATTACAAGACAAGAGTTTCTTAACTATGCTTTTCCCGAGGTCAACGTCATCGAGAGAGATGACTCCTCCAGTTCCAAAGAAGTGTGGGACACCTTAGGACAACCGAGTGGAAAATACGACTTCTTGGTCAAGTACACCGCTCCCGAAAGCTCTCGTATCAGGTTCGAAGATATCCAGCCAACTGGATGGGGAGATATACCTGAGAGCACAAATACTATGCAAAATACAACAAAGGAGTCCTCCTACAACAACTCTGCCTGGGAGACAGATTCCAATGATCCTGCTCCACCAGAAATCAGCGTTATTTCTGAAGACAAATCAATGAAGGTACCAGACTTTGATAGGGCTCACTTTCTATAATTGTCCCTCTTCGCTTCGCCCAAAGTGGCAGATTTTTGTTTTATAGGGCTGTAGTTTCAAGAATCGACTTGTTCATAAATAAAATAATGTCATTCTGTAATCTCCGCATTAATTGCCGTTTTCTCTTTTCGCTTTTCTCAGAAAATGGTAATCCTAAAAAACAATTCAAAATAAACAAGCAGTTTTTAAAAAAAAATACACTGCACACACTTGCATTTTCTCTATCTCTTCTAAACACAATTCATCACGTCATGCAGATTGCTTGTTTTAAACCCCGTTGAAACATACGATCCAATGCCTTTTCCCAACTTTGAGTTCCCGGTATTTGGGGCTGAAGAAGAAGTTGACAATGAAATTCCAGAAGAGATCTCCTGATTACTTCGACAAGAGGAAAGGTCCATTGAACCTCACAAAAAGCCGTTGGAAACGGTCAATTTGGGTTCAGGAGAAGAGAGAAAATAAATCAGGATTGGGGCACTGCTCAGCCCAATTGCCAAAGAGAGTTTGGCAAAGCTTCTCGGAGAATTTCCCGATGTGTTTGCTTGGTCCTACCAGGACATGCCAGGGTTGGATACCAGCATCGTGGAACATCATTTACCATTGAAATCGGAATGTCCGCCAGTAAAACAGAGGTTGAGACGGACTCACCCAGACATGGCCATCAAAATCAAAGAGGAGGTACAAAAACAGATTGACGCGGGTTTCCTCGCCACGTCAGAATATCCTCAATGGTTAGCCAACATCGTACCCGTTTTGAAAAAGGACGGAAAAGTCAGAATGTGTGTCGATTACAGAGATCTAAATAAGGCTAGTCCAAAGGACAACTTTCCTTTACCACACATTGATATACTGGTTGACAGTACAACAAAGTTCAAAGTTTTCTCCTTCATGGATGGATTCTCGAGCTATAATCAGATAAAAATGGCGCTGAAAGACATGGAGAAAACTTCGTTCATTACCCCATGGGGTACCTTTTGTTACAAGGTAATGCCGTTTGGGTTGAAGAACGCCGGGGCAACCTATCAATGGGCCATGACTACTTTGTTTCATGACATGATACACAAAGAAATCGAGGTATATGTCGATGACATGATTGCCAAATCTAAGACAGAAGAGGAACCTGTGACCCACCTGTCAAAGTTATTCGAGCGGTTGAGAAAGTACAAACTCCGCTTGAATCCCAACAAGTGCACCTTTGGTGTCCGTTTAGGGAAACTTTTAGGGTTCATCGTCAACCGAAAAGGAATTAAGGTTGATCCTGACAAGGTCAAGGCCATTCAAGAAATGCCTTCTCTGAAAACTGAAAAACAAGTCAGAGGATTTCTGGGACGTTTGAACTACATTTCCAGATTTATATTCCTTATGACCGCGACATGTGCGCCAATTTTCAAATTACTCAAAAAGAATCAGGATTGCCTTTGGACAGAGGACTGCCAAACCGCCTTTGACAGTATTAAGGAATACATGTTGAACCCACCGATTCTATATCCTCCAATGGAAGGAAGACCACTGATCATCTACCTCACAGCCCTAGAGGACTCAATGGGTTGTGTGCTTGGTCAACAAGACGAAACAAAAAGAAAAGAGTATGCCATATACTATTTGAGCAAGAAATTCACCGACTGCGAGACTCGGTACACTATGCTTGAGAAAACTTGTTGCGCTTTAGCTTGGACAGCCAAACGTCTTCGCCAGTACATGATTCGTCACACTACTTGGTTAATCTCAAAAATGTATCCAATCAAGTATATCTTTGAAAAACCTGCTCTCACGGGAAGAATTACCCGTTGGCAGATGTTGTTATCGGAATATAACAGTGAGTACCACGCTCAGAAATCCGGTAAAGGAAGTGTTTTAGCCGATTATTTGGCTCATCAACCGATTGACGGTCAAGAATCAGTCGGGTTTGACTTCCCAGACGAAGATGTCATGTATCTAAAAATGAAAGACAGCGATGAACCGCTACCCAGTGAAGGGCCAGAACCAGGTTCCCAATGGGGACTAATCTTTGACGGAGCTGTCAATAATTACGGAAACAGAATTGGGGCAATCATTGTTACCCCTCAGGGTACCCACATTCCTTTCACTGCCCGACTGACATTCAAGTGCACAAACAACGAGGCCGAATACGAAGCTTGTATCATGGGTCTCGAGGAAGCGATTGATTTGAGGATCAAGAACTTGGATGTATATGGCGACTCAGCTTTGGTTGTCAATCAGATCAAAGGAGATTGGAACACATACCAATCCGGATTGATTCCTTACAAAGACTATGCGAGAAGGTTGTTACCATTCTTCAATAGAATCGAGTTTCATCATATCCCTCGTGAAGAGAATCACATGGCTGATGCCTTAGCCACCCTCTCTTCCATGATTAGTGTAGGTAAATGGAACGACTTACCTAAGATCGACATAATGCGCCTTGAAAGGCCCGCTTACATCTTCGCGATCGAAGCAGTCATAGACGACAAACCTTGGTATCACGATATCAAATGCTTCCTTCTGAAACAAGAGTACCCTCCTAGGGCACTAAGGAAAGACAGAAAAACTCTCAGACGGCTGGCAGGCAGTGTCTTCCTGAGCGGTGATACAGTCTATAAGAGGAACTTTGACATGGTCTTGCTCCGATGCGTAGACAGACCAGAAGCAAACATGCTGATAAAATAAATTCATGAAGGATCCTTTGGCACTCATGCCAATGGACACACAATGGCGAGAAAAATTCTAAGAGCAGGGTACTATTGGTTGACAATGGAATCCGATTGCTGCAAGTACATAAGGAAGTGTCACAAGTGTCAGATATACTCAGACAAAATCTATGTACCGCCTACACATCTCAAAGTTCTCTCTTCCCCATGGCCTTTTTCCATATGGGGAATCGACATGATTAGCATGATTGAACCCAAGGCTTCGAACGAACATCGGTTCATCCTGGTAGCCATTGACTACTTCACCAAATGGGTCGAGGCAGCGTCAAACGCTAATGTAACCCGACAAGTGGTGGTGACTTTATAAAAAATAATCTCATCTGCCGTTATGGTGTTTCGATCCAGATCATTACTGATAATGGATATAACTTGAACAATAAGATGATGAAGGAGTTGTGCGCTGAGTTCATGATCGAACACCATAACTCATCTCTCTACCGACCCAAGATGAACAGAGCGGTAGAAGCGGCTAACAAGAACACCAAGAAGATCGTTCAAAAGATGGTTGTAACCTACAAAGACTGGCACGAAATGCTACCTTTTTCTCTTCAAGGTTATCACACATCTGTCCGCACTTCAACAGGGGTAACCCCTTTCTCTCTAGTATATGGCATGGAGGCAGTACTCCCCATCGAAGTAGAGATCCCATCGATCCGGGTATTGATGGAAGCTAAGCTAACAGAAGCTGAATGGTGCCAAAGTCGGCATGACAAACTAAATCTGATCGATGGAAAATGAATAACGGCACTATGCCATGGTCAGTTGTATCAACAGAGAATGAAGAAAGCGTTTGACAAAAAGGTCCGACCTCGTGTCTTCAGAAAAGGAGACCTTTTGCTCAAGAAGATACAATCATTTCTCACTGATTCCCGGGGCAAATAGACTCCGAATTATGACGGCCCCTATGTGGTCAAGAAAGCTTTCTCAGCCGGTGCCTTGAGACTCGTAACCATGGATGGAGAAGAATTTGCCTACCCCACGAATGTTGACGTAGTCAAGAAATACTTCGCCTAAACTAAAAAAAAAAGACGTCTCGGTGGATTGGAAACCCGAAAGGGCGGTCCAGGAAAAAATTAAAGACATAATAAAAAAATCATCCCGGTGGATTGGAAATCTCAAAGTACAATCCAAGCAAAAGTTAGGGATAATGGCAAGTAACTACGTTCAACAGAGACAAATCCCTTAGTAGCGGTCCTGCCATCCATCAGAAAACTCCAGTCAAGGTCATCTTAACAGAAGCTCAGGATGTCCTGAATTCAAAGTTGGTAGAAGGATATTGGTCATTATGTTTCAATGTAGCCCTTTTCCCTTAAATTACCATTTTCTAACTTTGTAAATACTCTATGGGATCATGCGTTTGGCTGATTTCCATCCTATCAATAAAATTTGAGCCCTCGTGCTTTTGTTTGCAATTCTTATTTGTGTTAGCTTTACATAATGACATTTTAACATGATCAACGATTCTTGAAATAAAACAAAAATGAATTTACTTGTAAAATTTTTCTGCTTTTAAAATAAAGATGACAATTTCTTTCGACTGTTGAACATCGAAAGAACATCGAACGCTTCTTTAGAAGTAAGCAAACTTCAAAGTGCAGAATCAAAGTACTCCTTCTAAACCAGTGCGCGTGAACGAAGGATCAGTTATGTCAGATGCGAATACTCCATCTGACATCTTCGGCCGAGTTCTCATCTCCTAAGCCCGACCAAAGGTTGTTACCCCATAGGGACTACTTCTCCTAAGCAAGGCAGAATTGCTATCTTGAACCAGCGATACTTTTTATCTCCCACTGTGGTCAAGTATCCAGTCGTTATTCATCTATTAGTCTATATGTCGTGTCAGTTTTATCAGCATATACATACATACATCATGCATTATTGATTTACCTTCATATTCATATTGCATCACTATCACTCTAGTCGGTCTTATCCCCTAGTGATAACAGTCCTCTCAATCGAGTTGTCAGTTCTTTCCTCGACAGGAAATGTTGCGTCTGAACAATCTCTCTCCTCCAATTTATTTCTGGATTGGAGACGGCCCTTGACCACTTTGATAACTAGAACCTCTGAGAAGCCAGAGAGATTTCAACAAACGTCACTCTTCGCCATTGAAGATGACACCTTCGCTTTCCCGGATTAAGGAAAATCCCCAGAGAAAGCCTCGCAACTACAGACTCTCAGCAACACCTTGGTTTTTCTCTTCAGAAAGTCAATGTTAATGAAGTCATCAGCACCTCAAAATTGGGGTACATTGTATGGCATTTCTCAGAGAAGATCTCAATGAAAAGTATGATGTAACATCCCCAAGCCGGAAGCAGTCTCCCAAGAGACCTGCTTTCCCTAGTAGAATAAACAAATGGTGTCTCCAACAGAGAAGTTTGTGCTCCTCTACAACTCAGACGACTGGGTTCCCCATCAACTCTGACATCAGATCTTATTCCATCAAATGGCATCTCCCCAGGAAAATTCGGTGAGAAGTTTGAGGAAAATCACTACACATATCGTCCCTTGTCAAGGAAGTTTATTGACAAAAGAAACTAAGACCAGTTCCTTGGTTAGAAACCAGGATCGAGGGGAAGTTTATATCAGAAACTTAGACCAGTTCCTTGGTAGGAAACCAGGATCGAGGGGAAGTTTATATCAGAAACTTAGACCAGTTCCTTGGTAGGAAACCAGGATCGAGGGGGAGTTTATATCAGAAACTTAGACCAATTCCTTGGCAGGAATCCAAGATCGAGGGGAAGTTTACATCAGAAACTGAGACCAGTTCCTTGGTAGTAAACCAGGATCGAGGGGAAGTTTATTTCAAAAACTGAGACAAGTTCCTTGGTAGGAAACCAGGATCGAGGGGAAGTTTATTTCAGAAAACTGAGACCAGTTCCTTGGTAGAAGACCAGGATCGAGGGGAAGTTTCTACGTTTTCTAAAGCATCATTGCTTAGAAAAATAAGAAGGATGTGCAAACCGCCATTCATAACCACCATCAAAATTTTGGGTATTCCGATATTTAATCCTCTTGCACCCCAAATGCCCGAATACCTTCGCCATTCACACCTCCGAGTCCAAGAAGAATAAATAGGGGCATCTGTCATACCCCAAAATTTGACCACTAAGACTTCCCATCATTGTGCAAATCATCAACACAATATGGATGAACCTTTAGTCTACCCAAAGATGGATGAGCCTTCACTACAATCAGAATTAGGGTTTCAAGCCCTCTCAGAGCTCTTAGACAAAGGATCAATCAAGGAATGACATGATCTTCAATTTGTCTAAACCTCTCAAATATCCACAATGGATCAAGAGGACTCCCACATCAAGGATTAAGCACAAGGATGCAACATTCTGAGTGGATCAAGCCTCATGATCGCCAGTGTCACCAAATTAGGGTTTTGGTCGACCAGGGCCTCCAGATGGGAATTTTCCTCTGGGCATGAGCCAATGCTTCAAAGCATAACCTAAGATGCTCCAAGGGACATCATGAACCCAATCATTAAGTCAACTTTGCCTCGGGGGATGCATTCATAAAAAATCAGGAATTAGGGTTTCTTGACCTAATTCACCCCTAAGTTGTCTTTTGGGACAAAACATGAGCCAAGGCCTCAAAGGAGGATTTGAGGGTCTCTAATAAACTACATTGATCCATTTTCAACAATGGATTGAGCTAAGATGCTTGAGCAACAAGTTTCAAATTCATCAGAACCACAATTAGGATTTCGCGAGAAAAGTCAACTGTGCCTTTGACTTTTGACCCAGGCATGCCCCCAAACTTTGGGACATGATTAAATACACCCTATAACACCTATGAAATCAATCCATCAAGTTTGATTTAGGTCAAGGACTTGATTTCATAGAGGATCGCACAGTTTGGAATTCATCTGACAAAAAGTCAATTGTGCAAAAAAGTCAACTTTGACTTTTTGAGATTTTTCACAATTATGGTTCCTTAACCATAAAATGATGTTAATGTGTGATTGGAATCATCATTCATTAAGAAAATCAAGAAAAGTGGGATAACTTGTAAAAAGGGTAACCATAAAAACTTAGAAAATTTTCTAAGTTATGGAACAAAGTGGCTAGGGTACCAACTTTGGAGGATCATAACTCCTAAACCACAAGGTCATTTTCCCCATTCAAAGATGGATTTGTAGCTCTCATGTCCCTCTACAAAAGCTTCAAACACAACTCATTCCAATTCCTCATGGATTTTAAGTTATGGAATGATCAAAATTACAAAAAGTGAAAATGTCACTTTTTTCCAAACACTTAGTGAAATTTTCACTAAGTCAGAATCTGTCTTACTATTTTCAAAATGTAAGGACATTTTTCACTTGGATCCAAAAAGTATCAAAACCAATTATGATTAAACAGTTGTTGTATCATATGAGGGCTTTCCAAAATGACCAAGAACTTCACCAAACTCAACTTGAGCCATGAGATATGACAATGCCAATATGCCTTGCTGAAAACTGTCAAAGCAAGGCAGATTTGTGCATTTTGCTCGATTTGCCAAATTTGTGCAAATGATAAACACACTTATCCATCTGAACACCTCAAGGGGAGACCAAGGAGGAACCAACTCTGATCCCAAGCCTCCCAAGTCCTTGGAACTAAAAATAGCATACCTAACCTAGAAATCCCTAAAGAGGGGACAAGACTCCAATTTTGTTTTGGAGCATTCAATGGATGCACCAAGGTGGCATGGACTGAGCCATTTCCAACTGAATTCAGTCAAGACTTATCCAAGACCAAGGGAACCAGCATCCTGTGCCCTAACCTCTAGTCAATGGCTAGAGGAGACTTGGATTCTCATTGATCAACATTGGTCAAACCTCTGCAGCAGTTTCTATTCACTATTCCTTGCAAAACAAACTTGATCTACTATAAATAGAGCTCATTTGTGATCAGTTTGAGTACACCAAAGCCATTAAACAGATGCTTTCCTCTAAATCTATTCCTTCACTCCAAAATTGCCTTCCAAAGCAAGTCACTATCGGGTTTTGAGTTTGAGAGCTATTCCAACCAAACCAATCACGCACACACACACCTCATAAACATCATATAGAGGTGATCCAAACACTCACATAACATCTAGAACACCAGATTCTCAAAATCACCAGCCATCTGCACAAGCCTTTGACAGATTTGCAGTTGAGGTGCCAAATCAAGTTCCAGCTCAATTCAATCCACTCCAAGCATCCAAACACACTCCATAGCACCTAGGGAAGTTGCCCATATCCTTGGAACCAAGCTGTAACACCTCTAACACAAAACACGATCACCAGTTGCAAGAGGTAAGCATGAGCTCTTCTAACTCTATGATCCATGCATTTTTTGCTGCACAATAATTTGGCCATATGTTCATAATCATGCATAGAGTGTTTACCCTCAATCAATTGCTTTATTTGAATCGTGTATGGAATTTCTGAGCCTTCATGCAAGTTTTAGGGTTCTTGAGGTTTCTCTTTGATTTCTTATTCCATGCTTAAAATAAATGAAATTAAAGACCATAGACATGATCGTGAGATGAAAACGAGTAGATTGATATGTAGATTGCATGTTATCATCAAGTATTCAGTGAGATTGGATAGAAAATGCAAATCTGCAGAAACAGAGGGTGGCGCGTGTTCTTGCCATGTTCTTGGCACCCTTTTTGAAAATTCTAATATTTGAATTTTGTGATTTTATTTTATTGATTCAAAAAATAATTTCTCTCTGAATTTTAATGATTTTGAGTTGATTCTTTTTTTAATAATTCACAAAAATGTTAAAATATTTTTTTCCCAAAAATCCCAAAATATTATTTATTTCATATACTTGATATTTTTGTAAAGAATTAATATTTTAATTGTTTTTGACATTTTAAATATTTTCTCCCTCTTGATTTTTCAAATTTTAGTGATTTCCAATCATTTTGTGGATAGAAACATAATTTTTGAAATATTAATCCAAGATCACAATTTGTTTCCACGCATGTTTAACAATTTTGATCATTTTAATTGTATTTTTATTCAATTAAAATACATTTTGAAAACAAATTACGGTTTTTGATTAATTCAACCCTCTGATGCGTGTTTTTTTCGCAAGTGTACGAACGCGTCAGAGTAATATAAAAGATTATCGTATCCACAGAGACCAAGTGTCAATCTATCGCTATCTATTGTTAAGGTGTGTATCTAAGGTGATTGAAAATAGTAGTTTTGAAGAGTGCACGGTAGTAAATAAAGTAATTAAAATTAATTGATAAAGACAGGTTCGAATGCAATTCACATAACCAATTGATAATCCAAGTACTTGCTAATAGAACTACTTACGGGCAATGTTTTCTACTTTGAAAAGAACTAATTTGACAGGAACTGTCGCTTTCGCGTACTCAGAACCGAGTTGTACCCCCTAATCAAACCCTCTTATTGTCACAAATAAAAAGGCACGCATTGCGTTAGAGTAGTAAACCTATTTTTAAGAAATATAGTATCTTGACCAAGTTGAAAAGTATTTTAACCTGGATTTTCTAAAAAAAAGAGGTTCTTACGAACCAGACTTTAAACTTCTTAACGCGTCCGAAAATAGTTTTAAAATCTCTTTTCCTTTTAAATTAAAAACTCCTAATAAACTAAACAAAGCGCTTTTGCTGTTTTTGAAATAGTTTAAAAACAATTAAGTTTAGATAGGCGTTGGACGGCTTTCGATCTTACCCAACGGAATTTAAGAACATGAAAACTTATATTGAAAGTTAAAATAGCCCTTAAGTGTTTCTACTAACAATTGTACAGATTATCGATTCGGTTATGATCTTCACATTCTAACCTTTATAAAATTAGCCAGACATGGTAAAGTAAAAGTTCATTTTTAGATTTTTCATAAAAAAGGTATTTAAGTGCGAGTGCGGAAAGTAAATGAAAGTAGTGCGAGTGCGGAAAGTAAATGAAAGTAAAGCAGTGCGGAAAATAAATGAAATTAAAAGACAGTGCAAGAAATAAAGTTGACAAAAGGTAAAGTAATAAAAACCTGCTCCAATCGGAGTGGTTGAATAAAATGCGAACTGAAAGTAAAATGGCGGCAGGATTAACTTCCTTCCAGAGTGCTCCAAGACTCAATCTCACAGGCTCTTACAGACTCGATCTCTCGAATGTAGTAACACCTCGATGTGAAGCGATTACCACTATTACACTGATATATGCTTATGAACAACTAAGCTTGGATGATGAAAAACGAAAATCTAAAGTCCTATTTATAGGCAAGGAAACATGTGGAAAAGACAAGGATGCCCCTAGCATTTGAATTTGGGAGGGAACTCGTTTTGTTCTTGTGGCGCCCGCCACAACACCATGGCGCCCGCCATGAGTGTAAAGTTGCTTGGGCAGTTGGAGATCGTGGGGAAAAACAGTTGGGAGGAGTTTGAGACATGGCCACGTCATGGAAGACCCTGTGGCGGCCGCCATAGTGGATGCCATAAGTGCAAAATGCTGATTTTCTCTATTTTAGCTCATTTCGGCTCCTTTTCTCGCTCGGGGCTCCGATTAGACTAAAAACCTGAAAACAAAGAAAAACATAATAATAACATAATAAAATGACATTAAAAGACTAAGAATGCATGCGAAATCGGAGTCAAAAATACGGTGAAATTTAGTGTCATCAAATTCTCCCACACTTAGACCTTTGCTTGTCCTCAAGCAAAACATTTAAAGCTCAAAGTAAGAAAACTAGTGCTGACACGTGATTCGGGCAAAAAGGGCTTCTAAGTTCAAGTTAGGATGCAGTGACAGGTACTAAGTGAACCAAGGGTATCGTAATGACACTTATCCGCAGAGGCGGACATAAACTTCATTCTTATATTAATCAACCGCATCATCCCACAATAACTAGGCCTACCTCTTCATCTCTTTTTGGGTCCTTTTCATTCAGGCGCAATCACATTAAGCCCGTTATCCGTACATATTTCATAGTAGAGTGACCTGTTAGTGATTCTGATCCAAAACATAGGGTTTCTGGCACATAAGACTGTGTAAACCCTTTTATTTGACCCAAATGCAGTTGTGGGGGATCGGATCGTAATCCGCCCTACCGAGTTCAGCGCCAGATACCTCTGAACCAACTAACAATGGGTGAGCTAAAATTATATATATATATATATATATTTTTTTTTGTGGCAACAATTCAACTTTTTGGTTTAAACGACCTTGTGAGGGTCATCTATCCGGAGTTTGCCTTTTTCTTTATTTATTTTACTGGATCATTCACTTATGTTCATCAGTCCCCTACGTAGAACATGCTTAGGCCGGAGCTGACTGCTGAAATAAACTACTTAGGACAAATTTGGAAATGATAATTAAGGCCATGGTACATGGGGTTTTGGAATGATTCCTATATTCGTGAAGTCTACGGTGCTAAAACGATACTAATGTTTCAAAAAGTTCACCTAAGTCACCACATCCTAATCCAAACCTGTCTTAAAGCCCAAAAAACGTGTAGAACAACAATGTTTTCTTTTTGCAAAATTTTTTTTTTTTTTTTGTAGGGCTAAAGAAATGGGGAAAAATGAGGGTGCACTAGGGATACACTGTACTGGTGACTCGTCAGACTCATGCATTTTCTAGAAAAAAGACATAGACAAAAACAAGAAATAAACAACTAACTAAAAATGGAAATAGAAAGCAATAAAATCCCCTCCCACACTTAAATCGAACATTGTCCCTAATGTTTCGAAATAAGATAAGGAGAGTAACCTGTAAAACTACTGATGTGGACCACTGGTGCCCTCGTCGTCCTGCTGGGAATGCCTGGGACGACGGGATCTGCTGCGATGCTGGTCTCTCCGGTCCAATCGGGCTGATAAGGTTGCCTGGGCATCTCTGACCTGTCGAAGGTTACCTAGAACGGAGACTTGAGTAGCCTTCATAAGCTCGTAATGCCGGCGGTTGAAGTCTTGCTGACGGGATTGCTCGTTTGCTATCGCAAGCAAGGTGTGAGAAACGGACTCGAAGGATCGATCTGTCCTCCGTCGTGATTCTTCCATGAAGCTCATATTATCCGTCAGTTGTTGCTGAATGGTAGAGAGAAGGTTATCTCGCCTTTCTTCTCTAGCCATAAGGTCACGCCACATCTCCTCAGTGATATAGGATCCAGGGACCGAACCTGCAAAAGGGTTAGAGGAAGAGGGTGCGGTGTGTGGTGGTGAAGGATGATGGGGGGACACATGAGGTATGGGAGACTGATCTCTCTGCTCAAATTCTTCGTCAGTGTCGTGTCCCTCCGCATCAGGAATATTAGGAGGAAGTGGACCTAGAACAGGTGGAGCATTTAAATCATAGGTCCAGTTCCTTTCATTACGTACGTCGGTACGTCTACTGCAGGGCAAGGCAACAGATGGGATAGCTACACCATGGATCATCAATACAAAACCACCCTCTCTTCTCGCTCGGCACAATTTCATATCTTTTAGAAATTTTAGGTTGATTGCGCGAGGAGTTAAGGGCTCTAGTGTGGCTATCTCATTGTTCAGGTTAAGGGCCCGAGCAATAGACGTAATTAGTCCTCCAAAAACAATCGGTCCTGCTTTATTAATAGTAACAGACATGTGAGAAAGCATAAACGGGACCGGATTGATTCTTCTATTTGTGAGACTTCCTTGTAAAAACTGAAGCTCTTTAGCATTAACCTTATTTGGATTATCCCGGCCAAAAATAGTACATGCCAACAGGTATCTAAAAACTCTGATGGCTGGGTTGTGGATGGTCGATGCGAGAATTCCTTCAAAAGAAGTTATTGAATTATTCGACAATCTCTGCCAAAAAGAAAATGCATCGACCGACCATCCATCATCCAAAGGGGTCTCACAAATAGCACCTTCCCAAAGGGGAATCCCTAACAGACTTGTTAGTTCGTCGGTACTGTACTTATATTCTATTCCAAACATTCTAAATTGGACAGTACCGACTGTGCTAGCAGTGTTAGGGTGGACAGTGTAGATCAAAGAACTTAAAAACTCAACTGTCAGTTTCTCAAAGGTTGGTTCTTGGTTTTCAAAAATAGCGTGCAGTCCCAAAAAAATCAAGTAAATGATAAACACTATGATAAATACCCAAAGTATAGAGACAGTTGTCGTCCACGTACCTCGTCGAGAGAATTTCTCGACCTTGAAGCCTTTGAATATTCCTCCTCTGCCTATCCCCGGGCTTTCCTTCTCGCAAAATAAATCCTTCGAACTCCATAGCTTGCTCCTTGAATTGATTTGAAGATAGTGAAGATGGGTTTAAATATAAGTTGGTAAAGGTGAGTTTTTTATGGAATTTAATTGGTGGAATTTCAAATGGAAGTTTGAAAGGGTTAATGGATAGTGGGTATTAAATAAAGGTGAGAGCTTTTATGGGTTTTAATGGAGTTTTGGAAGAGGAGAAAAATGGGTTTTGGGAGTTTAGAGGTTCAAAAATGGTGGAAGATGAAGTTCTCCCCCGTATTTACCAGGACGCCGTGGCGGGCGCCATAAGGTCATTTTCGGACCTGGGCCAAAATTTTGAATTTTGGAATGGGCCTCTCTTACCTTTTGCGTCTTGGGGGTCCCGATAGCGTTCTCATTTATTTTCCTCTTCAACACGGGACTTGCACAATTTTTGTGGAAATAAAAATCAAATATTAAGAAAAATAAAATTATTATTGGATATATATATATATAAAAGGAAAAATAAAAACACACATAATATATATATATATATATATATATATATATATATAAAATCAAAGTACATAGGAAATGTAGGAAATGCGAAAATACGAAATGTGTCCAAATATGCTAAAAAGTAAAGAAAACGCAGAAATACTGAATACTAAATAATAGAGTAGTAAGTCAGGGCAATATGATCAATCAGCTGGCTCCTCTGCCTGGCTGGATCCACGAAGCTCAGCGATCTCGCGACGAAGCTCTCTGATCTCCTGGAATAAAGAGTCTGCCTCAGTAGCATGAGTGAGATCAGATACCTCAATCTGCAAAGCAAGATCAGCTACCTCCTGTTTGAGCTTGGCAGTCTCTCTGTGGAGCTCAACAACCTGGGTGTATAAATCGGGTGGCTGCAAAGACAAATTATTAGATGAAATAGTGATTTTGGGAGACGGAGGTGAAGGGGTGTACTCAGCAATAGGAGGCGATCTAGGCTCCTCAATAGTCTCTCCATAACCCTCCAAAGCATATCTCCAATTAGCTGGGTCATGAACACTGGTCATCATCGGATCAAGCAGCAAAAAGTAATGAACAGCCTCGTTGTCGATCAACAATCTGAACTGGTTGGGGTTTGCAGAGGCTCTCCTTATCAACCCTCTGTCTAGGCAGAAATCAACGTCCATGGTGGTGTATTCACTGAAAACCCTGAGATGTAACAACTTACGCGATAGGCCTAAAGCAGCAGCAATCTGGGTAACAATACCCCCCACATGAATAATACCTACTGATGACCTGGCAATACTGCTAAGACCTTTCAACAGAAAGTTCCCACATGCCACAGGACGTGACTGGGTCGCACAAAACAGTAGAAAGATCTCCTCCTCACTAAGCAAGGTCTCAGCATCTGGCAATCAAAAGAAAGAGTGTGCTATGATCATCTGAAAATACCTCAATGCAGGGTTGTGGATAACATGTGAGAACTGGGTGGAAGGATCCTGACTCCCTCCACCAGAGATATCACTCCAGAACTTCTCCACTTCCCTACTCAGAAAGTATCCCATAGGTGTCTCAGGAATAGCATCAGGGGTCGTCTGAAAACCTAATAAATCACCAAACTCCTTATGAGTGAAGGAGTACTCAGTCCCAAATAACCTGAAAATAGCACATCCATCTGGTCCGGTCCAGGGCTCATAAGAAAACAAGCTGAGGAACTCCAAAGTGAGGTTCCTATAGGTGTTGTTCAGGTCGTCGAACTGGTCCCATTGAAGCTGGTGGCATAAGAATCTGACACTAGGCTCAATGCCTAAAGCCTCCATGCAAGCCTGATCTGGGTACCTCGTTGGTGCCATAGGACGCCTGAAGTGGACAAAGTAACGCTCTCTCTGGGCGTCATTCCTGAAAGTCACATGCATGTCGTCGAAATTCTGCATTTTGCACAGAGTTAGGAAGAAGGTCCTGTAAAACACAAACATTTCAAACATTAGCCTTGACAAAATATAACAAGAAATAAAATAAAACAAAATGTAGAAAAAGTAAATAAGGTAAGAAAATCATGGGTTGCCTCCCATGCAGCGCTTGTTTAACGTCGTTAGCTTGACGACTGGAACTTATACATCTCTTGTCGGGATTGGTGGATCGCTTAGAGTGTGGCTGGAGTAGGTTGTTGGAATGTCTCCTCCTTCGTAGAGCTTCAGTCTTTGTCCATTGACGATGAATGGTTTACATGTCTCGTTTTTTATTTCAACAGCTCCAGACCTCAGAATTTTTGATACTTTGAAGGGGCCAGTCCATCTTGAACGGAGCTTTCCTGGGAAGAGCCGTAGCCTAGAATTGAACAGGAGAACAGGGTCGCCTAAGTTGAAGTCTTTTCTTACGATTCTTTTGTCGTGCCAAGCTTTTGTTCTTTCTTTGTATATTATGGCATTCTCGTAGGCTTGCTGTCTGAGTTCTTCCAATTTGTGGATGTCAAGGATACGTTTCTCACCAGCAGTTAGGTAATCCAAATTCAAAGTTTTAATGGCCCAATAGGCCTTATGCTCTAACTCAAAAGGTAAATGACAAGATTTTCCATAGACTAGTTGGTAGGGGGTTGTTCCTATAGGGGTTTTGAAAGCGGTTCTGTAGGCCCATAAAGCCTCTTGAAGCTTTTGCGACCAATCTTTTCTGGATACAGAGACAGTTTTTTCTAAAATTTGTTTAATCTCCCTATTAGATACTTCCACTTGGCCACTAGTCTGTGGGTGATATGGTGTTGCTACTCTATGCTTAACTCCATACTTGCTTAAAAGCTTATCAAATATTCTTGATATGAAGTGAGATCCTCCATCACTTATAACTAAACGGGGTGTTCCAAATCTGGGGAATATATAATTTTTAAATAATTTAATCACTACTCTAGTGTCGTTTGTGGGTGCAGCTATCGCTTCAATCCATTTAGACACGTAGTCTACAGCAACTAAGATATACTTGTTTCCTAAAGATGGTGGGAATGGTCCCATGAAATCTATACCCCATACGTCGAAGAGTTCTACTTCTTGGATGTTTCTTAAAGGAATTTCGTCGCGTCTTGAAATATTTCCTGTGCGTTGGCATCTATCACATTTGACAATGTAAGCATGGACATCACGCCACATGGTAGGCCAGAATAGCCCAACTTGAAGAATCTTGGCGTAGGTCTTAGAGGTGCTTACATGTCCACCATAAGGCGCAGAGTGACAATGCTGAATTATACTTTTTACCTCGTCTTCTGGAACGCAACGGCGGAAAATGCCATCTTTACCTCTCTTGAAAAGAAGTGGCTCGTCCCAATAGAAGTTTCTAACATCACTTAAGAACTTCTTCTTCTTGTGGTAATCGAGATCAGGGGGTATGATATCAGCAGCTAGGTAATTAACAAAATCAGCGTACCAGGGCACGTTACTTACAGCTAAGGATTTTTGAAAGTTCTCATGAGGGTCTGGTTTTTTATCTTCAATGATTTCCAACTGGGCTATCAGTCTATCATAGGCAAAATCATCATTTATGGGTACTAATTCAGGATTCAGGTATTCTAGCCTAGATAGGTGATCGGCTACTACATTTTCTGTGCCTTTTTTATCTCGGATATCTAAGTCGAACTCTTGTAGCAACAAAATCCATCGAAGTAACCTGGGTTTAGCATCTTTTTTACTTAGTAGGTAATGGATGGCAGCATGATCGGTGTAAACTATAATTTTGGCTCCTACTAGATATGATCTAAATTTGTCTATAGCGAAAACTACCGCTAGGAGTTCTTTCTCGGTTGTTGCGTAATTGAGCTGGGCGGCGTCTAGGGTTCTACTGGCATAATATATTACATGTAATCTTTTATCTTTTCTCTGACCTAGAACGACTCCTACAGCATAATCACTGGCGTCACACATTATCTCAAACGGTTCAGACCAATCAGGGGGTTTCATAATGGGTGCTGAAATCAATGCTTGCTTCAAAAGGTTGAATGCTTCATTGCATTTTTCATCAAAGATGAATTCAGCATCTTTTATTAACAGGCCAGTTAAAGGTTTTGTTATTTTGGAGAAGTCCTAGATGAAACGGCGGTAGAATCCAGCGTGTCCAAGGAAACTTCTAACTTCCCTGATAGTCTTGGGTGGTTTTAGGTTCTCTATAACTTCTATTTTTGCTTTATCTACCTCTATACCTCTTTCGGAGATTATATGTCCTAAAACAATTCCTTCAGTCACCATGAAATGGCATTTTTCCCAATTCAGCACAAGGTTCACCTCCACACATCTTTCCAGGATTTTCTCAAGGTTGATAAGACAATTTTGGAAATCAAAATTTCAAACCGAGAAATCATCCATAAATACTTCCATGATTCCATCTAGATAATCTGCAAAGATTGACATCATGCAACGTTGGAAAGTAGCAGGGGCATTACAGAGTCCAAAAGGCATTCGTCTGTAGGCAAAAGTTCCAAAAGGGCATGTAAAGGTAGTTTTTTCTTGATCTTCTGGATGTATAGGTATTTGGAAGAATCCCGAATACCCGTCTAGATAGCAGAAGTAAGAATGTCTGGCAAGACGTTCTAACATCTGGTCTATGAACGGTAAAGGGAAATGATCCTTCCTAGTTGCTTTATTTAACTTTCTATAGTCTATGCACATACGCCAACCTCCTTCTATCCGCTTTGCTATTTGTTCACCTTTCTCATTTTGCACAACTGTGATGCCTCCCTTCTTGGGTACCACATGCACAGGGCTCACCCACTTACTGTCCGAGATCTGATATATTATACCTGCTTCTAGCAACTTCAGAACTTCCTTCTTGACAACATCACTCAGTATAGGGTTTATCCTTCTCTGGTGCTCTCTGGAAGGTTTTGAATCTACTTCGAGCGAAATCCGATGCATGCATACGGATGGACTTATACCTTTCAGATCAGAGATATTATATCCTAAGGCTGAGGGATATCTTCGTAGAACCTCCAAGAGTTGATCTGTTTCTTTTTGTCTCAAGGCAGCACTAACTATAACCGGACGATTCATTTCTTCATCAAGAAACTCATATCTCAGGTTCTTAGGCAGTTCCTTAAGTTCCAAGGCTGGTTTAATAGGGCAAGGCATAGGATCTGGGGTAAGTGATAAACATTCGTAAAGGTTATCATCGATGTAGGGTTTCTTATAATTGTCATCTTCCAAAATAAGAGTTGATGGCAGCTTAATTGTTTCAATGACTTCTTCTTGCTCTAACTCCCTAACACATTCATCAATGATATCTATTGCATAACACGCGTCTCCTATCACAGGTGCCATAAGAAATTTTGAAAGTATAAATTCTATCTTCTCGTTCCCTACCTCAAAGGTTAGCTTCCCCTTTTTGACATCTATTATGGCTCCAGCAGTCGATAAGAATGGTCTACCTAGAAGAATTGGTATGTCATCATCTTCTTTAATGTCCATGACAACAAAATCAGTAGGGATAAACAACTGACCTATCCTAACAGGGACGTCTTCAAGTATGCCTATCGGATATTTAATAGATCTATCGGCTAATTGAAGCGACATCTTGGTAGGTTGCAACTCTCCTAAATTTAACCTTTCGCAAACCGCTAAGGGCATTAAGCTCACACTAGCTCCTAAGTCTAGAAAAGCTTTTTCGATGACATGACTCCCCAAAATACAAGGAATGGAAAAGTTTCCAGGATCTTTATCCTTTTTTGCTAATTTATTTTCAGCAATAGAATTACATTCCAAGGGTTTCAGATCATCAAGTCTACGTTTATTGGTAAGGAAGTCTTTGAGAAACTTTGCGTAGGATGGTATTTGGGTAATGGCTTTTGTGAACGGGATTTCTACGTGAAGTTTTTCTATAACTTTAATGAATTTCTGATACTGATTATTGATCTGGGTTTGTTTAAGTCTTTGCGGATATGGTATTGGTGGTTTGTATGACGGGGGTGGTATATAGGTTTTGTCTTTGGGTTCTTCTCCTTTTTCTTAACTTTCCTGGTTTACAGATTCCTCTGGTTTCTTCTTTTTATCTGGGATGTTGTCATCTTCCTTAGAAGTTTTGGGATCACTCAACCTTGCGTTACAAGGTTCATCATAAGCGGTCCCACTTCGTAGGGTAATGGCATTTGCTTGTCCTTTCGGGTTTTGTTGAGGTTGTCCAGGGAATTGTCCTCCAGGTGTGGTCTGAGGGGCTTGGTTTAAAGCTACCTGCGAGATTTGGGTTTCAAGCATCTTATTGTGAGTGATTATTTGGTCAACCTTGGTTCCTAACTGGGTAATTAGTTCATTAACATGAACGTTTTGGTTCATGAACTCCTTGTTTTGTTGGATTTGAGCAGCGACAAAATTATCCACGATTTTCTCAAGGCTCGGTTTTGGTGGTACAGGTTGCATAGGTTGATTTGATCTTGGGGCTTGATAACTTGATTGTCTCGGAGGGGCAGTATTTTGGATAGGGTTATTATTCTTATAGGAAAAGTTTGGGTGATTCTTCCATCCAGGGTTATAGGTATTTGAAAATGGGTTCCCTTGGGTGTAGTTCACTTGTTCAGAGCTGGTCTCGTTTAACAGACTGCATTCTACGGATTGGTGTCCTTTCGTCCCACATATCTCACAATCTGACGAAACTGCGGCTGCAGTATTCGGGGTTGTACACATATGCTTAACTTTTAGGGCTAATGCATCCATTTTAGCTTGCATCATGTCTATAGAGCTTAACTCATGTATTCCTCCTTGGGCTTCCTTCTTTTCCACTGTCGCTCGTTCTACTCCCCATGATTGATGGTTTTGGGCCATATCTTCGATAAGGGCACTAGCTTCAGGGTAAGGTTTGTTCATCAGTGCGCCACCTGCGGCGGCGTCGATGGTCATCTTAGTGTTATAATGAAGTCCATTATAGAAGGTTTGAATGATTAACCAATTTTCTAAACCATGATATGGGCATGCTCTTAATAGCTCTTTATATCTCTCCCAGGCTTCGAACAACGATTCTCCTTGGTTTTGGGTAAATCTAGTTATTTGGTTTCGAAGAACAGCGGTCTTACTCTGGGGAAAATATCTGGCAAGGAATACTTTTCTAAGGTCTTCCCAACTTGTTATGGAATTTGGTGGAAGGGAATCTAACCAAGATAGGGCCTTATCTCTGAGGGAAAAAGGAAATAATCTTAAGCGAATCGCCTCAGGAGGGGCTCCATTGGTTTTAAAGGTGTCTGCTAGTTGGAGAAAGTTTTTCAAATGTTGGTTTGGGTTCTCTGTAGCAAGACCTGCGAATTGCCTCTGCTGTACCAACTGCAGCAGGGATGGTTTAAGTTCAAAATTGTTAGCTGGTATGGCTGGATTTACTATACTAGAACTAGGTTCCTCGTTGGATGGTTGGGCGAAATCCTTAAGAGGTCTTTGATTTTGATCTTCGGCCATAGCTTTCCTAAGTTTACGGAAATATAAACGTGCGCGAGCGTAACATTCTGGTTCAGCTAGAGGGTCTACTAAACTACCGGTACTACGAGTTTTTCGCATTGACCGGCGGGTAACTTCCTTAGTCAAAATGGTATAACAACAGGGTACGAAATTTGACGAAATTGGTCCCCGGCAACGGCACCAAAAACTTGATGCGTGTTTTTTTCGCAAGTGTACGAACGCGTCAGAGTAATATAAAAGATTATCGTATCCACAGAGACCAAGTGTCAATCTATCACTATCTATTGTTAAGGTGTGTATCTAAGGTGATTGAAAATAGTAGTTTTGAAGAGTGCACGGTAGTAAATAAAGTAATTAAAATTAATTGATAAAGACAGGTTCGAATGCAATTCACATAACCAATTGATAATCCAAGTACTTGCTAATAGAACTACTTACGGGCAATGTTTTCTACTTTGAAAAGAACTAATTTGACAGGAACTGTCGCTTTCGCGTACTCAGAACCGAGTTGTACCCCCTAATCAAACCCTCTTATTGTCACAAATAAAAAGGCACGCATTGCGTTAGAGTAGTAAACCTATTTTTAAGAAATATAGTATCTTGACCAAGTTGAAAAGTATTTTAACCTGGATTTTCTAAAAAAAAGAGGTTCTTACGAACCAGACTTTAAACTTCTTAACGCGTCCGAAAATAGTTTTAAAATCTCTTTTCCTTTTAAATTAAAAACTCCTAATAAACTAAACAAAGTGCTTTCGCTGTTTTCGAAATAGTTTAAAAACAATTAAGTTTAGATAGGCGTTGGACGGCTTTCGATCTTACCCAACGGAATTTAAGAACAGGAAAACTTATATTGAAAGTTAAAATAGCCCTTAAGTGTTTCTACTAACAATTGTACAGATTATCGGTTCGGTTATGATCTTCACATTCTAACCTTTATAAAATTAGCCAGACATGGTAAAGTAAAAGTTCATTTTAGATTTTTCATAAAAAAGGTATTTAAGTGCGAGTGCGGAAAGTAAATGAAAGTAGTGCGAGTGCGGAAAGTAAATGAAAGTAAAGCAGTGCGGAAAATAAATGAAATTAAAAGACAGTGCAAGAAATAAAGTTGACAAAAGGTAAAGTAATAAAAACCTGCTCCAATCGGAGTGGTTGAATAAAATGCGAACTGAAAGTAAAATGGCGGCAGGATTAACTTCCTTCCAGAGTGCTCCAAGACTCAATCTCACAGGCTCTTACAGACTCGATCTCTCGAATGTAGTAACACCTCGATGTGAAGCGATTACCACTATTACACTGATATATGCTTATGAATAACTAAGCTTGGATGATGAAAAACGAAAATCTAAAGTCCTATTTATAGGCAATGAAACATGTGGAAAAGACAAGGATGCCCCTAGCATTTGAATTTGGGAGGGAACTCGTTTTGTTCTTGTGGCGCCCGCCACAACACCATGGCGCCCGCCATGAGTGTAAAGTTGCTTGGGCAGTTGGAGATCGTGGGGAAAAACAGTTGGGAGGAGTTTGAGACATGGCCACGTCATGGAAGACCCTGTGGCGGCCGCCATAGTGGATGCTATAAGTGCAAAATGCTGATTTTCTCTATTTTAGCTCATTTCGGCTC
This sequence comes from Lathyrus tuberosus, assembly GCA_022829125.1. Classification (NCBI taxonomy): domain Eukaryota; kingdom Viridiplantae; phylum Streptophyta; class Magnoliopsida; order Fabales; family Fabaceae; genus Lathyrus; species Lathyrus tuberosus. The sequence goes on along the minus strand of JALAZF010000603.1, from coordinate 1,605,571 downwards.
CTTTTCCGCTCCTTTTCTTGCTCGGGGCTCCGATTAGACTAAAAACCTGAAAACAAAGAAAAACATAATAATAACATAATAAAATGACATTAAAAGACTAAGAATGCATGCGAAATCGGAGTCAAAAATATGGTGAAATTCAGTGTCATCACCCTCATCAAATTTTTTCCAACACTTTGGGCCTCTAATAGAGTGTAAGACCCAACCCATTTTTGAAACTAGAATATTTGGGCCTCAGACATTGTATAAGACCCACTGTGCTTTCAAAAACCTCGGCGCGATCGCCGTTTTCAAACAAATAACCCTGGGCCTCTCCTTGAGTTGTAAGCCCCATCATTTGTACACAAACATTTTAGGCCTCTATTAGAGTGTAAGACCCATCCCCTTTGTAAATACATCACTTTTTGGGCCTCAGTCATTGTATAAGTCCCACTGTATTTTCAAAAACAACGGCGCGATCGTCACCTTTTAGCAAAATCATCTGGGCCGCTCCTCGAGCTGTAAGCCTCACCACTTGTACAAAAATAAATCATTGGGCCTCTAATAGAGTGTAAGACCCAAACCCTTTTTTTTAACAAAAACCTTTTTGGGCCTTAATGCATTGTATAAGACCCAGTATGTTAAAGAAATCTCGGCATGATCGCGAGTTCAAAAATCAAATCATCTGGGTCGACCCTCGTGTTATAAGCCCCATTCATTTTCTTTAAACACCTTTGGGCCTCTTGAGAGAGTGTAAGACCCATCCCTTGGTACAGAAAACCTTTTTGGGCCTCAATCACTTGTATAAGTCCCTGTACAAAACAACAGCGCAATCACTGATAAAACCTTGGGCCTCTCCTTGAGCTGTAAGCCCCAACAATCTCTTCAAAGCACTTTCTCCTTTGATTTTGAATATAATATTGTTATTAAAGCTTTCTTTGTTGAACAAACTAACAAAACAACATGGAAGCTCTACAACCGAGTAAGTGTTTACCCGCTTTCTTTATCCGCTTTCATATATATAACTGTATTGTGGGGCTGCTCACTGTAAGTCTTCTTTCACAAACTTTTATATACTCGTCAAATATCCACTGTGTAATACTAGTATAGTTATTTAGAGTTTTCCTCGGCAACTACGTCTAGCACTAGGTAAAGTCCTGTTGGTCATTCTTGAAATTCTGGTACCAGACGTGTGATGTTAAGGTGCGATGTCACAACAACACACTCTGCACAATGGACAGCAATAAGAGTAACAAAGCAACACAAAGAATTGTTCACCCAGTTCGGTCTAACTACCTACGTCTGGGGGCTACCAAGCCAGGGATGAAATTCACTACTTGTAGAATTAATTTACAGATTCAACAACCCAGTTGACAATCTCCTAAACTTAATCTCTACCAGTGACTTTCTACCTAAGAACCCACTTAGATATGAGAACACTACTCAATCCCTAAAACACTTCAAAGATTACACACTTTGAATACCACTACTTGATTCTGCTTCACAACTTTGATCAAGAACAACTCAAAATCACAATGCCAATTCACTCTCGGATGGCTTACAAAACATGCACGAAGACACAACACGACTCTCAGTCTTTTGCTCCCTTTCTTCGTCACTTTTCTCTAGTACTGGTGCGCTTTATATAGCTCCTTGAATTGGTCTTGGACCTGCTACAATATCTCCCAGATTTGTTATTTAAAACTGAATATTTAAAGCAGATTTTCTCCTAAAATCTTTTTAAATCTTCAACCTTTTAAATCTCCTACAAATCTGCACCAGATCTCCTATGCAGCAGAAAATATCTATCCCAAGATATTCGCATCCAATGAGACAGCTTGCTCTCCACAATTCCAGCAAATACGCAACCCTAACAACATCACAACCTGCTATTGTTAATTCTGTAGATCTAATGTCACAACATCGCCTATGTGACACCAGACATCCAACTTCAGCAAATTAAATACTTAACACAGCCCAGTGTTAAGACTTCAATGTTGCAACATCAGCACCTTGACATCAACATTGAACATATACCTTGTTCTACCAAAATTCCAGCCAATCCAAGAACTAACAATCTCCCCCTTTGGCTAATTTTGGCTAAAACAATCTCTGCACTCTGCACCTTCAGAGACTTCAGCAGTGGAAAAACTTCAATCAATAATTTTGAAACTCCAAGCAGCAGCATCAGCAGTAACATCTTTTCTTCAAAACTCTGCTGCTCACAAAAACACTTCAGCATAAATCAATCTTCAACAGCTGCACACAACTCAACACATTCGCAGCAACTTCACCAGCAACAACATTCAACAATGTTGTTCCCCCTTAAAATCAATTACTCCCCCTTAGTTTCTGCATATTGTACTTTAGCTGCTTTTGGCTACTTCTCCCCCTTTTTAGCCACAATTTGATAACCTTCACCTGGCAGTTGACTAAATATTTTCAAAAATAACTCCAACTGCCCACAACCCCTTTCGAGCACATTTAGTCTTCATAAATGCAGATTCCCAATTTGCTTCTTAAACTTTCAAATTGGTTTGCATCCAAGGCTTTAGTGAATATGTCAGCCAGCTGGTTATCTGTGGCTACATGCTCCAAGGTAACAATTTTGTCTTCAACCAGATCCCTTATGAAGTGATGCCTTATGTCTATGTGCTTTGTCCTACTATGCTGTATAGGATTTTTAGATATATTAATGGCACTCAGATTATCACAGTATAACTTCATAACATCTTGTTTGACATTGTATTCACTCAACATCTGCTTCAACCAAACCAGCTGAGAGAAACTACTTCCTGCTGCTATATACTCCGCTTCAGCAGTTGAGAGAGATACACAATTCCGCTTCTTGCGGAACCAGGAAATCAGATTGTTCCCTAGAAAGAAACACCCTCCTGAAGTGCTTTTCCTATCATCTGCACTTCCAGCCCAATCAGCATCACAGTATCCTTTTAAATCAGTCCCAGAATCATGGCTATATAGTATCCCATAGTCACTTGTGCCATTCACATATTTTAGAATTCTCTTCACTTGATTCAAGTGACTCACCTTCGGATCAGATTGATATCTGGCACACACTCCAACAGCAAAGGAAATGTCAGGTCTGCTTGTTGTGAGATACAGTAGACTCCCAATCATACTTCTGTACAAGTTGTGGTCCACACTCACTCCATTCTCATCCTTGGATAGCTTCAAATGGGTGGGAGCTGGTGTCCTTTTGTGATTGGCATTATCCAGACCAAATTTCTTTACTATGCTCTTAGCATATTTGCTTTGAGAAATAAAGATTGAATCCTCCATTTGTCTGACTTGTAATCCAAGAAAGTAGCTAAGTTCTCCAACCAAACTCATTTCAAATTCTGATTGCATTTGTTGAACGAACTGTTTCACCATAGCCTCTGACATCCCCCCAAATACAATGTCATCCACATAAATTTGGGCTACCATTAATTTTCTGCCTTCTTCCTTGACAAACAAAGTTTTGTCAATCCCTCCTTTTCTATAACCATTTGCTACTAAGAATTCTGTCAGCCTCTCATACCAGGCCCTTGGAGCTTGTTTCAAGCCATACAGCGCTTTCCTCAGTTTGAACACATGATTGGGGAAGTTTGGATCAGTGAATCCTTTAGGTTGATCTACATAGACTTCTTCATTCAGATAGCCATTCAGAAAAGCACTCTTCACGTCCATTTGGAACAGCTTGAATCTTAGGTTACAAGCCATACCCAAGAGTAGTCTGATGGATTCTAATCTAGCCACTGGAGCAAATGTCTCATCAAAGTCAACTCCCTCAACTTGAGTATAACCTTGTGCAACAAGTCTCGCTTTATTTCTTGTAACCACTCCAAGCTCGTCAGACTTGATTTAGTAGATCCACTTTGTTCCAATAACATTCACCCCTTCTAGTCTTGGCACAAGATCCCAGACATCATTTCTTCTGAACTGCTCCAGTTCTTCTTGCATAGCATTTATCCAAAACTCATCTGTCAGAGCTTCATTGACGTTCTTTGGTTCAATTTTGGACACAAAGCATGAGCTAGCTATGATTTCTCTTGACCTAGTCCTTACTCCAGAGTTTGGGTCACCTATAATTAGCTCCTTTGGATGATCCTTCTGAATTCTGATAGAAGGATCTTTCTGAGGTTGATCAGGCTCAGTATCAGCAGCACCAGGAGATGGATTTCTTTCTTCAACTTCTACAAAGCCTTCATCAGCTGATGTTCCAACATCTTCTATGACATCCTCAACTTCCTGCTTGTCTTCATCATCAATCACAACATTGATTGACTCCATCATTACTTTGGTCCTGGAGTTGAAGACTCTATATGCTCTGCTATTGATGGAGTACCCCAAAAATATTCCTTCATCACTTTTGGAATCCAGTTTCCTTTTCTACTCTCTATCTGCCAGGATGTAAAATCTACTACCAAAAACATGGAAGTACTTAACATTAGGTTTTCTTCCCTTCCATAGTTCATATAGAGTGGATGAAGTGCCTCTTCTTAGGGTAACCCTGTTGTGAATGTAGCAGGCAGTGTTCATGGCTTCAGCCCAGAAGTGATAAGGTAGTTTCTTGGCATGAATCATTGCTCTAGTCGACTCTTGTATAGTTCTGTTCTTCTTCTCAACAACTCCATTTTGCTGAGGGGTGATAGGCGATGAAAACTCATGACGTATACCTTCAGCCGAGCAATATTCTTCAAACTTGCTATTCTCAAACTCTCTTCCATGATCACTTCTTATTCTGATGACCTTACTCTCCTTTTCTCTTTGGAGTCTTTGACAGAGTTCTTTAAAGACATCAAACACCTCAGATTTGTCTTTGATGAAATTCACCCAGGTGTATCTTGAATAGTCATCCACAACTACATAAGCGTATTTCTTTCCACCCAGACTTTCAACCTGCATAGGTCCCATCAAATCCATATGAAGGAGTTCCAACACCTTTGAGGTGGTGTCATGTTGAAGCTTCGGATGAGACATCTTTGTCTGCTTTCCTTCTTGACAGTTTCCACACACCTTTCCTTCCTCAATACTAAGTTTAGGAATCCCTCTGACTGCTTCTTAGGAGATAATTCTCTTCATTCCCTTTAGGTGAAGATGTCCCAACTTCTGATGCCAGATTTTGACATCATCTTCTTTAGCAAGCACACACGTGGAGGAATTTGAGTTTTGCGGCACCCAAAGATAACAATTGTCCTTAGACCTGGCTCCCTTCATAATGACTTCTCCTTTGTCATCTTTGACCATACATTCGGACTTTGTGAAGTCTACTTTGAATCCTTGATCACAAAGTTGACAAATACTAATCAAATTAGTTGTTAGTCCTTTAACCAGAAGAACATTCTCCAGGCTGGGAGCACTAGCACAGTTTAGTTTACCAATCCCCTTTATCTCTCCTTTGATCCCATCATCGAATGTAAGATAGCCAGAAGTCTGAGGTTTCACATCAACAAGCAGATTCTTTACTCCAGTCATGTGTCTTGAACACCCACTGTCAAAATACCAGTCATCTTTGGTAGAAACCCTTAAGGACGTGTGAGCTATCAAGCTGGTAATTTTAGGTATTCATTGCTTCATCACTTTAGGCCTTACCTCTTTCTGTTTGGGTTGAGGAACAGAATTAGGATAACCGTGAAGCTTGAAGCATGAGGACTGCATATGTCCAATCCTACCACAATAGAAACATCTGACTCTGTCGTTTCTAAAGTGGTTAAATCTTCTTCCACTTTGATAATGTTGTGGCTGCCACCCATAATGTTGTCTCCTTATTCCATAGTTGAATTGTCTTCTCCTATACTGATGATGCTGTCTCTTAGGCTGTCTTCTATGGTGATGAGGCTTCCTTCTTCCATAGTAATAAGGCACAGCTTTGTTGAATTCATTTCCATTCCAGTTACCCTGATGATGAAACCTGTTCTGATTGGACCCAACAACCTCCAAGCTCTTGTGATATTAGGGAGGCGTATGCTGACTAACTCCTTGGGGCTGCGTCTTTCTCTGATGAGGACCATTCTTCTTCTCAACATTCTGGGGCTGAACTGCCTTCTTTGGGGTAGGACCCTGTCTCTTAGGTTGATGTTGAGACAAAGGTTGAGACATCTCCCTTTTTGTTCCTGAAGTGCTGGCCACATATCCTATGCCTGATTTATCTCCAGCAGCTTTCTCTGACTGAAGAATCTTATCAAGATTAGCAGTACCACTGTTCATCATCCTAACGAATTTTGTCATCTGATCTAGTTGAGACTTAACTAGAACAACTTCGTTTTCCCGATCAACTTTTTCATTTTTAAGCTGAGCAATCTGTTGCTTGTGACACTTGTTTTCTTGACAAATCTCAGCACTTTTCAAACACAGCTCTCGATAAGTAGAAGCTAGCTCCTCATAAGTTATTTCTTCATCACTATCATCATCAGACACAACAGTTCCTGTTAAGGCTCTAGCATGCCTTGCTGGCTCACCTTCACTTTCACTATCAGATTCAGACCAGGAAACTGACATGCCCTTCTTCTGCTTCTTCAAGAATGTGGGTCATTCTTTCTTGACATGTCCACACCCTTCACATTCAAAGCACTGAACACCTCTATCCTGGGCAGTCTTCTCTTCATCTTTCTCTTTTGGCTTACTGATGTCAGAAGAACTGTTCTTAACACTAGGCTTGTAGTTATTGTTCCATCTTTTTAACACTTTGTTGAACTGCCTTCCCAACATTGCAATGGCTTGAGACAGATCTTCCTGAGAATCTTTGACTTCCTTATCTTCTGCAGGAGTGGAGACCAAGGCAATACCCTTGGGCTTCTTTTCTGGTTCTTCTTCATTCAAACCAAGCTCAAAAGTTTGAAGAGATCCAATTAGCTCATCTACTCTCATCTTGCTAATGTCTTGAGCTTCTTCAATAGCAGTCACCTTTATCTTATACCTCTTAGGAAGGGATCTAAGAATCTTCCTTACAAGCTTTTCTTCAGACATTTTCTCTCAAAGAGCACTAGAAGCATTGGCCAGCTCAAGAACACTCATGTGGAAGTCATGAATAGTCTCATCTTCCTTCATCTTCAGGTTTTCAAATTTTGATGTTAACAGCTGAAGTCTTGACATCTTAACTCTAGATGTTCCTTCATGTGTAGCCTGCAAAATATCCCACGCTTCCTTAGCAACTTCACAGGTATTGATTAACCTGAAGATGTTCTTATCCACTCCATTGAAGATTGCATTTAGAGCTTTGGAATTTCCAAGGGCGAGCTCCTCTTCCTCCTTGGTCCACTCTTCTTCAGGCTTTGGCTTTGAGGTGCCTTCTTTATCTTTGCCAGCATCATCTTTTTCACACACAACAGGTGCTTTCCACTCTTTAATAACAGCCTTCCAAGCCCTGCTGTCCAAGGATTTTAATAAGGTAGTCATCCTTGGCTTCCAATAATCATAATTGGATCCATCCAAAATAGGGGGTCTGTTGACGAATCCTCCAACTTCTTTGTCCATCTTTACACCAGAAAGTAACTTCCCTAGATCTCACCCAGAGACAGACAGAATGCCTGCTCTGATACCAATTGAAATTCTGGTATCAGACGTGTGATGTTAAGGTGCGATGTCACAACAACACACTCTGCAGAATGGACAGCAATAAGAGTAACAAAGCAACACAAAGAATTGTTCACCCAGTTCGGTCTAACTACCTACATCTGGGGGCTACCAAGCCAGGGATGAAATTCACTACTTGTAGAATTAATTTACAAATTCAATAACCCAGTTGACAATCTCCTAAACTTAATCTCTACCAGTGACTTTCTACCTAAGAACCCACTTAGATATGAGAACACTACTCAATCCCTAAAACACTTCAAAGATTACACACTTTGAATACCACTACTTGATTCTACTTCACAGTTTTGATCAAGAACAACTCAAAATCACAATGCCAATTCACTCTCGGATGGCTTACAAAACATGCACGAAGACACGACACGACTCTCAGTCTTTTGCTCCCTTTCTTCGTCACTTTTCTCTAGTACTGGTGCGCTTTATATAGCTCCTTGAATTGGTCTTGGACCTGCTACAATATCTCCCAGATTTGTTATTTAAAACTGAATATTTAAAGCAGATTTTCTCCTAAAATATTTTTAAATCTTCAACCTTTTAAATCTCCTACAAATCTGCACCAGATCTCCTATGCAGCAGAAAATATCTATCCCAAGATATTCGCATCCAATGAGACAGCTTGCTCTCCACAATTCCAGCTAATACGCAACCCTAACAACATCACAACCTGCTGTTGTTAATTCTGTAGATCTAATGTCACAACATCGCCTATGTGACACCAGACATCCAACTTCAGCAAATTAAATACTTAACACAGCCCAGTGTTAAGACTTCAATGTTGCAACATCAGCACCTTGACATCAACATTGAACATATACCTTGTTCTACCAAAATTCCAGCCAATCCAAGAACTAACAATCTCCCCCTTTGGCTAATTTTGGCTAAAACAATCTCTGCACTCTGCACCTTCAGAGACTTTAGCAGCGGAAAAACTTCAATCAATAATTTTGAAACTCTAAGCAGCAGCATCAGCAGTAACATCTTTTCTTCAAAACTCTGCTGCTCCCAAAAACACTTCAGCATAAATCAATCTTCAACAGCTACACACAACTCAACACATTCGCAGCAACTTCACCAGCAACAACATTCAACAATGTTGCTCCCCCTTAAAATCAATTACTCCCCCTTAGCTTCTGCATATTGTACTTTAGCTGCTTTTGGCTACTTCTCCCCCTTTTTATCCACAATTTGATAACCTTCACCTGCCAGTTGACTAAATATTTTCAAAAATAACTCCAACTGCCCACAGCCTCTTTCGAGCACATTTAGTCTTCATAAATGCAGATTCCCAATTTGCTTCTTAACCTTTCAAATTGGTTTGCATCCAAGGCTTTAGTGAATATGTCAGCCAACTGGTTATCTGTGGCTACATGCTCCAAGGTAACAATTTTGTCTTCAACCAGATCCCTTATGAAGTGATGCCTTATGTCTAAGTGCTTTGTCCTACTATGTTGTATAGGATTTTTAGATATATTAATGGCACTCAGATTATCACAGTATAGTGTCATAACATCTTGTTTGACATTGTATTCACTCAACATCTGCTTCAACCAAACCAGCTGAGAGCAACTATTTCCTGCTGCTATATACTCCGCTTCAGCAGTTGAGAGAGATACACAATTCTGCTTCTTGCTGAACCAGGAAATCAGATTGTTCCCTAGAAAGAAACACCCTCCTGAAGTGCTTTTCCTATCATCTGCACTTCCAGCCCTATCAGCATCACAGTATCCTTTTAAATCAGTCCCAGAATCATGGCTATATAGTATCCCATAGTCACTTGTACCATTCACATATTTTAGAATTCTCTTCACTTGATTCAAGTGACTCACCTTCGGATCAGATTGATATCTGGCACACACTCCAACAGCAAAGGAAATGTCAGGTCTGCTTGCTGTGAGATACAGTAGACTCCCAATCATACTTCTGTACAAGCTGTGGTCCACACTCACTCCATTCTCATCCTTGGATAGCTTCAAATGGGTGGGAGCTGGTGTCCTTTTGTGATTGGCATTATCCAGACCAAATTTCTTTACTATGCTCTTAGCATATTTGCTTTGAGAAATAAAGATTGAATCCTCCATTTGTCTGACTTGTAATCCAAGAAAGTAGCTAAGTTCTCCAACCAAACTCATTTCAAATTCTGATTGCATTTGTTGAACGAACTGTTTCACCATAGCCTCTGACATCCCCCCAAATACAATGTCATCCACATAAATTTGGGCTACCATTAATTTTCTGCCTTCTTCCTTGACAAACAAAGTTTTGTCAATCCCTCCTTTTCTATAACCATTTGCTACTAAGAATTCTGTCAGCCTCTCATACCAGGCCCTTGGAGCTTGTTTCAAGCCATACAGCGCTTTCCTCAGTTTGAACACATGATTGGGGAAGTTTGGATCAGTGAATCCTTTAGGTTGATCTACATAGACTTCTTCATTCAGATAGCCATTCAGAAAATCACTCTTCACGTCCATTTGGAACAGCTTGAATCTTAGGTTACAAGCCATACCCAAGAGTAGTCTGATGGATTCTAATCTAGCCACTGGAGCAAATGTCTCATCAAAGTCAACTCCCTCAACTTGAGTATAACCCTGTGCAACAAGTCTCGCTTTGTTTCTTGTAACCACTCCAAGCTCGTCAGACTTGTTTTTGTAGATCCACTTTGTTCCAATAACATTCACCCCTTCTGGTCTTGGCACAAGATCCCAGACATCATTTCTTCTGAACTGCTCCAGTTCTTCTTGCATAGCATTTATCCAAAACTCATCTGTCAGAGCTTCATTGACGTTCTTTGGTTCAATTTTGGATACAAAGTACGAGCTAGCTATGATTTCTCTTGACCTAGTCCTTACTCCAGAGTTTGGGTCACCTATAATTAGCTCCTTTGGATGATCCTTCTGAATTCTGATAGAAGGATCTTTCTGAGGTTGATTAGGCTCAGTATCAGCAACACCAGGAGATGGATTTCTTTCTTCAACTTCTACAGCGACTTCATCAGCTGATGTTCCAACATCTTCTATGACATCCTCAACTTCCTTCTTATCTTCATCATCAATCACAACATTGATTGACTCCATCATTACTTTGGTCCTGGAGTTGAAGACTCTATATGCTCTGCTATTGATGGAGTACCCCAAAAATATTCCTTCATCACTTTTGGAATCTAGTTTCATTCTCTGCTCTCTATCTGCCAGGATGTAACATCTACTACCAAAAACATGGAAGTACTTAACATTAGGTTTTCTTCCCTTCCATAGTTCATATAGAGTGGATGAAGTGCCTCTTCTTAGGGTAACCCTGTTGTGAATGTAGCAGGCAGTGTTCATGGCCTCAGCCCAGAAGTGATAAGGTAGTTTCTTGGCATGAATCATTGCTCTAGCCGACTCTTGTATAGTTCTGTTCTTCCTCTCAACAACTCCATTTTGCTGAGGGGTGATAGGCGATGAAAACTCATGACGTATACCTTCAGCCGAGCAAAATTCTTCAAACTTGCTATTCTCAAACTCTCTTCCATGATCACTTCTTATTCTGATGACCTTACTCTCCTTTTCTCTTTGGAGTCTTTGACAGAATTCTTTAAAGACATCAAACACCTCAGATTTGTCTTTGATGAAATTCACCCAGGTGTATCTTGAATAGTCATCCACAACTACATAAGCGTATTTCTTTCCACCCAGACTTTCAACCTGCATAGGTCCCATCAAATCCATATGAAGGAGTTCCAACACCTTGGAGGTGGTGTCATGTTGAAGCTTCGGATGAGACATCTTTGTCTGCTTTCCTTCTTGACAGTCTCCACACACCTTTCCTTCCTCAATACTAAGTTTAGGAATCCCTCTGACTGCTTCTGAGGAGATAATTCTCTTCATTCCCTTTAGGTGAAGATGCCCCAACTTCTGATGCCAGATTTTGACATCATCTTCTTTAGCAAGCACACACGTGGAGGAATTTGAGTTTTGCGGCACCCAAAGATAACAATTGTCCTTAGACCTGGCTCCCTTCATAATGACTTCTCCTTTGTCATCTTTGACCATACATTCGGACTTTGTGAAGTCTACTTTGAATCCTTGATCACAAAGTTGACTAATACTAATCAAATTAGCTGTTAGTCCTTTAACCAGAAGAACATTCTCCAGGCTGGGAGCACTAACACAGTTTAGTTTACCAATCCCCTTTATCTCTCCTTTGACCCCATCACCGAATGTAACATAGCCAGAAGTCTGAGGTTTCACATCAATAGCAGATTCTTTACTCCAGTCATGTGTCTTGAACACCCACTGTCAAAATACCAGTCATCTTTGGGAGAAACCCTTAAGGACGTGTGAGCTATCAAGCTGGTAACTTTAGGTATCCATTGCTTCATCACTTTAGGCCTTACCTCTTTCTATTTGGGTTGAGGAACAGAATTAGGATAACCGTGAAGCTTGAAGCATGAGGACTGCATATGTCCAATCCTGCCACAATAGAAACATCTGACTCTGTCGTTTCTAAAGTGGTTAAATCTTCTTCCACTTTGATAATGCTGTGGCTGCCACCCATAATGTTGTCTCCTTATTCCATAGTTGAATTGTCTTCTCCTGTACTGATGATGTTGTCTCTTAGGCTGTCTTCTATGGTGATGAGGCTTCCTTCTTCCATAGTAATAAGGCACAGCTTTGTTGAATTCATTTCCATTCCAGTTACCCTGATGATGAAACCTGTTCTGATTGGACCCAACAGCCTCCAAGCTCTTGTGATATTGGGGAGGCGTATGCTGACTAACTCCTTGGGGCTGCGTCTTCCTCTGATGAGGACCATTCTTCTTCTCAACATTCTGGGGCTGAACTTCCTTCTTTGAGGTAGGACCCTGTCTCTTAGGTTGATGTTGAGACAAAGGTTGAGACATCTCCCTTTTTGTTCCTGAAGTGCTGGCCACATATCCTATGCCTGATTTATCTCCAGCAGCTTTCTCTGACTGAAGAATCTTATCAAGATTAGCAGTACCACTGTTCATCATCCTAACGAATTTTGTCATCTGATCCAGTTGAGACTTAACTAGAACAACTTCGTTTTCCCAATCAACTTTTTCATTTTCAAGCTGAGCAATCTGTTGCTTGTGACACTTGTTTTCTTGACAAATCTCAGCACTTTTCAAACACAGCTCTCGATAAGTAGAAACTAGCTCCTCATAAGTTATTTCTTCATCACTATCATCATTAGACACAACAATTACAGTTAAGGCTCTAGCATGCCTTGCTGACTCACCTTCACTTTCACTATCAGATTCAGACCAGGAAACTGACATGCCCTTCTTCTGCTTCTTCAAGAATGTTTGTCATTCTTTCTTGACATGTCCATACCCTTCACATTCAAAGCACTGAACACCTTTATCCTGGGCAGTCTTCTCTTCATCTTTCTCTTTTGGCTTACTGATGTCAGAAGAACTGTTCTTGACATTAGGCTTGTAGTTATTGTTCCATCTTTTTAACACTTTGTTGAACTGCCTTCCCAACATTGCAATGGCTTGAGACAGATCTTCCTGAGAATCTTTGACTTCCTTATCTTCTGCAGGAGTGGAGACCAAGGCAATACCCTTGGGCTTCTTTTCTGGTTCTTCTTCATTCAAACCAAGCTCAAAAGTTTGAAGAGATCCAATTAGCTCATCTACTCTCATCTTGCTGATGTCTTGAGCTTCTTCAATAGCAGTCACCTTCATCTTGTACCTCTTAGGAAGGGATCTAAGAATCTTCCTTACAAGCTTTTCTTCAGACATTTTCTCTCCAAGAGCACTAGAAGCATTGGCCAGCTCAAGAACACTCATGTGGAAGTCATGAATAATCTCATCTTCCTTCATCTTCAGGTTTTCAAATTTTGATGTTAACAGCTGAAGTCTTGACATCTTAACTCTAGATGTTCCTTCATGTGTAGCCTGCAAAATATCCCACGCTTCCTTAGTAACTTCACAGGTATTGATTAACCTGAAGATGTTCTTATCCACTCCATTGAAGATTGCATTTAGAGCTTTGGAATTTCCAAGGGCGAGCTCCTCTTCCTCCTTGGTCCACTCTTCTTCAGGCTTTGGCTTTGAGGTGCCTTCTTTATCTTTGCCAGCATCATCTTTTTCACACACAACAGGTGCTTTCCACTCTTTAATAACAGCCTTCCAAGCCCTGCTGTCCAAGGATTTTAATAAGGTAGTCATCCTTGGCTTCCAATAATCATAATTGGATCCATCCAAAATAGGGGGTCTGTTGACGAATCCTCCAACTTCTTTGTCCATCTTTACACCAGAAAGTAACTTCCCTAGATCTCACCCAGAGACAGACAGAATGCCTGCTCTGATACCAATTGAAATTCTGGTATCAGACGTGTGATGTTAAGGTGCGATGTCACAACAACACACTCTGCACAATGGACATCAATAAGAGTAACAAAGCAACACAAAGAATTGTTCACCCAGTTCGGTCTAACTACCTACATCTGGGGGCTACCAAGCCAGGGATGAAATTCACTACTTATAGAATTAATTTACAGATTCAACAACCCAGTTGACAATCTCCTAAACTTAATCTCTACCAGTGACTTTCTACCTAAGAACCCACTTAGATATGAGAACACTACTCAATCCCTAAAACACTTCAAAGATTACACACTTTGAATACCACTACTTGATTCTGCTTCACAGTTTTGATCAAGAACAACTCAAAATCACAATGCCAATTCACTCTCGGATGGCTTACAAAACATGCACGAAGACACAACACGACTCTCAGTCTTTTGCTCCCTTTCTTCGTCACTTTTCTCTAGTACTGGTACGCTTTATATAGCTCCTTGAATTGGTCTTGGACCTGCTACAATATCTCCCAGAATTTTTATTTAAAACTGAATATTTAAAGCAGATTTTCTCCTAAAATCTTTTTAAATCTTCAACCTTTTAAATCTCCTACAAATCTGCACCAGATCTCCTATGCAGCAGAAAATATCTATCCCAAGATATTCGCATCCAATGAGACAGCTTGCTCTCCATAATTCCAGCTAATACGCAACCCTAACAACATCACAACCTGCTGTTGTTAATTCTGCAGATCTAATGTCACAACATCGCCTATGTGACATCAGACATCCAACTTCAGCAAATTAAATACTTAACACAGCCCAGTGTTAAGACTTCAATGTTGCAACATCAGCACCTTGACATCAACATTGAACATATACCTTGTTTTACCAAAATTTCAGCCAATCCAAGAACTAACAATTCTTAAATACAAACAAAACTAGATCCTCATAGGATTACCAGATACAGTCTTCCTTCCTCTTGGGGTTAAAAAATATGGAGACGTGAAAGGCAGCATTCTCGGTGAACCCTTTCTTAGACTGTCACCCTTAGAAATTGTCAAAGAAACTCTAACTACCCCGAGATGATCTTTTCCTAGTGAATGGCATCTCTTGAGTTTCTTCCAAATTCTCGGACTTTCCTGGCTTGATCTATTCTCTATGAATGGCATGTCTTGAACTTCTCGGGGTTTGGGGACCCACAGGCTTCTTAAAAGCATCCCCGCCTCCTCTTGGGCGTTGTACAAGGACCCTTCGGCTTCTTAAAAGCTCTTATGCCTTCTCTTGGGCTTAGTACAAGGACCCAGAGACCTCTACAGGTATAGGAACAAAACCTAGTCATCAATTTACTAGAGTTGTCTTTCTGAGTCAAGTGTCAGACCTGTTAATGGGTTGACCTTCATCCCTTAACATAACAGCCTTCTATTGGGCATCATACAAAGATCATTCACTATCCGAGAATCGATTTCTCCAAAACACCAGTAGACTTAGACTGTCTCAATACCCTTCGGATTTTCCGTTTCCTTAAAGAACAGGAAATAACCCTGATCCTCTGATCAGTGCCAAAGCACAACAATACCTTTAATCGTTCCCTTCATAAGAACTGATTTTCTCTTTTATCCAACATACTGGACCTGTCAGTAAGCTGAAACAGTCACCAGCACAATAGCCTCCTCTTGGACTTTGTACAAATGATTCTCCCCGACGGAGCTAAGCTTTTCAGACTCTCTTGTTAAGTCACCCACTTTTAGACTCTGTCTCGGGCTTCGTACGAGGTACAAAATCACTCTCTTGTTAAGTATAAAAGACTCTCTTGTTGAGTCAATCTCTTTTAGCCTCCATCCGGGCTTCATACGAGATACAAAATCACTCTCTTGTTGAGTATAAAAGACTATCTTGTTGAGTCAATCCCTTTTAGCCTCCACCACGGGCTTCATACGAGATACCAAATCATTCTCTTGTTGAGTATAAAAGACTCTCTTGTTGAGTCACTTCCCTCTCAGCCTCCATCTCGGGCTTCGTACGAGATACAAAACCACTCTCTTGTTGAGTATAAAAGACCCTCATGTGGAGTCAAAACCTTTTAGCCTCCGTCTTGGGCTTCGTACAAGACACGTATAAAAGCACTCTCTTGTTGAGTCAGTCACTAGTTAGCACTCTCTTGTTGAGTCAACCCCTTTTAGCCTCTCTCTCAGGCTTCGTACGAGACACCTAAAAGCACCATCTTGTTAGGTCAATAGCCTCCTCTTAGGCTTTGTATAAGAAAACCTCGGTTGAGTCAATCAACCATTTAACATCAAAATCTGTGCCTCGTTCACAGTATACAAACATCAACAACTCCTTTTCCTTCATCTAATTGCTGTAAGCGGCAAGCCTCTGGATTATTTACATCCACGCCACTGTCCCTCTTTTAGCTTGAGAAATTCCTAAGGAAAGATAACATTGCTCTACACTGAGTTAAAGTCTTCTCCTTCAGGTTAAAAATCCCCTATAAAGGAAATTATGGCATTGTTGGGTTCACATATCCCAGTTAAAGTAATTCTCCTTTATAATCAGTCACCCAACATTTGTGACAAACAGACCAAATATCCCCTTTTAGAGATGACAAATTCTCTCTAATTTCAAACCCCTTTAGCTTCATATCTTGGGCTTCGAACAAGATACAAATAGACCCTTCAGCTTCACATCTTGGGCTTTGAACAAGATACAAACCACATTTAGTTTCACGTCTTGCTCTTTGAACAAGACACCAAAACAACCTTTTTTTCCTCCCATAGAATAGGAGGATCTATGATCGCTCTGATTTCCCTGTTTCGTTAAACGGGAATACGTAGGCATAAGATTGGAAAAATCTTAGCGAGCATACTAATCAAAAACCCAAAATCCCATACCTTCATACATCAATCGAAAAGCATCAGTCCTAATATCCTACCAATAGCCTAAACCCTGTGTTTTTTTTAACAAAATAACCTAAGAGAGACCCACAATCTTAATTGCATCTGTAAACCAATAGTCATCTGTTTAAACTCAGTTTGCAAGCAGGGTTAATTGGAGACATTTATTTCCCTTCCTTCATCAGCTTCAATAGGATAAAAAATGAATCGAACTATAGTACCCCAAAGCGATAGTGCTTCGCAACTACACAAAAATTCGCGCTACAGTAAGTCCCATATCTTTGTACATAAACTTTGTTTTACATAACTTTCTGGGCCTCTAATAGAGTGTAAGACCCAACACCCTTTTGTAAATAGAAAATATTTTAGCCTCATTCATCCTGGGCTTTGTACAGATTACAAACAATTATCTAGGCATCTATCTAGAGTGTAAGACCCAACACCTTTGTTTCTCTCCTACTTAAGATCAAGTCATCTTCAAAATTCAAAACTTTCTTCAATTTCTTCAAAACACTAATTTAATCTTGAAGAAAATATTTGATCAACCACAATACACTTGGGCTTTTATCCAGAGAATAAGACCCACCACCTTTCTCCATTCAATTCATACTTATTCATATATCTGTATATATACTTATACATATTTTGTTAAGTTTCTCTTAACATTTAAATCATCCTCAGTTTAGACTAGTTCAAACAATAGGATTTTTCACTAAGTATAACTTAGTTCAAATAACTAGTTCCCCTCCTGTACAAAGGAATTCTTCTTCCAAATACAGTCAACCTCCTCTTGGGCTTTGTTCAATTTATTCAACCTTGAAACAGTTCAATAAAGAGAGGATTATTTCCTGTTGAAACCTTTACTTTAATCCTTTTAACCCTGGAACAGTTTAGCAAATAAAGGATTATTTCCCGGTGAACCCTTTTTGAACTCTTCCTAGACTTGGAAAGTCTCACAATTAGCCTCCTCTTGGCCTTCATACAAGGATCCACAGGCTTCTTAGAAGCATCCCCAACCTCCTCTTGGGCTTCATACAAGTACCCTCAAGCTTTATAAAAGCATAGGATAGATCCTAGTCATCTTTAACAGTACACCAGTCCCCAGGAGAGTCAAAGCCTCTAAGGCATTCAAGCTTATCCTTTTAAGTATCTTATGATCCTTAACAAGGTTTGGTTTTCACTTTAAAATCCCCAACCAGGACCATGTTACCATCAACAAATCCCCAAAAGAATCAAAGCCTTATGGAATCTAATAATTCAACTCTTCTCTAATCCCCAACAAGGGTTAGTTTCCCTTTTGATTCCTCAAAATGGTTTAGAACTTCTCCTGGATTTGAATAAATCCTCAGCAAGAGTTAGCCTCCTATTAGGCCTCATATAATGATTTCCCCAGTCAGCCTCAATCTTGGGCTTTGTACAAGACAGATATATTACTTCCCCAGTTGAGTTAGATTTCAACTTTTTAGCTTCAACCTTGGGCTTTGATCAAGGCACAAAAATTCATCATCCCCACAGATGAGGCCATGAGTCCTCTCTGTAGGAGGAAATTTCCTCTATACATCAAATTTTAAAACAAACAATTAAAATCCTTTCCAGAGAATTGATGTAAGTGGCACACTTGTTGATTCAAAATCCAAGATGGAGTCCCTCCTTTATCATGGTTAAATTTCTCTTTCATCTAAGTGATGTAAGTGGAAAACCTCTAGATTCTACACATCTAAGTCAATGTCCCTCTCTTAGCATGAAAAGATTCATAAAGGAAAAAGTGGCATTTCTCTACACTGAGTTAAAGCTTCTTTCTTCATGACATTTCAATTCTCATATAAAGGAAGATGTGGCATTGCTGGATTCCACACATCCCAGTTAAAGAAACTTCCCTTTATAAATAAATCCTTCTATGTTTGTGATGAATAGGTGAGATATCTCTCTTTATATATGACAAATTTTCTCTCAGTCAAACCTTTAGCTTCAATCTTGGACTTTGAACAAGACATAAATACTCCTTTAGCTTCAATCTTGGGCTTTGAACAAGACATAAATACTCCTTTAGCTTCAATCTTGGGCTTTGAATAAGACACAAACACTCTTTTAGCTTCAATCTTGGGCTTTGAGCAAGACACCAAATATTTTTCCTCCCATAGAATAGGAGGAACTACGAACGCTCTGATTTCCCAAATCTTTTTACGGGAATACGTAGGCATAAGATTGTGAAATCTTAGCGAGCGCATTAATCAAAAACCTTAGGTCCAGTACCTTCTAAAAAACAATAGAAAACCCCAAAAACAACAAAAAAACATTTCCTCAGCCTTCACAAAGGAGAAACTTTCCCTATTCCACAACAAATGGATTTAAGCAACTAAGCAATACAACAATAGAAACATATGCAAATAAAGGTTCCTATAGATTACTATAGATACTCTGGGTGTTAACAGCTTCCCTTTGTATAACTTACCCCCGATCCCTGATCTTTTCGCATTTTTTAAGGAAAACATTTGTACGCAGGGTTAGTTTGAGATATCTTCCCATTCCCTTTAAGTTTCATAGGATAAATATAGAAATCAGAAAGTAGCACTAAATGTGGTAGTGGTCGCGTCACAAAAACCGAGCTTTAGAAGTATGCGAGAATTTGTGTTCAAGTTAATCTCTCAAAGCCACTTCTCACCCTTTTCAGTATCAAGGAGAGGAACTATCGTATTGAATATGAAGGGTTCCACCTTCTTTGTTTGAAATGCGGTAGATATGGTCATTACAAAGAGGGCTGTAGCAGTAGAGGAAAGGAGATTGTCCATGTTGAACGTGATGAAATAGACAAGGGGATAGCATAAGGAACATCCAAGATGGTTGAAGTAAGTATGAATGGCGCAGACGGTTGTCTTTGGAAGGTTATGCATAAGCAATGAAAAGGGAAAAAAACCGGTGGATGGCGGAGGAACTCGGAACTGGTGAAACTAAATGAAGACATTAAGATGTCGGGATCGCAATTTTAGTCATTAAATAGTCATAATATCGATGAGAATATTATAGGTGGTACTGGACAACATAGAGCAGAAATTAATATCTATAATGGTGTTTCCAAAAGTGTGGAACGAGCTATTAATAAAGGGGCAGTTAATGACAATCATGATGCAGTCATTACAAACAATAATTGTATTAAAGACACGGTTTTAGATAATGTTATTGTTGTGGCAACAAAAAGGATGAGTTGGTTACCTTAGTGGATGATTTGTGCATTAATGATAGACAAGGAGACATAAATAGTAAAGCTAGTCGTGAGAGTATTACAACCAATCATGGATGGAATGATCTTGTCAAGAGAAAGTGGGGGGCATCTTCCCAAAAGCTTCCTAAAAACCAAATAGTCTGGCGGCACGTGGAGCAGACAAATTCAAAGGAAAAGTAAGTGGCATTAATAAAAAAAGGGTTGAGGGAATTATTGGAAAAGGGGGTGAATTGGATATTGGCCAATCAAATCAAGTCAATCTTAAAAAAAGTAATAAAAGAGTTTTAATAAGTAAAAAAATGTGTGAAAGTAACAAGGAGATCATAGAGGATATTATCGTTGTGAAACAAAGGCAGTTGCATGCGTCCATACATAAGGAAGATAAGCTTAATAGAAATTTCTACTTTGTCTATCCTTCTGATATTAAAAAAGGTTTAAATATTAATTCAAATAGTGATGGAGGACCAAGTGTGGGAGAAAGCGCTAGTTTAGAAGGAGAAACCCACATCCAACATGAGGAGTTAGCTATGGGGGACAAGGAGGCTATGGAAACTCAATTGAAACTTTAAGCATTCTATGGTGTTATTGATCTATTCCTCTTATCCATGTTAATGATGATAAAGAACAAGGATAAGTTATTAGTCTGGAACTGTCGAGGAGCGGCGAGCAATGCATTTTATCGTTATAGTAAAAACTTCATATATCTGTATAAGTCATCAATCTATGTTGTTTTGGAAACAAGGTGTGACCCGATGAAAATTCATAAGAGTATGATGCTCTTGATATTTGATGGTTATCTTGTGATGGAAAACCAAGGTTTTGCTGGCGGTATTGCACTGGCTTGGAAAAAGGATCATATAACTATCAAACTTTATAAGAAGGACTCCCAATATATGTACCTACATATTAATCCTTAAGTTGGAAGCAACTAGTTCTTCACGACCATTTATTCAAGCCCGAATGACATTAACAAGGGTGTCTTATGGGAAGATTTGTGAAGTATAGTTGATAACATCCAGGGGCCTTGGATGATTGCAAGGGATTTTAATGATATCATGTATCCAGCTAAAAATAAAGGAGGCGCCAGAGCTTCTATTAGGAAGTGTTCATTTTCAAAGATCGCATTAATGGTTGTAAGCTCATGGGCTTAGGTTTTTCGGGTCCCAAATTCACATGGAAATTCCCTATCTTCCATGTTGGACAAAGAATCTACGAGAAGTTGGATAGAGCTTTATGTAATATTGCATGGAGAAAGATGTCCCCTTGTTATACCCCAAATTTTTCCCCATAGATGTCTTAACATCTTGCACTTATATTTAGGGTATTTAGGGTTCAATCATCTGTGCATTGTTAACTAACCACCATATCTTGCTAGTTTGTTTCTTTTATGTGAAAGCCAGGGTTTGCACAGGAAAGAGAACAAAAGTTAATAAGCCAGACTCTCACATGTTTCAAGGTCTCCTAAGACATTCTTTGGCTCATACAACCGTCACAAGTTCCATGAGCCACAAGTTCATCATGTCCCAGATTAGGGTTTTGGTTAAGAAAGTCAACCATTGTCTTTGGTGTCTTTTCTTGAAATGCAAGTTTCACACTTAGTGCATAATGATGCATTACCACTTCTGATCAACAAAGCATTTGTGAGTGTTATTTAAAAACTGAAAAAGGAAAGGATGTAGATGGCACTGGCCATGATATAATGGCGCTTGCCATGATGGTGCTGGAAATTGTCATGAAGTGTGGCACTTGCCATGAGACATGGCGCCTGCCATGATGAAGTGTGGCACTTGCCACGAGACATGGTGCCTGCCATGATGGTGATGGCGCTTGCCATGTTTAGTAATGGAACTTGCCAGGATTTCCACAAGCTGAACCACTTAAGATAACATTGTTTAATCAACTTGATGCAAGTGGACATCATGAAGAAAGAGAAACTTTTCAACAAAAGCATGGCTCTTTTTTTCCTTGAAACTTGGACTCTGCTCTAATCCCATCAGCACACAAAAGAAAACTAAACCCTATCCTGATCATTTACTAGAGCTCTTGAAGATTTTTTAACCCAGCCATCTCACTTGCACGAGGGAAAACTTGGAAAAGGGAAAACTTGGCAAGATGTACCAATCTGACCATACCTCAAGTCTCCTCATTTCCTATAAATAGAGACTTAATCTCCACTCCAAAACACACCAGATTCACCCCAAACATAGGCTGAATACTCTCCCCATTTTCTCCCTCACTTACTCTTGCAAATTTGCAAGAACATTGTTGCAAGAGTTTTAGCTCAAGCTTTCCACCATCCAGCACCACGTATCATCCAAAGCACTAGCATTTTATGATTTTTCTAGACAACTAAGATGAGGGATAAAAATAGTTGTGCAGCAGCTGACACTTTGAGGGAGAACAAGCTCATCCATTTTTTTCAAAACTCGTACCTGTGAAGAGCCAGTGGACCATCTCCACTAGGTAACACTCACTCTCTGTTACTCAGTTTCCAAAATGCCACGATCATTGCTTCATACTGTTATCATGCTAATGTCTGATTCTTGAATAAATATTGTAAATCATAATGTGAACTTGTTTGATGTATCGTGAACTGGGTTCGTGATTTGTGTTTGAAAACTGAACAAAGAAAGGTTGTGATGGCCCCTGCCATGCCTTAATGTGGCACTGGTCATGAAACATGGTGTCTGCCATGAGAGATATGTGGCACTTGCCATGCTTTAGATGGCGACTGCCATGTTAGTGTTTAACTTAGTTTTTTCATAATTTCACTTCTCATAGTCATTTTATATTCTTGTTTATTTCTAAAAATTTCAAAACAAAAATACATATGACCTTACATTTCATTCTTGGACCTTTTTGTGAAAAATCATCAACTTTTTCTTAAAGACCTTTGAGAATTTTCTTTGGAGTGTTCTGTAGCATATGAAATATTTGTTTGAGAGTTGTTCCTTGACTTGGATAAGGTCATTCTGTTAGGATGTTATGTGTACGTCTTGGCCTTTGTTGCTAAGTCTCATAGCTTTAACATGTCTCTGATTTCAAACTTTCAGGATATTATCTCTGCCATACTTGTGTTCACTTAACCATGTTTGTCATGTTCATACTTGGAAGTTTATTTCATATATTGATTTATGTTTACTATCTTTGAATCCTTGAACACATATCGTTAATTTAATTTCATTTCCTTTCAATCCCTTGTTATATTCCCCTCATTCCAAAGGAAAGTCTCTCTATTAACCTCAAAGTCATAGATAACTCATTACCCTTTTAAACTTATCCTTAAGTTTGGAGTCGTCGCACTCCACGTAGGTGTCTTACTGTCAGACCCTACTTTCCCTTGGAACCTTGACCACAGTCAAGAGTTCCTCACCCCAGTGAGGGGAACTACAGACGCTCTGATTTCTCAAAGTACCTTTTGAGAATACGTAGGCATAGGATTGCGAGATCCTAGTGAGCCACCTTTTTGTTTTTCTACCTTTTTCTTTTTCCCCCTTTTTCCTTTACATCCAATGCCTTCTTGGATTCCACCTTTTCTTTTTTTCTTTATCCCTTTTTACCCCGTAGTGAGGGGAACTATAGACGCTCTGATTTCTCAAGTTCATCTTAAGAATACGTAGGCATAGGATTGCGAGATCCTAGCGATCCACCTTTTTGTTTTTCAACCTTTTTGTTTTTCCACCTTTTTCATTTCATACCTTTTCTTTTTACTTTGTTTACCCCTTACTGAGGGGAACTACGAATGCTCTGATTCCATTCCCGTCAGGATACGTAAGCATGAGATGCGATGTCTTGGCGAGCATACTTAGTGTACATACCCTAGGTCTTTACCTTAGCACTTTTCCTTAGCAAGCAAACAATAATATAACACAAACACTAACAAGAGGTTCCTGTAGAGTACTACAAATACTTAGGATGCTAACACCTCCCTAGGTATAACCAACCCCCGAACCTTAGATCTCTTAGTTGTGTTCCTACATAGCGCACTTAGGGTTTTTCGGTCTTTACCCTTTCCTTTGGATAAATCAAAGCTCGGTGGTGAACTCCATGATTTGTGATTCAAGTTAATTAATATCTTGATATCCGATTCTCACCGCAACAGAAATGGCGACTTCACTGGGGAATCCCCTAAGAGGGTTAAGCCCACCTTGTTTGCATTTGTGTTATTTATATTTTTGCTTGCTTGTACATTTGTATATTTATATCTGTATATATACCTGTCTGTGCTTGGGTTTTCTGTATGCAGAATGGTTACTTTGAGTGGTGTGGATATTGTAGCGCGATTTTTGTGGTTTCGAATCACTATCGCTTTGGTACTACAGTTCGATTTATTTTTTATCCTGTGAAGCTGATTAAGGAAGGGAAATAGATGTCTCCAATTAACCCTGCTTGCATACTGAGTTTAATCAGATGACTGTTGGTTTACAGATGCTATCAAAAGGGGGGGTCTGTCTTAGGTTATTTTGCTTAAGAATACAGTGTCTGGACTATTTGCGAGGTTTTTGGTGAGGTATTAGATCTGATGCTTTTGGTTGATTGACGGAGGTACTGGATTTTGAGTTTTTGATTAGTATGCTCGCTAAGATTTTGCAATCTTATGCCTACGTATTCCCGTTTAACGAAACAGGGAAATCAGAGCGATCGTAGTTCCCTCCCATTCTAAGGCAGGAAAAAAGATGTTTTGGTGTCTTGTTCAAAGCCCAAGATTGAAGCTAAAAGGGTATTTGTATCTTGTTCAAAGCCCAAGATATGAAGCTGAAGGGGTTTTTTTTGTGTCTTGTTCAAAGCCCAAGATTGAAGCTAAAAAGTTTGACTGAGAGAGAACTTGTCATCTCTAAAGAGGGATTGTTAATGTTCGTATGCCTAGATTAAAGCACAAGTTTGATGCTAAAAGGTTGATTGAATCAACCGGGGATTTCTCTATACAAAGCCTAAAAGGAGGCTATTGACCCAACAAAAGGGTGTTTTTTATTTGTCTCGTACGAAGCCCGAGATAGAGGCTAAAAGGGTTGACTCAACAAGAGAGTACTAACAAGTGACTGACTCAACAAGAGAGTGCTTTTATATGTCTTGTACGAAGCCCAAGACGGAGGCTAAAAAGGTCTGACTGAACAAGAGAGTATTTTTATCTATCTTATACGAAGCCCAAGACGGAGGCTAAAAATGGTTGATTCAACAAGAGAGTCTTTTATACTCAACAAGAGAGTGATTTGCTGTCTCGTACGAAGCCCGAGATAGAGGCTAAAAGGAAAGTGACTCAACAAGAGAGTCTTGAAAAGTGATGGACTCAACAAGAGAGTCTGAAAAGGTTAAATCTGCTAGGGGGAATCATTGTACAAAGCCTAAGAGGAGGTTGACTTCGTTGAGGAAGGATCATTATACAAAGCCTAAGAGGAGGCTATACTTCTGCTGGGGATTATTGAGATCCTGAGGCAGGTCCAAGAAGGGAATCAATCCTTGCAGGGGAATGAAAAAGGAATTGATAGATCACAAACCTTGAGGCTCTAGTTTGAGATAGTGTTATCTGACCCGAGTTAGGGGAATTTTGGGAGAAGAACGGGGTTTTAGAACCCGCAAAGTTCTAACTCGGCTGGAGATTAATCCAGAATCCGGGGTTTCTCCTATGTTTGAAAGGGACATGAGAATGTCTTTGAGACTCAAGGAAATTAGTCTGTCCAAGTATACTGGCAGAGTTTTATCTTTTGTATGATGCCCAAGAGGAGGCCGACTCGTTTAAGGGATGAGTATCAACCCCAAAATTGGTCTGAAAGTTTTGACTCCTTTTAGAAAGACAGATCTAACGAAGGATGACTAAGTTCTGTCCTATACCTTTAGGAGGCCAGGAAAGTCCTTGTACGAAGCCCAAGAGAAGGCATGAGAACTTTTAAGAAGCCGAAAGGTCCTTGTACAACACCCAAGAGGAGGCGGGGATGCTTTTAGGAAGCCTGTGGGTTCCCAAACCAAGAGAAGTTCAAGAAATGCAATTAACAGAGAAGATCTCATTCCAGGAAAGTTCGAGAATTTGGAAGAAACTCAAGAGATGCTATTCACGAAGAATAGATCAACTCTGGGGAGTAGAGTTTCTTTGACAATTTTTATGGGTGACAGTCTGAGAAAAGGTTCACCGAGAATACTGCCTTTCTCTTTGTTCCATATTGTTTAACCCCAAGAGAAGGGAAGACTGTATCTGGGATGCTATGGGGGATCTAGTTTTGTTTGTATTTGAGAGTGACCAACAGGCTTTAGCTAGTTCTAGACGTAGTTGCCGGAGAAGACTCTAAATAACTATACTAGTATTACACAGTAGATATATGAAACGTAAATAAAATGATGTGAAAGAAGACTTACAGTGACACAGCCCCATAATACAGTTATATATATATATGGAAGCGGTAAATGAAAGCGGATAAACACTTACCCGTTGTAGAGCTTCCATGTTGTTTTGTTAGTTGTTCAAAAAATAAATTAAAGAAAGTTTTGATAACAACATATATTTGAATTTAAAATCAAAGGAGAAAGTGTTTTGAAAAGATTGTTGGGGCTTACAGCTCAAGGAGAGGCCCAAGTTTTAAAGATGATCACACCGTTGTTTTGAAAACCGTACAGAGGGACTTATACAATATGTGAGGCCCAAAAAGTTTTTATATACAAGGGGGTTGGGTCTTACACTCTATTAGAGGCATAAAGATTTATTTTTGTATAAGAGATGGGACTTACAACTCAAGGAGAGGCCCAGGGTTATTTGTTTTAAAACGGCGATCGCGCCGAGGTTTTTAAAAACACTGTGGACTTATACAATGAGGCCCAAATCACTTTGGTTTCAAAAAGGGGTTAGGTCTTACACTCTATTAGAGGCCCAAAAGTGTTTTTTTAAGAAAAGAAATGGGTCTTATAGCTCAGTGAGAGGCCCAGTTGATTTGATTTTGAACTGGCGATCGCGCCGAGATGTTTGAAAATGTGTTGGGACTTATACAATGTCTGAGGCCCAAAATGGTTTTGGTTAAAAAGGGATTGGGTATTACACTCTATTAGAGACCCAAAGAGTTTGAAAATGAATAAAGATGAGTCTTATAGCTCAAGGAGAAGCCCAGGGTTATTTATTAAGAAGGCGGCGATCGTGCCGAAATTTTTGACTGTATCGGGACTTATACAATGCACTGAGGCCCAAAGAAGGTTTTTATCTACAAAAGGATGGGACTTACACTCTACCAAGATGCCGACAAGAGTTTGGAATATTTGAGCTTGATTAAAATCAAAGAAACCCTACCTTTCACCTTTTAAAAGTAATTTTTCAAAGGAAATTAATAAAAAATGACAAAAATACCAAATAAGTTTAAATAAACCACTTGTGATTTTTGGTTAAGGTTTGAAAAATGAGGTTTTAATCACAAGATGATTTAAAACTCATTTGGTTTTGATTTTCAAGATGAATATTCATTTTAAAAAGTTTAAAAAAACAATTAAAATGAATTTATTCATAAAAATACCAACTATATTAAATAGATAATATAAATTTGATTTTCTTCTAGAAAAAATGATTTTACTATTTTTGTGATTTTTCAGAAAAAGAACCAATAAAAATGATAAAAATTGAGTGAGAAATTAATTTTTCAAAACATTAATAAAATAATATGAAAAAAATAAAAATAGGAAAAAGTGATAAAAAAGAGGTCTGGGGCGAGGGGGATTCGAACCCCAGACCTCTCGCTTACTAATACACACAAACCAGCTGATCAACCACTAGGGCGCAATGCCAATTCATTTAATATATGGAAAGGGAAAAATATATAGCAAACTTGGTTGGTTTTCTGAACCATGGCGCCATGGCCATCTTCATCATCAAGCTCAGATGCGTGAAGCTCTCTAACTCATTCGTTTCTCAACCATTTGTCATGATTAAAACACCAATTTCATGCGTTTTTGAACAAGGAATATGATGGCAATATTCAATTTTGTTGAAATGGATTGCATCAGAACATAACAAGTTAAAACCTGAAGAACCCTAAAATTGGCATGAACTCAAGGAAATCCTATATACGAATTGTAAACAACAATTGATTGAGGGGAAACACTCAACGTATGATGACAAGCAATTGGCAAAAGTATTATGCGAGGAAATATGCATGGATCATGTTATGAGAGTTTTGAGGCTTACCTTGATGCAAGCTGAAATGGAATTCTGCACAGATGGTGTTCTAGAAGTGATTTGATGATCCCTACAACTTCAATGGATGTTGTTGAGTGGATTGCAAGCCTTGGAACACTTTGAAAATCTTTGGATCAAGTTGGAGGAATCCAACTGCAGAATGGATGCATAATGGCTTGGTTGAAGAGTGATTTTGAGCTAGAGGTGTTACAGAGACGATTTAAGTGTTTGAACACCTCATATACATCATATGTGATGTGTTTAAGCAATTGGATTGGATTGTTTAAGGCTGCAACTCGAAACCCGACGGTGGTTACTCAAAAACAAAGAAATTTGGCACTTAAGAGAGAATGAGAGAAAGTGATGTTGTAAGTTGCTTTGGTATGGTTTGAATGAACAGTTGGAACCTCTATTTATAGGTGATCAACTCTTGTCTTGGAGGAATAATGAATGGCTGCAAGATCAGATCACCTTCAAATGGATTGGCTTGGCATAAATGCCTCTTGCACTAGGTGTAACAACTACCCCAAATAGATCAGCTATGCCTTGACAAATTCCACATTCCTCAGTCATTTTAATTGTTGTTTATTAGGGTATCTTGACTACAAGTGATCAGAATCTTGAAAGTGCACTATTTGCATTAAATTGCCTTTGAATTCCATGTATTTGTTCCACTATTCATCATGCCAAGGGATGTGCTTTGAAGCATTCTTGGCCTAACTTATCAGGTTGGATCAGATACATTGTGATCAGGTTGGATACAGGTGGCATAGAGATCACAAGCCTTGACTCAAAAATCGTGTGAAGCAAGAAAACTTGAAAAATGATTTTTTAAAACAGTTGTAGTAGCATGACTTTGGGCATGGATTTCTCTTAGCTCAAGCTGAGTTGTTTTATGCCAATAAGTTCCTTGGATTGTAGGCAACATGTATAACAACTTTGATGTTTAAATCTTGAATTGATTCAGCTTACAATTGTGTGAAAAAATCCCACAAGTTTTGGTGTTTTCAACAAAATCTGTCTTGGACAGAATATTGTCTAAGTGTTGAAAAAGAGGGATTTTCATGTTTTTAGTGATTTTGATCCAATCATAACTTGAAATCTATGAGGAATTGGAATGAGGTGTAGTTGACACTTTTAAAGTATGCCATGAGAGCTACAAATCCGTCTTTGGATCAGCCAAAATGGTTGCTTGGATCACAAGTTATGATCCTTGGAAGTTGGTATACTAGCCACTTTGTTCCATAACTTAGAAAATTTCTAAGTTTTTTATATGGTTACCCCTTTTACAAGTTATCCCACGTTTCTTGATTTTTCTTAATGAAGGATGATTTAAATCACACATTAACATCATTTTAAGGTTAGGGAACCATAATTGACCAAAAAATCAAAAAGTCAAACTTTGACTTTTGGGCATAGTTGACTTTTTATCAGATGAATTCCAAACTGTGCGATCCTCTATGAAATCAAGTCCTTGACCTAAATCAAACTTGATGGATTGATTTCATAGGTGTTATAGGGTGTATTGAATCATGTCCCAAGGTTTGGGAGCATGTCCTGGTCAAAAGTCAAAGGCACAGTTCACTTTTTCTTCAAAAACCCTAATTGTGGTTCAGATGAACTTGAAACTTGTGCACCAAGCTTCTTGGATCAATCCATGATTGTAAATGGATCAATGTAGTTTATTAGAGACCCTCAAACCATGTCTTTAGGTTTTGGCTCATGTTTTGTCCCAAAAGTCAACCTAGGGGTGAATTAGGTCAAGAAACCCTAATTCCTGATTTTTTATAAATGCATCCCCTGAGGTTAAATTGACTTGATGATTGGGTCCATGAGGTTCCTTGGAGTATTTTAGGTTATTCTTTGAAGCATTGGCTCATGCCCAGGTGAAAATTTTCATCTGGAGGCCCTGGTCGACCAAAACCCTAATTTGGTGACACTAGCGATCTTGAGGCTTAATCCACTTGGAATGTTGCAACCTTGTGCTTGATTCTTGATGTGGGAGTCCTCAAGGAGAGGCCCAAAAGTTTTGTTTTTAAAAGGCGACGATCGCGTCGAACTTTTTGATGGTATCGGGACTTATACAATAAGTGAGGCCCAAATTATTTTGGTTTCAAAAAAAGGGTTGGGTCTTACACTCTACTAGAGGCCCAATGATTTTTTAAAGAATGGGGCTTATAATACGAGGGTAGGCCCAAGGGTTTGATTTTTGAACTGGCGATCGCGCCGAGATTTTCTTTTAACAAAGAGGGACTTATACAATATCTGAGCCCCAAAATTTTTTTGGTTAAAAGGGGATTGGGTCTTACACTCTATTAGAGGCCCAACGTGTTTTAAAGTTTTGTTTGAGTGAAAATCAAGGAAACCCTAAATTTGTTTTCTTTTAAAAGTAAATATTTTAAGAAAATCAAATAAAAATGATAAAAGTACCAAATAAGTTTGAATAAACCACTTGTGATTTTTGTTGAGGGTTTGAAAAATGAGGTTTTTATCACAAGATAAATTAAAACTCATTTAGTTTTGATTTTCATAGTAAATATTCACTTTTAAATGCTTAAAAACAATTAAAAAGGAATTTATTCACAAAAATACTAATTATATTAAATAACTAATATAAATTTAATTTTTTTGTGGAATAAAATATTTCAACATTTTTGTGATTTTTTGCTAAAAGAACCAATCAAAAATAATTAAAATTGAGGGAGTTATTAATTTTTCAAATCATTAAAAATAATAAGAAAAACAATAAAAAAAAAGTGGAGAAAATAGCAAAAAGAGGATCTGGGGCGAGGGGGATTCGAACCCCAGACCTCTTGTGTATAGGGCGCGCGTCTTACCACTGGGGTGGTGATACATCCGTTGATTAAAACACAACCACAAATATACAAGGCTTGCCTAGTTTTTGGCCTGGCCCAAGGCAAGGCAAGGCAAGATTTTGGTTGAAAACGTGAAGACCATAACTTTCTCATTTCTCCATGGATTGGGACAAAATTTAGGTCTATCCTGCCTAGAATTTCACAAGGAATCCAATGGTGGTGGTATTTTTTTCAAATCATGCTCCTATTGAAAAACCCGATAGTGGTTTTGAAATAGGCCATGATTTGCATTTTCTATGCCATCTCTTGGTACAAGCATGAATTACATGATAAATTAGTGCAAACACAACACATATAACATGTATAAGAGATGCATGATCAGTGGACATCAAAAGAAAGCATGGTTCAAAGAATCCAAGTTGTGATGCTTACCTCTTTTTGGAGCTTTTGTGCAATCTGCCAAGCCACTTGTTCCAGAAATGATTTGATGCTTTGAACAACCTCAAATGATCTCTTAGAAGCTTTTAGGATGGTTGGAATCAGCTGGAAACCTCAGGAACAAGTTTGAGCTCTTTCTTGCAAAAGGGGCAAAAGTGGCCAAAATAGCAACTCTCTCAAATGGTGTTCCAGATGGGGGGAACCATTTGGGAAAGTTCAAGGATGATATTTGGAGTGTGTTTGAGGTTTTATCTGGTTTGGAAAGTGACTGAATCAAGACATGGCTTGAAAAATGCACAAAAGTCCAATTTTGAGGTTTTGAGAGGTGACTTTGTAATTTTGGTGTTACAGGTCACTTGTGAGTGTTTGGATCACCTCTATATGATGTTTATGAGGTGCGTGTGTGTGATTGGTTTGGCTAGAATTGCTCTCAAACTCAAAACCCGATGGTGACTTGCTTTGGAAGGAAAATTTGGAAGTGAGAAGGTGATTTTGAGGAAAGCATCTGTTTGATGGCTTTGGTGTACTCAAACTGACCACAATTGAGCTCTATTTATAGTAGAGCAAGTTTGTTTTGGCTGCAATAGTGAATGGAAACTGCAGCAGAGGTTTGACCAATGTTGAGCAATGAGAATCCAAGTCTCCTCTAGCCATTGACTAGAGGTTAGGGCACAGGCTGCGGGTCCCCTTGGTCTTGGATAAGTCTTGACTGAATTCAATTGGAAATGGCTCAGTCCATGCCACCTTGGTGCATCCATTGAACGCTTCAATCCAAAATTGGAGTCTTGTCCCTCTTTTAGGTATTTCTAGGTTTGGCATGCTATTTTTGGTTCCAAATACTTGGGAGGCTTGGGAATAGATTTGGTTCCTCCTTGGTCCCCCCTTGAGGTGTTCAGATGGATAGAGTTGCTTGCCCTTTGCAAAATTTGAGCAAATCGAGCAAAACTCCAAAATCTGCCTTGCCATGACTGTTTGCAGCATGGCATATTGGCATTGTCATATCTCATGGCTCAAGTGGACTTTGATGGAGTTCTTAGCCATTTTGGAAAGCCCTCATATGATACAACAACTATTTGATCATAATTGGTTTTGATATTTTTTGGATCCAAGTGAAAAATTCCCCTACATTTGGAAAAAAGTAAGGCAGATTCTGACTTAGTGAAAATTTCACTAAGTGTTGGAAAAAAGTGACATTTTCACTTTTTGTGATTTTGATCATTCCATAACTTAAAATCCATGAGGAATTAGAATGAGTTATGTTTAAAGCTTTTGTAGAGGGCCATGAGAGCTACAAATCCAGCTTTGAATGGGGAAAATGTCCTTGTGGTTTAGGAGTTATGATCCTCCAAAGTTGGTACCCTAGCCACTTTGTTCCATAACTTAGAAAAATTTCTAAGTTTTTATGGTTACCCCTTTTACAAGTTATCCCACTTTACTTGATTTTTCTTGATGAATGATGATTCCAATCATACATTAACATCATTTTAGGGTTAAAAAATCATAATTGTGAAAAATCTCAAAAAGTCAAAGTTTGACTTTTGTGTACAGTTGACTTTTTACCAGATGAATTCCAAACTGTGCGATCCTCTATGAAATCAAGTCCTTGACCTAAATCAAACTTGATGGATTAATTCCATAGGTGTTATAGGGTGTCTTGAATCATGTCCTAGGGTTTGGGAGCATGTCCTGGTCAAAAGTCAAAGATACAGTTGACTTTTCTGGCGAAACCCTAACTGTGGTTCAGATGAAATTGAAACTTGTGGCTCAAGCTTCTTGGATCAATCCATTGTTGAAAATGGATCAATGTGGTGCATTAGAGACCCTCAAATCATATCTTGAGGTCTTGGCTCATGCTTTGCCCCAAAAGTCAACTTAGGGGTGAATTAGGTCAAGAAACCCTAATTCCTGATTTTTTGTGAATGCATCCCCTGAGGTTAAATTGACTTGATGATTGGGTCCATGATGTCCCTTGGAGCATCATAGGTTATGCTTTGAAGCATTGGCTCATGCCCAGAGGAAAATTTCCATCTGGAGGCCCTGGTTGACCAAACCCCAATTTGGTGACACTGGCGATCTTGAGGCTTAATCCACTTGGAATGCTGCAACCTTGTGCTTGATCCTTGATGTAGGAGTCCTCTTGATCCATTGTGGATGTTTGAGAGGCTAGACAAGTTGAAGATCATGTCATTCCTTAATTGATCCTTTGTCTAAGAGCTCTGAGAGGGCTTGAAACCCTAAGTCTGATTGTAGTGGATGCTCACCCATCTTTGGGGAGACTAATGGTTCTTCCATATTGTGATGATGATTTGCATAATTATGGGAAATCTTAGTGGTAAAAATTTGGGGTATGACAGATTCCCCTATTTAATCTTCTTGGACCCGAAGGTGTGAATGGCGAAGATATTCGGGCATTCGGGGTGCAAGAGGGTTAAATATCGGAATACCCAAAATTTTGATGGTGATTAAGAATGGTAGTTCACGCATCCTTATTATTTTGCTAAGCAATGATGCTCATAAAAAGTAACAACTTCCCCTCGATCCTGGTCTTCAGCCAAGGAACTGGTCTAAGTTTCTGAAATAAACTTCCCCTCGATCCTGGTTTCCTACCAAGGAACTAGTCTTAGTTTCTTTTGAAATAAACTTCCCCTCGATCCTGCTTTCCTAACAAGGAACTGGTCTCGGTTTCTTTTGTCAATAAACTTTCTTGACATGGGACGCTGTGTGTAGCGAATTTCCTCAAACTTCTCACCAAATTTTCCTGGGGAGATGCCATTTGATGGGAAAAACTTTTGATGTCAGACTCGCTGGGGAACCCATCTGTCTGAGTTGTAGAGGTGTACAAACTTCTCTGTTGGAGATGCCATTCGTTGACTCAACTGGGAGAGAACGAGTCTCTTGAGAGACTACCTTCGTTTGGAGATATTACATCATGCTTTTCTCAGAGATCTTCTCGGAGAAATGCCATATGATGTGATCCAATTTTGAAGTGCTGATGACCTTTTCGTTAGTGGATTTTTCGGAGAAAAACTGTTGTATTGTCGAATCTCTGATTAAGAGGCTTTCTCTGGGGATTTTCCTTAATCCGGGAAAGCGAAGATATCATCTTCAATGGCGAAGAGTGACGTTGGCTGAAAGTTCTCTGGTCTTTTAGAGGTTCAAGTTATCAAAGTGGTCGAGGACCGACTTCATCCCAGAAATAAACTGGAGGAGAGATTGTTCAGACACGATGTTTCCTGACAAGGGAAGAACTGACAATTCGATAGTGAAGACTTTTATCACTAGGGGATAAGACCGACTAGAGTGATAGTGATGCAATATGAATGCGAATGTAAATCAATAATGCATGATGTATGTATGTTTATGCTGACAAAACTGACGCGACATACAAACTGACGGATGAACACAACGGGATACTCGACCACTGTGGGGGATGAAAAGTATCAATGGTTCATGATAGCAATTATGCCTTGCTTAGGAGAGTAGTCCCTGCGAGGACCACCGTTGGTTGGGCTTAGGAGGCAAGAGCTCTGCCGGGGATGTCGGATGGAATATTCGCATCTGACACAGTTGATCCTTCGTTCAAGCGTACTGGTTTAGAAGGAGTACTTTGATTCTGCATTTTGAAGCTCACTTACTTCTGGAGAAGCGATTGATGTTCTTTCGATGTTCAACAGTCAAAAGAAATTTCCATCTTTATTTTAAAAGTCGAAAAAAGTTTTGACAAGTAAATTCATTTTTGTTTTATTTCAAGAATCGTTAATCATGTTAAAATGTCGTTCTGTAAAGCTAAAACAAATAAGAACTGCAAACAAAAGCACAAGGGCTCAAATTTTATTGATAGGATGGAAATCAGCCAAACGCGTGATTCCATAGAGTATTTACAAAGTTAGAAAATGGTAATTTAAGGGAAAAGGGCTACATTAAAACATAACGACCATTATCCTTCTACCAAATTTGAATTCTGGGCATCCTGAGCTTCTGTCGAAGATGACCTTGACTGGAGTTTTTTGATGGATGGCAGGACTGCTACTAGGGGATTTGCCCCTATTGGACGTAGTTACTTGCCATTATCCCTAACTTTTGTCTGGATTGTACTTTGAGATTTCCAATCCACCGGGATGATTTTTTTTATTATGTCTCTAATTTTTTCCTGGACCGCCCCTTTCGGGGTTTCAATCCACCGAGACGTTTTTCTTTTTTTAGGCGAAATATTTCTTGACTACATCAACATTTGTGGGGTAGGCCAATTCCTCTCCGTCCATGGTCGCAAGCCTCAAGGCACCGCCCGAGAAGGCTTTCTTGGCCACATAGGGGCCGTCATATTCGGGGTCCATTTGCCCCGGGAGTCAGTGAGAAATGATTGTATCTTCTTGAGCACGGGGTCTCCTTTTCTGAAGACACGAGGTCGAACCTTTTTGTCAAACGCCTTCTTCATTCTTTGCTGATACAACTTACCTTGGCATAGTGCTGTGATTCGCTTTTCATCAATCAGATTTAGTTCATCGTGCCGACTTTGGCACCATTCAGCTTCTGTTAGCTTAGCTTCCATCAATACCCTGATTGACGAGATCTCTACTTCGATGGGGAGCACTGCCTCCATGACATAAACTAGAGAGAAAGGGGTTGCCCCTGTTAAAGTGCGGACAGATGTGCGATAACCGTGAAGAGCATAGGGTAGCATCACGTGCTAGTCTTTGTAGGTTACAACCATCTTTTGAACAATCTTCTTGATGTTCTTGTTAGCCGCTTCTACCGCTCCGTTCATCTTGGGTCGGTAGGGAGATGAGTTATGGTGTTCGATCTTGAACTCAGCGCAGAACTCCTTCATCATCTTATTGTTCAAGTTAGATCCATTATCGGTAATGATCTGGCTCGGAACACCATAACGGCAGATGATATTATTTTTGATAAATTGGACCACCACTTGTCGGGTTACATTGGTGTATGATGCTGCTTCGACCCACTTGGTGAAGTAGTCAATGGCTACTAGAATGAACCAATGTCCGTTTAAAGCTTTGGGCTCAATCATGCCAATCATGTTGATTCCCCATATGGAAAAAGGCCATGGGGAAGAAAGAACTTTGAGATGTGTTGGCGGTACACGGATTTTGTCAGAGTATATCTGACACTTGTGACACCTCCTCATGTACTTGTAGTAGTCAGATTCCATGGTCAACCAATAGTACCCTCCTCTCAGAATTTTTCTCGCCATTGTGTGTCCGTTGGCATGAGTGCCAAAGGATCCTTCGTGAATTTCTTTTATCAGTATGTCTACTTCTGGTCTGTCTACGCATCGGAGCAAGACCATGTCAAAGTTTCTCTTATAAAGTGTATCACCGCTCAGGAAGAAGCTTCCAGCCAGTCTTCTGAGGGTCTTTTTGTCCTTTCTTAGTGCCCCAGGTGGGTACTCTTGTTTCTGAAGGAAGCATTTGATATTGTGATACCAAGGTTTGTCGTCTATGACTGCTTCAATCGTGAATATGTAAGCGGGCCGTTCAAGGCGCATTATGTCGATCTTAGGTAAGTTGGTCCATTGACCTACACTAATCATGGAAGAGAGGGTGGCTAAGGCATCAGCCATGTGATTCTCTTCACGAGGGATATGATGAAACTCAATTCTGTTGAAGAATGGTAACAACCTTCTCACATAGTCTTTGTAAGGAATCAATCTGGATTGGTATGTGTTTCAATCTCCTTTGATCTGATTGACGACCAAAGCTGAGTCGCCATATACATCCAAGTTCTTGATCCTCAAATCAATCGCTTCTTCGAGACCCATAATACAAGCTTCGTATTCGGCCTCGTTGTTTGTGCACTTGAATGTAAGTCTGGCAGTGAAAGGAATGTGGGTACCCTGAGGGGTTACGATGATTGCCCCAATTCCATTTCCGTAATGATTGACAGCTCCGTCAAAGATTAGTCTCCACTGGGAACCTGGTTCTGGCCCTTCACTAGGTAGCGGTTCATCGCAGTCTATTTTTAGATACATGACATCTTCGTCTGGGAAGTCAAATCCGACTGATTCCTGATCGTCAATCGGTTAATGAGCCAAATGATCGGCTAAAATACTTCCCATAACGGCTTTCTGAGCATGGTATTCTATGTCATATTCTGATAACAACATCTGCCAACGGGCGATTCTTCCCGTGAGAGCAGGTTTTTCAAACACGTACTTGATTGGATCCATTTCTGAGATTAACCAAGTAGTGTGACTAATCATGTACTGGCAAAGACATTTGGCTGCCCAAGCCAAAGCGCATCAAGTTTTCTCAAGCATAGTGTACCGAGTCTCGTAGTCGGTGAATTTCTTGCTCAAATAGTAGATGGCAGACTCTTTCCTTTTTGTTTCGTCTTGTTGGCCAAGTACACAACCCATTGAGTCCTCCAAGACTGTTAGGTAGATGATCAGTGGTCTTTCCTCCACTGGTGGTGATAGAATCGGTGGGTTCAACAGCTATTCCTTGATACTATCAAAGGCGGTTTGACAATCTTCTGTCCAAACGCAGTCCTGGTTCTTTTTGAGTAATTTGAAAATCGGCGCATATGTCGCGGTCATGAGGAATATGAATTTGGAGATGTAGTTCAAACGTCCCAGGAAACCTCTGACTTGTTTTTCAATTTTCGGAGAAGGAATTTCTTGAATGGCCTTGACCTTGTCAGGATCAACCTCAATTCCTTTCTGGCTGACGATGAACCCTAAGAGTTTCCCTGAACGGACACCGAAGGTGCATTTGTTGGGATTCAAGCGGAGTTTGTACTTTCTCAACCGCTCGAATAGTTTTGACAGGTGGGTCACATGCTCCTCTTCTGTCTTAGATTTGGCAATCATGTCATCGATATATACCTCAATTTCCTTGTGTATCATGTCATGAAACAGAGTAGTCATGGCCCTTTGATAGGTTGCCCCGGCGTTCTTCAAACCGAACGACATTAACTTGTACCAAAAGGTGCCCCATGGGGTGATAAATGAAGTTTTCTCCATGTCTTTCGGCGCCATTTTTATCTGATTATAGCCCGAGAATCCATCCATGAAGGAGAAAACTTTGAACTTTGTTGTACTGTCTACCAGCATGTCAATGTGTGGTAAAGGAAAGTCATCCTTCGGACTAGCCTTGTTTAGATCTCTGTAATCCACACACATTCTGACATTTCCTTCCTTTTTCGGAACTGGTACGATGTTGGCTAACCATTGAGGATATTCTGATGTGGCGAGGAAACCCGCGTCAATATGTTTCTGTACCTCCTCTTTGATTTTGACGGCCATGTCTGGGTGAGTCCGTCTCAACCTCTATTTTACTGGCAGACATTCTGACCGTAACGGTAAATAATGTTCCATGATGCTGGTATCCAACCCTGGCAAGTCCTGATAAGACCAAGCGAATACATCAGGAAACTCTTTGAGAAGCTTTATCAAACTTTCTTTGGCAGTTGGACTGAGTAGTGCCCCAATCCTGATTTCTTTTCTCTCTTTTTCTGAACCCACGTTGATCGTTTCCAACGGCTCTTTGTGAGGTTCAATGGACCTTTCCTCCTGTCTGAGTAGTCGGGAGATCTCTTTTGGGATTTCGTTGTCAACTTCTTCTTCCGCCCCAAATACTGGGAACTCAAAGTCGGGAGGAGGCATCAGATCGTATGTTTTAATGGGGTTTAAAACAAGCAATCTGCATGACGTGATGATTTGTGTTTAGAAGAGATAGAGAAAGTGCAAGAGTGTGTGCAGTCTATTTTTTTTTAAAAACTGCTTGTTAATTATTATTTGTTTTTTAGGATTACCATTTTCGAAAAAAGCAAAAAGAAAACAGCAATTAATGCGGAAATTACAGAACAACGTTATTTTATTTATGAACAAGTCGATTCTTGAAACTACAACCCTATAAAATAAAACTCTGTCACTTTGGGCGAAGCGAAGAGGGAAATTTACAGAAAGTGAGCCCTATCAAAACATCCGTTTCACCTGGGCAGGGTGAAAAGTTAAAGACGACAATTACTCTGACTTATGAACAATCTTCGGAACATCGACAGCAACCCATTGGCGGCGAACTCCTCGGTGAATCACAAAGTCTGGTACCTTCCTTGATTTGTCTTCAGAAATGACGTTGATTTCTGGCAGAGCAGGATCATTGGAATCTGTCTCCCAGGCAGAGTTGTCGTAGGAGGATTCCTCTGTTGTATTTCGCAGAGTATTTGTGCTCTCAGGCAAATCTCCCCATCCAGTTGGTTGGATGTCTTCGAGCCTGATATGAGAGCTTTCAGGAGCGGTGTATTTTACCATGTAGTCAAATGTTCCACTTGGTTGTCCTAAGGTGTCCCACACTTCTTTGGAACTGGAGGAGTCATCTCTCTCGATGACGTTGACCTCGGGAAAAGCATAGTTGATGAATTCTAGTTCGGAAAGCTTTGCCAATTCATCTTCGTACGGGATATTTTCAGAATGACCTGAGTGTTAATCCCATGACATGGTGGGGATGCATGTATTCTTTTCAATGATGCTCTGCTGATTTTCATTGTTCGGCTGATTTTCTTGCCCCAAGTCTCCTGGGTACGGCTGCCAGATAAGCAGGCCATCCATTGGGCCATAATAGTCGTGGTCAAAGTTGTCCTTCATCAGAGTATCCTCCTCTAATGAGTCTGGTGGAGTACGGCATCCTTCCGGATCACAATCTCCATATATCATTTCGACATCTGACCCCGGTATAAATCTCGGACTCTGTGCGGGATAGTAAAAGGGCGTAGGCACCTTTTCCTGAGACATATAACCGTCCTCGTTAAAATAGGACTTCCATTCCTCATCCGTATCGGAGGGATCCTCCTTGTTGATGGTATGGACTGCTTGATGCGCTGGGTGAAGGAAACCTCCACTGTGGAAGAAGTCCTGAATGGGATGAAGACTTTCATTATTAGCAGCTGTCTGGGTGCAGGTTGCAGAAAAACCAAGACCCTTCTTTGTTTTATTATCAGTAGGAATGACAAGGTGTCCCCATCCTTTTGCATTGTTATTCTCGATCACTTCGAGAGCATCTCTGTATGAGGAAATCGAGGTTCCTTTCTCTGATTGATTCTCATTGCTCACCGAAAGTGCTTGGAACTGAGTTCCAATAACCTCCTCGGGTTCTACACAAGTAGATAATAACAAGTTTCTCACGAGCAAGGCTTGCTCCCTACAGACCGTGACGAGTTGATCGTTCTTGATGAACTTCAATTTCTGGTGAAGTGTCGAAGTGACTGCCCCAGCCTGGTGTATCCACGGTCTTCCTAATAAACAGTTGTACGCTTCCCGGACGTCCATGACCTGGAAAGTGATTAGGAAAGTGTGAGGATCGATAGTTATGGGAAGGTCGACTTCACCGATAACTGCTTTCCGAGACCCGTCAAACGCTTTGACGATGACCTCACTGCCCCTCATCCGGGGTCCTTTTAATGATAGTCGCATTAGAGTGAGCTTCGGCATAACGTTGATGGCCGATCCTATGTCTACCAGTACGCTGGCTAAAGCATCGCCCTGGCAGTTAACTGTGATATTGAGCGCCATGTTGTGGCTTTTCCCCCCCTCTGGTAAGTCCTCATCACTGAATCCTAAGTTGTTGCAGGAAGTGATGTTAGAGATGATGCTATCGAACTGTCGTATTGACACATCCTATTCCATAAAGGCCTGCTCTAAAACTTTCTGTAGAGCCTCTCTGTGGGCTTCGGAACTGAGTAAAAGTGATAGTACTAAGATCTTTGAAGGAGTTTGTAACAGTTGGTCAACAATATTGTATTCACTCCTTTGGATGAGCTTCAGCATCTCATCGTTGTTTTTCGAAAGGTCGGGATTACTGGATTGACCGACTGGTGGATCGGGAGCTTCTGTCGGAAGTTCCTTTTCTTTGTTAGGTTCTCCAACCCCTCGGTTGAAGATTCGACCGTTCCGTGTTACTCGACTGATGTCTGTAATATTGACGACGGAGGGCAATGGAATTTCCTTTCCATTCTCAATTATTGTTGCACCGTATTTGTAAGGGATCGGCTTAGCTGGTTCATACGGTAGCGGTCTCGGTAGATTGATAACTACATGAGCCTTCTGATTTTTATGACTGTCGTAATTAACTTCAATCAGTTCCTTGCTAAGAACTTTTGATTCGTCCAGTAGAGGAATGATGGCACAAACATCCTTGTTCCTCTCAGGGTCAGAGATTACAACCACGTCTCTGATTTGATTTGCGAAGTAGTCCGACGTCCAGTCAACGGACCCCGAAGCTAGGTATGGGTGAATCTCCTTGCGATCCAACTGACCTTAAAGGGCTGCTCGCACGAGGTAACATCCTTGGTTATTTTCCGAACAGACTCTACAACGTTCATAGTTGTATGGTGGCACCTGGCCACGCCCGCTTTGAATGCAGTGTAGCCTCACTAGATCTGTTTCCGTAGATCAGACATCCTGACTTCGTTGCCGAGTAGGGTTCCCATCAACCACGCTGATTTGTTGCGTGTATTCATCCATATAGATTGGAAGCCACCAGTGGTTTAACAAATGTTGTAAAGTTCTTTGAACGAGAGCGCACCCTTGGTTACTCTCACAACATCCTTTACAGTTCTTGTAATCATGCGAAGTGAGAAAACCAAGTTGGACCTGCCTGGCATGTAACTCCACTAAGCTGGTATTCATCAGACAAATATCGAAGATTTGAATCATGTTGATCTGATAGGGATTCCTATCATGGTAGTCCTGGATCCATCCAAGATCCATATGATGCTGGAGGGCCTCTTGTACGAAAGAGCATCCTTGTTTGTTTACCGAGCAAGTCAGACAGGAATTGTAATCGTGCCGCGACAGATTATGATACTGGCTTTACCTTGAGTGCATCGCCACCAAGTTGACATTCATTGTAGGGATGTCGTTGTTCTGATTGACATTGGAATTCGTATAGGTCATGTTGACTCCACGAACTCGATGCTCTTGGATCCATCCGAGATCCAATTGTTCCTGTAGAGCTGATTGCACCACAGAACATCCCTAATTGTTTTAGACCAGATATCACACTGGTGATAATTATGAGGTGGAACATGGCCATACCTGCTCTGTCTACAATGCATCTTGACCAGATTGGCCCTTAACAAAAGTACATTATGAATTTGATAGTGTTGTTAGACTCTCCCTCTATCAAATTAACTGCAGCTTTCTCGTGTTGAGGCAGCAGGTTCGTGAGAACATTTGGATTCGTATCTTTGAAAGATAAGACCCCGCTCCTAACAAGTTTTTGCACATCGGATTTGAAACTGAGACAGTTCTCTATGTTATGCCCTGGTCCTCCTTGATGGTAAGGACAAGTCTGATCCGCTTTGAACCAAAAAGGCGGATTTTCCAGTACTGTAAAAGGAGACTTAGTCTGGATGTAACCCTTGACCAGTAGTAATGGAAACAGTTCGGCGTACAACATGGGTATAGGGTTAAACCCTGGTGGTCGCGTTGTACGGTTGTTGTTGTTGTATGGAGGACGAGTCAGCTGAAGAGACTGTTGTGTCCTTTGCTGATATTGTTGTTGATTCAGTTGGCTCTGAGCAACCTGAGGTTGATACGTAGGAACAGGCGCGAGATTGATAGCAGGAGTTACCGCCGCTACTGGTTGATATCGTCGCCTTTGCTTTCCGAGAGAGATATTCCCAATATCCTGCACTTTTTTCTTAGGGAGAGCACTACCATATCATTTTGTACTACTTGATGATCCAGCGTCTTTAACTAAACGTCCTTCTCAGACTGCTTCCTCAAGACGAACTCCCATGCCCACCATCTCGGTGAAGTCACTGGGCGCACTGGCGAGCATTCTATCGTAGTAAAATGAGCTTAAGGTCTTTAAGAAGATCTTTGTCATCTCTTTTTCCTTAAGAGGTGGAGAAATTTGAGCGACAATTTCACACCATCTTTGAGCGTACTCCTTAAAGGTTTCCTTGTCCTTTTATGATATCAATCTGAGTTGATCTCTGTCTAGTTCCATGTCCAAATTGTATTTATATTGCTGAACGAAAGTAGCGCCAAGATCTCTGAACGTGCCGATCATAGCGCGGTTTAAACCCGTGTACCATTTAAGTGTGGCACCGGTTAAACTATCCTGAAAGTAATGAATTAGTAGCTCCTGGTTCTTTGTCTGAGCTGACATTCGCCGGGCGTACATCACTAAATGACTCTGAGGGCAAGAGTTACCCTTGTATTTTTCAAAATCGGGCACCTGGAATTTGTGTGTAACTTTCACATTAGGGACCAAGCAAAGGTCTGCGGCGTCCTTTCCAAACAAATCCTGGCCGCGAAGGGCTTGCAGTTCTTTCTGCATTTCCAGGAACTGTTCCTGGATTTCATTCATTCTGTAGAACATGCTGTCGTTTCCACCAGAAGGTATTTGGGGAATCTTTCCTTCAGGGACAGTGTGTACCACGGGTGGTGGTATAGTCATTATGGCCGAGACTCTCGGTGCCTCCCGAAGTTTGTAACCTTCAGGAGTTGCTGTCATGCCCCCTGGCATCTTCGCTTTCCCAAAGTTTGTAACCTTCAAGCCTAGCGGCTCCTGCCGTGGTTCCTTGATCCTCAGCGATCGGCGGAACATATCCTTCCGGGATATAGTTAAGTGGCATGCCCCAAGGGCGATCTTTCGGAATCTTGTACCTAGGATCATACTTCTCCACTATGGGCGTATATGTGATCTCCGAGATCACAGTCCTTTGTTGTTGCATCTGAGCTTCTACTAGAGCTTGCATGTCGTTATGGAGCTTTCTCAGATCCTCTTTCAGAGTGTCGATCTCTTCTCTCAAATCTCTGTTCTCTTCCTCGAGATCATCCATCTTTTTCTGACGATTGGCCCGAGTATTGTACGAATGAGATAGTTTGACTCTAGAATCGAGAAGTAAACGTGAGATTCGTAGGTAAGAAGAATGTGTTTATGAGAATGATGAATGCAATGATTATTAATTATTTTTGTTTATTCGAAGTAAACTTCGACAATTGGATTGCAAATATCAAACAGTGGGGAAACCCCGTTTTATTGAATTCAAAGGATTGCGGAAATGGAAATACAGTAGATTACAAAGTGCTGAAAAAGGAAATCTAAACTAATGGATCCTGAGTCCTCTCTGAAGAGAGCTCAAGTGCTGGTTTGAGTGCTTTCCTTTTCTTTGACTGTGGCTCTTGGGCCGTTGTCGGGTTGTCATTCCTTTGCCAAGTGAAAGGAGCGAGCAAATTCCTTTGGTCATCCTGATTTTCTACAGCATGTTGCTCTAAAATCTTAATCAGAGCATCTTTTTCTCTTAACAGTTGCTGTATTTTCCTGCACTCCACATTGAGAATACGTTACTTGTTCCTCCAAGACCTC
Organism: Lathyrus tuberosus; assembly: GCA_022829125.1. Taxonomy (NCBI): domain Eukaryota; kingdom Viridiplantae; phylum Streptophyta; class Magnoliopsida; order Fabales; family Fabaceae; genus Lathyrus; species Lathyrus tuberosus. The sequence goes on along the minus strand of JALAZF010000603.1, from coordinate 1,560,839 downwards.
TTCTCCTGCTGAACTTTGCTGAGAGTAACCTGAAGTTTTTCCTTCTTAGGCATAAAATAAAGGGCAAAGTCCCTTAATGGAAGAACTTCCTAACGAGGGTAAGGCATCCTCAGCTTGAGAGCTTTAGTTTGTACCCAGTGGAGATAAGGCTCCAGTGAGACACAGTCTGGTTTTCCTAGAGACTCTCGTCCTTTCCTATGAACGTGTTTCCAAGCGTGCACTATTTCCGTCTTTAGTGCCCTGTCATTTTCTCCTTCCTTGAAGAAAAGACCTTCCAGATGAGCATTCCATGGGATGTACCTCATCGGGTATCCGAATTGACGACGAACGAGAATTGGATGATAGTTGATTCCCCCCTTAGATCCTATAAGGGGTACATTTGGGAAATTTCCACAACGGTCAATGATCCTGATCCTGTCATAGACTCGATTGTACCAATCGATGTAAGAGTTGGTAAGAGACATGATTCTCTGCGTCCAACGTAAAGTATTCTTTTGATCCCAAAATGCAGCAGACTTGGGCAAATGGGAAGTGAACCATTTATAAAGCAAAGGTACACAGCACGTGATTATTCCTCCGCTGTTTAAATTCCTTAAGTGTACCGAATGATACGCATCTGCGAGTAAGGTCGGTATGGGGTTTCTAATCAGGAAAATCTTAATGGCGTTGATATCTACAAAGTTATCGATGTTGGGAAACAAAAATAACCTGTAGGTGAGCAAAACAAAGATGCTCTCGAAAGCAGCCTCGTTCCCTATACTGGCAAAGTATAGAGCTTTCTTTGTCAAGAACTGGGCTGGCAAACCCTGGATGCCACCCTTAGTGGTCATGTGAGTCCTGACTTCTGACTCATATAAATAAATTGCTCTTGCAATGGTTTGATCCTTTGGAATTTCTTCCAGTCCAGAAAAGGGAGCTTGATCAATAATATGTAAATCAGTCAGGTGAGAGTACTCCTCCAACGTTGGTGCAAGTTGATAATCTGGGAATGTGAAACAGTGATAGACCGGACCGTAAAACTGGATTAACGTGGACATGATTCCTTCGATTATATGAACCTTTAACAAGGACATCAGTCCTCCATACTTGGCTCTAAAAGTCTCATGGTTGGTGATCATTCTCGCCAAACCTCTCAAATCCTCTAACTTTGGAACCTTGAAGGTATATTTATGAGTTTTCCTTCTACCGAAATCCATTAGTGCAATCTCCTTTCTCTGATATTTGTAATCATTGTCTTAGTTTAATCTGAAAAAGAGAGATTAGAAGAGAAGATTTTCTTTGTCTTAATGTTTTTTAAATGAATGTATGAATGCAACACACAAAAACATAGAAAAAACATGGGGTCAAAGGGTCAGTGTCATGAAGTCAAAGCTCTACCCCCCCAAAGGTTTATACTGGTATTTTTTGTACCTGTCTCTCAAAATCATTGATTCCCTTAGAGATAACATCAGTGGGCCGGGAACCGTGCTAGGTGATGTATCTTAGAGCAACCTCAGATGAGGGTAGTATCGCGTGACAACTATTTCCGATAGCTTCCGCACTACAAAATGGCTTAAGTCTGCTAAAAACCTCAGCTTCTCAGATAACCCATTCGACCACACTACTTTCAACAACCGAAGTCGTATAGGCAATGTATCTGCAAAGGGAGTCTCCACTGAGTTTGATGGTCGATCGGGGGCTCTTAACTGGAATTCACTCCCAGTAAGATTACCTACATTGCCATCACCTATCTTAGGTGTATACTCAATCTTTCCACATGCGGCATCACACGCATTCCCATTAGCAGAAAAATAAACACAGATATCAATTAGGAAAAGCAGTATATATATTTATCTTAATCATCCTAGACCTCTAGTCTTATGATCCTATATAGACAATGACTCCCCACCAGAGTCGCCATTTCTGTGACATGAATTTAGGGTTTCAACCAGAGAGATAAGAGGACAAAACCCTGTGTGGCCCCACGGTGGGCGCCATTTTTCTGTAGCGAGCGATTTTAGACTTGGTTCTTAAGCACTGTCGCTTTGGGGTACTACAGGTCTATTCATTTTTTATCCTATTAAGCTGACTAAGGAAGGGAAATAGATGTCTCCAATTAACCCTGCTTGCATACTGAGTTTAAACAGATGACTGTTGGTTTACAGATGCGGTTTAGATTGTGGGCCTATCTCTGCTTATTTTGCTAAGAATGAAATGACGAGACTATGCTATTGGTAGGATGTTAGGACTAATGTTTTTCGATTGATGTATGAAGGTACGGGATTTTGGGTTTTTGATTAGTGTGCTCGTTAAGATTCGTTTGCAATCTTATGCCTACGTATTCCCGTTTAACGAAACAGGGAAATCAGAGCGATCATAGTTCCTCCTATTATATGGGAGGAAAAAGGTCATTTTGGTGTCTTGTTCAAAGCCCAAGACGTGAAGCTAAAGGTGGTTTGTATCTTGTTCAAAGCCTAAGATGTGAAGCTGAAGAGTCTATTTGTATCTTGTTCGAAGCCCAAGATGTGAAGCTAAAGGGTTTTAAGTTTAGAGAGAATTTGTCATCTCTAAAGGGGGTCTGTTTGTCACAACTGTTGGGTGACTGATTATAAAGGAGAATTACTTTAACTGGGATATGTGAATCCAACAATGCCATAATTTCCTTTATAGGGGATTTTTAACCTGAAGGAGAAGACTTTAACTCAGTTTAGAGCAATGCCATCTTTCCTTAGGAATTTCTCATGCTAAAAGATGGACAGTGCCGGGGATGTAAATAATCCAGAGGCTTGCCGCTTACAGCAATTAGATGGGGGAAAAGGAGTTGTTGATGTTTGTATATTGTGAACGAGGCACAAATTTTAATGCTAAAAGGTTGGTTGACTCAATCGGGGTTTCCTTATACATAGCCTAAGAGGAGGCTACTGACCCAATAAGAGGGTGTTTTTATGTGTCTCGTACGAAGCCCGAGAGAGAGGCTAAAAGGGTTGACTCAACAAGAGAGTGCTTTTGGATGTGTCTTGTACGAAGCCCAAGACGGAGGCTAAAGGCGTTTGACTCAACAAGAGAGTCTTTGTACCTCGTACGAAGCCCAATATGGAGGCTGAAAATGTTTGACTCAACAAGAGAGTCTTTTATACTTAACAAGAGAGTGTTTTTGTATCTCGTACGAAGCCCGGGATGGAGGCTAAAAATGTTTGACTCAACAAGAAAGTCTTTTATACTCAATAAGAGAGTGTTTTTGTATCTCGTACGAAGCCCGAGATTGAGGCTAAAAATGTTTGAGTCAACAAGAGAGTCTTTTATACACAACAAGAATGTGTTATTATATCTTATACGAAGCCCGAGATGGAGGCTGAAAGGGGGTTAGCTCCGCTGGGGAGAATCATTGTACAAAGCCCAAGAGGAGGCTAGGGTGCTGGTGACTGTTTCAGTTTAGTGACAGGTCCAGTATGTTGGTTAAAAGAGAAAATCAGTTCTTATATGGGTAATGTTGTACTTTGAGATTGATCAAAGGATCAGGGAGATTTCCTATTTTTTAAGGAATTGAAAAATCCAAAAGGTATTGAGACTGTCCAAGTCTACGGGTGTTTTGAGAAATCGTTTCTCAGGTAGTGAATATTCTTTGTATGATGCCCAAGAGAAGGCTGGTATGTTAAGGGATGAAGATCAACCCATTAACTGGTCTGACACTTGACTCAGAAAGACAGCTCTAGCAAATTGATGACTAGGTTCTGTTCCTATACCTGTAGAGGTCTTTGGGTCCTTGTACTAAGCCCAAGAGAAGGCATGAGAGCTTTTAAGAAGCCGAAGGGTCCTTGTACAACGCCCAACAGGAGGTGGGGATGCTTTTAAGAAGCCTGTGGGTCCCCAAACCCCGATAAGTTCAAGACATGCCATTCACCGAGAATTGATCAAGCCAGGAAAGTCCGAGAATTTGGAAGAAACTCAAGAGATGCCATTCACGGAGAAAAGGTCATCTCTGAGGCGTAGAGTCTCTTTGACAATTTCTAAGGGTGACAGTCTGAGAAAGGGTTCACCGAGAATGCTGCCTTTCACGTCTCCATATTGTTTAACCCCAAGAGGAGGGAAGACTGTGTCTAGTAATCCTATGGGGATCTAGTTTTGTTTGTATTTAAGAGTGGCCAACAGGGCTTTACCTAGTGCTAGACGTAGTTGCCGGGGAAAAATCTAAATAACTATACTAGTATTACACAGTTGATATTTGACAGGTATATAAAAGTTTGTGAAAGAAGACTTACAGTGAGCAGCCCCACAATACAGTTATATATATATATATATATATATATATATATATATATATATATATATATATATATATATATATGAAAGCGGGTAAACACTTACTCGGTTATAGAGCTTCCATGCTGTTTTGTTAGTTTGTTCAACAAAGAAAGCTTTGATAACAATATTATATTCAAAATCAAAGGAGAAAGTGCTTTGAAAAGATTGTTGGGGCTTACAACTCAAGGATAGGCCCAAAAGTTTTGTTTTTAAAAGGCGACAATCACGTCGAACTTTTTGATGGTATCGGGACTTATACAATAAGTGAGGCCCAAATTATTTTGGTTTCAAAAAAAGGGTTGGGTCTTACACTCTACTAGAGGCCCAATGATTTTTTAAATAATGGGGCTTATAACACGAGGGTAGGCCCAAGGGTTTGATTTTTGAACTAGCGATCGCGCCGATATTTTCTTTTAACGCAGAGGGACTTATACAATATCTGAGGCCCAAAATTTTTTTGGTTAAAAGGGGATTGGGTCTTACACTCTATTAGAGGCCCAAAGTGTTTTAAAGTTTTGTTTGAGTGAAAATCAAGGAAACCCTAAATTTGTTTTCTTTTAAAAGTAAATATTTAAAGAAAATCAAATAAAAATGATAAAAATACCAAATAAGTTTGAATAAACCACTTGTGATTTTTATTGAGGGTTTTAAAAATTAGGTTTTTATCACAAGATAAATTAAAACTCATTTAGTTTTGATTTTCATAGTAAATATTCACTTTTAAATGCTTAAAAATAATTAAAAAGGAATTTATTCACAAAAATAGTAATTATATTAAATAACCAATATAAATTTAATATTTTTGTGGAATAAAATATTTCAACATTTTGTGATTTTTTGCAAAAAGAACCAATAAAAAATAATTAAAATTGAGGGAGTTATTAATTTTTCAAATCATTAAAAATAATAAGAAAAACAATAAAAAAGTGGAGAAAATAGCAAAAAGAGGATTTGGGGCGAGGGGGATTCGAACCCCAGACCTCTTGTGTATAGGGCACGTGTCTTACCACTGGGGTGGTGATACACCCGTTGATTGAAACACAACCACAAATATACAAGGCTTGCCTTGTTTTTGGCCTGGCCCAAGGCAAGGCAAGGCAAGATTTTGGTTGAAAACGTGAAGGCCATAACTTTCTCATTTCTCCATGGATTGGGACAAAATTTAGGTCTATCCTGCCTAGAATTTCACAAGGAATCTAATGGTGGTGGTATTTTTTTTCAGATCATGCTCCTATTGAAAAACCCGATAATGGTTTTGAAATAGGCCATGATTTGCATTTTCTATGCCATCTCTTGGTACAAGAATGAATTACATGATAAATTGGTGCAAACACAACACATATAACATGTATAAGAGATGCAAGATCAGTGGACATCAAAAGAAAGCATGGTTCAAAGAATCCAAGTTGTGATGCTTACCTCTTTTTGGAGATTTTGTGCAATCCGCCAAGCCACTTGTTCCATAAATGATTTGATGCTTTGAACAACCTCAAATGATCTCTTAGAAGCTTTTAGGATGGTTGGAATCAGCTGGAAACCTCAGGAACAAGTTTGAACTCTTTCTTGCAAAAGGGGCAAAAGTGGCCAAAATAGCAACTCTCTCAAATGGTGTTCATATGGGGGGAACCATTTGGGACAGTTCAAGGATGATATTTGGAGTGTGTTTGAGGTTTTATCCGGGTTGGAAAGTGACTGAATCAAGACATGGCTTGAAAAATGCACAAAAGTCCAATTTTGAGGTTTTGAGAGGTGACTTTGTGATTTTGGTGTTACAGGTCACTTGTGAGTGTTTGGATCACCTCTATATGATGTTTATGAGGTGTGTGTGTGTGATTGGTTTGGCTAGAATTGTTCTCAAACTCAAAACCCGGTGGTGACTTGCTTTGGAAGGCAAATTTGGAAGTGAGAAGGTGATTTTGAGGAAAGCATCTGTTTGATGGCTTTGGTGTACTCAAACTGACCACAATTGAGCTCTATTTATAGTAGAGCAAGTTTGTTTTGACTGTAATAGTGAATGGCAACTGCAGTAGAGGTTTGGCCAATGTTGAGCAATGAGAATCTAAGTCTCCTCTAGCCATTGACTAGAGGTTAGGGCACAGGCTGCTGGTCCCCTTGGTCTTGGATAAGTGTTGACTGAATTCAGTTAGAAATGGCTCAGTCCATGCCACCTTGGTGCATCCATTGAATGCTCCAATCCAAAATTGGAGTCTTGTCCCTCTTTTAGGCATTTCTAGGTTTGGCATGCTATTTTTGGTTCCAAAGACTTGGGAGGCTTTGATCAGAGTTGGTTCCTCCTTGGTCCCCCCTTGAGGTGTTCAGATGGATAGAGTTGCTTGCCCTTTACAAAATTTGAGCAAATCGAGCAAAACTCCAAAATCTGCCTTGCCATGACAGGTTGCAGCAAGGCATATTGGCATTGTCATATCTCATGGCTCAAGTGGACTTTGATGAAGTTCTTGGCCATTTTGGAAAGCCCTCATATAATACAACAATTGTTTAATCATAATTGGTTTTGATAATTTTTGGATCCAAGTGAAAAATGCCCCTACATTTGGAAAAAAAGTAAGGCAGATTCTGACTTAGTGAAAATTTCACTAAGTGTTGGAAAAAAGTGACATTTTCACTTTTTATGATTTTGATCATTCCATAATTTAAAATCCATGAGGAATTGGAATGAGTTATGTTTTAAGCTTTTGTAGAGGGCCATGAGAGCTACAAATCCAGCTTTGAATGGGGAAAAATGGCCTTGTGGTTTAGGAGTTATGATCCTCCAAAGTTGGTACCCTAGCCACTTTGTTCCATAACTTAGAAAAATTTCTAAGATTTTATGGTTACCCCTTTTACAAGTTATCCCACTTTTCTTGATTTTTCTTGATGAATGATGATTCCAATCTCACATTAACATCATTTTAGGGTTAAACAACCATAATTGTGAAAAATCTCAAAAAGTCAAAGTTTGACTTTTGTGCACAGTTGACTTTTTACCAGATGAATTCCAAACTGTGCGATCCTCTATGAAATCAAGTCCTTGACCTAAATCAAACTTGATGGATTGATTCCATAGGTGTTATAGGGTGTATTGAATCATGTCCTAGGGTTTGGGAGCATGTCCTGGTCAAAAGTCAAAGATACAGTTGACTTTTCTCGCAAAACCATAATTGTGGTTCAGATGAAATTGAAACTTGTTGCTCAAGCTTCTTGGATCAATCCATTGTTGCAAATGGATCAATGTGGTGTATTAGAGACCCTCAAATCATGTCTTGAGGTCTTGGCTCATGCTTTGCCCCAAAAGTCAACTTAGAGGTGAATTAGGTCAAGAAACTCTAATTCCTGATTTTTTGTGAATGCATCCCCTGAGGTTAATTTGACTTGATGATTGGGTCCATAATGTCCCTTGGAGCATCATAGGTTATGCTTTGAAGCATTGGCTCATGCCCGGAGAAAAAATTCCATCTGGAGGCCCTGGTTGACCAAACCCTAATTTGGTGACACTGGCGATCTTGAGGCTTAATCCACTTGGAATGCAGCAACCTTGTGCTTGATCCTTGATGTGGGAGTCCTCTTGATCCACTGTGGATGTTTGAGAGGCTAGACAAGTTGAAGATCATGTCATTCCTTGATTGATCCTTTGTCTAAGAGCTCTGAGAGGGCTTGAAACCCTATGTCTGATTGTAGTGGATGCTCACCCATCTTTGGGGAGACTAATTGTTCTTCCATATTGTGATGATGATTTTCACAATGATGGGAAATCTTAGTGGTCAAATTTTGGGGTATGACAGACTTTACTGGGGAAAGCAAGTCTCTTGAAAGACTGCTTTCGCTTAGGGATATTACGTCACACTTTTCCCGAGGTCTTCTCGGAGAAATGCCATGTGATGTAATCCAATTTTGAGGTGCTGATGACTTCATTAACATTGACTTTCTGGAGAGAAAAACCAATGTGTTGTTGAGAGTCTTTGGTTGTGAGGATTTCTCTGGGGATTTTCCTTAATCTGGGAAAGCGAAGATATTATCTCCAATGGTGAAGAGTGACGTTCGTCGACGGTCTTCTTGTCTTTCAGAGGTTCAAGTTATCAAAGTGGCCGAGGACCAAATTCAATCCAGAAATAAACTGGAGGAGAGATTATTCAGACGCAACACCTCCTGACAAGGACGAAACTGACAACTCAGGTGATAAGAGGACTTTTAGCACTAGGGGACAAGACCGACTAGAGTGATAGTGATGCAATATGAATATGAATGTAAATCAATAATGCATGATGTATGTATGTATATGCTGACAAAACTGACGCGACATACAATCTAATGGATGAACACGATTGGATACTCATCCACTGCAGGGGATGAAAAGTATCACTGGTTCAAGATAACGATTCCGCCTTGCTTAGGAGAAAGGATCCTCGTGGGGAAAACCGTTATTCGGACTTAGGAGGTATGAACTCGGTCGGGGATGTCAGATGAAACATGGTCTCCGACATAGCTGATCCTTCACTCGGGCGTACTGGTTTAGAAGGAGTACTTTGATTCTGCACTTTGAAGCTCAATTACTTCTGGAGAAGCGATCGATGTTCTGTCGATGTTCAACAGTCAAAAGAAATTGCCATCTTTGTTTTAAAAGCAGAAAAATTTGACAAGTAAATTCATTTTTGTTTTATTTCAAGAATCGTTAATCATGTTAAAACGTCATTCTGTAAAGCTAAAACAAATAAGAATTGCAACCAAAAGTACAAGGGCTCAAATTTTATTGATAGGATGGAAATCAGCCAAGCGCGTGATTCCATGGAGTATTTACAAAGTTAAAAAAATGGTAATTTAAGGGAAAAAGGGCTACATTGAAACATAACGACCGTTATCCTTCTACCAACTTTGAATTCTGGACATCCTGAGCTTCTGTCGAAGATGACCTTGACTGGAGTTTTCATTCGATGGATGGCATTACTGCTGCTGAGGATTTACCTGTGTCAGACGTAGTTACTTGCCATGGATCCCTAACTTTTTCCTGGATTTTACTTGGAGATTTCCAATCCATCGGGATGATTTTTGATTATGTCTCTAATTTTTTCCTGGACCGCCCTTTCGAGTTTTCAATCTACCGAGACGCTTTTTTTTATTATTTTATTTAGGCGAAGTATTTCTTGACTACATCAACATTCGTGGGGTAGGCAAACTCTTCTCCATCCATGATTTCAAGTGTCAAGGTGCCGCCTGAGAAAGCTTTCTTGACCACATATGGGCCGTCATAATTCGGAGTCCATTTGCCCTGGGAATCAGTGAGAAATGATTGTATCTTCTTGAGCACGAGGTCTCCTTTCCTGAAGACGCAAGGTCAGACCTTTTTATCTAACGCTTTCTTTATTCTTTGCTAATACAACTGACCGCGAGGTTGACTTTGACACCATTCAGCCTCTGTTAGCTTAGCTTCCATCAATACCCAGATTGATGGGATCTCTACTTCTATAGGGAGCACTGCCTCCATGCCATATACTAGAGAGAAAGGGGTTGCCCCTCTTGAAATGCGAATAGATGTGCGATAACCGTGAAGAGCAAAGGGTAGCATCTCGTGCCAGTCTTTGTAGGTTACAACCATCTTTTGAACGATCTTCTTGATGTTCTTGTTAGCCGCTTCTACCGCTCCGTTCATCTTAGGTCGGTAGGGAGATGAGTTATGGTGTTCGATCTTGAACTCTGCGCACAACTCTTTCATCATCTTATTGTTGCAGTTAGATCCATTGTCAGTAATGATCTGGTTCAGAACACCATAACGGCAGATGATATTGTTTTTGATAAATCGGACCACCACTTGTCGGGTTACATTGGCGTATGACGTAGCTTCGACCCACTTGGTGAAATAATCAATGGCAACTAGGATGAATCGATGTTCGTTGAAAGCCTTAGGTTCAATAATGCCAATCATGTCGATTCCCCATATGGAAAAAGGCCATGGGGAAGAAAGAACTTTGAGATGCGTTGGCGGTACATGGATTTTGTCTGAGTATATCTAACACTTGTGACACTTCCTCATGTACTCGTAGCAGTCGGATTCAATGGTCAACTTGTAGTACCCTGCTCTCAGAATTTTTCTCGCCATTGTGTGTCTGTTGGCATAAGTGCCAAAGGATCCTTCGTGAATTTCTTTTATCAGTATGTTTGCTTCTGGTCTGTCTACACATCGGAGTAAGACCATGTCAAAGTTTCTCTTATAGAGTGCATCACCGCTCAGGAAGAAACTACCAGCTAGCCTTTTGAGGGTCTTTTTGTCTTTTCTGGATGCCCCAGGTGGGTACTCTTATTTCTGAAGGAAGCATTTGATATTGTGATACCAAGGTCTGTCGTCAATGACTGCTTCGATCGCGAAGATATAAGCGGGCCGTTCAAGGCGCATTATGTCGATATTAGGTATGTCGTTCCATTAACCTACACTAATCATGGAAGAGAGGGTGGCTAATGGATCAGCCATGTGATTTTCTTCACGAGGGATATGATGAAACTCGATTCTGTTGAAGAATGGTAACAACCTTCTCGCATAATCTTTATAAGGGATCCGTCCTGATTGGTATGTGTTCCAATCTCCTTTGATCTGATTGATAACCTGGGCTGAGTCGCCATATACATCCAAGTTCTTGATCCTTAAGTCGATCGTTTCTTTGAGACCCATGATACAAGCTTCGTATTCGGCCTCGTTGTTTGTGCACTTGACGTAAGTCGGGCGGTGAAAGGAATGTCGGTACCCTGAGGTGTTATGATGATTTCCCCAATTATGTTTCCATAATGATTGACAGCCCCGTCAAAGATAAGTCCCCATTGGGAACCTGGTTCTGGCCCTTCACTGGGAAGCGGTTCATAGCAATCTTTCATTTTCAAGTACATGACATATTCGTCTGGGAAGTCAAACCCGATTGATTCCTGATCGTCAATCGGTTGATGAGCCAAATGATCGACTAAAACACTTCCTTTAACACTTTTTGAGCATGGTACTCAATGTCGTATTCTGATAACAACATCTGCCAACGGGAAATTCTCCCCGTGAGAGCAGGCTTTTCAAAGATGTACTTGATCGGGTCCATTTCGGAGATTAACCAAGTAGTGTGATGAATCATATACTAGCGAAGACGTTTGGCTGCCCAACCCAGAGCGCAGCAAGTCCTCTCAAGCATCATGTACCGAGTTTCACACTCAATGAATTTCTTGCTCAAATAGTAAATGGCAGACTCTTTCCTTTTTGTTTCATCTTGTTGGCCAAGTACACAACCCATCGAGTCTTCCAAGACTGTTAGGTAGATGATCAGTGGTCTTCCTTCCACTGGAGGTGATAGAATTGGTGGGTTCAACAAGTATTCCTTGATACTGCCGAAGGCGGTTTGACAGTCTTCTGTCCAAACGCAATCCTGGTTCTTTTTGAGTAATTTGAAGATTGGCGTGCATGTCGCGGTCACGAGGAATATAAATATGGAAATATAGTTCAAACGCCCCAGGAATCCCCTCACTTGTTTCTCAGTCTTCGGAGAAGGCATTTCTTGAATGGCCTTGACCTTGTCAGGATCAACCTCAATTCCTTTCTGGCTGACGATGAATCCCAATAGTTTCCCTGAACGGACACCGAATGTGCACTTATTGAGATTCAAACGGAGTTTGTACTTTCTCAACCGCTCGAATAGTTTTGATATGTGGGTTACATGCTCCTCTTCTGTTTTAGAGTTGGCAATCATGTCATCGACATATACTTCAATTTTCTTGTGCATCATGTCATGAAAAAGAGTAGTCATGGCCCTTTGATAGGTTGCCCCGGCATTCTTCAAACCGAACGACATTACCTTGTAACAAAAGGTGCCCCATGGGGTGATGAACGAAGTTTTCTCCATGTCTTTCAGCGCCATTTTTATCTGATTATAGCCCGAGAATCCATTCATGAAGGAGAAGACTTTGAACTTTGCTGTACTGTGAACCAGCATGTCAATGTGTGGTAAAGGAAAGTCGTCCTTTGGACTAGCCTTGTTTAGATCTCTGTAATCCACACACATTCTGACCTTTCCGTCCTTTTTCGGAACTGGTACGATGTTGGCTAACCATTGAGGATATTCTGATGTGGCGAGGAAAGCTACGTCAATCTGTTTCTGTACTTCCTCTTTGACGGCCATGTCTGGGTGAGTTTTTCTTAACCTCTGTTTTATCGGGAGACATTCTGACCTCAATGATAGATGATGTTCCACGATGCTGGTATCCAACCCTGGCATGTCCTGATAGGACCAAGCGAATACATCGGGAAACTCTTTGAGAAGCTTTATCAAATCATGTTTGACAGTTGGACTGAACAGTGCCCCAATCTTGACTTCTTTTCTCTCTTCTTCTGAACCCAAGTTGACTATTTCCAATGGCTCTTTGTGAGGTTCGATGGACCTTTTCTCTTGTCTGAGTAATCGAGAGATCTCTTCTGGAATTTCTTTGTCATTTTCTTCTTCAGCCTCAAATACCGGGAATTCAAAGTTGGGAGAAGGCGTTGGATCGTATGTTTCAATGGGGTTTAAAGCAAGCAATCTGCATGACGTGATGATTTGTTTTTAGAAGAGATAGAGAGAATGCAAGAGTGTGTGCAGTGTATTTTCTTTGGAAAACTGCTTGTTTTTACTATTGAGTTGTTTTTTAGGATTACCATTTTCTGAAAAAGCGAAAAGAGAAAACAACAATAAATGCGGAAATTACAGAATGACATTATTTTATTTACAATTTTGTCGATTCTTGAAACCACAGCCCTATAAAACAAAAATTTGTCGCTTTGGGCGAAGCGAAGAGGGACATTTACAGAAAGTGAGCCCTATCAAAACATCCGTCTCACCTGGGCAGGGTGAAAGGTTAAAGTAAAGACGACAATTACTTCGACTTATGGACGACTTTCGGAACATCGACTGCAACCCACTGGCGGCGAACTCCTCGGTGAATTACAAAGTCTGGTACCTTCCTTGATTTGTCTTCAGAAATAACGCTGATTTCTGGTGGAGCAGGATCATTGGAATCTGTCTCCCAGGCAGAGTTGTCGTAGGAGGATTCCTCTGTTGTATTTTGCATAGTATTTGTGCTCTCAGGTAAATCTCCCAATCCAGTTGGATGGATGTCTTTGAGCCTGATACGAGAGCTTTCAGGAGCGGTGTACTTGACCAAGTAGTTGAAATTGCGACTTGGTTTTCCTAAGGTGTCCCACACTTCTTTGGAACTGGAGGAGTCATCTCTCTCGATGACGTTGACCTCGGGAAAAGCATAGTTGATGAATTCTAGTCCTGCAAGCTTTGCGAATTCATCGTCGCGTTGGATATTTTCTGAATGCCTTGAGTGTTGATCCCATGACATGGTGGGGACGCAGGTATTCTTTTCAATGATGCACAGCTGATTTTCATTATTCGGATGATTTTCTTGCCCCGAGTCTCCTGGGTACGGCTACTAGATAGGCAGGCCATCCATCGGGCCATAATAATCGTGGTCAAAGTTGTCTTTCATCAGAGTGTCCTCCTCTAATGAGTTTGGTGGAGCACGACATCCTTCTGGATCACAATCTCCGTATATCATTTTGACATCTGACCTTGGTATAAATCTTAGACTCTGTGCGGGATAGCAAAATGACGTAGGCACCTCTTCCTGAGACATATAGCCATCCTCGTTAAGATAGGACTTCCATTCTTCATCTGTATCGGAGGAGTCTCCTTCGTTGATGGTATGGACTTCTTAAGATATTGGGTGATGGAAACCTCCACTGTGGAAGAAGTTCTGAATGGGATGAAAACTTTCATTGTTAGTAGCAGTCTGGGTACAGGTTGCAGAAAAATCAAGACCCTTCTTTGTTTTATTGTCAGTAGGAATGACAAGCTATCCCCATCCCTTTGCATTGTTACTTTTGATCACCTCGAGAGCATCTTTGTACAAGGAGATCGATGTTCCTTTCTCTAATAAATTCTCATTGCTCACTAAAAGTGCCTGGAACTGAGTTCCAACAACCTCCTCGGGTTCTACACAAGTGGATAATGAAAGGTTACTCACGATCAAGGCTTGTTCTCCATAGACCGTGACGAGTTGGTCATTCTTGACAAACTTCAGCTTCTGGTGAAGTGTCAAAGTGACTGTCCCAGCCTGGTGTATCCAAGGTCTTCCCAACAAACAGTTGTATGTTGTTCGGATGTCCATAACCTGGAAAGTGACTTGGAAAGTATGAGGACCGATACTTATGGGAAGGTCGACTTCGCCGATAACTGTTTTTCAGGATCCGTCAAATTCTTTGACAACGACTCAGTGCCTCTCATCGGAGATCCTTTGAATGATAGTCGCATTAGAGTGAACTTCGGCATAACGTTGAGAGCCGATTCGGTATCTACCAGTACGCTGGCTAAAGCATCATCCTTGCAGTTAGCTGTGATATTGAGCGCCATGTTGTGACTTTTGCCTTTTTCTGGCAATTCCTCATCACAAAACCCCAAGTTGTTGCAGGAAGTGATATTGGCGATGATGTTGTCGAATTGTCTTATTGACACATCCTGTTCCACAAAGGCCTATTCTAAGACTTCCTGTAGAGCCTCTCTGTGGGCTTCGGAACTGAGTAAAAGAGATAACACAGAAATCTTTGAAGGAGTTTGTAACAGCTGATGAACAATGTTGTATTCACTCCTTTGGATGAGCTCCAGCATCTCATCATCGTTCTTTGAAAGGTCGGAATCACTGGATTAACCGACTGGTGGATTGGGAGCTTCTGTCTGAAGTTCCTTTTCTCTGTTAGGTTCTTCAACTCCTCTGTTGAAGATTCGACCGCTCCGTGTTACTCGACTGATGTCTGCAATATTCACGACGGAGGGTAATGGAATTTCCTTTCCATTCTCAAATGTTGTTGTACTGTATTTGTAAGGGATAGCTTTATCAGACTTGTACGGTACTGGTCCTGGCAGATAGATAACTACAGGAGCCTTCTGATTTCTCTGACTGTCGTAAGTAACTTCAATCAGTTCCTGGTTAAGAACTTTTGATTTGTCAAGTAGAGGGATGATGGTACAAACATCCTTGGTCCTCTCAGGATCAGAGATTACAACAACATCCTTGATTTAATCAGCGAAGTAGTTGGGCATCAAGTTGATGGACCCCGAAACTGGACATGGTCGAATCTCTTCGCGGTCCAACTGACTCTGAAAGGCTGCTCGCACGAGGTAACATCCTTGGCTATTTTTCGAGCAGACTCTACAACGCTCGTAGTTATGTGGTGGCACCTGGCCACGTCCGCTTTGAATGCAGTGTAACCTTACCAGGTCTGCTTCCATATATCGACCATCCTGACTTTGATGCCTAGTAGGGTTCCCATTAATCATGCTGACTTGTTGTGTGTCTTCATCTAGATAGATCGGAAGCCACCAGTGATTTAACAAGTGTTGCAAGGTTCTTTGAACGAGAGGACATCCTTGGTCACTCTCACAGCATACTGTACAGTTCCGATACTCATGCAAAGTCAGAAAACCGAGCTGGACTTGCTTAGCGTGTAATTTCACCAAGCTGGTATTCATCAAGCGAATATCAAAGATCTGAATCATGTTGATCTGATAAGGATTTTTATCATGGTAGTCCTGGATCCATCCAAGATCCACCTGACGCTGGAGGGCCTCTTGTACAAAAAAGAATCCCTGATTCTTTATCGAGCAAATCAGACAGGATCTGTAATTGTGCCGCGGTAGATTATGATACTGGCTTTGCCTTGAGTGCATTGCCACTAAGTTAACATTCATCGCACGGATGTCGTGGTTCTGAATGATGTTGGAATTTGCATAAGTCATGTTAACTCCACGAACTCGATGCTCTTAGATCCACTCGAGATACAATTGTTCCTATAGAGCTGATTGCACCACAGAACATCCCTGATTGTCTTTACAGTAGATATCACACTGGTGATAATTGTGAGGTGGTATGTGGCCATACCCACTCTTTCTGCGATGCATCTTGACCAGATTGGTCTTCAATAAGAGTACATCATGAATTTGATAACTGTTGTTGGACTCTCCTTCTATCAAATTTACTGTAGCTTTCTCGTGTTTAGGCAACGAGTTCGTGAGAACATTCGGATTCGTATCTTTGAAAGATAAGACCCCGCTTCTGACAAGCTTTTGTACGTCGAATCTAAAACTGAGACAGTTTTCATTGTTATGCCCTGGTCCTCCTTGATGGTAAGGACAAGTCTGATCCGCCTTGAACCAAAAAGGCGGATTTTCCGGTACTGTAAGCGGAGACCTGGTTTGGACGTACCCCTTGACCAGTAAGAGTGGAAACAATTCTGCGTACAACATCGATATAGGGTCGAACCCTGGCGGTCGCATTGTACGATTATTGTTGTACTGAGGACAAGCCTGCTGAAGAGGATGTTGTGTGCTTTGCTGATATTGCTGTTGATTCGGTTGGCTTTGTACAACCTGAGGTTGATACGTTGGAACAAGCGGAGGGTTGATAGCAGGAGTTACAGCTGCTACTGGTTGGTATCGTCGCCTTTGCTTTCCGAGAGAGATATTCCCAATATCCTGCTCTTTTTTCTTAGGGAGAGCACTACCGTATTGTTTTGTACTACTTGATAATCCAACGTCTCTAACTAAACGTCCTTCTCAGTCTGCTTCCTCAAGACGAACTCCCATGCCCACCATCTCGGTGAAGTCACTGGGCGCACAGGCGACCATTATGTCATAGTAAAATGAGCTCAAGGTTTTCAAGAAGATTTTTGTCATCTCTTTTTCCTCAAGAGGTGGACAAATCTAGGTGGCAATTTCACGCCATCTCTGAGCATACTCCTTAAAGGTTTCCTTGTCCTTATGCGACATGGCTCTGAGTTGATCTCTGTCAGGTGCCATGTCCAGGTTATACTTATATTATTGAACGAAGGCAGCGCCAAGATCTCTGAAAGTAATGATCTTAGTGCGGTTTAATCCCATGTACCATTTGAGTGGGACACCGGTTAAACTATCCTGAAAGTAATGGATCAGTAGCTTGTGGTTCTTTGTCTGAGTTGACATCCTCTGAGCATACATCACCAAATGGCTTTGAGGGCAAGAGTTACCCTTGTACTTTTCAAATTCGGGAACTTTGAACTTGTGCGGAACTTTCACATTGGGGACCAAATAAAGGTCTGCAGCGTCCTTTCCAAATAGATCCTGACCGCGAATGGCTTGCAGTTCCTTCTGCATTTCCAGGAACTGTTCCTGGAACTCTTTCATTCTGTTATCCATACTTTCGTTTCCACCAGAAGGTATCTGTGGAATCTTTTCTTCCGGGACAGTGTGTATCACTGGTGGTGGTACAGTCATCATGGTTGTGACTCTTGGCGCCTCCCGAAGTTTGTAACCTTCAGGAGTTGTCGTCATGCCCCTGGCATCTTCGCTTTCCCGAAGTTTGTAATCTTCATGCCTAGCGGTTCCTGTTGTAGTTTCCGGATCTTCCATAATCGGCGGAATATATCCTTCCGGGATATAGTTGAGTGGCATGCCCCAGGGACGATCTTTAGGCATGGTATACCGAGGATCAATCTTTTCCACTATAGGCGTACATGTGATCTCTGAGATCACAGTCCGTTGTTGTTGCATCTGGGCTGCTGCCAGAGCTTGCATATCATTGTGAAGATTTCTCAGATCCTCTCTAAGAGCGTTGATCTCTTCTCTTAGCTCTCTATTCTCTTCCTCGAGATTATCCATTTTCTTTTGTTGACTGGCCCGAGTATTGTACGAATGAGACAGTTTGACGCTAGAATCAAGACAGATGTGAGATTCCCAGGGAAGAAGAATGTGTTTATTCGAGAATGATGAATGATATGCAATTATTATATTAATTATTTTTGTTTAATCAAAATAAACTTCAACAATTTGGATTGCAAATATCAAACAGTGGGGAAACTCCATTTTATTGAATTTAAAGATTGCGGAAATGGAAATACAGTAACATACATAGTGTTGTAAAAGGAAATCTCTAAGCTAATGGATCCTGAGTCCTCTCTGAGGAGGGCTCAGGTGCGGTTTCTGGTACTTTCCTTTTCTTTGAACGAGGCTCTTGGGCCATTGTCGGGTTGTCATTCCTTTGCCAAGTGAAAGGAGCGAACAAATTTCTTTGGTCTTCTTGATTCTCTACAGCATGTTGCTCTAAAATCTCGATCAGAGCATCTTTATCTTTCAATAGTTACTGTATTTTCTTACACTCCACATTGAGAATACGGTACTTGTTCCTCCAAGACTTCTTCTCCTGTTGAACTTTGTTGAGAGTAACCTGAAGTTTTTCCGTATCAGACATGAAATAAAGGACAGGGTCCCTTAATGGAAGAACTTCTTGACGAGGGTAAGGCATCCTCGGCTTGAGAGCTCTAGTTTGTACCCAGTGGAGATAAGGTTCCACCGAGACATAGTCTGGTTTTCCTAGAGACTATCGTCCTTTTCTATGAACGTGTTTCCAGGCATGCACTATTTCTGTCTTTAGTGCTCTGTCATTTTCTCCTTCCTTGAAGAAAAGACCTTCCAGATGAGCATTACGCGGGACATGCCTCATCGGGTATCCGAATTGACGACGAACTAAAATTGGATGATAGTTGATTCCTCCCTTAGTTCCTATGAGGGGTACATTTGGGAAATTTCCACAATGGTCAATGAATCTGATCCCGTTATAGATTCGATTGTACCAATCGATGTCAGAGTTGGTAAGAGACATGATTCTCTACGACCAACGTAAAGTAATCTTTTGATCCCAAAATGCAGCAGACTTTGGCAAATGGGAAATGAACCATTTGTATAGCAAGGGTACACAGCATGTGATCATTCCTCTGTTGTACAAATTCCTTAAGTGTACAGAATGATAAGCATCTGCGAGCAAGGTCGGTACAAGGTTTCCAATTAGAAAAATCTTAATGGCATTGATATCAATGAAGCTATCAATGTTGGGAAACAGAAATAACCCGTAGGTGAACAAAACAAAGATGCTTTCGAAAGCGGCTACGTTTCCTATACTAGCAAAGTACAGAGCTTTCTTTATCAAGAACTAGGCTGGCAAACCTTGGATACCACCTTTAATGATCATGTGAGTCCTGACTTCTGACTCGTCCAAATAAATTGCCCTTGCAATGGTGTGATCTTTTGGAATTTCTTCTAGTCCAGAAAAGGGAGCTTGATCAGTGATATGTAAATCAGTCAGGTGAGAATACTCCTTTAGTGTTGGTGCTAGCTGATAATCCGGGAATGTGAAACAGTGATAAACCGGATCGTAGAACTGGATTAGCGTGGACATGATTCCCTCAATTATATGGACCCTTAACAGAGACAGCAGTCCTCCATACTTAGCTCTGAAAGCCTCGGGGTTGGTGATCATCCTTGCCAAACCTCTCAAATCCTCTAGTTTTGGAACTTTGAAGGTGTACTTATGAGTCCTCCTTCTACCAAAATCCATAACGCAATCTCTTTCTCTGACATTTGCAATCATTGTCATAGTTTAATTTAAAAAAGAGAGACTAGAAGAGAAAAATTTTCTTTGTTTTAATGTTTTTTAAATGAATGTATGAATGCAGCACACAAAAACATAGAAAAACCATGGGGTCAAAGGGTCGGTGTCATGAAGTCAAGGCTCTACCCATCCTCAAAGCTTTATACTAGTGATTTTTGTACCTATTCTCAAAATCACTGACCCCTCTTGGGATGACGACAGCAAGCGAATAACCAAGCGAGCTGGTTCATCTTAGAGTAATCTCAAATGAGGGTAGTATCGCGTGACAACTATTTTCGATAGCTTCCGAACTACAAAATGGTTTCAGTCTACTAAAATCCTCAGCTTCTCAGATAACCCAATCGAACAATCTGCTTTCAACAACCGAAGTCGTATAGGCATTGAATCTGCAAAGGGTATCTCCACTGATTCGATGGTCTACCGGGACCTCTTATTTGGGATTCACTCCCAATAAGATTACCCGTCTCGTGCCATCACCTATCTTAGGTGTATACTCAATCTTTCCAGATGCGGCATCACACGTATTCCCATTAGCGGAAAAATAAACACGGATATCAATTAGGAAAATCAGTATATATATTTGTCCTAACATCCTATACCTCTAGTCCTATGATCCTATACAGACAATGACTCCCCAACAGAGTCGAAATTTCTATCGAACTTTGTGAACTTAAGGATTTCTACCTAAGACAATGACTCCCACTGTGGTCGCCATTCTGCTGTAGCGCGATTTTTGTGGTTTCGAATCACTATCGCTTTGTTACTACAGTTTGATTCATTTTTTATCCTGTGAAGCTGATTAATGAAGGGAAATAGATGTCTCCAATTAACCCTGCCTGCATACTGAGTTTAAATAGATGACTGTTGGTTTACAAATGCTATCAAATGGGGGGGTCTTTCTTAGGTTATTTTGCTTAAGAATACAGTATCTGGACTATTTGCGAGGTTTTTGGTGAGGTATAAGATCTGATGCTTTTGGTTGATTGACGGAGGTACTGGCTTTTGAGTTTTTTATTAGTATGCTCGCTAAGATTTTGCAATCTTATGCCTACGTATTCCCGTTTAACGAAACAGGGAAATCAGAGCGATCGTAGTTCCCTCCCATTCTAAGGGAGGAAAAAAGATGTTTTGGTGTCTTGTTCAAAGCCCAAGATTGAAGCTAAAAGGGTATTTGTATCTTGTTCAAAGCCCAAGATATGAAGCTGAAGGGGGTTTTTTATCTGTCATGTTCAAAGCCCAAGACTGAAGCTAAAAGGTTTGACTGAGAGAGAACTTGTCATCTCTAAAAAGGGATTGTTGATGTTCGTATGCCTTGATTAAAGCACAAGTTTGATGCTAAAAGGTTGATTGACTCAACTGGGGATTTCTCTATACAAAGCCTAAAAGGTGGCTATTGACCCAACAAGAGGGTGTTTTATATTTGTCTCGTACGAAGCCCGAGATAGAGGCTAAAATGGTTGACTTAACAAGAGAGTACTAATAAGTGACTGACTCAACAAGAGAGTGCTTTTATATGTCTTGTACGAAGCCCAAGACGAAGGCTAAAAAGGTTTGACTCAACAAGAGAGTATTTTTATCTGTCTTATACAAAGCCCAAGATGGAGGCTAAAAAGGGTTGACTCAACAAGAGAGTCTTTAATACTCAACAAGAGAGTGATTTGCTGTCTCGTACGAAGCCTGAGATAGAGGCTAAAAGGAAAGTGACTCAACAAGAGAGTCTTGAAAAGTGATGGACTCAACAAGAGAGTCTGAAAAGGTTAAATCCACTAGGGGGAATCATTGTACAAAGCCTAAGAGGAGGCTGACTTCGCTGAGGAAGGATCATTATACAAAGCCTAAGAGGAGGCTATACTTCTGCCGGGGATTCTTGAGATCCCGAGGCAGGTCCAAGAAGGGAATCAATCCTTGCAGGGGAATGCAAAAGGAATTGATAGAACAGAAACCTTGAGGCTCTGGTTTGAGATAGTGTTATCTGACTCGGGTTAGGGGAATTTTGGGAGAAGGACGGGGTTTTAGAACCCGCAAAGTTCTAACTCGGATGGAGATTGATCCAGAATCCGGGGTTTCTTCTATGTTTGAAACGGACTTGAAAATGTCTTTAAGACTCAAGGGAATTAGACTGTCCAAGTATACTGGTAGAGTTTTATCTTTTTTATGATGCCCTAGAGGAGGTCGACTCGTTTAAGGGATGAGTATCTACCCCAAAATTGGTCTGAAGGTTTTGACTCCTTTTAGAAAGACAGCTCTAACGAAGGATGACTAAGTTCTGTCCTATACCTTTAGGAGGTCGTGAAGGTCCTTGTACGAAGCCCAAGAGAAGGTATGAGAACTTTTAAGAAGCCGAAAGGTCCTTATACAACGCCCAAGAGGAGGCGGGGATGCTTTTAGGAAGCCTGTGGGTCCCCAAACCAAGAGAAGTTCAAGAAATGCAATTCATAGAGAAGAGATCATTCCAGGAAAGTTCGAGAATTTGGAAGAAACTCAAGAGATGCTATTCATGGAGAATAGATCAACTCTGGGGAGTAGATTTTCTTTGACAATTTTTAAGGATGACAGTCTGAGAAAAGGTTCACCGAGAATACTGCCTTTCTCTTTGTTCCATATTGTTTAACCCCAAGAGAAGGGAAGACTGTATCTGGGATCCTATGGGGGATCTAGTTTTGTTTGTATTCGAGAGTGACCAACAGACTTTACCTAGTTCTAGACGTAGTTGCCGGAGAAGACTCTAAATAACTATACTAGTATTACATAGTTGATATATGAGACGTATATAAAAGGATGTGAAAGAAGACTTACAGTGACACAGTCCCACAATACAGTTATATATATATATATGGAAGCGGTAAATGAAAGCGGATAAACACTTACCCGTTGTAGAGCTTCCATGCTGTTTTGTTAGTTGTTCAACAAAGAAATTAAAGAAGGTTTTGATAACAACATATATTTGAATTTAAAATCAAAGGAGAAAGTGTTTTGAAAAGATTGTTGGGGCTTACAGCTCAAGGAGAGGCCCAAGTTTTAATGATGATCGCACCGTTGTTTTGAAAACCGTACAGAGGGACTTATACAATATGTAAGGCCCAAAAAGTTTTTATGTACAAGGGGGTTGGGTCTTAAACTCTATTAGAGGCCTAAAGATTTATTTTTGTATAAGTGATGGGACTTACAACTCAAGGAGAGGCCCAGGGTTATTTGTTTGAAAACGACGATCGCGGTTTTTGAAAACACAGTGGGCCTTATTCAATGTCTGAGGCCCAAATCACTTTGGTTTCAAAAAGGGGTTGGGTCTTAAACTCTATTAGAGGCCCAAAAGTGTTTTTTTAAGAAAAGAAATGTGTCTTATAGCTCAAGGAGAGGCCCAGTTGATTTGATTTTGAACTGGCGATCGCGCCGAGATTTTTGAAAATGTGTTGGGACTTATACAATGTCTGAGGCCCAAAATGGTTTTAGTTAAAAACGGATTGGGTCTTACACTCTATTAGAGGCCCAAATAGTTTGAAAATGAATAAATATGGGTCTTATAGCTCAAGGAGAAGCCCAGGGTTATTTGTTAAGAAGACGACGATCGCGCCGAACTTTTCGACTGTATCGGGACTTATACAATGCACTGAGGCCCAAAGAAGGTTTTTATATTCAAAAGGATGGGACTTACACTCTAACAAGAGGCCCACAAGAGTTTGGAATATTTGAGTATGATTAAAATCAAAGAAAGCCTAACTTTCACCTTTTAAAAGTAATTTTTCAAAGGAAATTAATAAAAAATGACAAAAATACCAAATAAGTTTAAATAAACCACTTGTGATTTTTGGTTAAGATTTGAAAAATGAGGTTTTAATCACAAGACGATTTAAAACTCATTTGGTTTTGATTTTCAAGATGAATATTCATTTTAAAATGTTTAAAAAAACAATTAAAATGAATTTATTCATAAAAATACCAATTATATTAAATAGATAATATAAATTTGATTTTCTTGTAGAATAAAATATTTTACTATTTTTGTGATTTTTCAGAAGAAGAACCAATAAAAAATGATAAAAATTGAATGAGAAATTAATTTTTCAAATCATTAATAAAATAAAATGAAAAAAAATAAAAATAGGAAAAAGTGATAAAAAAGAGGTCTGGGGCGAGGGGGATTCAAACCCCAGACCTCTCGCTTGCTAATACACATAAACCAGCTGATCAACCACTGGGGCGCAATGCCAATTCATTTAATATATGGCAAGGGAAAAATATATAGCAAACTTGGTTGGTTTTCTGAACCATGGCGCCATGGCCATCTTCACCATCAAGCTCAGATGCGTGAAGCTCTCTAACTCGTTCATTTTCTCAACCATTTATCATGATTAAAACACCAATTTCATGCATTTTTGAACAAGGAATATGATGGCAATATTCAATTTTATTGAAATGGATTGAATCAGAACATAACAAGTTAAAACCTGAAGAACCCTAAAATTGGCATGAACTCAAGGAAATCCTATATATGAATTGTAAACAACAATTGATTGAGGGGAAACACTCAACATATGATGACAAGCAATTGGCAAAAGTATCATGCGAGGAAATATGCATGGATCATGTTATGAGAGTTTTGAGGCTTACCTTGATGTAAGCTGAAATGGAATTCTGCATAGATGGTGTTCCAGAAGTGATTTGATGATCCCTACAGCTTCAATGGATGTTGTTGAGTGGATTACAAGCCTTGGAACACTTTGAAAATCTTTGGATCAAGTTGGAGGAATCCAACTGCAGAATGGATGCATAATGGCTTGGTTGAAGAGTGATTTTGAGCTAGAGGTGTTACAGAGATGTTTTAAGTGTTTGAACACCTTATATACATCATATGTGATGTGTTTGAGCAATTAGATTAGATTGTTTAAGGCTGCAACTCAAAACCCGATGGTGGTTGTTCAAAAACAAAGAAATTTGGCACTTAAGAGAGAATGAGAGAAAGCAATGTTGTAAGTTGCTTTGGTGTGGTTTAAATGATCAGTTGGAACCTCTATTTATAGGTGATCAACTCTTGTCTTGGAGGAATAGTGAATGGCTGCAAGATCATATCACCTTCAATTGGACTGGCTTGGCATAAATGCCTCTTGCACTAGGTGTTACAGCTGCCCCAAATAGATCAGCTATGCCTTGACTAATTCCACATTCCTTAGTCATTTTAATTGTTGTTTATTAGGGCATCTTGACTACAAGTGATCAGAATCTTAAAAGTGTACTATTTGCATTAAATTACATTTGAATTCCATGTATTTGTTCCACTATTCATCATGCCAAGGGATGAGCTTTGAAGCATTCTTGGCCTAACTTATCAGGTTGGATCAGATGCATTGTGATCAGGTTGGATACAGGTGGCATAGAGATCACAAGCCTTGACTCAGAAATCATGTGAAGCAAGAAAACTTGAAAACTGATTTTTCAAAACAATTGTAGCAGCATGACTTTGGGCATGGATTCCTCTTGGCTCAAGTTGAGTTGTTTCAAGCCAATAAGTTCCTTGGATTGTAGGCAACATGTATAACAACTTTGATGTTTATATCTTGAATTGATTCAGCTTGCAACTGTATGAAAAAATCCCACAAGTTTTGGTGTTTTCAACAAAATCTGTCTTGGACATAATATTGTCTAAGTGTTGAAAAAGAGGGATTTTCAAGTTTTAAGGGATTTTGATCCAATCATAACTTGAAATCTATGAGGAATTGGAATGAGGTGTAGTTGACACTTTTAAAGTATGCCATGAGAGCTACAAATCCATCTTTGGATCAGCCAAAATGGTTGCTTGGATCACAAGTTATGATCCTTGGAAGTTGGTACCCTAGCCACTTTGTTCCATAACTTAGAAAATTTCTAAGTTTTTTTATGGTTATCCCTTTTACAAGTTATCCCAATTTTCTTGATTTTTCTTGATGAAGGATGATTTCAATCACACATTAACATCATTTTAAGGTTAGGGAACCATAATTGACCAAAAAATCAAAAAGTCAAACTTTGACTTTTGGGCACAGTTGACTTTTTATCAGATGAATTCTAAACTGTGCGATCCTCTATGAAATCAAGTCATTGACCTAAATAAAACTTTATGGATTGATTTCATAGGTGTTATAGGGTGTATTGAATCATGTCCCAAGTTTTGGGAGCATGTCCTGGTCAAAAGTCAAAGGCACAATTGACTTTTTCTTTAAAACCCTAACTGTGGTTCAGATGAACTTGAAACTTGTGCATCAAGCTTCTTGGATAAATCCATTGTTGTAAATGGATCAATGTAGTTTATTAGAGACCCTTAAACCATGTCTTGAGGTTTTGGCTCATGCTTTGTCCCAAAAGTCAACTTAAGGGTGAATTAGATCAAGAAACCCTAATTCCTGATTTTTGATAAATGTATCCCCTGAGGTTAAATTGACTTGATGATTGGGTCCATGAGGTCCCTTGGAGTATTTTAGGTTATACTTTGAAGCATTGGCTCATGCCCAGATGAAAATTTTCATCTGAAGGCCCTGGTCGACCAAAACCCTAATTTGGGGACACTAGCAATCTTGAGGCTTAATCCACTTGGAATGTTGCAACCTTGTGCTTGATTCTTGATGTGGGAGTCCTCTTGATCCTCTATGGGTATTTGAGAGGTTAGACAAGTTGAAGATCATGTCATTCCTTGATTGATCATTTGTCTAAGTGCCCTGAGAGGGCTTGAAACCCTAATTCTTGACTGTGTGAATGCTCACCCATCTTTTGGGAGACTGATAAGGCATGATGGTTCATCCATATTGTTGTAATGATTTACACAATGATGGGAAATGTTAGTGGTCAAAATTTGGGGTATGATAGATATGTCCTATACCCGGACTTGACTGCACCTATGATAGGACGATGGTACATTCAAGGAGACTTTGAGGGAGTCGATTCCCGAAAAAGTTGACTTGAGACACCATCACTCAGTTGAGGCCCTCTTGAGAGTTTAGTCATGTTGAACGAGTCTATTTGTGAAAAAGTTACTACTCTCGACCTAGGTGCCCGTGAAACTGATGACCATTAGTCACCATTTAACCCCACTTTGGCCTGTTAGGACGTAGTGCGGTGACTATGAGGGAGTCTATTCCCAAAATGGTTGATATGTGATACTACACTCGGACGAGACTCTCTTGAGAATATTATTGACTACCGAGTCATTCGGGAAATTGATAATATCCGGAAGATGGGTTGTTGACTCTGGGAACTTCTTAGAACCCTATTTTACGGATACAAGAACCCTAGTACACACCCTGTGGTTGGTTCTTTACGCAGACTCCATGTTGTGATCTCGAACCCTTGATCATGTTGCATGTGTTTTGCATCCTGTTTGCATCGCATTGCATATTAGTTGCATCTTTGCATAATTCATTGCATGCGTCTGTTTGTCTAGCTGCTCATCTCCAGCTGTCTCCATCTTTCAGTGTCACCTGTGAGTCGTCAAGCTGATTCCTCGACACTGATACCAGACTAGAGCTAACTACAAATGAAGGATGTCAGAGCAAGAGGTACACAATGCTGAGATCCGAATGGAAATCGACGACATTAAGTCAGGCATGACTAAACTAACTGAGATGCTCCAAGTCTTGATTGCTAGAGGTGAGCAACCCCAAAGGACAGTCATCTAGGAAGTTTCAAGTGTTGATCCTCCACCTGTTCAGATGCCACCTTCGACTTGGCCAGAGTTTGGTTTGCCACATAACTATTCTCCACCGATTGCATATACTGCTATGGTTGGTCAGACTGCTATGCTAGTTTTTCAAGCTCCTGTTTTCGCCGAGCCCAGACCTGTGGTTCACGTTGTTACACAAACTGTCCGAGCTCCCTTTAAGAACCCCCTCTATGAGTACAATGCTGCCAGTGCTCAGGGTGAAGAGCCTGGAGACTTTGTTGAACCTAAAGTTGTCCGAGAGCAATTTCAGATCATAGACAAAAGACTTAAAGCCATTGAGGGTAATGACTTCTTTAAGGTGGATGCAGACAACATGTGCTTAGTGTCTAATCTTGTTATGCCTGCTAAGTTCAAAACTCCAGAATTTGTGAAGTATAAGGGCCACTCTTGTCCAAGGGCTCATTTGGTCATGTATCTTCGCAAGATAACTACTTATGCCAACAATCAGATACTGCTTATCCACTATTTTCAGGATAGCTTGAGTGGAGCCTCACTTAAATGGTATATAAGTCTCGAGCAAAATTCCATCCACTGCTTCCAAGATCTCGTAAATGCCTTCATGAAGTAGTATAAGTATATCCTTGACATGGCTCTTGATCGCCGCCAGCTGCAAAATATGACTCAACAAGAGAAGGAATCTTTTAAGGAGTATGCTCAGTGCTGGAGAGAGTTGGCTTCCCAAGTTGAACCTCCTTTGGCCGAGAAAGAGTTTACTGGAATGTTCATGGACACCCTGTCCCCATTCTATTGGGAGAAGATGATTGGAAGTATTTCCTCCAACTTCACTGATTTGGTTACTATCTGTCAGAGACTCGAGGAAGGTCTTAAGAATGGTAAAGTATCCAAAGCTGCGGCTGAATCTTCCAATGGTGTGAAGAAATATTATGGAAACTTCCAGAAAAAGAGAGAAGATCAGACTGACGCTATTGTGGTTGAAGTGAGAAGGCCTCATCCCCAACCTCAGTATGTTATTCACCCTACTGTTGCTGCTGCCACTCCCGTGGTTACTGCTTCACGACCAGCTCAAGCTTTCCAATGTCCAACTGCAGGACAGAACCAATACCGTAATAGGAATCAATTTGATCCTATTTCCATGACATACACCGA
Source organism: Lathyrus tuberosus (assembly GCA_022829125.1). NCBI lineage: Eukaryota > Viridiplantae > Streptophyta > Magnoliopsida > Fabales > Fabaceae > Lathyrus > Lathyrus tuberosus. The sequence continues at coordinate 1,532,290 of JALAZF010000603.1, read as the reverse complement.
GCTTTATCCTGGTATGGTTCAGCAAGGTTTAATTACCACAAGGCCTATGCCTCCTCCTCCAAATCCTCTTCCAGCCGGCTATAGGGCTGATCTTCATTGTGAATACCATCAAGGTGGTGCTGGCTATAACTTGGAAGGTTGCTTTGCGTTGAAGGATAGAGTACAAGAGCTGATGAGAAACAAAATCCTCTCCTTTAAGGACAATCCCAATGTACAGAGCAACCCTCTGCTAGGGCACGCCAAGTGAAGCTTCAGTCGACTTCAGCTCAGCTACTTCTTAAAGACATGACAGCTCATCCTTGTGTTTAACTAGTCACTAGGCCTTGTTTCTTGTTGTTTGCATTTTCCTTATTTTGTACTGGCTGTTTGCCTTCAAATTATGTTTGTACTTTCGTGATTAATGAAATGAGCATTGTAACTTTTGATTCAATTCATTTTGTCCACCATTTACATCTTTATGCTTTCTTTTGTAAAATATTTTATCTCATTTCCACTTTCTTTTTTATTATGCAAAGATTGGAGGGAGGATGATGAAAACATTATATCCATAATTGTTGTGGTATGCTTCCAATTAGACCTTGCCTATGATGTAAGGCATTGTTTCAATTCCCAAACACTGGAGGAATAAGGAAGATAATCCCTCGCTAGCCCCTTCGAGCCTAGAAGTAGAAGTTTCTTTACAATAAAAACCTGCAATCTTAACCTTGGGGTGGGTAGTTCTTAGTTTAACTTGGTTATGCATTCTAATGCAAGCGCTTCATGCAAGACGCCAGTCAGCTCTCTCAAGTCAAATGAATAAATGGTGTACAAGTTGTAGGACAACCAAAAAGAAGAGGTCTCAAAACCTCAACGAGGACAAAAAGAGGTCTCATAACCTCAGTAAAGACAAGAAGAGGTCTCAAAACCTCAGCAATAAAGGACAACCAAATGTTGTAAGGGAGTAATGACAACCCAAGGTGTCTTAATCATCGACAACTATCATCAGATCAATTCCTTGCCTATGGGAATCTGAATGTATATCATGTGTTAACTGAGCTTAGGATTGGAGTTCATCACGAAGTTTGGGCGGGGGACAAATAAACTTTGAGCCTTTATCCTTTGTTTCATAAACCGTGAACCAAACCACGTTACAACCCTCAAAAGACCTAACTGAAGCAAGGTTATTTCAAAAGCATACTACAACAAGGTTGCGTAAACTGACTCCCAAAGATCTTTACAGATTATCTGTTTTGGCATCATACCTTTCACTTTTAAATGTCTTGAACCGCCGTGTTCAGACCAGTGACTCATTTTGTTTTGCATCTTCCAAAAATAATTTTGATTTCAAAAGTTGCATGACTTTGCTTTAAAATTACCATGTTTGTACAAATACTTTTGTTTGCAAACTGGCTTTCCTCACAAGGAATTTTCAAACAATTAAGAAACTTGGTCGGTGATCCAACAGGGGAAAGTTCTTTCCAAATCCTGTTGAAGAATCAGTTCAAGGGTTGTTGTTCAGGGGAAGTCCATCTTAGAATTGGTTTATCCAGAAGATTTTTCAAGGCTCATACTGGGGCAAGCTTTCCAAGTGTACAGAAAAGCAGTCATGTCAAGACTCAGACAAACTGAAGCAATGATCAGTTCATCTACAACAGTCAGCTAATCTGGGGCAATTAACTTGAAGAATCCCCATGCAACTTTCCATCCTTCCTACAAAGATCATCACTTGATACAGTTTTCCAGTGTGGCAGAGATGTGTCCAGCATTAGCATCTCTAGTCCCCAAACAGAATGACAGTGATCTCCATGTTAAGGAATTAGTCTTCCAGTCTTATCTTCTCACCAAAAGAGTCAAGCTTGTCGTCAGCATCTGCATTTGCATGGCATAATTCATATACCATATGCATATCATGAGTGTTTCATCCTTATTTGCATTTCGTCCAAGGTCGTGTCGTTATCCACGTCTTACCTTGTGGTCAAAGTCCAACATACTTGGCGCCTACCAAAACATTATCTGTCCTTTCATTCAGTGATATTCCTGAATATTGTCGTTTCCTTGAGCATCTAGTCATGTTGTTGGATGTTTGTCTTCTCCCATTCCAGTTATATTCCTGGATCTTTATATTCTCTCACTCCAGTGCAATTCCTGGATGTCTGTCTCTTGTGATCTCCAGTGCCATTCCTGGATATCTTATTCATCTTGATTCTCCCAGTGCTATTCCTGGAAGTTTTGCCCATCTTCTATAACCCCCATCAAATTTACTTAGATATCTTTCAGTGTCATTCCTGAAAGTCTTATCTGTTTATTCAGTGCCATTCTTGGATGAGTTTTCTCCTTTGTATTCAGTGTCATTCCTGGATGTCTTTCTCACTATCATTCGATACCATTCCTGAATATAGCGATTTGCCTTTACTTTCAGTACCATTCCTGAAAGTTCACAGTCATTCAATGCTGTCTTGGATACTGTGATTCATTTTATCCAATGCTTTCTTGTATTTCACCTTTATTCACATTCATCCAATGCTTTCTTGGATATTGTGATTCCTTTTATCCAATGCTTTCTTGGGTATCTCCTTGTTCATATTCGTTCAATGCTTTCTTGGACGTTGTGGTTTCTTTTTATCCAGTGCCTTCTTGGATTTCACCTTTTGTCTCATTTGCATCTGATGCCTTCTCAGATATTATGAGTTTACCTTTCATTCAAAGCCATTATTGAATGTCTGGTGTCCTTTTATCCAATGCTTTCTTGGATCTCTACCTTTCTCACGTTTATCTGATGTTTTCTCAAATATTGTGATTTGTACCTTTCATTCAAAGCCATTATTGGATGACTGGTTTCTTTTCATCCAATGCCTTCTTGGATTACCCTTGTTTGCTCACTTTTATCTGATGCCATTCTCAGATATTGTGATTGTACCTTTCATTCAAAGCCATTATTGGATGATTGTTTTCTTTGCATCTAATGCCTTCTTGGATCCCTGCTTTGTTCACTTTTATCTAAAGCCATTATTAGATATTGTGATTTGTACCTTTCATTCAAAGCTCTTTTGCCATCTGATGTTCTTCCGGATGTGCCTTTCTCTTTTTGATGTTCTTCCAGATTGATTCTTTATTAATTGATCCCCAGTAGAGATCATGTCTTCTTTCTGGTTTCATGCCTAGTAAAAAGTGTGCTTTTATTTCCCCTAGTGTCATCCGGTCACCTATGAACCTGTCGTCCATCTCCTTGGATCTTTCCCCAGTTGAGAACACCTCTCTAGCTCTTATCTCCAGCGAGGATCTGTGAGATTTCCCCTCAGTTTTATTTTTCTATCCCCATTGTTTCCTTGGAGTCTCCCCAGTGAGTCTTTCTCCTGGTTGATAACCTTCATCCTTCTCCAGTGAAGCTCACCTGTGTTTAGTTGCTCTTTATCCTTTGGTGTCTTGTTTGTCTGCATTTTTGCACTATCATGGCATCGTATCATCATACTAGAAGTTCATGGCATGTCAGCATTTGCACGTCTGTTGCCCTTCCTTGGCATCTGCATTCCATCTAAGGGCAAAATTTTCGGCTTGCTATATTTAAATACCTTTCACCTTGTTGTCCCAAGGATTTCCATTCCTCGTGCCATCCGGTAAAGTTATTTAAATAGGGGCAACTGTTATACCCTAAATTTTACCCCTTAGATGTCATAACATCTTGCACTTACATTTAGGGTATTTAGGGTTCAATCATATGTGCATTGTTAACTAACCACCGTATCTTGCTAGTTTGTTTCTTTTATGTGAAAGTCAGGGTTTGAACATGAAAAAGAAGAAAAGTTAATAAGCCAGACTCTCACATGTTTCAAGGTCTCCTAAGACATTCTTTGGCTCCATACAACCATCACAAGTTCCATGAGCCACAAGTTCATCATGCCCCAGATTAGGGTTTTGGTCATGAAAGTCAACCATTGCCTTTAGTGTATTTTCTTGAAATGCAAGTTTCACACTTAGTGCATAATGATGCATTACCATTTCTGATCAACAAAGCATTTGTGAGTGTTATTTAAAAACTAAAAAAGGAAAGGATGTAGATGGCACTGGCCATGATATAGTGGCGCTTGCCATGATGGTGGTGGCACTTTCCATGAAGTGTGGCACTTGCCATGAGACATGGAGCCTGCCATGATGAAGTGTGGCACTTGCCACGAGACATGGCGCCTGCCATGATGGTGATGGCGCCTGCCATGTTTAGTAATGGCACTTGCCACGATTTCCACAAGCTAAAACACTTAAAATAACATTGTTTAATCAACTTGATGCAAGTGGACATCATGAAGAAAGAGAAACTTTTCAACAAAAGCATGGCTCCTCTTTTCCTTGAAACTTAGACTCTGCTCCAATCCCATTAGCACACAAAAGCAAACCAGACCCTATCCTGATCAGTTACTAGAGCTCTTGAAGATTTTTTGACCCAGCCAGCTCACTTGCATGAGGGAAAACTTGGAAAAGGGCAAACTTGGCAAGATGTACCAATCTGACCATACCTCAAGCTCTCCTCATTTCTTATACACATAGACTTAATCTCCACTCCAAAACACACCAGATTCACCCCAAACATAGGCTGAATACTCTCCCTATTTTCTCCCTCACTTACTCTTGCAAATCTGCAAGAACATTGTTGCAAGAGTTTTGGCTCGAGCTTTCCACCATCCAGCACTACGTATCATCCAAAGCACTAGCATTTTATGAATTTTCTGGGCAACTAAGAGGAGGGATAAAAATAGTTCTGCAGCAGCTGGCACTTTGAGGGAGAAGAAGCTCATCCATTTTTTCAGAACTCGTACCTGTGAAGAGGCAGTGGACCATCTCCACTAGGTAACACTCACTCTCTGTTACTCCGTTTCCAAAATGCCACGATCATTGCTTCATACTGTTATCATGTTAATGTCTGATTCTTGAATAAATATTGTAAATCATAATGTGAACTTGTTTGATGTATCATGAACTGGATTCGTGATTTGTGTTTGAAAACTGAACAAAGAAAGGTTGTGATGGCGCCTGCCATGCCTTAATGTGGCACTGGCCATGAAACATGGCGCCTGCCATGAAGATGTGTGGCGCTAGCCATGAGGGAGTATGGCACTGGCCATGAAACATGGCGCCTTCCATGAAAGATGTGTGGCACTTGCCATGCTTTAGATGGAGACTACCATGTTAGTGTTTAACTTAGTTTTTTTATAATTTCACTTCTCATAGTCATTTTATTTTCTTGTTTATTTCTAAAAATTTCAAAACAAAAATACGCATGACCTTACATTTCATTCTTGGACCTTTTTGTGAAAAATCATCAACTTTTTCTTAAAGACCTTTAAGAAATTTCTTTGGAGTGTTCTGTGGCATATGATATATTTGTTTGAGAGTCGTTCCTTGACTTGGTTAAGGTTATTCGGTTAGGATGTTGTGTGTACGTCTTGGCCTTTGTTGCTAAGTCTCATAGCTTTGACATGTCTCTGATTTCAAACTTTGAGGATGTTATCTCTGCCATACTTGTGTTCACTTATCCATGTTTGTCATGTTCATACTTGGAAGTTTATTTCATATATTGATTAATGTTTACTATCTTTGAATCCTTGAACTCATATCGTTAATTTAATTTCATTTCCTTTCAATCCCTTGTTATATTCCCCTCCTTCCAAAGGAAAGTCTCTCTATTGACCACAAAGTCATAGATAGCTCATTACCCTTTTAAACCTAGCCTTACATTTGGAGTCTCCACACTCCACGTAGGTGTCTTGCTGTCAGACCCTACTTTCCCTTGGAACCTTGACCACAGTCAAGAGTTCCTCACCCCAGCGAGGGGAACTACAGACGCTCTGATTTCTCAAAGTACCTTTTGAGAATATGTAGGCATAGGATTGCGAGATCCTAGCGAGCCACCTTTTTGTTTTTCTACCTTTTTCTTTTTCCCCCTTTTTCCTTTACATCCAATGCCTTCTTGGAATCCACCTTTTATTTTTTTTCTTTATCCCTTTTTACCCCGTAGTGAGGGGAACTACGGACGCTCTGATTTCTCAAGTTCATCTTGAGAATACGTAGGCATAGGATTGCGAGATCCTAGCGTGCCACCTTTTTGTTTTTCAACCTTTTTGTTTTTCCCCCTTTTTCATTTCATACCTTTTCTTCTTACTTTGTTTACCCCTTATTGAGGGGAACTATGAATGCTCTGATTTCATTCCCGTCATGATACGTAGGCACGAGATGCGATGTCTTGGCGAGCATACTTAGTGTACATACCCTAGGTCTTTAGCTTAGCACTTTTCCTTAGCAAGCAAACAATAATATAACACAAATACTAACAAAAGGTTCCTGTAGAGTACTACAGATACTTATGATGCTAACACCTTCCCTAGGTATAACCAACCCCCGAACCTTAGATCTCTTAGCTGTGTTCCTACATAGCGCACTTAGGGTTTTTTCGGTTTTTACCCTTTCCTTTGGATAAATCAAAGCTCGGTGGTGAACTCCATGATTTGTGATTCAAGTTAATTAATAGCTTGATATCCGATTCTCACCACAACACCTGATGTTATTACTAAGGTCTTGGACAGAGTTGAGTTCTTGGACCATCATCCTATCTTAATCATGCCACAATTACGAATGACCAGCCTCTCCCCCAGACCTTTTAAATTTGAGAGCGCTTGGCTTGTGGATGATTCCTATAATGATATGCTTAGAGGTATTTGGAGAAAGAACGCTAGTATAGGAGAGAATATTGATAAGGCTAAAGAGAATATTTAGCTTTGGAAATACAACTCTTTTGTTAGGTCCTCAAGAAAAAGAAAGACTACATGGCTAGAATTAATGGAGCCTGTTAAGAAATTGTGGTTGGGCCTAACTCAACCCTACAAAACCAGTTGGTAAGGTGAGGATTACCCTCACTTATAAACACATGTTCATGCCATATATTGTCCGATGTGGGACTCTTAACACACCCCCTCACGCCCAGGACTGGACATCTGGAGCGTGGAAATAAATGGTGGGTGGCCCAATAGCGGAAACCATAGAAGGTGGCCCACCGGATCTTAAACGAGGCTCTTGATACCATGTTAAGAAATTGTGGTTGGGACTAACTCAACCCTACAAAACCGGTTGGTAAGGTGAGGATTACCCTCACTTATAAACACATGTTTATGCCATATATTGTCCGATGTGGGACTCTTAACAGAGTCTAATGTCGTATCAACTTGAATGATAATTATGTTGGTATGAGATCTTTGGAGAAAAAGCTTATTGCTGAGCTAAATCTTATCCTTAAACAAGATGAGATTATGTGGTTTCAAAGATCCAGAACGAAGAGCTTGTCGATGGTGATCGTAATACAAAATACTACCATCTTAAGACCATTAACAGAAGAAAAAGGAATAGAATTACCATGTTGAAGAATGATGATAACCAATGGATTAAAGACCTTTTACAGCTCCAAACCATGATCAACGAATATTACAAAAACCTCTTTGCTGCAAATCACATATGGATTGATTGGAAGCAAACTGATATTACATTCCTTACGCTGAATGATTCAGGTATCAAAAAACTCAAAAGTGATGTTGAGATTAAAACATCAATGTTTTCCATGAAACCTTGGAAGGCACCTGAGTCGGACGGTTTCCCTGTCGAGTTTTATCAGAAATCTTGGGATACCATAGGGTACAATGTTTGTAAGTTTGTGCAAGAGGTTTGGAATAAACCTGGAAATATTTCTACCATTAATCAAACGGATATTTGTTTGATTCCTAAGAGAGACCAGCCCCAACTTGTGACTTACTTTCATCCCATTTCGTTGTGCAATTCTTTGTATAAGGTTATCACTAAAGTTATAGTTGAAAGGATGGAAATCTGCATGCCAAAACTAGTTTCCCCGTATCAAGCTGGTTTTGTTCCAGGAAGATCTATTCATGAAAACATCATCATTGCTAAAGAGAGTATGCACATTATACACCAAAAGAAAGGAAATAATGGCTTGTTTTATATTAAGATTGATTTGTCCAAGGCCTATGACAAAATCAGTTAGGAATGTATATAGCAAGTTCTTAATGAAGAAAATTTTCCAACTGAGCTTATTAACATCATCATGCATGCGATTACCAGTACAGAGTTGAATGTGAATTGGCATGGAGCCCATGGAGAGTATTTTTGGCCTCATTGTGGAATTTGTCAATGGGATCCCATTTCGCCATAAAGTTTTGTACTTTGCATGGATAAGCTGTCTCACCTTATTGAGCATGAAGTTGGTAAGGGGAATTGGGAAGCCATCAAGATGGGAGCTCGTGGCCCCAAAATCTCCCATCTAGTGTTCGCCGACGACTTATTTCTAATTGGAGATGCAACAGAAATTCAAATGAAGTGTGTTATGGATACCCTTCAGCGATTCTGCAGTTTATCTGGCCAGGAGGTTAGTGAGGAAAAATCTAGCATATTCTTCTCCAGAAATGTTACGCGGTGCATGAAACAAAAACTTTTGCATATCTCCAAATTCAGAGAAAATTTGCAGTTTGGTAAGTACCTAGGGGTCCCTCTTAGTGGGAAGAACTTGATAAAAGTAAATTTCTAATAAATCATAGACCAGGTTGCTGCAAAGCTCACAAACTGGAAAGCTAGCTCTTTGTCCATGGCTGGTCGTACAACTCCATCCAAGAGTGTTTTATAAGCCATTCCAATATACCCGATGATGACAAATCTTCTTCCTAAGACCTGCATTGAAGAGATTCAGAGACTTCAAAGAAGATTCATTTGGGGTGATATCAACAATAACAGGAAGATTCATGTTGTCAACTGGAATATTGTTACTCTTACCAAGGATCTTGGAGGTCTAGGGATTAGAGACCTTCACAACATGAATGTTGAATGCATTATGAAGTTGAGCTGGAAGTTGATCAATAAGGAAGAGACCCTTTGGTGCAAAGTAATGAGGGGAATTTATAAGAAGGTGAAGTTAAGTTGTAGTTGTTCAAAGAAGTGTCATGGCTCTGGTCTTTGGAAAGCTATAAACAAATTCATTCCTTATTTAGTGAAGCATGGTAAATGGAATAATGGAGATGAAAGGATTATCGATGCTTGTGAAGATAGCTAGATAGAATCTGGCTTGTGTATTCGAGACCATATTCAGTCTATTCCAGAAAACTTATAGGGTGCCAAGGTGAAGGACTTAATGAACGATGGTGATGATTGGAACTGGCCAGTTCTGCAGCAGTAGATACTGGATGAGATTAGGGACAAAATTAGAAGAATTCATCTCCCTAATGATAATGTTGATGCTATGATAGACACTCTTGTGATAGATGGAGTGGCTTTTGCAGATGGTTCGGTGAAACACTTTTATGATCTTCTTGCGAAGTATGATCATTATGAGGCGGATCAAGATTGGAAGGTTATTTGGCGGCTGAAAGTTCCAGAGAGAGTGAAATATTTTGTTTGGATAATGAAGCACGACCGTCTTTTGAAAAACTTAAATAAGGATAAACGAGGGCTTGGTACAACTTCTAGCAATTTGTATGGCCATGTTATAGAAACCACCATGCATGTGGTCCATGGCTGCCCTCGAGTTATGGAAGTTTGGATTCCTACAGTGCCAATTGATATTTACTATGAGTTTTTTAAACTTGAATTGGAATAGTGGTTCACCATGAATATTAAGTGGAGATCTAATAAGGAATGTGGGTGGAACCACTTTTGGGCAATGGCTTGTCATTCAATTTGGTACTGGCGAATAAAGAGGAGCATATGGAGGATTTTGTTAGACCGTGTAATCCTAGCATCACTACTACAAATAACGCTTGTTACCTCGGATGAGAAATGCATAATACCTCGGCTATAGAAACGAGGTAATGGAGGGCGACATGATAACTCACAACTTATCACCTCAGTGTTATTAAAACCGAGAGGTAAATTTAAATGCACATGGGTTCGAACCCCAGCAACAACACTTTTATCATTTCCAAAACTAGTGTATATTTCATCTCGGTTTATCTTGAAAACCGAGGGGTTAGATAATTTTTTTTAATTATTACATTGCTTACACAGAATATTACCCCGAATATTACATTGTTTACCCAAAATATTACATTGCTTAAAATAAAAGTCAAATGCCCTAGAGAACAAGGTAAAAATCAAATTCTATGAAGATCTAGATCTTAGATCTTTGAATCATTGAGTCTTGGGGAAGATCAAATGTTGGGTGCAAGGTTTGTCTCTTCGGATCTTGCATGCATTTGATTATGAAGCAAAACAAAATAAGAGTTAGATAAATAAAATCAATATTCAAATATATGATTTTGTACTCATAAATATTTAAGAAAACAAACCTTAAAACCAAGTAATTTTCTGCTCTTGCAATCCATCTTAGAGAACTTTTCAAAACGTCTTTATGTTTCAAGCGCTTCATGTGTCATTTAGGTTAGATTTTCAATATTCAACATGCTTTTATAACGGATGTCCCTTAGATTTTACGTGGATCACTAATGACATATTCTTGAGCATTGATAAATATTAAATGGACGACAAAGATTTTTTTAAGGACGAATAGTAAAAAAAACATCTAACTATCCCCTCGACCAAGAAGAAAACCGAGGTGGATAAGCTGTTTTTTTAATTACATTGTTATACATAATATTAAAAATACATTATAAAATCTGTAGTAGCAACTCATGATAGAAATAGACGGTGGTGAATATTTTTTCTTATTGGGGCGGCTTCATATAATTTATTATTAAGGTAAAATCTGTTTGACGAGTGTTTTAAAAGTAAAATATGCTTACTAACCACCTCGGTTTTACTATAAAACTGGGGTTTTATATTAATTATCACCTCGGTGATAAAGAAAATCGAGGTGACTATTTCTTTTTTTTTTTTTTTGAAAATATATTGTTTACACAGAATATTAAAAATCATTGTTTATAAAAAATCTTCGTTGATATCCAAATTTTGTTTCATACCCACTAAAACAATTTTTTTTTTTTGAAACAAGAATGATTTTTTACACTTACAATCTATCAACTGAGTACTCTTCAAAGGTTGAGCTAATTCCCTTATTTGTTTGTAAAGCTCGATTATTTATTTAACTTGAAGCAAGAATGATTTTCTAAACTTGCAATCTACCAACTGATCTCTTTTCAAAGGTTAAGCTCACTTCATTATAAGCTCCTTTCTTTGGATAACTTGAAACAAGGAAGTTTTTTTGCACTTGCAATATATCAACTGAGTACCCTTCTTTAACTAAGAATTATTCCAAAAAACACAACAACGATAAAACATCAACACCATTATGTGAGATAAATTGCAAGGGCAGAAAAAAAATTTTGTTCAAGATAGAAAAACATTGAAGATTTTTTTCTGTCTTGCAATCCATCCCAAAGAATGATGCTTGCGTGTTTGAGGCAGCCTCATATAAGTAAGAATTAGGGTAAAATCTGTTTAACGGGTGCTTTTATAGTAAAATCTTATTATTTTATACCTCGGTTGAATAGAAAACCGAAGGGTTAGAATATTTTGTTTACACTTATAAACAAATAAAATCAGAAACTGTGATAGCTGAGAATCGAAGCTTGTACTGAGTTGTTTTTTCACCTCAGTTAGTTTAAAAATCGAGGGAATTGATGTTTTTTTTTTAAATAATAAAAAATAGTGAGTCTTGGTTTTATAGCCCAGTTTTCTATTGTTCGAGGTGAAAGCTTTGTCATCAAAAGCGTTATTTGTTGTAGTGCATGCATGTATCTTTACGATTGAAAGATTATGGTGATGCCTTGGCCATGAATAAAAAGGTTGTTGGAAGACCCAAAGAGACCGGGTTAGTTAAGTGGATGCCTCCTAGATCACGAATGGTGAAACTTAATGTGGATGGTGCGTGTATTGAGGGTATTACTGCTGGTTGTGGGGGTATGGTTAGAAATGTGGAGGATTGTTGGATAGGAGGGTTCTCCAAGAATGTAGGGAGTTGTAGTAGTTATATGGCTGAGTTATGGGGCCTTCTTGAAGGCTTGCTGTTTGCTTTAGACCTCGGGTTCAGGAGAGTCGAAGTTAATACGGATTCCTCTGAGATCGTCATGGAAATAAATCAAGGAAGATCTAGAAGAAGTGATGGGGTGGAGTTGCTTAAGAAGTTGAGAGTCTGTTAAGTCATTTTGATGAAGCCTTTGTCATACATGCGTTTAGAAAAGCTAACCAGTGTGCAGACTCCCCTTCTAAAGCTGGATGTAGATTAAATGTGGATATGCATTGTTTCTCCACTGCTCCCAATTTCATTGAGCAATTGATTGTATAGGATATCTTGGGAGGTTACACCTCTAGGAAGGGGTCTTTGTAGTTTGTTTTCTTTGGGCCTTTGGCCCTCCTCTTTTCCAAAAAAAAAAACTTCTAGTAAAATAATCATAATAGAAACAAGACAATGAACCTAATTATTTTTTTAAAGAAAAGTCTTGCTTTTTAAGAAAAAAAAGTTTTATATTTTATTTCTTGAATCGTCTTAAAATTATTATTATTATTATTATTATTATTATTATTATTATTATTATTATTATTATTATTATTATTATTATTATTATTATATCAACTCTTTTATTTTTCTATGCTCACATCTCTTATTCTCTCTCTATTTCTCTATTAATCTTACTCTCTCTTGATTATATTCATATTTTTTTATTAAAGAGAGTAAAATTATGTGTGTATTTTATTATGACGACATAAGTTGATTTTGAATAAGTTAATATTGATTAAAAGTGATTTGAAGGTAAAATATTTTATTTATCTTTAGATACATTCATAAAAAATGTTACGATAAAAATTAATTCTAGAGTTAAAAGTTATAATTTTTATATTTAAGAAAAAATAATTTTTAAAGGCAAACTAAATCTAAAAAATAAATAAATATATAAAGATTAATTATACACCTCCAAATCACTTTTTTGTGTGTGTGTGTGTGTGTGTGTGTGTGTGAGAGAGAGAGAGAGAGAGAGAGAGAGCATGTGCATGCTTTGTATCAAAGTAATCAATCACAATACACTTCACAAGGAGACCTTGTGATTCTATTCACTCTTCTCTTTTCATTCTCCCTGTCTTCTTCCAATGAATCATTCATCTCTAATATGGTATCAGAGGCTATCGTTCGGACCATAGGCCACCCACCATTTAAATTCACGCACCAAGACCAAACGAGTGTTAGGCGTAAGGGGTGTATTGGAAACATGCAAGTCACATTAGTTGGAGATAGTGCATTGAAAGATTTTATATAGAGTGGCACTTCTCACCTTATAAGTCAATTTTGTAAGGACGAGTTAGGTCAATCTCTAATATATTAGATATATAAAATCAGAATATGTAAATGACAGAGTTAGTTAGATTGATGGTGGTTAATGTAGAGAAGTTGTTATCATTAGTTAGTTACTTAGAAACGAAGTTAGTTAATTTTTTTAACCAACTTCTCTACATTAACCACCATCAATCTAACTAACTCTGTCATTTACATATTCTGATTTTATATATCTAATATATTAGAGATTGACCTAACTTGTCCTTACAAAATTGACTTACAAGGTGAGAAGTGTCACTCTATATAAAATCTTTCAATGCATTATCTCCAACCAATGTGACTTGCATGTTTCCATTACACCCCTTACGCCTAACACTCGTTTGGTCTTGGTGCGTGAATTTAAATGGTGGGTGGCCTATGGTCCGAACGATAGCCTCTGATACCATATTAGAGATGAATGATTCATTGGAAGAAGACAGGGAGAATGAAAAGAGAAGAGTGAATAGAATCACAAGGTCTCCTTGTGAAGTGTATTGTGATTGATTACTTTGATACAAAGCATGCACATGCTCTCTCTCTCTCTCTCTCTCTCTCTCTCTCTCTCTCTCTCTCTCTCTCTCTCTCTCTCTCTCTCTCTCTCTCTCTCTCTCTCTCTCTCTCTCTCTCTCTCTCTCTCTCTCTCTCTCTCTCTCTCTCAAGTGATTTGGAGGTGTATAATTAATCTTTATATATTTATTTTTTTTTAGATTTAGTTTGCCTTTAAAAGTTTTTTTTTTAAATATAAAAATTATAACTTTTAACTCTAGAATTAATTTTTATCGTAACATTTTTTATGTATGTATCTAAAGATAAATAAAATATTTTACCTTCAAATCACTTTTAATCAATATTAACTTATTCAAAATCAACTTATGTCGCCATAATAAAATACACACATAATTTTACTCTCTTTAATAAAAAAATATGAATATAATCAAGAGAGAGTAAGATTAATAGAGAAATACAGAGAGAATAAGAGATGTGAGCATAGAAAAATAAAAGAGTTGATATAATAAAAATAATAATAATAATAATAATAATAATAATTTTAAGACGATTCGAGAAATAAAAAAAACACTTTTTATATTCCTTAACTCTTGTGCGTTAATTTCCTAAGCTTTGTGTATTTCTTAAGTTAATGGTTATTTATTGGACATGTATTATAAATATGGTCCATGTTGCAATGCTAAGTGAACTTGAGATGAATAATATAATATCACTTTTCTTCTTCTCTTTGTCTACTTCATCTCTATATAATTTTGGTTAATTTCATAACACGTTATCAGCACGATTTTTTTTAAAGGATATTGTACTCTTTTTCCTTCACTAGATTTTTTTCCCACTGGATTTTTTCTAGTAAGGTTTTAACGAGGCATATCCTCAATAAACATCCAAGGGGGAGTGTTATGAAAAATAGTACATAGATGTGGATGTTCATTTACCCAACTTTTTATATTCCTTAACTCTTGTGAGTTAATTTCCTAAGTTTTGTGTATTCCTTAAGTTAATGGTTATTTATTGGACATGTACTATAAATATGATCCATGTTGCAATGCTAAGTGAACTTGATGTGAATAATATAATATCACTTTTCTTCTACTCTTTGTCTACTTCATCTCTATATCATTTTGGTTAATTTCATATATATATATATATATTGTATCAAAATAATGATTCCTAATATACTTCAAAAGGAGACCATGTGATTATATTATCTCTTCTCATTCTCTCAATATCGTTCCAATAATTCATGCATCTCTAATATGGTATATCAATCTCCATAGTAGGGACCTGCTTCGACTTATAATAATCAAAGAATCTTCTGGGATCCTCTATTGCCATGAGCTACTGAACACTGCGTAGTGTGCAGTTTGTTATAGATCCTCCTTCAAACAACAACAGAAAAATTTATAGAAGCATCAATGGTGGATAAGAAAACTCGCATGAAGTGTCAAGATCTTTGCAACCACTAACATCTCAAATGATGCAACATAACTCGGCTAATACATTTGCATCGAAACTTTCGGTCAAATTACAAGAAAATAACTTTCTTTTGTGTAATCAACAAGTCGAGGGAGTAATTTTGTCTTACAAACTCCACAAATTCATGGTCAATCCAAAGATTTCAGCCATGTTAAAAATAAATAATGTGAGGTTTCTTAATATAGTCTCGGAAGAGTATGATTTTTGGATTGTGCAAAATCAAGCCATATTCGCATGGTTACTCTCAACCATTTCTGAATCAGTGCTACCAATATTACTATCTTGCAAGCCTGCTTATGAAATATGGAACAAAGTCCACAAACACTTCCACTCACAAATGAAGGCACACGCGCATCAACAAGAGATAAATTGAAAACCATCAAGAAAGGGAATAGGTCAATGTCAGAATTTGTGCTTCATGTTAGAGCTATAGTTGACTATTTTCTTGACATTGGTGATCCATAATAGAGAGAGATCAAGTTGATATGTTATTCTTTAGGGCCCGCTTGTAGAATACAATCCGTTCATAATGATGATGTATGGGAAAGCTGAACATGCAGACAGCTATGAGGTCAAAGCATTGCTATATGTGCAATAGGCTCAAATGGAGAAGTACAAACAAGAACTAGCCACACCTAGTGCAACTGCTAACATTGCACATACTGATAACTCTAACTAGGCTAGGGGAAATGCAGATGGATATTCACATTATTGAGTTCGAGCTCATGATTTAAACAACTTCAGAGGCAAAGGTCGTGGTAGAGGGAACAATACCACTAGTAATAGGCCACATGTCAACTATGCAACAAATATATACATAGTGTCATGGATTACTGGAATAGGTTTGATGAGAATTTTTTCCTATCACCAAGAAAATCTCAAACACAAGTATCAGGCACCTCTAAAGGTGATCGAGGCAATGTGCAACATCAAAATCAAGACACCAACACAGGTCAAGCAACTGCACTTCTAGCTCATCAGGACTCTCTGCAAATCCCAAGGGAGTTGGAAGCTCAAACCTGGTTCACTAACTAATGAGCATCGCATCATATAACTCCTTATGTTTCAAATATACAAAACTTTCATGCATGTGCATATCCTAATGGAGTGCTAGTAGGCAACATGCACAATTTTGCAGTCATATATATAAGGTCTTCCACAATTGATTCAATGTGGTTTCCTAGTTGTTAATTTTCTATAAACAGTATTATACATGTTCCCAATATCACAAGAAATCTTATGCCAATTTTAAAATTTGCAAAAGATAATAAAATCTATTTTAAGTTTAATGCTAACAAGTGTTTATCAAATCACAAGCATCTAAATTGGTTTTTCTTGAAGCTTCTCTTAATGAGAGTGGATTGTATTGGTTCAATAGTCTAACTCTTTATAATAAGCACAATTTTACATTAAGGAGTTTTCCCAAGTTGTTTTCATTTTCAAATAACACCACTGTTAGTCATACACAAAATAGTGTGTCCATAAATGTTGATAATCATCTAATGTGGCACTATAGGTTAAGTCATGCTAACCCTAGAGCAATTAATCATGTTCTTAAATTGTGTAATATTCATGTCAATAAAAAGAATCTTGAACAATTATGTCATGCTTGTTTCTTAGATAAATCTCATAGAACGCATACTCATTTAACTCATACAAAATATAGCCATGTGTTTGAACTAGTTCACACGAATTTATGGGGACCTTTACCTGCTCCATCTAGAGGTGGTTACTCTTATTACATTTCATTTGTTGATGCTTATACAAGGTACACCTGGATATACATGCTGAAACAGAAAAGTGATGCCATCAATGCTTTTAAGCTATTCCAAAGTCATGTCAACATATAGTTAATTGAACAAATAAAAGCCATTCAATAAAACTTTGGAGACGAACTCAGGTCATTCACCAATCTCCTGCATGAATTAGGGATCAAACATCGACTCATATGCCCACACATTTCACACCAGAATGGCAAAGTGGAAATAAAGCATCGAAAAAATTCTTGAAATTGGCCTGACAATGCTAGCACAGGCTTCTCTACCGATTGATCTATGGGATCATAGCATCACTATTGCAGTATGTCTTATCAACATCCTACCTACATTTGCATTAGACAAATACATCTCACCAAACTATGCCTTACATCACAAGCAACCTAAATAAAATACACTCATAGTGTTTGGATGTTCATGTTATCCACACCAGAGGCCCTACAACCAGGACAAACTTGACTTTTGGAGTACAAAGTGTGTGTATCTTGGAGTGTCTCCCACTCATAAGGGGCAGAAGTGCATGGATCTTGATGGAAGAGTCTACATCTTATAGGATGTGGTATTCAATGAATCCAAATTTCCCTGTCACTTCACTCAAAGGGACATCTCTTATAACTTCTACTGATAAACAAACATCTATTCATCTTCGTATAATATTTTGAAACAATATCCACAACCATAATCCTTAAGTCATTTCAAGTGAAACCCTTAATGAACCACATCTAACTAGGCATGGCAAATAAATCCACCCACCCCAAAATTAACGGGGAAATTTGATATAATTCGGGGCGAGTGCGGGTGCGGAGAAAACCTGGTTTTTATTTACAGGTGCGGAAGCGGGGGATGCTAGTACCCGCCCCGCACCCGCCTATTAAACTTAATTTATTTCTTATATTTTTAATAATTTCATGACTCATTTACACTTCTTAATCTTACAATATCATGTTAATTAGAATTTTTTTTTTTTTTTTTTAAATAAATTAAATAAAAATCTCAATAATCAATTATTTAGTTAAATTATTTATTTTTATTGTTATTAAAAAAATACATTTAAAAAATACAATTTATGCGGGTGGGGACGGGGCGGGTGCGGGGATACCCGTTCCTCGATGGGGGCAGGGGCGGGGGACCAATTATTAGCCCCGACCGGTTTGAGGCGGGGGCGGGTCTGGGTTTGCTTAAACACGCCCCCACCCCGCCCTGTCGCCATGCTTACATCTAACACCAGCCACCTCATCAACTGTTCCATTGGCCTCTCAATACAATTCAACATAAAATCAGTCCTCAAATCACTCATCCTTACCAATACCTAATCAAAGTATTTCTCAAGTCCCTGAAACACAACATGAGTCATCAAATCAATCTATCATAAATACATCACACACTTCCACATGGCATCCTTATCATGAACCTACATATGAGCATCACATTTCCTCATGTCCAAATGACTTACATAGCAAGGCAGCTCAAAGCCCATCCACTTCTTTAAATCGCTATATCACCAACTTTTCTAACTCAATGTCACCTTCTTTCCATAATCAATCTTAGTCTATACCACATCCTATCAATAATCATCATATGATGACAATATCTAAACCTGGTCACTCTCAACCAAAAGCTTTCATTTTTCATTATGAACCTACTATTGCAAAACAAGCTTTAGCACATCCTGAGTGGTTCAATGGCATGAAATCAGAATTTAACTCATTGTTGATGAATGGAAATTGGACTCTAACTGAAGTCCCACAACATAGAAAAGCAATTGGATGTAAGTAGATCTTCAAGTTGAAAGAGAATCCATATGGCTCAATCAACAAATATAAATCTAGAATTGTGGCTAAAAGGATTCGACCAATAAGATGACTTTGATTTTCATGAGACCTTTTCAATAGTGGTGAAACCTACCACAATTAGAATCATCATGACATTAGCACTAATCTTCAAATGGGATATTTAACAGATTGACATCAACAATTCCTTCTTAAATGGTGATGTTCAAGAGGAAGTATACATATACCAACCTCCAGGGTTTAAAGAAAATAATGCTACCCTTGTATGCAAACTCAAAAAGGCGATCTATGGCCTCAAATAAGCCCGTCGGGCTTGATATGAAAATTTCCATCAGGATCTACTACAATTTAGGTTCAGTTCCAGCAAATGTGATAATTCACTCTTCATCTATCGAAAACAAAATGTCACACTTTATGCCTTGGTTTATGTTGGTGATATATTGATCATTTGTACATCTCTTCAACTAGTACATGACTTGATTTCCAAACTGCATTACAAGTTTTCTCTTAGAAATCTAGGCAAGCCAAACTATTTTCTGGGAATTTTGGTACATGAGTAACATGGAGGTGTTATTATCATAACTCAAACTAAGTACATCAGAGACTTGTTGAACACGAAAAATATAGAAGCTGCAAATGGAGTAAACACTTCAATGTTCAGTCAACGCCAACTGAGAAAACATGGCACAAATGTTATAATTGATCCTTCACACTACATATCCATTGTTGGAGCACTTCAATATGTGACACTAACCCAACCAGACATTGCTTATAGTGTGAATAAGGCATGTTAGTTCATGTTACAACCCCTTGACTCACACATGTGTGCTGTCAAACGAATTCTTCGATACCTTAGTGACTCTTCACATCATGGTTTAATATTAAATCCAACAGATCAAATACACAAGTTAGTTATTCGTGCCTACAGTGATTCAGATTGAGCCAGTGACCCCGATAACAGGAGGTCTACTTCAAGCACATGAGTGTTGCTAGCTAGATCTAGCACTGAGGCCGAATGTCATACTCTTGCTCATGCTACATCAGAACTTTTATGGATTTAATCACTACTGAAAAAACTACATGTTCCCTATCAGGTGCCAACACTACTCTGTGATAACATTAGTGCAGTAATGGTGTCCCATAATCCAGTCCTCCATGCTCGCACGAAACACATAGAGTTGGACATCCACTTTGTGAGAGAACGAGTAGCAGCAGAGAAGCTTCTGATTCAACACATCTCAGACACCTTATAGATTGCAAATGCTCTAACCAAACCACTAGCACATACCGTATTTCAAGCTTTCAAAGACAAGCTCAGAGTTGCCCCATTATTTCAAGCATGATCTTAAGGGGAAATATTAGATATATAAAATCAGAATATGTAAATGATAAAGTTAGTTAGATTAATGGTGGTTAATGTAGAGAAATTAGTTAGAAAATCTAACTAACTTCATCTTTAAGTAACTAACTTCATCCTTGGAGGATAGGGAAGAAAGAGTGGTGGAAAACCTCTTGTCAAATGATACTCAATAGGTGGAAAAGTGGTTTTCGGAAGTGAAACGGTGGGAAACTTTAACACTTGATGGTGAAAGAGTCACTTGGGTACGTTTATTTGGTTTGTCGTGTCATGTGTTGGGTGATCCCTTCTTTAAATTTATTTCCAAATCGGTGGGTTTTTTGTCCGAGTAGATGTTCAAACTGAGAAGCAAACTAGGTTGGACGTAGCAAGGTTTTTGATAAGGACTAGATGTGCAGCTGGTATTGATGAAGTTTTGAACGTTAAAATTAATGGCTCAGCTTTTAGATTGAAGATGATAGAAGACTCTCAGGGACCGTTACAGATTGTTTCTTCGGCCCAAGCCTCCTCTATTGTGGCTTCGTCGGGTGAGTTTTCTAACGAAGATGATCCTGGTGGCGAGATAGAGGTAGGTGGTGGAGATTCTGATAATGATGAGATCAAGGGAACGAAGCAGGCTGCCCAATTTGGAGAGTGCTTAGATAAGGACGTGACAAATTGCATGAATTTGGAACCTGCGGATACTGTCGTTCACGAAGTTGATTCAAAATTGCCTTGTGGGAATTCGTGTCTTGAGACAAATATATATGCTTTTGATGATGATAAGGAGTGCCTCATTTGGGAAACTGGGCCGGTGAAATTCTACCTTTCTAGATCTTGGGCCATGCCAATCGAAGGCCCATACAACACCTATTTGCAACAGGCCTGGTTCGGTTCTTTTGAGAGGGGATGTTGCAACAAATACTCAGTTGTTTGATCTTGTGGAAACACGCGACAATTCCACTTCTTCTCTTTTGGACAACTCGCGTTTGAAGATGCAGCTTTTGGGGAGTTCTACATCAACTCCATCGCCTTCTTTCTGTCCAGATTCCATCCTTTCCAATTCTATTAACCTCTCTGTTAAGACAGTGAATTCTTCCTCTCCTGTGATAATCAGCAAAGCTTTCCTGCCTTTTAGGAAACCTAGAGTGGGCAAAGGAATTTCCAGTAAGGGTGATTCTTTTGGTTCTGCTAAGTAGTCTGAGATGGTGATAAAAGGGAATGCAGGTTGTTCTAGGGTGATTAAGTCAGTTCCTCCAAAATTTTCGAGAGATTCGGTCAGTGACGACATCTCGGATTCGTGCTTGGTTCAAGGTAACAGACGGTTCTGGGCGAAAGAAAGGGAAGAGATTGCGTCTAAATTATGGTCTCGAACGGCTGCTTATGGGATGGAGGCCAGAGCTCCGAAGGAAACTTTGATTGAACAATCAATTCATTGGAGACAATAGATTGGGTAATGAAGAATCATAAGGGTGTTGTAAAACTAGGTGAACTATGAATTTTATTTCTTATAATATTCGCAGATTGAGCAACTCTGTTAAGATAAAATGTCTTAGGCTATGTTTGGTTTGGCGGTGGCTTTTCCAAAATCACGGTGGAAATTCACGTTTCACCAAAAGCTACCTTTTGTAGCTTCTCAAAATCACGGTGGAAATGGATTGAAATGTGGGTCTGCCTTTTCAAACTCATATCCAAACATGCTATTAGTTATCTTTTGAGAAAAGAAAATATTGAGGTTTGTTTAATTCAAGGGACGAAGATACAGCAGGTTTCAGATTCTATGGTATTTGAAATGTGGGGAGGTACTGAGGTAGGGTGGACTTTTAAATTGTCTCTTGGTAATTTGGGTGGGTTAATTATAATGTGGAAACTTGGTATTTTCTCTTATTTCTTCAGCTTTGCGGGTGAGGGTTTTGTCGGAGTTTGCGGCAAGTGGAAAGAAATGCTTATTTATGTGATAAATGTTTATTCTTCCTGTTCCTTTGAGAAGAAGAGAATTTTGTGGAGGGAGTTGGAGGTTACTAAGGATAGGTTTCCGGTAGGGGAGTGGCTGGTGGGGAGAGACTTTAATACGGTCAGGATTGTTTCCAAGCGGAACAACAGAGGTTGGGTTGTTAATAGTCGTGAGATGATTGTATTTAATGCTTTCATTGAGAAGATGGAGTTGGTAGATCCTCCTCCTCTTGGTAGGATCTTTACTTGGTATAGCTTGGATGGTAAGGCCATGAGTCGTTTGGATAGAATTTTACTTTCTAGTGGGTTGGCGGAGGCTTGGAAGATGGGTGGGTTGGTTGTCGATCCTAGGGATCTTTCGGACCATTTCCCCGTTTGGTTCAAAAGTTACTCCCAAAACTGGGGACCGAAACCTTATAAATTCTTTAATTATTGGATTAAGCATGAAGAGTTCTTGGCTTTCGTTGAGAAGAGTTGGTTGTTGGCAAGCATAAGGAGAAAGGTGATTTTTTCTTTCAAGGTAAAATTGAAGGTGTTAAGAGGTTGTTTATGTAGGTGGAACATGAAGGTGTTTGACTTCATGAATCTAGAGGTGGATAATGCTATCAATGAGTTGAATGAGTTGGACTTGGAAGCGACGGAGTCGGTGTCTATGAGTTCGGATTCTCTTGCTCTAAAGAGATCTTTGGCTTCGGCTAGAGTTTAGGAAGCGGTTTGTTTCAAGGAGTGTTCTTCGTCAAAAGGCGTGTGTTTCGTGGCTTACGGAATGTGATTCCAATTCTAGGTTTTTCCATAAGTCCATAAAACAGCGTATTAGAAGGAACTCGATTTTAGGCATTAATACTCCAAATGGTTGGATTGAGGGGGTTGAGTTGGTTAAAGAAGATATTAGGATGCACTTTGAAAAGAGATTCTCTAATTCTATGTCTTCTAGACCTTTGTTGGATGGGGTAGCTTTTAAGACCCTTTCGGTTGCGGATACTTCGGATCTTGAACTTCCTTTCTCGGAGGAGGAGGTGAGAGATGTCATTTGGAAGACCGGCGATGATAAAAGTCCGGGTCCGGATGGGCTTAATTTGGTTTTTACAAGGCTTGTTGGACCTTTTTGAAAGAGGATGTGGTGGCTTTTGTGAATGAATTTTACTCTTTTGCCATGTTACCAAAAGCCCTTACTGCTTCTTTTTTGGCTCTGATTCCAAAAGTTGATAATCCTTGCTCTTTGGACGATTATCGTCCAATTTGTCTCATTTCTAGTATGTATAGAATTTTGGCTAAGTTGCTTGCTTCAAGATTGAAGTTAGTGGTGGGTAAGCTTGTTTCGTCTTGTCGGCTTTCATTCCCAATAGGAATATGTTGGACAGAGTTCTTGTGGTCAATGAGTTGTTGGATTACGCTAAGAGGTTCAAGAAGAGTTGCATGATGGTTAAGGTTAATTTCCAGAAGGCTTATGATTGTGTTTCTTGGAATTTTCTTAGATATTTGTTGAGAAGGATGGGGTTTGGTGCTAAATGGAGAAGTTGGATTGAAGCTCTCGTTTTTAATAGTTCCATGTCTATTCTTGTGAATGGTAGTCCGACTCAGGATTTCTCGGTTTCTAGAGGTCTTTGTCAAGGAGATCCGTTTTCTCCTTTTCTTTTCTTATTGGTTGCGAAAGGCTTGGTGGGTATGGTAAAGTTAGCCTCTTCCTTGGGTGATTTCAAGGGTTTCCGTTTGAACGATCAAACTCATTTGGAAATTCTTCAATTTGCCGATGATATTATCTTGATTGGTGAAGGTTCTTGGAATAATCTTTGGACTTTTAAAGAAATTCTTCAGGGTTTTGAACTTGCTTCCGGGTTGCGTGTTAACTTGACCAAGAGTAGGCTTCTAAGGGTTAATTTGGAGTCGGATTTCATACAAGCGGCTTCGTCTTTTCTTAATTGTGAGATTGGATCTTCCCCTTTCAATTTTCTAGGCATTCCGGTGGGAATTAATCCGAGGAGAAGAGAAGTGTGGAATCCTATTTTGTCGAATTTAAGAAGAAGACTTAGAGGGTGGCATAATAAGCATCTTTCAATTGGAGGGAGGGTTGTTCTTTTGAACTCGATTTTTTCAAGTTTGCCTATTTTCTTCTTCTCTTTTTATAAGGCGCCTAAGTCTACTATCAAAGAAATTATCATGCTTCAAAGATCCTTTCTTTGGGGAGGTGATGAAGTGAAGAGGAAAACGATCTGGATTAGTTCGTACAAGGTTTTCCTTTCAAGGAAAGAAGGATGGCTTGGGGTGAAACATTGTGGAAAGTTTAATCTTGCTCTCCTTAGCAAATGGAAGTGAAGAATTCTTAACAAAGAGAACGAAGATAATTCTTTATGGACTAACTTTCTTTCTTGCAGGTACAATGACATTAAAAGAGCAATGCTTGGCGTACCATCTTTTCATTCAAGGAGCAAAGTATCTTTGTGGTGGCGGGATCTTTGTTCGCTTGGTTGTGATGATTTGACCCCCTTGAGTAATTGGTTTATTTCCTCTATTTCGTGTAAGCTCGGATCGGGGTCTTTTTAGGATTTTTGAAGAGACCGTTGGTTGGGCACTTCTTCTATTTCTTCTTTATTTTTTGATCTCTTTCTTTTGTCAGATCTCAATTTCTCGAAGGTGGTGGACATGGGTTGGAAGGGGGGATGTGTAGCATCGGTCGGTGAGGATGCAGCGTGACCGGGAGCCACCCTCAGACGGCGCGCGGCTGCTGGAGCTGCAGCGACTGCTGCTGCCGGTTCGGTCGGATCCTTTGATCATTGATAGTTTTGTGTAGTGGAGGCATCCGAGTGGTTTTTCTATTCGCAATGCTTATGACGCTATTTCGGTGGGTGATCCGAATAAGCCAGTGTTGGATGTTGCAATTCAGATGGCGTTGCCCCGGTTATGGAATTCAAAGGTACCTAGTAAAATTCTTATTTTTGGTTGGAGAGTGTTGTGGAATAGGCTTCCAACGAAAAGGGAATTAGCGAACCGTGGTATTCTTTCGGGGCCTCATTCATTGGTTTGCCCTTTATGTTTCGGTTGTGAAGAAGACTTGGACCACTTATTCTTTAGTTATAGAATCTCAAAGTTGTGGTGGAGTTTGGTTTGCAAATGGCTTCATTTGGATGACGTTCCTTTGGATTGTTCTATTTTGGCTCGCATTTCTTTGATGAATTCCTCTTGTAAGTCAACTTTTTCTTTGGATTTGGGGTGGTTATTTGTTGGGTGACTTGAAAATGTAGGAATGATATTCTTTTTAATGATTTGATTTTGGCAAATTTTGATGGGGTGGGTGCCATTAAGGCGCTCTCGAGGGAATGATTTAGTGTGTTTTTTAGAGCTGATAAATGTGTTCCGTGGGAGGTTTGGAATGTTGACCAGAGGGTGTTTTTTAGGTGATTTCGAACAGTTGTTCGGTAGGGTTTTTCGTTGGTTTTGTCTTCCTTTCTTTTGTCCCTTTGTATTTATGGGTTAAGCACCTCTAGTGCTTTTTTCATACTTTATTTTGCTTATACAAAAAGCATGCATGATATATATATATAAGCAAAATAAAGTATGAAAAAAGCACTAGAGGTGCTTAACCTATATATATATATATATATATATATATATATATATATATATATATATATATATATATATATATATATATATATATATATTAATGAATCATAATACACTTCACAAACAAAAAGAACTTGTGATTCATTCATCTCTAATAATAGTGCATAGGAAATTTATATTTATTCACATTTTTTATAACTTTTCTACAATTGTATACAAATGGGGGAAAACGCTGTTTTATGAATAAATAAATTGATATTGAAACTTCACTTTTTCTACTGGTTCTGGTATAAGAGAAATCTGTTTGGAAAACTCAGTTGCCTTATATCCATGAAGGTTATTTATCTCAAGTCTTTAGTATTAGCTACATTGAACTTACTTCAACAGATTCTTAATTATGTATGGTAATTATAAAATGTGTCATATTCAATTTTCAGCAGCATGTGGATACTAAACTCAGTTGCCATTTGGGATGTTTGTCATAATAATATTCATATAACGACTAGATTAGATTTGTATAAATAGTTTACTTTTGATAAAATCTTATCAGAATCAAAATACATAATTGAATTATAGCTCTAAAACTCATATAACATTGTATCAATTCTTTCATCTAGCTAACTGTCAAAGGCCTTGGATTCCTAGATAAAGAGACATTGGTATAGAAATATGTATTTTTCTATATGCTTAATAGCTTAATGAATGTGATATGGGCACAATTTAACGTGCTCTTAGAATTCATGTTAACATTTTCCTTTAGTAGCTTTTTGAAATGTTTATATATATGGTCCAGATAGTTTCTTGTATTCTGTCACAAATCCTGGCTTCAATTTAAAAGAACTCTTATATCCTGCAACTCATATTGTACATAATTATTAAGTCTGAAGAATAATGATATGCCTTTATAGAGTAAAATTTTCACTCTGTTTAAATTGTGCTAACAAGGTAAGTACAGAAACAAAAGACATTCATGCTCATGTAATTTATATCGCACATTAGTTGGAGATATAGTTTTAAAATAGTTTATGTAGAGTGACACTCTTCATTTTAAAAATTAGTTTTTTTAAAATTAGAATTAAGTCAAACTCTAATATGATATGAAAACTTATCAGTCTAATCATGGACCACCCACCAATTATATCCACGCACTAAGTTCAAATTAGTGTTGTTGCAAGTGGGTATATTATGAAAATCTAATATGATTAGATCACATGTAAAGGAAAACTTTTAAGCATTTATTTTACAAGGGCTGCATTTGCCAAGGTTGAAATTGACCCCTTTGATGGAAATTCTTCAATTCTCGCTAAAAAATTTCATCAAAATTTGATGAATTCCGAACCAAATCTTGATGAATAAGAATCAATCTTTCTGATTGATTACTCCTCTTGTTCTTCACTCTTCACTCGACTGAATCAAACACACCTTAGTTGCAAGATATCGCTGCACAGTAATAATGAAAGAAGAAAGAAAAATTGAATTGGGGAAGAAGTTTAGGTTTTTAATGAGGGAAGAAAAACTTTTCTCTCTGCTCTCAAACTGAGATTTTTTAATTAACTGTGCAACTGCACTTCTTTATTATGTTACAAGTTACAACAATAATATGGTATCTCCCTATTTATAGATTGAGATTGCTTGCACACCAAGCAAACTCTAACAAACTAATTAACTAAGCTAAAACACAAATAAAGCTAAGTCTAATGAATATGTCGAAGACACGCTCCCTTCGACATTTCGACAACTATTATAATTCAAAAATTTTCTTGCCTCTGTCGAGCAATCTGCTTCGACACAAGGAATTACAATTAAAACACCACCTAATTCATTGTGTTTAAGTTATCTACATTAATCATAGACCTTAATTTCTTTAACACTTCGACCCGCGCTCCTTTCGTCATGATGTATGCAATCTGATTCTCAGTTATACAATGTTCCAAGTTCAGGTTTACTTTTTCCACTTGCTCTCGAAGATAATGGAGTCTCATTTCGATGTGCTTACTTCGTCCATGTGCTATCAGATTCTTCGCCATATTGATAATAGACATGATGTCTATTTTCATGGTAATTTCTCCATGATCCTTCCCTGTAATTTCTTCGACCAAATTCACCATCTATGTTGCTTGACATGCACAAAGAGAAGCAACTATGTATTGTGCTTTCCATGACGATAGTGCTACGACTGGTTCTTTTCTTGAACTCCAAGCAACTAGTGCACCACCTAGTATAAACACATAGGCAGTTGTGGATTTTCTATCCTCGGTATCACACCTTATTTCCCATTACAATAATTATAAATTAAATAAAAATAATAATGCAATTAGGATGTCACATCCCCAAAATTATGAAGTCCAAGAAATCACCTCATACACATATAAAAACATAATTTCCAATGCAACGGAAAATAATTTTTATGGCATCAAGGTCTCAACAAGGTTTTCCACACCCCTCGTGGTCCAAACAAAAATTTAAAACAACAGAAGGTAGGTAACACAAACATAATTAAAAACATCCCAAACTCACAGTGTTACGAATCAGAGTGACTCTTCTAATAGACCCGACCGATAGCAACATAGTGGTGCTTCTACAATTACTCAGATACCTGTTTATCTGTACCCCGAAGAGCACAGACACACAAACACAAAAAGGGTGAGATTCATATTCAAATAATAATTGGTGTTAACACATGCTAAGGAGCAGTATCATAATTAATTATCACAAATCACACTTTGATAATTCACAATTCACACCACAATATGCTAACACCAAATTATGATGCAATGAGACACTATTACTTGACTCAATGCATGCGATACCATTTTATCATCAATAATTCTTTACAAAAATCTGACTCTCCCTTCGGAATCCTGAACTTCCTCTTCGAAGTTCCGGATGGAGCTTATGTCTCCCTCCAAACATAAAATTTATCTCCACCAAAACAACAACATGAATGCATAACATGTTTTATGCACCGACACAAGTCATCGTAATAATAATATGTGATCCATAATCGATCACCCGAGTACAATCGTGCACTCCGTAATCCACCCTTCTAGACTACCATCAACATCAAAATATACATTGGTTTGATCAATCATACGCATCAATTCAATTATCCTAAAAAAATCTTACTTATAAAGCATTTTAGGAAACCCTTCTTTCCCATCTGCAACCACTATCAGATAAAACTGTCAAAACAGAAAACTTCCTGAAACAAAGTTGTAGCTTACTGAGTAAGCTAAATCACCCTTTAAACCCCACAAAAAAATATTTTGCGAGTCAAAAGTCATGCTAAAAATCATACTGACCTGTAATTATGAAAAACTTCTATTTTATAAAAATTCCACTTCTGTTTTAGTAAGAATTAACCAATACCAAATGCCCAGAAAATTCTCCTTAACACTAGAAACACTGCATTGTAGTGTTTTCTAAACACTCATGATCATAATATAATACTCATTCCATAATCACAATCATTCAACAATATATTGCAAACTTTCATACCATGTTCATCATGAACAATGTTCACCTTGAAAACAAAATTCAGCATACCCAACCATTGTAATTTACACAATAACAATCATTATAACATCACTAATCATCAGCAAACATCAACAAATTCAATCTCACACAAACAAGCATCAATTCAATCCAAAACCATGCAATTCAGAAAACCTAATAGGGAATGACCCTCACTACCCTCTCATGTTAAAATCACCCTTATTAGAATAAAAAATTGTCTCCCTTACTAATCTCTCATGTTAAAATCACCCTTGTTAGAATAGAAATTCTAACTCCTTACCTTTGATTTTTCTTAGCTTTTGCAACAATGGTGATTCTCTTGCAAGACTCTTTTTCCCTAGCTCTCCCTTCACTTGGTTCTTCTCTTTCTCCTTTCTTTTTCACGTAATTGAAAAATCTCTTCTCTCTTCTCTCTATTCTCTTTTTATAACCTCCAACTAAATCTAATATTTTAATTATTTTAATTATTATTCTTATAACAAAAAAAATCTAATATTTAATAATAATTAAAATATCTATTATTATAGATAAAAATATAATCTTATATTTTTATATACAAATAATGTCGAATTTTATTATTATTATATCTTATAAAATTATTTTATTGTTATTATTGTTAATTTCTCCTCTTCTCTAACACTCCTATGTCTCTCAACATTTGCTTTCTCACCTCCACTTCTCACAATCTAACACTTTAATTATATCACTCTACACTTAATTAAATCACAACCCTATGGAAATCAATCAATCTAAGTAAACTATCCTACACCCAAAGGTCTTCTCTCCCACACAACCATAAAACATACAATAATAATAACATAATACTCGATGAATTAAATAATTTAAATGGGATGTTACAACTCTCTGCCACTTAAATTATTTTCGTCCTCGAAAATATACTTGAAGGAAACAACTCCGGATATGACTCTCGCATCCGGCTCTCTACCTCCCATGTCATGTTACCTCCAGCAACTCCACCCCAAACTACCTTTACTAGAGTAATCTCCTTGCCTCTCAATACCTTTATCTTCCGGTCTTCAATCCCCACCGACAATGCTTCAACTATAAGATTGTCTCTAATTTGTACTTCATCCATCTAATTCACATGAGATGGATCGGAAACATATTTCTGAAGCTGAGACACATAAAACACGTCATGCAAATTCGAAAGATTAGGTGGCAAAGCCACTCTATAAGCAATGAGTCCAACTCTTTGAGAAATTTGACACGGCCCAATAAATCGAGGGGTAAGCTTCTTCGATTTCAGCGCATGTCCAACACCAGTCACATGGTTTACTCTCAAGAATATATGGTTACCCTCCACAAATTCCAAATCCTCCCTCCACTTATCATGGTAACTCGTATGCCTACTCTACGATGCTTTCATCTTTTCTTGAATCATTTTCACATTTTCAATAGTATGCGGAACAAACTCTAGAGCAAGAACGACACTCTCACCGGATTCATACCAACACAGAGGTGTTATACACCTCCAACCATACAATTCCTCAAAAGGTGCCATTACAATACTAGAATGGAATTGTTATTATAAGTAAACTCTATCAATGATAAATGATCGTCCCAAGAACCTCCTTGCTAAAGAACACAAGCTCACAATAAATCCTCCAAAGACTAAATAGTCCTCTCTGTTTGACCATTGGTCTATGGATGATAGGCAGAACTCAGCCTCAGCTTAGAACCCAAAGCCTTCTGCAAACTTTCCCAAAATTTGGAAGTGAACCTCGGATATCTATATGAAATAATGCTCAACGGAACTTCATGCAGCTTCACAATCACACAGATATATATCTCTGCCAACTTCTGCAAAGAAAAACTGATGTTAATCGAAATAAAGTGTGCCGACTTCGTCAGTCTTTCAACAATCACCCAAATCACATCATGCCCTCTAGGAGTATTCGGTAACCCAGTCACAAAATCCATCAAAATGTTATATCATTTCCACTCTGGAATGTCCAACGGTTGCATCAACGCTGGCGACTTCTGATGCTTAACTTTTGACTTCTGACAAGTCAAGCACGCATAAACAAACTGAGCCATATCACGCTTCAGTCCAGGCCACCAAAATATCTTCTTAAAATCATGATACATCTTAGTAGCTCCTAGATGGATACTCAAGCTACTCATATGAATTTCTTCCAAGATCATCTTTTTCAACTCAGAATCATCAGGAATGCAAATTCTGTCACGGAATCTCAACACACCTTATTCATCAACTTTAAAATCACTATCCTCAGTCTGATTACTCCCAACCATCAAATCTACCAACTTCACATCAGCTTCTGGCTCTCTTTAATATTAGGCAAAATACCCTTTTTATTCCCTTAACTTTATCTCAGGGTCCACTTTGGTCCCATACTTTTTAAAAAGACCAATGTAGTCCCTTATTTCTTCAAACATCGTCATTTAGGTCTTTTCCGTCCAATTCTCATAAACGACATCAATGTTTGCTTGCGTGGCATCTGACGTGGTATATACACATACGTGTGGCATCTAACATGGCGTATACTCATCACAAAGGTCACAAAAATTCCAAAAATAAATCCTAAAAATTTTCTTTTGGGAAGAATCGAACCAAGGACACCATGGTTGCTAAGAAAGGTAATGTACCACTAGGCCACATCACGTTTTTTTAATTAGTTTACAAATCATATACATATATTAACAAACTAGTGTATCCACACAACTACAAATACAAGTGTAGTAGACATATACCTAACATCACACTCTGCGGTATTAGATCACATACTAGACTCAAGTCTCTGAACTGCTCAATCAATTCCAACTCTCTAACCAACATAGCAGACATAAGCAAAGACTTCCGATTTAAAGCATCAGCCACGACATTAGCTTTATCGGGATGATAATTCAAGCCAAAGTCATAGTCCTTCAGAAATTCTAACCACCTACATTGCCTCTATTCAATTCCTTCTGATCAAACAGATACTTTAAACTTTTATGATCACTGAATAAGTCGAATATGGAACCATAGAGATAATTCCTCCAAAGCTTTAACACAAATACTACTGTAGCCAACTCTAAGTCATGAGTAGGGTAGTTCTTCTCATGAACTCTCAGTTGTCGTGAAGCATAAGTCACAAATTTTCCATCTTGCATCAGCACACCTTATAAACCCATCATAGACGCATCACAATACACCACAAACGATTCATTAGGATCTGGAAAAATCAAAACTGGAGTCGTAGTCAACTTCTTCTTCAACTCTCTGAAAATTTCCTCACAATGAATGTCCCACACAAAAGCTTTTCCTTTACAAGTCAATTGAGTTAAATGAAGTGCTAACTTGGAAAAGCCTTCAGTAAACCTGCGGTAATAACCAGCCAAGCCGAAAAAGCTTCTAATTTCTTTAACCGACTTCGGATCCTCCCATTGTAGAACTACTTCAACTTTGGAAGGATACACAGAAATACCTTCACCAGAAATCATATGACCAAGAAAACTAACTTCTTGCAACTAGAATTCACACTTTGACAACTTTGCATAAAACTTCTTCTCTTTCAACACTTGCAACACAATCCGCAAATGTTCAGCATGTTCTTCTTGTGATTTAGAATATATCAACATATCATCAATAAAAACCACTACAAACTGATCCATATAAGTATGGAATATACGATTCGTATACTCCATAAATACTCCAGGTGCATTAGAAACACCGAACGACATCACCAAATATTCATAGTGCCTATACCGAGTCCAAAAATCCGTCTTCTGAATACCCTCATCCTTCACTTGAATCTGATGGTAACCCGACCTCAAGTCAATTTTGCTAAACACACGTGAACCCACCATCTGGTCCATCAAATCATCTATTCTCAGAAGTGGATACTTGTTCTTAATCGTCACTTTATCCAACTATCAGTAATCCACACACAATCTCATGCTACTATCTTTCTTCTTTACTAATAACACCAAAGCTCCCCAAGACGACACACTTGGTCTTACAAACTTCTTTTCTAACAAATCCTCTAATTGCTTTTTCAATTCTTCTAATTATGATGCTGACATCCTATATGGTGCCATAGAAACAGGTATGGTACCCGGAACAAGATCAATAGAGAACTCTACTTCTCTCTCTGGCAGTAATAAGGTATATTTTTTACCTCAGTTTAAGTAATAACTAAGGAGTTAAATCTTATTTATTGTCATATATAATTTGTTTTAAATCTCATTTTCACTGGCATGTATCATATCATTATAAATTTTGTAAACACATAATGCCAAATTTACATTGTTTTGAGTTTATTTTCACTGGCATGTATCATATTTTACACAGAAACTAAAAAACATGTGACAGAATTGAAATATATCATATCATTTTAAATCTTGTAAACACAAAATAACAAATTATCATTGTTTTCAAATCCAAACATATAAATTCACATTGTTATCATCAAGACAGAATACACGAATTTACATATCTACACATAAAAAAGACAAAACCTCTGTACATATACAAATTAAGATTATAACAAACAAGAAAACTATTGTTGTCGAGATTCAGAATAAGATAAGAAGGCACCGACCTAACCTGATCGGATGTCATGTATATCTTCTTTTGAGTATGGTGCTCTGTCGTTAAACTCCTATAATTAGAACAAAATTTAAATTATGATAAGCTAACAAAAAAATTAACTTAAGAAATATATATATATATATATATATATATATATATATATATATATATATATATATATATATATATATATATACACACACACACATACACACACACACACACACCCACCTAATGCTTCATCCATCCATTTGTAATGCCTGCTGAGATAATATGAAGTATATATCTCATAACATAGTATCCACAATAATAGCTGTTGGATTGATTTCGTAACTACACAGAATTTTCATATATTTATATCACTAATACACACAAATAATATAACTCAAAAATCACAAGTATTATACTTACTTTTGGGTATAAAAAGTGTGTCTTTTTACCAAGTAAATTTTGTTTGATTGCATTAAGTCTCTCCATCGCTCTACACATGTCGGTTAAAATTAAACATGAATAAAAACTATTCAAATATAAAGTTAAAATTTGAGTATTAAGAATAATATCACTTACCCATTCAAAGTATTAACCACAACTTCAGTCAGCATAAAGTGTAATGAGTAATACACAACTATAGCAAATTTACTCAGACATATAGCAATTGGTTGCCAATGATCATTGCATAAATATTCAAAATAACTAATAATATGTATAAAATTGAGTAATAAATGAAAATAAAAATTAATGTATACTT
This sequence comes from Lathyrus tuberosus, assembly GCA_022829125.1. NCBI lineage: Eukaryota > Viridiplantae > Streptophyta > Magnoliopsida > Fabales > Fabaceae > Lathyrus > Lathyrus tuberosus. The sequence goes on along the minus strand of JALAZF010000603.1, from coordinate 1,497,791 downwards.
ACTCCCAGTAAGACGGGGCCAAATAACATTCTTTGTTCTTTTTCAACTTTTCTTATACGTAAACAAAGATATTCTTTCCTGTCGAGCCGAGAGTAATACCAAGCAGCGATGGATCTAAGAAATAATACTTATTTGTATTCCTTTCAACATAAAATTCATGCATGAACCTACAAGAGTCAAATCTTTATGTTAAATTACAAGAACATATGAATATAAATAGAAATCAACATAAAAAATATACTTACGAACACCAAATTTGTAATACGGAATTGTCTAGGTACTCATCTCCCTTCAAAAATTCATTAAAAGAATTCTTAGAAAGTATGAATAACTGACTTGGATCATTCCTTAATGTAATACCCAAGCATGGTTCTGAAATACTTTCGAATATCATTGATAGTCTCTCAATGTTATTTAGTTTTGGTGGTGTGATTTCAATACGGCACTAGTTGGTATAAAAACTTTCTTTTGTGCTTGTACCACTTGTAACTTTCTCAACTAAATTCTCTTGAATTTCCAACTGATTTGAATTTGTGTGGTTGAGTAGACCCAACGAATTCAATTTCTGCATCATAAAAACAACATAAATATAGTACAAAATTAAAATACACAAACAATAATAACAACAACATATAACTTATACCTCAAGCACATCGTATGTACACTTCTCGGACATATTATCAAGATGCTCCTCGGTCATCCTCTTTCACTCCTCCTCGACCTTCCTCTCGCACCCCTCTTACTCCTTTTGGACACTCTCCTGCACCTTTTATAACAACCTCTCCCTGTCCTCCTCAAAGATCCTCTCATGTTCCTCTTTCCACCTCCCCTTCCCCTTCTCTAACATCCCCCCGCTCCTCCATCCAGTTCTCTCTTTCCTCCCCCAATCTAATAACAACAATCCCTTCAATCTCTCTCCTACAATTTTCTTCTCTAGATAATTTAGATGGTTGATCCGCTGTCGCACACGGGTCAAAAACGAGTTTAGAAAATGCAGTAACGGGAAGCGACACTCGAATGTCGTATTACAAGGACTCTTGAATTATTATTAACCAACTAATTAAAAAATTTGGGGGTGTTTAGGATTAGGTTTCGATTACGAAAATAAGAAAAATAAGTGATTACAGTTATGATTAAATAGCTAATCTACTGATTTGATTCCTACCTATCATCGACTATTATAAACTCGCAATCCCTAAGTGGGTTCTCTATTCCTGTTCGATCATAAAATTAATCAACAAGCGTGAACGAAATTATAAGAATTATGGTTCCTATTTTTCGATCACAAATCAATCAACAAGCGTGAATGAATTAAGCAATCGGTTAAGAATAAAGTGAATTAACAAATTAAGCAAACGATAACACGCAATCAAATTTATGGAACATATTGGATCAAGAAAACGATAATTATATAATAGAATTGAAGGAAACATAAATTATATTGCAAATTATAATAATCTCAAGGTTTCAAAACCTGAATACAACAGATCAACTACGATGGGGTTTAGCTCTCCATATGAAATCGTACAAAGCAAAAAGAAAAATCCGTGCACAGTGAAAAGAAGGTGTTCTGAACTGTACCGTGGATACTTTCTTATACAAAATAAGGATTTTCCCTTCTAATTCTAATCGGGTTGAAAAAACTTAAAAACTGACCCAAAACAAGTTATTCTCTAAAGTCTGAAACTTCAACGAATTATTTGATACTTCTTCACTCCGAATCAACTTTTCCCTTCAACACAAAACTTGTAACTCTTTCTCTTAGCTTTCCAACGCCTATCTTAACGCATTAATCCGATTCTCGTAGCTCAAGTTATGGTGTGCGCAGTGAACATGTATCAAATAACTGTTAATGCTAAAAATAAAATACGAATTTAAATTAAAGGCAAAAATAAACTTAATTCTAAAAACACAATAAAATAGTAAAATTAATAAAACAAATTAGGGAAATGTCTAAGTACAATAGTAAAAGGATGTGCATCAAAATGCACTGATCAAATTCCCCCACACTTGAACTTTTGCACACCGAGCAAAATTATAAATTCAAAACAGAAAAACTTCAAAACAAAACAAAACAGAACATGCATTTTCAAAGGTTTTCAAGATGACCAAAGTGTAAGTAAATCCTAAGTCTAAGCTTCATTAAAAATGGTGTTAGTGAGAAAAATTTTGTGACAGTCAAAGCGGATAAGAGAATAGTTTACCAGATAGTACATCATAAGTAGCAAGATACTCACAAGATAAAATTCACTCAACTCTCAAGTGTTTAGGTTAACTGTTTACACTCAAAGTACAACACGAAAGTTAGTACTACCAGAAACTTGAAAAGACTATAAATCCATAATTAAATTACATGCATACAAAGATCAAAAGGAGTTTTATTTAGGTTTTAACGTGGCCAAGGTAAGGGTAGGATAAATCCAAAAGAGTACTAGGCTAAAACTCAAAGGGTCAAAAGAAAATTGAGGGAAACTAAGGGAGTTGAACTACAAAATACTTCATTCATTTCCAAACAACTTTTCTTCTATTTCACTTCTCTTTTCTATTTTTATTCTTTTTTTTTCTTTTTCAGAAGGAAATTGTATTGATATCCTTCTTTTCTTTTTCCATTTTTTTTCTTTTTTCAAGAATTTTTTTTCTTTTTCTACCAACCTTTGAAACATCACAACCATGTTTTTCAACCCCACTCAACTCCATACAAGACTCTTTCAATCCTATGAATGAGTGATAATATTGTTTTTCACTCTCTGGCTTGTAATGAGTTTTAAATAAAAAAATGGGATAATAGGCTCAAAGGGGTTTCAAACAAGGGATAATATTTGCAGGGTTGGCTTTTTGGCTAACTGGTAAAAAATAAAACAAAATAACACACCTTTATCATATTAGTGTGCACAAGTAAACAAAAAGTTTCAACAGAGTCAATTCAGGTTCTAAAGACTAACAGACATGAGTGAAACACACAATAAAGAATAGGATGGATTTTTGAATGTTATCCATTAAAAGGCTCTAAATCTCACAAGGTTGATGATCCACATAAATGATGCACAATCTAGAGTTTAATCCTACTTAACATGCCAAGAATGCACCAAAAAAATTCAATCACATCACACCACAATTTTTTAATCAGTAGAACATATAATTACTCACAACAATTGTAACTCAAAACCAAAGATAGCATGCAAATTTTTTTATTTATTTAAGAAAACACACAAAAACAAAGAAAACTGAAAGAAAACAAAATAAAGAAATAGTTCCCTCCCCCACACTTAAAACATACATTGTCCCCAATGAAAGAACATAAATATAAAATAAGAGTGAGAGAAAGGAAAGAACACACCTGAGTAGTTAAGGTGGATAGGTGGTTGCATAAGCAGCCTTTCCCAAAGAGAGATCTTTTACAGGCTCCTCTTCTTAAGTGAGGATCTCATAGAGTAACTTTGGGTAGCATTCATTGACTTTGATATTTTTATTAGTTCCTTTTCCTTTTATTCCAAGATCAAAAAAGAATCTTCGATAAGTAAAAGTGTCGAATGGGCACGTGAACGTGATATCCTTTTCCACAGCATCATAGATCAAAGGATTAAGGGGATGCCTCACTGCTTTTCTTTCATCTCCAATCGAGGTCCATCCAATTTCATTCTTATGTTCCAGCAATAATTTTTCTTCCTGCTCAAATTGAAGCTTTGATGAATAATATAAATCCTCAGGAAGTGGTTCAGAATGTGGTTGTTCAATGGAATGTTTGGTTGGGGTAGCTGAGATGTCGATAGCTTCAGCTGTATAAACAACTTCATCTACAACTGAATCTATAGGAAAAGTGCCAACCTATAAAGTAGCCTCAATCTCAGCACAACTAGAACAAAGGTTAGTGTTAGTACAATCATCACATGTGTTGTTGTGAAAAACGATACATTAAAACAAAATATTAACGGTTTCTTTATGGGCAAGAAACACACAAGGGTTAGGGTTAACAAGGAAAACCAAAGGGAAAACAACTGAAACCCTATTAGGGTTCACAAAGGAAGAGAAAAGAGTAAGAAGAATACAAAATTGGCTAAATCTGTTTTACTATTCACTTTCTCAATAGGGTTCAAAGATTACAAGTGAATACCAACAATTAACCTCTCTCAACCTAATAAGGTTTTGTCACACTTAGGAAGAGAGACTAGTATTCTATTTATAATAAACCTAACATACTAAACCAATGGGCTTTTTAACAATTATCCATTACAAGCTGACTAAGGGTACAGGCTAACTTAAACAATTAGATCCATAACACAAGGCCTAATTCGATCTCCTACATACTAGAACACAATTTGACTACAGTATGTAGGTCTTCAACAACACCATGTGAGCGGACTTCGACGACATGCTAAAACTAGAGTTTGATCCAATATCTCACAAATTTCCACCTTGGATCTAACTCTATATCCTCAAGAAATAAACTATCTTTCTTCATGCAGCTTTATCAACTGCATACAGTGGAAAAACTTGCAACTGAGCAACGTCTTGGTGATCATATCAGCAGCATTATGATCTGTCGAAACTTTCAGCACTTGGACTTCTCCACGCTCGATTACCCCTCTGACGAAATGCAACCTCACATCAATGTGCTTGGTTCGCTCATGATAGGCTGAATTCTTTGACAGGTGTATTGCTCTTTGACTATCACATTTAACAGTGATAACTGGACCTTGAAGTTTCAGCTCCTTTGCAAAACCTTCAAGCCACAATGCTTCCTTTACAGCTTCAGTTAGGGCGATATATTCCGCTTCAATGGTTGATAAGGCAACAACCTTCTGAAGTGTTGCTTTTCAACTGATTGTTGTCCCAAACATAGTAAACACATATCCAGAAATAGATTTTCTGGAATCCATACAACCTGCATAATCAGAGTCGACATATTCTTCGATTGCTGTTTTACTATCTTCACCCAAGGCTCCACCATAAATTAGGACTCTATTCTGAGATCCATTTATGTACCTTAAAATCCACTTCAATGCTTGCCAGTAGGCCTTTCCAGGATTCGCTATGTACCTTCTTACAAGACTTACTGCATATGCTATGTCAGGTCTGGTATAGACCATAACATACATCAAAGAACCCACTATATTAGCATATGGAATGTTATTCATGTAAGCTCTTTTAACATCAGTATTGGGACACTGATCTATACTTAGATTGAATTGAGGGTTTGTCGGAGTCACAATAGGCTTTGAATTCGACATACCATACTTTTCGAGAATCTTGCGTAGGTATGCCTCTTGAGATAAGCATAATTTTGACTGCTTTCTATCTCTTCGGATGTCAATCCCAAGAATCCTGGACGCAGCTCCCAGATCCTTCATGTCGAACTTCTTATTGAGTTTATCCTTCACCCTCATTACATCTTTGACATTGTTGCTTGCTATTAGAATATCATCCACATAAAGCAACAAAATAACAAATGAATTATCAGGTCAAAATCTGAAGTAAACAGAGTGGTCGAACTGACTTCTAATGAAACTTATGTGTGTCATGAACTTGTCGAATCTCCTATTCCACTGCCGAGGAGATTGTTTCAGACCATATAAAGATCTCTTCAGTTTGCGCACATAATCTTCCTTCCCCTTTTTGACATACCCTTCAGGTTGCCTCAACAGGATTGTTTCATCTAGATCACCATACAAAAACGCAGTCTTCACATCCATCTGTTCCAGTTCAAGGTCAAACTGTGCCACCATGGCAAGCAACATTCTAATGGACCTGTGCTTCACAACAGGAGATAACACATCATTGATGTCGACACCTTCTTTCTGAGTGAACCCCCTAGCGACCAATCTTGCCTTGTATCTCTTCGATGCCACTCCTTCGATTCCTTCCTTAACTTTGAAAATCCATTTACAACTGACTAACCTAGCTCCAGCAGGTTTCTTGATCAATTCCCATGTGTTGTTATCATGAAGAGATTTCATCTCATCATCCATGGCCTTCAGCCATTCAGTCTTCTTTTGAATCCTCATAACTTCCTTATAGTCTCTAGGTTCTTCGTCGAGAACCTCCCTTGCAGAGATTAAGGCATAAGCTATAAGATCTGCATACCTAAGTCTCTGAGGTGGCTTAATAACTCTCCTCGACCTGTCTCTTGCTAGCAGGTAGTCATTATCAGTCTCCTCATCTTCGACAGCATCTTCTGCTTCTTCTTCGACTTCATCTGGGGTACGCAATTCAGCATCAACATGATTCACCTCAACAAGAATCTCTCCCTGTTCCAGCTCTTCGTCAGCATCATCAGTTTTCTTGAAAGCCATCTCAGCTTCATTGAAAACTACATCTCGACTGGTGATACACCTCCTGTGACCTGGCTCTAGGCACCATAGCATATAATCTTTGACTCCTTCAGGGTATCCCATGAACATGCATTTCAGAGCTCTAGGTTCGACCTTGCCTTGCCTAATATGAGCATAGGCCACACGGCCAAATACTCTCAGTTTGTCGAGACTAGGTGGTTGTCCCGACCAAACTTCTTCAGGTGTCTTCATTCCCAAGGCAGTAGAGGGACATCTATTTATCAAATAAGCTGCTGTCGAAATTGCCTCCGCCCAAAACACCTTCTTCAATCCAGCACTAACCAACATACATCTAACCCTTTCAAGGATTGTTCAATTGAATCCCTCAGCTAGGCCATTTTGTTGAGGAGTACCTGCTACAGTCTTATACCCTTCAATCCTAGACTCAACACAGTAACTGTCGAACACTTCGTTGCAGAACTCAAGGCCATTATCGGTTCTTAACCTTTTAACCTTTCTGCCAGTTTGAGTTTCAACCAGAACCTTCCAACTTTTGAAATTCTCAAAAGTTTCATCCTTCGTATTTTGAATGAATACCCATAACTTTCTGGAATAGTCATCAACGATGGATAAAAAATACCTTGCACCTGAGTGTGAAGGATTCCTTGCAGGCCCCCAAAGATCAGCATGAATATAATCCAGGGATCCATGTGTTCTTTGCTTGCCTTTGTTAAACTTCACCCTACAGGATTTACCAAATACACAAGATTGACAAAACTCCAACTTTTCGACTTTGTCGCCACCTAGTAGGTTCTGCTTCCCCAATTCGACCAGGCCTCTTTCGCTAACATGGCCCAATCTCATGTGCCATAATTCTGTCTTCGACACAGGTTTCGTGGATGCAATATTTGTCGAACCACTTACAACCTCAGCCTCAAGGGTATACAAGCCTTGTTTCTTCATGCCTCTCAAGACTTCCTTCGACCCCTTCATGACTCTTACGATACTTTTCTCTCCTTGAAAAACATATCCCTTCTTGTCGAATTCACCAAGAGAAATCAAATTTCTCTTTAAATCAGGTACATACCTGACTTCAGTCAATAACCTTATTGACTCATCATGGAGCTTGAATCTCACAGATCTAATACCTGTAATTTTTCAAGATTTGTTGTTTCCCAGAAGCACCGATCCACCATCTTGATCACATAGCTCCTCGAACAATTCTCTGTTTGGAGTCATGTGCCAAGTGCAACCTGAATCCATAATCCACTCTTTTCTTGAATCGCCTCTTGAAACTACAAGGACATCAGATGAGTCGAAGTCATCTTAAACAATGGATGTGTTGCCATTATTTCTACCTCCATGATCTTTCAGGTGTTCAGGGCACACCTTTCTTATGTGACCCTCCTTCTTACAGTGATAACATTGAATACCAAATGTTTCGCCACTATAAGACTTCTGCTGACTTTTACCTTTCTTCTTGTCGAACTTACCATCCTTTCGCAAGAATTTTCCCTTAACGGACAAACCTTCACCAACCGTCGAAGGTTTATGCTTCTTTTGTTCGTTCAGGTCCTTAGAATACAAGGCTGATTGAACTTCTTCAAAGCTCAAGGACTCCCTTCCATACAAGAGAGTTTCTTTGAAGTGAGCACGTGTTCTGGGCAAAGCACACAACAGCAACAGTGCTTGATCTTTGTCATCAATCTTCACATTAATATTTTCAAGATCAAGAATCAGCTTGTTGAACATATCCAATTGCTCGGCCAAAACTATGTCTTCACTCATCTTGAATGAATACAAAGCTTGCTTCAGGTTGAGTTGATTCACCAGAGATTTGGTCATTTACAAACTTTCAAGTTTCAACCATAACCCCGATGTCGTAGTCTCCTTTGATACCTATCGAAGAACCTTATCACCAAGGCTCAACAATATTGTGCTGTGGGTTTTCTCTATCATGACCGTCTTTTCTTTTACCGTTAACGTAGCATCCATGGCTGCCTCTCCCTTCAACGCTTCCAAACAATCCTACTGAACCAGTAGGTCTTTCATCTTCAAGCGCCACAAACTGAAATCGTTCACTCTGGTGAACTTTTCAATCTCATACTTTGTTGAAGGCATCTTCTCCACGCTCACCGCACCAATTTGTTGTGAAAAATGATACTTTGAAACAAAATATTAACGGTTTCTTTATGGGTAAGAAACACGCAAGGGTTAGGGTTAACAAGGAAAAACAAAGGGAAAACAACTAAAACCCTATTAGGGTTCACAAAGGAAGAGAAAAGAGTAAGAAGAATACAGAATTAGTTAAATCTGTTTTACTATTCACTTTCTCAATAGGGTTCAAAGATTACAAGTGAATACCAACAATTAACCTCTCTCAACCTAATAAGGTTTTGTCACACTTAGGAAGAGAGACTAGTATGCTATTTATAATAAACCTAACATACTAAACTAATGGGCTTTTTAACAATTACCCATTACAAGCTAAGTTAGGGTACAAGCTAACTTAAACAATTGGATCCATAACACAAGGCCCAATTCGATCTCCTACATACTAGAACACAATTCGACTACAGCATGTAGGTCTTCGACAACAGCATGTGAGCGGACTTCGATGACATGCTAAAACTAGAGTTCGATCCAATATCTCACATAAGTAAATATCATCAAAATCAGACATTGATGGAAAATCAGCTGAAAACAAATCAGAATAAGTTTTATCAACAATTTCAGAGAGCAACTCTTTTGGATTCACTATTGTTTGGGAAGGTAATTGGTTTGATTCTTGAGCTTGTAGCATGGCATTCATTGAAGTGGCAAGCTGTCCAATTTGTGTCTGCAAAGCCTAAATACTATAATATGTTCGTTGCTGAAACTGGAGATTATTTATAGCCATTTGTTTGACAAGGTGCTCTGGTGAAGGTCCAGAAGGTGCAGAGCACACAACCTAGAATTCCTTCAGATGCTTATGCGGTTCCTCACCTGCAAGACCATTAAACCTTGACAACAAGTGTATTAAATCAGATTTCAATTTGAAAAGTACAACAACAACATGGTATTCAATATATAAAGCATTATAATTCACTTCAGGGGAAGCAAGTTCTCTAAGAGTTCTTTGATTAGCCATGTTAAATTTAATAGGAAAAAAATCAACAAAGAATGAGAAAACACATAACTAATTCAGCAATGCAACAACAATTAGGAAAATACCGACAATGTCCCTATTAAGCAAAAACAATTAAAATAAGATTAAAAAAAAATACAAAAATACAAAATTTAATCTAATTAAGTCAATTAAAAATTTTGGGAATTTTTTTGGATTTTTCTAAACTTATGAAAACAGCAAAAAATTCATAAAAATAGAAAACCGATGAATTTCGGAGTTTTAGGGCAGCGTCCATTTTTAAGTTGGTAAATAGAAGTTTTTGATCCCTAATTTTTTTCTAAATAATCGGCCGATAATTGGACTAGTATGAGACGATTTTCTTACCGATTTTTTATGCAAAAACGCGAAAAGGCCAGAACGTAAGAATGCTAAAGCAAGAAAGATGAAACACAACACCTATTACTGTAATAAAATTGGTTAAAATCTACAAGAGTCTCCGGCAACGACGCCAATTTGATCCATTGTCGCACACGGGTCAAAAAACGAGTTTAGAAAATGCAGTAACAGGAAGCGACACTCGAATGTCGTATCACAAGGACTCTTGAATTATTATTAACCAACTAAATAAACGATTTAGGTGGTTGTTTAGAATTAGGTTTTGATTACGAAAATAAGGAAAATAAGTTATTGCAGTTACGATTAAAGAGTTAATCTACTAATTCGATTCATACCTATTATCGACTATTATAAACTTGCAATCCCTAAGCGGGGTCTCTTCGTCAAAAAATCAATCAACAAGCATGAATGAAATTATAAGAATTATGGTTTCTATTTGCCGATCACAAATTAATCAACATCGGTTAAGAATAAAGTGAATTAACGAATTAAGCAAACAATAACACGCAATCAAATTTAGGGAACATGCATAAATCGAACCAAACAAAACTACCCTATGACAAATTGGATTAAGCAAACGATAATCATACAATAGAATTGAAAGAAACAAAAATTATATTGCAAATTATAATAATCTCAAGGTTTCAGAACCTGAATACAACAAATCAACTACAAAGGGGTTTAGCTCTCTATATGAAATCGTACAGGCAAAAAAAATGTGCATAGTGAAAAGAAGGTGTTCTGAACAATACTACGACTACTTTCTTATACAAAATAAGGATTTCCCCTTCTAATTCTAACTGGGGCGAAAAAACCTAAAAACTGGCCCAAACTGGTTATTCTCTAAAGTCTGAAACTTCAACGAATTATTTGATACTGCTTTACTCCGAATCAGCTTTTCGCTTCAACACAAAACTTGTAGCTTTTTCTCTTAGATTTCTAACGACTATCAGAATGCAGCAATCCGATTCTCGTAGCTCAAGTTATGGTCTGCACAAATAACATGTATCAAATAACAGTTAATGCTGAAAATAAAATATGAATTTAAATTAAAGCCAAAAATAAACTTAATTCTAAAAACACTATAAAATAGTAAAATTAATAAAACAAACTAGGGAAATGCGAAAGTACAATAATAGAAGAATGTGCATCAAAATGCACTGATCAATGGTCCAAAAAATAACTTGAAGCCAACGCCTCTTCCAAGACCAGGAACACGCCCAGGATGCTACTCGGTTCCAATCGCTTCTACCAAGATGTCACTGCGACATTGTGAAATGAAGAGGCCGATTTTGGTTTGTTCAACAGACCATCCTACAACACATATGAAATTTTATCTTTACCAAATTTATTTAAGCAAAATAACTATTGTTTAAAAAATTATCTACTTAAAATCTTTTGGGCCACTTCGCGTGTAGCATCTAATGTGAACTCGTCGTATTTTCTTTTTATGTGCCCTCTTCTATTTCTCGTGGCGTGATGGTGGAGACGAAGTGCAATCAAGGCTTATAGAATCTCCCAGCTCTAGTTCCCTTTGTTTTCTTTTTTCCTAAATCATCATCTTTTCAAGTTTTTGATATCCTCCACGAGACAATCTATGTGGATAGATATTTCTAGCTTGATTTTCCTTTCTTTTTTGGCTTTTTGCCAAAAATTCAGGAGTGGTGTGCGACTTTACAAATTTCTTTCAAACGTCCTGATCAATAAATGAATACATCAAATATGGAGGCTTATATTCAGGGTCATCTTCATCTTTTTGTATGTTTAATATAATCATGGGTGAGTTGTTTCTTCAAGTCCCTCCAACGCTCACCATCATATGTAAGCAATTTATTTTTCATCATACTATCATCTGGACTAACACTACTACGGAAGACCCATTTAACAACGGTTGGGAAAGATATATAATGACGCAGACACATGCGTTGTTATGTAGAGTGTTGTTGTATATATGATACTTACAATCACGGTCCTATGACCGTTGTAATAAATTGGAAAGTGCGCGCCCTATAATAATGGTTAAGAGTAATAACCGTTGTGATATTGTTTATGAATAAAAAACAAACGTATCATACCACAATAAGCAATACACCATTTGTGAACAGATATCAAAACCATTAATTACAAAGGAATATCAAATGATGAAAAATGAAATTTCAAAAGACAAAGACATATAATCATTAATTCAACAACTCGAGGTTGGCAGAAACTTATCTAACTTCCAAGAGAAGATGAAGAATCAGAAGAAACAATATAAAAGTGTAAGAGCCAAAACATGAAAACAACTTAATCCAAAAGAATCAAAATGAGTTCTACTCCTCAAGCTACCAAAAATGTTGAGAATGAAGTTGTTATTGTAGAGGGGGGTGTAGTTCAAAACCTTCCTCAAAATCAACATGTTGCTGTAGACGGGGTTGTCGTTCAAAACCTTCCTCATAATCAACAAGTTGTTGTTGTAGATAGGGCTGTTGCGGAAAGAAGGAGAGCTCTGAGGGTGAGGAGAAGAAGGAGAAGAAGAAGAAGAATGTTGAGAAGGCAGATGGTTGTTTTCGATTCTAATTGTAGTACCCTAAATTTTGACCACCTTTCTTTTCTTCTTTTTACCTTTAATTTACTTTTTCTAAAAAATATAGTATAGGAGTGCAAATTATAAGTTAGATTTTTATGTTGTTTTTAGACGTAATTTCATTTCAAATAAATATAATAGCCCATTTGGTAGAGGAGTAGGCCTAAGGATTGTAGGGGAGAATGCATGAGTTCGAATCCTATCTTTGCCACTTTTAGTTTTCCTTTATTACTAACCTTTTCTATTTAACTTTAAATCATGAAAAAATCATAAAAATAGTTTTTTTATTATTTTAATATTAATTTTCGTATTTTATTTAATATTTATTTTTAAAAATTGACTTTTTCATTAAAATCAGGTTTTTATGAAAAAAATCTCAAAAAATCTTATAAGTTAAAATCAAATCAAATCTTTTTCTATTTTTCATTATTAGGCTTTTTCTTTTATTTTAAAATTTTTATTTATTTAAATTCACCAAGCCATGAATCCATCCAGATTCATTGGCTTGGGCTTTAAGCAATAAGAGAAAATCAGGTTAAATCGATTTGGTTTAAAAATAGTTAATCACATTTAATGTTTTAACCTATCTTTTCGCTATAAATAGAGTCCTGGTCTCTCCTATTTTGATCATCCGCAATTCACAGAAATATTATCCACAGTTGTTGCTCTTCACGTCGAAGAACAACAACGATAAACCCTAAAAACCTCCATCATCATCAATTGCAAAAAAAAAAGGAGGCACGAGCGGAGAAGAAGGGCTACAAGGAAGTTAGGATCGAAAAACATAGAGAGCAAAAAGGATCTATAGTCATATCCAAACCAGAGAAATTCTCCTCTCTGTAGGTTAGTATTATTGATCTCATTCTATTGTATTGGTGTTTGACTTCGTTGTATGGTGAATTATTTGTGCTTAGATGTATTGTTGCTTAGGTGTCATTTTCTAACCAATCTAAATAAAAAAAATCGTATTCAAAATTATAATTAGTCCTATTGATATTTTTTTTTTTAATTTTAAAAGAAAATTCAAATTAACCCCTTTTTTAAAAAAAAAAAAAACTAAAGTTCAACTTAACTTTTCTCACTTTCATATTAACCTTTTTTAATCAAATTAAAATGAACCTTTTATAATAAAGAATTGACTTTTTTTTTACTAATACTCTTTTTTTAGAAAATATCACCAAATTTTTTTAAAATCCTTTTTTCATACAAACCAAATCAACATTGAAGAATTCGATACAGTAATTTAAATCAAAACATAGACACATTCATGTAGGGACCAAACTCAAATCAAGTGAATACCGAGTGGATTCGGAGCCAATACTCTGTGAATCAAAAACTTGTTTCCCGATAGAAAATCCAACCGAATCCAAAGTCAGAATAGAATTAAAATCAACCATAACCAAAACCGGTTTCGAAGCCGAAATCGAAATCGAACCCGGAATCGAATCAAAGCAAAGTGGAAATCAAGCTGTCAAAACCGAGTCGAAGCTAAACTTAAACCAAATTCAGAACAATACCGACTTAAATCGAAAATCAAAACTAAACCAAATCGGAAATCAAATTTTGAAACAAACCCAAAAACGCTCCAATCTCTGAGTTGAGAAGCAAAGCGGAATCGGGATGGCTGCGACGCCATCTCAAACGCCGGAAACATGACTCCGACTCATCGAGAAACTGCGGTTCCTATTTTTCCAATTTCCGGCCGCCGCTCTACCACACGAATTGGCCACCACGATCCTCCCACCGCCGGCTGACGAGAACCCACCGTTCGCCACCGCGGAGCCATCATAAAGCCGCGCCGACGTCGCCGCGAACCACTGTCGGCTGTTCCCCGCCTCCTTCGAGCATCGTTGTTAACCCCTCTTATTTCCGATTCGGGATTGATCTTACACTTGTTGTTTTGGTTGGTTATGAGAAGTTTGCAATTAGAATTGTGATTTAGGTTAGAGAGAATTTGGTCCTCCTATGAGCAAGGATGAATTTTTCTTTGGGAAAACCACTATCGGTTTTCGTTGAAAACACGAATTGCAGTAATGGAGGAAAGAGAGCGACACATTGGGTGTGTTTTTCTTTTCAATATTAGAAAAAGGGTTGTTAAGTTATTTGTGGCTATTTTCAAGCATACGTGGAATCCAAACCCTTCACACTTTTTTTTTTTTTTTTAATTTAATTTATCTATTTAATAAATGAGAGTTTTTTGGTTTTTATATACTTTTGGAACTTAACACAGTAGAGTTCGTACACACCATCCGTCTGGGTACTATTTGGCCCTTCTATCTAATTCTTGTTAATTTTATTAATTTTCATACTCTAGGGAAATCTTTGGTTTATTAATACAAGAAAATAAAAATAATAATAGTTAACATCACGTTAAATCAGAGTAGTGTTATATCTAATTAATTGATAATATAAAATATTTTTCATGCTAAAAAGTCTAAAAAGAAAATAAGTATTTAATATTTTGTAATAATAATTTTAGAATTATTAATAATTAGGGTTTAATTATTACATATTTAGCTTATTAAATAAGTAAGGTTTTTATTTTTTATTTTGGGATATTATAATTGGTTTAATCAAATATTTGGGGTTTGCTTTGCGTTGGGATTTATTCAGGAGTTATTTAATAAAAATTGGGATTTACGTTTTTATGCTTTAATAATTGGGTTTATTTGTAAGGCTTTGATTAAATACTTGGGTTTTATCTTATATTTTTTAAACAATTGAAATTTAATTTTCTAAATTATTAAATTACATAAGCTATATTTTAAATAACTGGAATAACTTTCTGCATTTTGTGGGATAATAATTCAAGTTTTTTTTGGAATAAAAATTTAATTTATATGTTGGGATGTCATTATTGGATTAAATAATTATATGATTATATTTTAGGATATTACAGTTTTATAATTAATTAATTAATTAAGATTGGTTTATACTTAGAGATATGAGACAAAATCTTGGGATAGAAGTTTTGGGATAAAACTCTTAGGTTCCAAGAGTATAAATATAGGCCAAGGGATTAGGATTTCGGGATAAAACTCTTAGCTTCCAAGAGTTTAAATATAGGTCAAGGGATAAGGGATTTTGGGATATAACTCTTCCTCCGAGAGTATAAACAATGGACAAAGGGATTTAAGGGATAGAACTCCTCATCTAGGAGTATAAACACTAGATTCAAGGGATAGAACTCTTTATCCAAGAGTATAAATAGTGGATGGGATTTAGGGATAGGATTTGGGATTTAGGAATAGGATTAGGGGGTAGGAATAGGGGAGGTGAACTACGGTTACTCTGATCTTTCATTTTGAGGGTACGTAGGCATAGGGTTGCGAACCAACCCTAGCGATTATAATTAGGAAAAAAACTTAGGTTTTCTTTTCATTTAGACAAACAAACATATCCTAAACGCAAAGGTGGATCCCATTGAGTACAATGGAAGTGAAGGGTGCCTAACACCTTCCCTTCACTTAAATGACTCCCGAACCGTAGGAATCTCTACCTTAGGATAAGGATATTTAGGTTTATCATTATTTTCCTTTAAAAAATATGGTGGCGACTCGAATATTTTTGCCGGCCGCGACAGCTGGCGACTCTGCTGGGGATTCCTTCCTAGCGAGAGTCAATCCTAGCCTTAGGATTTAGGGTTTTGTTTGTCTTGGATGTTTATTTTTTGGTTTTTTATTTTATTGTTATTTATATATTTTTATTTTATATATTTGTTTATTTAACATTTTGTTTTATTTTGTTATCATGCAAGGGATTGGGGCAATAAAAAAAAAAAGGAGCGAATCTAAAACCCAAAGCTTGGAGGATAACCCTAGAACCTAAAGTGGAACGGAAATGTCGTTGCGGGGGACGCAGCGTCCCCTAAAATGCATTGATGCCACACTCAGAGTAGATCCTTCCAAAGTCGTCCTCACGAAAGGGCTAGCCCCTCTCGTAGTGGAATGATTTGGATGTGGTCCGAGACTCTGAGAGCCTTAACCTACCCCACACCAATCATGGACCTTATGTATTCAACCCTCAAGGGTTGTTACTAGGGTCCTATCCCAAATGAGACTTATCCCGAAGAATTACCGTAGGAAGGCTTGCTCCTTCTCATGGTAAAACAAGGGTATAGTCTAAACATTTTGGGGCCATTATGTTGTCCAAATTTTTATATCCTACATGTGAGGGGATTGGGTACATAAGCTTTAGATCTAAACCTATCATAGGGAGCTTACCTTGCTAGGGCATGCTTGCATTTTCACCTTACCCTAACCCAAAAAAAAAACATTTAACCAAAGAACAAGGTGTCCATGTCATCATGCATTTAAAAACTTTTTTTTGCATATATACATTGTTGTGGGGAATTTCAAGATGCGTGATAGGAATATGGGAAAGATGGATTCAAACAAAAGGGCTACCCTACGCATTAGAGTGCTAAGTGTTGATTTACAAAGTCTCAAGGACCTTTGAGACTTAATGCCAAAATCTGCTCAAAGGATGTTTACACCCAAGTATGGAAGGATCCTCGATCTCTTAGGGATCCCTATGAAGGTAGAGGCCATAATTGATTTTGCACAACTTTATGATCCTTCCCTATGTGACTTCCTCTTCAAGGATTTGCAACTAGCTCCTACGCTATGCTTGGATTTACGAGGGGAAAAAACTTACAAGGGGCATGGGGGCAAAAAAGGAAAAAACAGCAAAGAATAATAATCAAAAGGAAAAAAGAAGGGTCAAGCCTAAGGACTTGGTTGTACCGATTCAAGACCTATTGTCTCGCCACAAGGAGGATAGGGAAGTGCAAGGGCTCAAGAAAGGGTACTTGGAGGAGTTTAAAGCATTTGAAGAAGGCATTGGGTGCATCTATGTAGTTTACGCCTTCTTAAGTTCAGGATTTTCCATTTTTTGGGATTGTTATGGGTTTGGAAGTCGTTTTGGATTTGGGATTGGCTAATGGATTTGGATTTTTATATTCTATGTGTATGGGTTTCATCCTTTGGATATATTCATCTCTAACTACAATGGATTTTGGAATTCCCCCTAAATAAAAATTTTAAAGTTATTTAGCATACATCATGCATATTCATACGTTCATCACCAACATGCATTCAATATAAGAAAAAAAATCATTTTTTTTCAAACTTCGTCTCAGGCATAACAATCTGACTTCCCGACCTTACCAAAGGAAAGCTATGGATCAGATGGAGAAGGATATGGTTACTCTAAGAGGAGAAATGAATACTGTCAAGGAGAACGTGGAAGAAATGAAAAGACAGATTGATCAACTGACACTTGCCGTCCAAAATTTGATAGCCAGAAGAACCAAGTCAAGTCATCAAAGGAAGGTTCCTACTCCTACCTCCCATGTTGAAGACAATAACCCCCTACTAGGGTTTGTCCATGATCTGGAACGCGAGCACAAAACTGTTGACCAACCTCTCGAGGGAACCGTCTCTCCACCTATTTCCAATGGGGCACCTCGTACTACTTACAGACCTACCCCACGTGAGAACTACGCATACGAGGGTGAAAATCCGAGACAAGTGGCCCTCGAAAATAAAGGAACCACTGTTAGGGAAAGGAGAAGGATTGATAATAAGTACAAAACACTTGAGGAAAGGCTAAAGGTCGTGGAGGGACTCAATGTTCTTGGAGTGGATGCCTTGGAAATGTGTCTGGTGCCCGATGTGGTCATACCTCCTAAGTTTAAGGCACCTAAATTCGAGATGTATAAAGGAGTTAGTTGTCCTAAAAATCACATCCGGATGTTTTCCCGAAAGATGGGGGCTCATGCTAAAAATGAAAAGCTGATGATGCATGTTTTTCAAGACAGCCTTAGTGGGGCATCCTTGGACTGGTATATGCAACTGGAAAGGACTTACATCAAGAACTGGGAGGATCTGGCAAGTGCCTTTATAAGACAATACCAATATAATGTAGACATGTCCCCTAATCGCATACAATTACAAAACATGTCTCAAAAAGGGAACGAATCTTTCAAGGAGTATGCCCAAAGATGGAGGGAACTAGCTTCTCGTGTGCAACCTCCATTATTGGAAAGTGAACTTGTGGATATGTTTATGGATGCCCTACAAGGAATATACTACAAAAGGATGATTGGGGCAGTCTCAACAGGATTTGCTGACTTGGTTATCATTGGAGAGAGGATTGAGAACGGTTTAAAGACAGGAAAGATTGGGCAGTCATCCTACGATCAACATAACCATAAAAGGTATTCCGAAAATCATGATGTCAGTGTTGTAGACCCTGAAGGTCCAAATCTGGGAGATAGTGCATTATTGGGGCACACTGGGGCAACAGTCAATGCCATGGAAGTTATGGGGGATGAATTCCTTATTAATAAGGGAGACACAATAAAATGGGGCAAACAATGGGAGTCACCTAAGGAGAAGGGTTTGTTCGGGCTGGGTTACAAACCAGCTAATGAAGGATTAGAAGGCGATTTCCATGGTGTGGGATTTGGAATTTGGGATCATGTGGCCTTAGTGGAAGAGGAAGGAAAAAATGCCTAATTTCGACAATTGGAGAACCATCGGGATTTCTGAGATTATTTCTGTTTCGAAGTAATTTACTTTTTCTTAAAATAATAATAAGTCCCTTGCTATGCCCAAGGCAAGTGGACAAAGCTTTGTAGGGCTACCTTTTATTTCTTTGGATTATTTCTATCAATAAAATTGCATTTTGTTTTCAATCAAGATCTTTTTCTTTCATTTTCTGTTTATTCAAAATGGCAATATACATTCTTTCAATATTTTCATTTCTAGCACCTCATTCCAAAAAGGAAAAAAAAGAAAAAATCTTCGTCCCCATGCAAATTTGAAAATGAACCTATTAAGAATGACACCGCTATAATCTCAAATGACTTCGGATTATCGATTAACCAAGCGGAAGAGGGTGATGAGGATGAGTGTGAGCTTCCCGAAGAGTTAACCAGACTGTTGAGGCAAAAGGACAAGGAAATATAACCTCATCAGGAACCAGTGGATGTGATCAATCTGGGAACTGAGGAAGATCGGAAAGAGGTCCAAGTCGTGCTTCTCCGGATAAGGATATAAAGGAAAGACTGATCGAGCTATTGCAAGGATACTCCGACGTGTTTGCATGGTCATACCAAGATACCCCAGGATTTGATACAAGCATCGGCAAGCACAAACTACTACTCAAACTAGAATACACGCCAATCAAGCAAAAGCTGAGGAAGACTAGATCAGATATGATCCTCCAGATCAGGGAAAAAGTCAAGAAGCAATTCGACTTTTTGTCACAAGGTAACGCCTGTTGGGTTAAAGAACGTATGAGTAACTTATCAAAGGACTATGGTAATATGGGGCATAAGGAGATAAAGGTTCATATGGATGATACGATGACCAAGTCACAAAAGGAAGAAGATCACATAAATAACTTGCAAAAGTAGTTGGATCAGTTAAGGAAATTCAAGTTATGACTAAAGCCCACAAGGTGTACCTATGGAATCAGGTCTGGAAAATATCAGGGTCCGTGGTCAGTCAAAAGGGAATAAAGGACAAAATGAAAGCCACCTATATTGGTGCTACCAGTCCCAAGGAGACCACTCATAATGTACTTAACAATACTTGAGAATCCAATGGATTGTGAAACTTCGGACCCCTATGAAGGACCTGGACCTGGAGCTCGATGGAAACTTCTATTTGCATAAGGATATAGGCTTCAAAGAGGGGCTATCAATTGGGGAGAAAATTCATCGTCTAGGATCTTAAAGGAAGCTAAGCTAGATAAGGCAGAATGGGTGCAAACTAGGCTCGATCAGCTAACCTCGTATAAGGGAAACGTTTGGTTGTGGGCAGTTATTTCCACAGGGAATTAAGAGAGCGTTTGACAAAGAAGTTCGTTCTCGCCTACGCGAAGAGGGAGACTTAGGGTTAAGGAAAATATTACCCATCCATAAAGACCACCACATCAAATGGACCCCACCCTATGAAGGGCCATATGTCGTGAAGAGTGCCTTCTCTGGCGGAGCACTAATAACCATGGATGGAGCGGATTTACCACGACTGGTGAACTCCGATTCAGTCAAAAATACTATGCCTAGAAAAATATGATAAAAGCCCGTTAAGTCGAAAACCCTAAAGGGCGACTTAGGCAAAAATTATGGCGTCCCGGTGGATTGAAAACTCGAAAGAGCAATCCAAGCAAAAATTAGGGATTTGGATAAAAATGATACCCGACAAGTCGAAAACCCTAAAGGGTGGCTTAGTCGAAAAAAATGGTATATCATTCCGGTGGACTAAGACTCTAAAAAGAGCAGTCCATGCAAAAGTTAGGGATATCCAAAAGGCATATGACTGAAAACACTCAAGTCACCCCGTAACAGGAATTCAGAAGGGAGCGATCATTCTAGCCGTCATCTTCAGAAGTGAAGTATCTTGATCTTGGAGTCTTAGGGATATTAGCTGGTGTTAAATTTAATAGGAACATAAATAAATTTGTTTTCTTATTGCCATTTTACATTTTTCTGGATTTTACGGTAATATCTCCTTATGAGAATTACCTTCCTTACTTATCGTTGCCCATTTTCGGGCCAATTCTCAATAAATTTGCTTTTTCAAATACATTTCTTTGCCTCCTAAATTAGTCCACTTGATTACAAGGTGTCAATTAATTGTGAAATAATGCATTGAAACATCAGGTACAAATAAAAGCTTTAAAAAAGGAAAATGGATTTTACTTCGGTTTTTGGAATCATCAAAGGGATCATATTCTTCTGAAGCAGGACATAGGGTCTATACACTGACAGGAATACGTTACAATCTAACCAACATGGGAGGTTCTTTAATGGCACGTTACATATTAGACAGGAATCAAGGGTATCATGGCTTACTATAATTATCAAAGTTTCAAGGGTCAGGGAGTCAGGAAGTTATGAAAAGTATTTTTTTTAGATAAACGCATGCATTGCATATCATAAAAGAGGCGTTAGCCCAAGTCATGCATCAATCATGTCGCTACGCTCTAGCATCTAACATGCACTCGTACACAAACATGCATACACGCATAGGGTTCATAATCACCATTAGGGATTTCATTTGGATTGTTACTCAAGGGGTTTTACCAAAGGGATTTCACCAAGGGATTTTATCAGGGGATTCTATTAAGGGGTTTTTGTTTCAAGGGATTCATCAAAAGGAGTTATCATGGGGTTCCACTAAAAAGGGTTTTCAAACGGTTTAATCGGGTTTTTCGCCAAGGGTTCATTACCAGGGATTTTGGGACATCAACTTGGCACCTATCGGGTTCAGCGGTCAAAATTAGGGTCCTTCTTGTATTTAATCGTCCCCTCCGCAAAAGGAGAAAGGCTCATCGACATTATCCTTCTGATTCAAAGACGATTAAATAGGGGCAGCTGTAGTACCCTAAATTTTGACCACCTTTCTTTTCTTCTTTTTACCTTTAATTTACTTTTTCTAAAAAATATAGTATAGGAGTGCAAATTATAAGTTAGATTTTTATGTTGTTTTTAGACGTAATTTCATTTCAAATAAATATAATAGCCCATTTGGTAGAGGAGTAGGCCTAAGGATTGTAGGGGAGAATGCATGAGTTCGAATCCTATCTTTGCCACTTTTAGTTTTCCTTTATTACTAACCTTTTCTATTTAACTTTAAATCATGAAAAAATCATAAAAATAGTTTTTTATTAATTTAATATTAATTTTCGTATTTTATTTAATATTTATTTTTAAAAATTGACTTTTTCATTAAAATCAGGTTTTTATGAAAAAAATCTCAAAAAATCTTATAAGTTAAAATCAAATCAAATCTTTTTCTATTTTTCATTATTAGGCTTTTTCTTTTATTTTAAAATTTTTATTTATTTAAATTCACCAAGCCATGAATCCATCCAGATTCATTGGCTTGGGCTTTAAGCAATAAGAGAAAATCAGGTTAAATCGATTTGGTTTAAAAATAGTTAATCACATTTAATGTTTTAACCTATCTTTTCGCTATAAATAGAGTCCTGGTCTCTCCTATTTTGATCATCCGCAATTCAAAGAAATATTATCCATAGTTGTTGCTCTTCGCGTCGAAGAACAACAACGATAAACCCTAAAAACCTCCATCATCATCAATTGCAAACAAAAAAGGAGGCACGAGCGGAGAAGAAGGGCTACAAGGAAGTTAGGATCGAAAAACATAGAGAGCAAGAAGGATCTATAGTCATATCCAAACCAGAGAAATTCTCCTCTCTGTAGGTTAGTATTATTGATCTCATTCTATTGTATTGGTGTTTGACTTCGTTGTATGGTGAATTATTTGTGCTTAGATGTATTGTTGCTTAGGTGTCATTTTCTAACCAATCTAAATAAAAAAAAATCGTATTCAAAATTATAATTAATCCTATTGATAATTTTTTTTTTAATTTTAAAAGAAAATTCAAAATAACCCCTTTTTTTTAAAAAAAAAAAACTAAAGTTCAACTTAACTTTTCTCACTTTCATATTAACCTTTTTTAATCAAATTAAAATGAACCTTTTATAATAAAGAATTGACTTTTTTTTTACTAATACTCTTTTTTTAGAAAATATCACCAAATTTTTTTAAAATCCTTTTTTCATACAAACCAAATCAACATTGAAGAATTCGATACAGTAATTTAAATCAAAACATAGACACATTCATGTAGGGACCAAACTCAAATCAAGTGAATACCGAGTGGATTCGGAGCCAATACTCTGTGAATCAAAAACTTGTTTCCCGATAGAAAATCCAACCGAATCCAAAGTCAGAATAGAATTAAAATCAACCATAACCAAAACCGGTTTCGAAGCCGAAATCGAAATCGAACCCGGAATCGAATCAAAGCAAAGTGGAAATCAAGCTGTCAAAACCGAGTCGAAGCTAAACTTAAACCAAATTCAGAACAATACCGACTTAAATCGAAAATCAAAACTAAACCAAATCGGAAATCAAATTTTGAAACAAACCCAAAAACGCTCCAATCTCTGAGTTGAGAAGCAAAGCGGAATCGGGATGGCTGCGACGCCATCTCAAACGCCGGAAACATGACTCCGACTCATCGAGAAACTGCGGTTCCTATTTTTCCAATTTCCGGCCGCCGCTCTACCACACGAATTGGCCACCACGATCCTCCAACCGCCGGCTGACGAGAACCCACCGTTCGCCACCGCGGAGCCATCATAAAGCCGCGCCGACGTCGCCGCGAACCACTGTCGGCTGTTCCCCGCCTCCTTCGAGCATCGTTGTTAACCCCTCTTATTTCCGATTCGGGATTGATCTTACACTTGTTGTTTTGGTTGGTTATGAGAAGTTTGCAATTAGAATTGTGATTTAGGTTAGAGAGAATTTGGTCCTCCTATGAGCAAGGATGAATTTTTCTTTGGGAAAACCACTATCGGTTTTCGTTGAAAACACGAATTGCAGTAATGGAGGAAAGAGAGCGACACATTGGGTGTGTTTTTCTTTTCAATATTAGAAAAAGGGTTGTTAAGTTATTTGTGGCTATTTTCAAGCATACGTGGAATCCAAACCCTTCACACTTTTTTTTTTTTTTTTAATTTAATTTATCAATTTAATAAATGAGAGTTTTTTGGTTTTTATATACTTTTGGAACTTAACACAGTAGAGTTCGTACACACCATCCGTCTGGGTACTATTTGGCCCTTCTATCTAATTCTTGTTAATTTTATTAATTTTCATACTCTAGGGAAATCTTTGGTTTATTAATACAAGAAAATAAAAATAATAATAGTTAACATCACGTTAAATCAGAGTAGTGTTATATCTAATTAATTGATAATATAAAATATTTTTCATGCTAAAAAGTCTAAAAAGAAAATAAGTATTTAATATTTTGTAATAATAATTTTAGAATTATTAATAATTAGGGTTTAATTATTACATATTTAGCTTATTAAATAAGTAAGGTTTTTATTTTTTATTTTGGGATATTATAATTGGTTTAATCAAATATTTGGGGTTTGCTTTGCGTTGGGATTTATTCAGGAGTTATTTAATAAAAATTGGGATTTACGTTTTTATGCTTTAATAATTGGGTTTATTTGTAAGGCTTTGATTAAATACTTGGGTTTTATCTTATATTTTTTAAACAATTGAAATTTAATTTTCTAAATTATTAAATTACATAAGCTATATTTTAAATAACTGGAATAACTTTCTGCATTTTGTGGGATAATAATTCAAGTTTTTTTTGGAATAAAAATTTAATTTATATGTTGGGATGTCATTATTGGATTAAATAATTATATGATTATATTTTAGGATATTACAGTTTTATAATTAATTAATTAATTAAGATTGGTTTATACTTAGAGATATGAGACAAAATCTTGGGATAGAAGTTTTGAGATAAAACTCTTAGGTTCCAAGAGTATAAATATAGGCCAAGGGATTAGGATTTTAGGATAAAACTCTTAGCTTCCAAGAGTTTAAATATAGGCCAAGGGATAAGGGATTTTGGGATATAACTCTTCCTCCGAGAGTATAAACAATGGACAAAGGGATTTAAGGGATATAACTCCTCATCTAGGAGTATAAACACTAGATTAAAGGGATAGAACTCTTTATCCAAGAGTATAAATAGTGGATGGGATTTAGGGATAGGATTTGGGATTTAGGAATAGGATTAGGGGGTAGGAATAGGGGAGGTGAACTACGGTTACTCTGATCCTTCATTTTGAGGGTACGTAGGTATAGGGTTGCGAACCAACCCTAGCGATTATAATTAGGAAAAAAACTTAGGTTTTCTTTTCATTTAGACAAACAAACATATCCTAAACTCAAAGGTGGATCCCATTGAGTACAATGGAAGTGAAGGGTGCCTAACACCTTCCCTTCACTTAAATGACTCCCGAACCGTAGGAATTTCTACCTTAGGATAAGGATATTTAGGTTTATCATTATTTTCCTTTAAATAATATGGTGGCGACTCGAATATTTTTGCCGGCCGCGACAGCTGGCGACTCTGCTGGGGATTCCTTCCTAGCGAGAGTCAATCCTAGCCTTAGGATTTAGGGTTTTGTTTGTCTTGGATGTTTATCTTTTGGTTTTTTATTTTATTGTTATTTATATATTTTTATTTTATATATTTGTTTATTTAACATTTTGTTTTATTTTGTTATCATGCAAGGGATTGGGGCAATAAAAAAAAAAGGAGCGAAGCTAAAACCCAAAGCTTGGAGGATAACCCTAGAACCTAAAGTGGAACGGAAATGTCGTTGCGGGGGACACAACGTCCCCTAAAATGCATTGATGCCACACTCAGAGTAGATCCTTCCAAAGTCGTCCTCACGAAAGGGCTAGCCCCTCTCGTAGTGGAATGATTTGGATGTGGTCCGAGACTCTGAGAGCCTTAACCTACCCCACACCAATCATGGACCTTATGTATTCAACCCTCAAGGGTTGTTACTAGGGTCCTATCCCAAATGAGACTTATCCCGAAGAATTACCGTAGGAAGGCTTGCTCCTTCTCATGGTAAAACAAGGGTATAGTCTAAACATTTTGGGGCCATTATGTTGTCCAAATTTTTATATCCTACATGTGAGGGGATTGGGTACATAAGCTTTAGATCTAAACCTATCATAGGGAGCTTACCTTGCTAGGGCATGCTTGCATTTTCACCTTACCCTAACCCAAAAAAAAACATTTAACCGAAGAACAAGGTGTCCATGTCATCATGCATTTAAAAACTTTTTTTTGCATATATACATTGTTGTGGGGAATTTCAAGATGCGTGATAGGAATATGGGAAAGATGGATTCAAACAAAAGGGTTACCCTATGCATTAGAGTGCTAAGTGTTGATTTACAAAGTCTCAAGGACCTTTGAGACTTAATGCCAAAATCTGCTCAAAGGATGTTTACACCCAAGTATGGAAGGATCCTCGATCTCTTAGGGATCCCTATGAAGGTAGAGGCCATAATTGATTTTGCACAACTTTATGATCCTTCCCTATGTGACTTCCTCTTCAAGGATTTGCAACTTGCTCCTACGCTATGCTTGGATTTACGAGGGGAAAAAACTTACAAGGGGCATGGGGGCAAAAAAGGAAAAAACAGCAAAGAATAATAATCAAAAGGAAAAAAGAAGGGTCAAGCCTAAGGACTTGGTTGTACCGATTCAAGACCTATTGTCTCGCCACAAGGAGGATAGGGAAGTGCAAGGGCTCAAGAAAGGGTACTTGGAGGAGTTTAAAGCATTTGAAGAAGGCATTGGGTGCATCTATGTAGTTTACGCCTTCTTAAGTTCAGGATTTTCCATTTTTTGGGATTGTTATGGGTTTGGAAGTCGTTTTGGATTTGGGATTGGCTAATGGATTTGGATTTTTATATTCTATGTGTATGGGTTTCATCCTTTGGATATATTCATCTCTAACTACAATGGATTTTGGAATTCCCCCTAAATAAAAATTTTAAAGTTATTTAGCATACATCATGCATATTCATACGTTCATCACCAACATGCATTCAATATAAGAAAAAAAATCATTTTTTTTCAAACTTCGTCTCAGGCATAACAATCTGACTTCCCGACCTTACCAAAGGAAAGCTATGGATCAGATGGAGAAGGATATGGTTACTCTAAGAGGAGAAATGAATACTGTCAAGGAGAACGTGGAAGAAATGAAAAGACAGATTGATCAACTGACACTTGCCGTCCAAAATTTGATAGCCAGAAGAACCAAGTCAAGTCATCAAAGGAAGGTTCCTACTCCTACCTCCCATGTTGAAGACAATAACCCCCTACTAGGGTTTGTCCATGATCTGGAACGCGAGCACAAAACTGTTGACCAACCTCTCGAGGGAACCGTCTCTCCACCTATTTCCAATGGGGCACCTCGTACTACTTACAGACCTACCCCACGTGAGATCTACGCATACGAGGGTGAAAATCCGAGACAAGTGGCCCTCGAAAATAAAGGAACCACTGTTAGGGAAAGGAGAAGGATTGATAATAAGTACAAAACACTTGAGGAAAGGCTAAAGGTCGTGGAGGGACTCAATGTTCTTGGAGTGGATGCCTTGGAAATGTGTCTGGTGCCCGATGTGGTCATACCTCCTAAGTTTAAGGCACCTAAATTCGAGATGTATAAAGGAGTTAGTTGTCCTAAAAATCACATCCGGATGTTTTCCCGAAAGATGGGGGCTCATGCTAAAAATGAAAAGCTGATGATGCATGTTTTTCAAGACAGCCTTAGTGGGGCATCCTTGGACTGGTATATGCAACTGGAAAGGACTTACATCAAGAACTGGGAGGATCTGGCAAGTGCCTTTATAAGACAATACCAATATAATGTAGACATGTCCCCTAATCGCATACAATTACAAAACATGTCTAAAAAAGGGAACGAATCTTTCAAGGAGTATGCCCAAAGATAGAGGGAACTAGCTTCTCGTGTGCAACCTCCATTATTCGAAAGTGAACTTGTGGATATGTTTATGGATGCCCTACAAGGAATATACTACAAAAGGATGATTAGGGCAGTCTCAACAGGATTTGCTGACTTGGTTATCATTGGAGAGAGGATTGAGAACGGTTTAAAGACAGGAAAGATTGGGCAGTCATCCTACGATCAACATAACCATAAAAGGTATTCCGAAAATCATGATGTCAGTGTTGTAGACCCTGAAGGTCCAAATCTGGGAGATAGTGCATTATTGGGGCACACTGGGGCAACAGTCAACGCCATGGAAGTTATGGGGGATGAATTCCTTATTAATAAGGGAGACACAATAAAATGGGGCAAACAATGGGAGTCACATAAGGAGAAGGGTTTGTTCGGGCTGGGTTACAAACCAGCTAATGAAGGATTAGAAGGCGATTTCCATGGTGTGGGATTTGGAATTTGGGATCATGTGGCCTTAGTGGAAGAGGAAGGAAAAAATGCCTAATTTCGACAATTGGAGAACCATCGGGATTTCTGAGATGATTTCTGTTTCGAAGTAATTTACTTTTTCTTAAAATAATAATAAGTCCCTTGCTATGCCCAAGGCAAGTGGACAAAGCTTTGTAGGGCTACCTTTTATTTCTTTGGATTATTTCTATCAATAAAATTGCATTTTGTTTTCAATCAAGATCTTTTTCTTTCATTTTCTGTTTATTCAAAATGGCAATATACATTCTTTCAATATTTTCATTTCTAGCACCTCATTCCAAAAAGGAAAAAAAAAAAAATCTTCGTCCCCATGCAAATTTGAAAATGAACCTATTAAGAATGACACCGCTATAATCTCAAATGACTTCGGATTATCGATTAACCAAGCGGAAGAGGGTGATGAGGATGAGTGTGAGCTTCCCGAAGAGTTAACCAGACTGTTGAGGCAAAAGGACAAGGAAATATAACCTCATCAGGAACCAGTGGATGTGATCAATCTGAGAACTGAGGAAGATCGGAAAGAGGTCCAAGTCGTGCTTCTCCGGATAAGGATATAAAGGAAAGACTGATCGAGCTATTGCAAGGATACTCCGACGTGTTTGCATGGTCATACCAAGATACCCCAGGATTTGATACAAGCATCGGCAAGCACAAACTACTACTCAAACTAGAATACACGCCAATCAAGCAAAAGCTGAGGAAGACTAGATCAGATATGATCCTCCAGATCAGGGAAAAAGTCAAGAAGCAATTCGACTTTTTGTCACAAGGTAACGCCTGTTGGGTTAAAGAACGTATGAGTAACTTATCAAAGGACTATGGTAATATGGGGCATAAGGAGATAAAGGTTCATATGGATGATACGATGACCAAGTCACAAAAGGAAGAAGATCACATAAATAACTTGCAAAAGTAGTTGGATCAGTTAAGGAAATTCAAGTTATGACTAAAGCCCACAAGGTGTACCTATGGAATCAGGTCTGGAAAATATCAGGGTCCGTGGTCAGTCAAAAGGGAATAAAGGACAAAATGAAAGCCACCTATATTGGTGCTACCAGTCCCAAGGAGACCACTCATAATGTACTTAACAATACTTGAGAATCCAATGGATTGTGAAACTTCGGACCCCTATGAAGGACCTGGACCTGGAGCTCGATGGAAACTTCTATTTGCATAAGGATATAGGCTTCAAAGAGGGGCTATCAATTGGGGAGAAAATTCATCGTCTAGGATCTTAAAGGAAGCTAAGCTAGATAAGGCATAATGGGTGCAAACTAGGCTCGATCAGCTAACCTCGTATAAGGGAAACGTGTGGTTGTGGGCAGTTATTTCCACAGGGAATTAAGAGAGCGTTTGACAAAGAAGTTCGTTCTCGCCTACGCGAAGAGGGAGACTTGGGGTTAAGGAAAATATTACCCATCCATAAAGACCACCACATCAAATGGACCCCACCCTATGAAGGGCCATATGTCGTGAAGAGTGCCTTCTCTGGCGGAGCACTAATAACCATGGATGGAGCGGATTTACCACGACTGGTGAACTCCGATTCAGTCAAAAATACTATGCCTAGAAAAAGATGATAAAAGCCCGTTAAGTCGAAAACCCTAAAGGGCGACTTAGGCAAAAATTAGGGCATCCCGGTGGATTGAAAACTCGAAAGAGCAATCCAAGCAAAAATTAGGGATTTGGATAAAAATGATACCCGACAAGTCGAAAACCCTAAAGGGTGGCTTAGTCGAAAAAAATAGTATATCATCCCGGTGGACTAAGACTCTAAAAAGAGCAGTCCAGGCAAAACTTAGGGATATCCAAAAGGCATATGACTGAAAACACTCAAGTCACCCCGTAACAGGAATTCAGAAGGGAGCGATCATTCTAGCCGTCATCTTCAGAAGTGAAGTATCTTGATCTTGGAGTCTTAGGGATATTAGCTGGTGTTAAATTTAATAGGAACATAAATAAATTTGTTTTCTTATTGCCATTTTACATTTTTCTGGATTTTACGGTAATATCTCCTTATGAGAATTACCTTCCTTACTTATCGTTGCCCATTTTCGGGCCAATTCTCAATAAATTTGCTTTTTCAAATACATTTCTTTGCCTCCTAAATTAGTCCACTTGATTACAAGGTGTCAATTAATTGTGAAATAATGCATTGAAATATCAGGTACAAATAAAAGCTTTAAAAAAGGAAAATGGATTTTACTTCGGTTTTTGGAATCATCAAAGGGATTATATTCTTTTGAAGCAGGACATAGGGTCTATACACTGACAGGAATACGTTACAATCTAACCAACATGGGAGGTTCTTCAATGGCACGTTACATATTAGACAGGAATCAAGGGTATCATGGCTTACTATAATTATCAAAGTTTCAAGGGTCAGGGAGTCAGGAAGTTATGAAAAGTATTTTTTTTAGACAAACGCATGCATT
Organism: Lathyrus tuberosus; assembly: GCA_022829125.1. Classification (NCBI taxonomy): domain Eukaryota; kingdom Viridiplantae; phylum Streptophyta; class Magnoliopsida; order Fabales; family Fabaceae; genus Lathyrus; species Lathyrus tuberosus. Next base: position 1,467,118 of record JALAZF010000603.1, on the reverse strand, counting down.
GCATATCATAAAAGAGGCGTTAGCCCAAGTCATGCATCAATCATGTCGCTACGCTCTAGCATCTAACATGCACTCGTACACAAACATGCATACACGCATAGGGTTCATAATCACCATTAGGGATTTCATTTGGATTGTTACTCAAGGGGTTTTACCAAAGGGATTTCACCAAGGGATTTTATCAGGGGATTCTATTAAGGGGTTTTTGTTTCAAGGGATTCATCAAAAGGAGTTATCATGGGGTTCCACTAAAAAGGGTTTTCAAACGGTTTAATCGGGTTTTTCGCCAAGGGTTCATTACCAGGGATTTTGGGACATCAACTTGGCACCTATCGGGTTCAGCGGTCAAAATTAGGGTCCTTCTTGTATTTAATCGTCCCCTCCGCAAAAGGAGAAAGGCTCATCGACATTATCCTTCTGATTCGAAGACGATTAAATAGGGGCAGCTGTAGTACCCTAAATTTTGACCACCTTTCTTTTCTTCTTTTTACCTTTAATTTACTTTTTCTAAAAAATATAGTATAGGAGTGCAAATTATAAGTTAGATTTTTATGTTGTTTTTAGACGTAATTTCATTTCAAATAAATATAATAGCCCATTTGGTAGAGGAGTAGGCCTAAGGATTGTAGGGGAGAATGCATGAGTTCGAATCCTATCTTTGCCACTTTTAGTTTTCCTTTATTACTAACCTTTTCTATTTAACTTTAAATCATGAAAAAATCATAAAAATAGTTTTTTTATTATTTTAATATTAATTTTCGTATTTTATTTAATATTTATTTTTAAAAATTGACTTTTTCATTAAAATCAGGTTTTTATGAAAAAAATCTCAAAAAATCTTATAAGTTAAAATCAAATCAAATCTTTTTCTATTTTTCATTATTAGGCTTTTTCTTTTATTTTAAAATTTTTATTTATTTAAATTCACCAAGCCATGAATCCATCCAGATTCATTGGCTTGGGCTTTAAGCAATAAGAGAAAATCAGGTTAAATCGATTTGGTTTAAAAATAGTTAATCACATTTAATGTTTTAACCTATCTTTTTGCTATAAATAGAGTCCTGGTCTCTCCTATTTTGATCATCCGCAATTCACAGAAATATTATCCACAGTTGTTGCTCTTCACGTCGAAGAACAACAACGATAAACCCTAAAAACCTCCATCATCATCAATTGCAAAAAAAAAAGGAGGCACGAGCGGAGAAGAAGGGCTACAAGGAAGTTAGGATCGAAAAACATAGAGAGCAAGAAGGATCTATAGTCATATCCAAACCAGAGAAATTCTCCTCTCTGTAGGTTAGTATTATTGATCTCATTCTATTGTATTGGTGTTTGACTTCGTTGTATGGTGAATTATTTGTGCTTAGATGTATTGTTGCTTAGGTGTCATTTTCTAACCAATCTAAATAAAAAAAATCGTATTCAAAATTATAATTAGTCCTATTGATATTTTTTTTTTTAATTTTAAAAGAAAATTCAAATTAACCCCTTTTTTAAAAAAAAAAAAAACTAAAGTTCAACTTAACTTTTCTCACTTTCATATTAACCTTTTTTAATCAAATTAAAATGAACCTTTTATAATAAAGAATTGACTTTTTTTTTACTAATACTCTTTTTTTAGAAAATATCACCAAATTTTTTTAAAATCCTTTTTTCATACAAACCAAATCAACATTGAAGAATTCGATACAGTAATTTAAATCAAAACATAGACACATTCATGTAGGGACCAAACTCAAATCAAGTGAATACCGAGTGGATTCGGAGCCAATACTCTGTGAATCAAAAACTTGTTTCCCGATAGAAAATCCAACCGAATCCAAAGTCAGAATAGAATTAAAATCAACCATAACCAAAACCGGTTTCGAAGCCGAAATCGAAATCGAACCCGGAATCGAATCAAAGCAAAGTGGAAATCAAGCTGTCAAAACCGAGTCGAAGCTAAACTTAAACCAAATTCAGAACAATACCGACTTAAATCGAAAATCAAAACTAAACCAAATCGGAAATCAAATTTTGAAACAAACCCAAAAACGCTCCAATCTCTGAGTTGAGAAGCAAAGCGGAATCGGGATGGCTGCGACGCCATCTCAAACGCCGGAAACATGACTCCGACTCATCGAGAAACTGCGGTTCCTATTTTTCCAATTTCCGGCCGCCGCTCTACCACACGAATTGGCCACCACGATCCTCCCACCGTCGGCTGACGAGAACCCACCGTTCGCCACCGCGGAGCCATCATAAAGCCGCGCCGACGTCGCCGCGAACCACTGTCGGCTGTTCCCCGCCTCCTTCGAGCATCGTTGTTAACCCCTCTTATTTCCGATTCGGGATTGATCTTACACTTGTTGTTTTGGTTGGTTATGAGAAGTTTGCAATTAGAATTGTGATTTAGGTTAGAGAGAATTTGGTCCTCCTATGAGCAAGGATGAATTTTTCTTTGGGAAAACCACTATCGGTTTTCGTTGAAAACACGAATTGCAGTAATGGAGGAAAGAGAGCGACACATTGGGTGTGTTTTTCTTTTCAATATTAGAAAAAGGGTTGTTAAGTTATTTGTGGCTATTTTCAAGCATACGTGGAATCCAAACCCTTCACACTTTTTTTTTTTTTTTTAATTTAATTTATCTATTTAATAAATGAGAGTTTTTTGGTTTTTATATACTTTTGGAACTTAACACAGTAGAGTTCGTACACACCATCCGTCTGGGTACTATTTGGCCCTTCTATCTAATTCTTGTTAATTTTATTAATTTTCATACTCTAGGGAAATCTTTGGTTTATTAATACAAGAAAATAAAAATAATAATAGTTAACATCACGTTAAATCAGAGTAGTGTTATATCTAATTAATTGATAATATAAAATATTTTTCATGCTAAAAAGTCTAAAAAGAAAATAAGTATTTAATATTTTGTAATAATAATTTTAGAATTATTAATAATTAGGGTTTAATTATTACATATTTAGCTTATTAAATAAGTAAGGTTTTTATTTTTTATTTTGGGATATTATAATTGGTTTAATCAAATATTTGGGGTTTGCTTTGCGTTGGGATTTATTCAGGAGTTATTTAATAAAAATTGGGATTTACGTTTTTATGCTTTAATAATTGGGTTTATTTGTAAGGCTTTGATTAAATACTTGGGTTTTATCTTATATTTTTTAAACAATTGAAATTTAATTTTCTAAATTATTAAATTACATAAGCTATATTTTAAATAACTGGAATAACTTTCTGCATTTTGTGGGATAATAATTCAAGTTTTTTTTGGAATAAAAATTTAATTTATATGTTGGGATGTCATTATTGGATTAAATAATTATATGATTATATTTTAGGATATTACAGTTTTATAATTAATTAATTAATTAAGATTGGTTTATACTTAGAGATATGAGACAAAATCTTGGGATAGAAGTTTTGGGATAAAACTCTTAGGTTCCAAGAGTATAAATATAGGCCAAGGGATTAGGATTTTGGGATAAAACTCTTAGCTTCCAAGAGTTTAAATATAGGCCAAGGGATAAGGGATTTTGGGATATAACTCTTCCTCCGAGAGTATAAACAATGGACAAAGGGATTTAAGGGATAGAACTCCTCATCTAGGAGTATAAACACTAGATTCAAGGGATAGAACTCTTTATCCAAGAGTATAAATAGTGGATGAGATTTAGGGATAGGATTTGGGATTTAGGAATAGGATTAGGGGGTAGGAATAGGGGAGGTGAACTACGGTTACTCTGATCCTTCATTTTGAGGGTACGTAGGCATAGGGTTGCGAACCAACCCTAGCGATTATAATTAGGAAAAAAACTTAGGTTTTCTTTTCATTTAGACAAACAAACATATCCTAAACTCAAAGGTGGATCCCATTGAGTACAATGGAAGTGAAGGGTGCCTAACACCTTCCCTTCACTTAAATGACTCCCGAACCGTAGGAATCTCTACCTTAGGATAAGGATATTTAGGTTTATCATTATTTTCCTTTAAAAAATATGGTGGCGACTCGAATATTTTTGCCGGCCGCGACACTAATGATGATGATGAGGCTGACTATGGTTGGTCAAACTTCCTCTCATCCAGAGCATTTAGATTTGATGATTAAGTTTATGTAATAAAACTTAATTTATCTAATGAAATTTTAATCTTTTTGCTTAACAGCTTAAACTATCAGCTATAATATCTATCAACTAATATACTAAACAACAAATAACTAATTGAAAATTCAAAAGTTTGCGTTGAACTTACTCGTAAGAAACCGTCTTTTATTAGTTGCATTTCTTTCTTCATAATGTAATTCAAACATCAACAATGCATCTGCAGTTTAAACATCAACAATGTAATTCAAACCCTAATTCAACTCTTACATTTCATAACAAAGTAAACATTAAACATAAAGGAGACAAGAAAACATAATAACTTGAGATTTCCAGAAAATCTTTCTGATTTCAATTTGTTCTTTAAATTCTTGTTCTTCTTCTTTAAATCCTCATACATAACCTTCAAATAGCCCACAACTTCTAACTCTGACTTCATAATGCTCTCATCTTCATTTCCACCTCTTTCTCCCATGTCTTCATCCCATATGAACAAATTACATGTTTCATCGCTCCTCCAAAATAGACATCTCCAAAAAAAACCTTCCTTTATTTTGTCCTTTCTTGTATTGGTACGAAACCATACGACCATCACAACCACAGAAATTTCCAGATCAAGATTTTACAGCGAAAGAAGACATAGAAACACCTTTGGATGAGTTTATCTTCAAGTGCGACATTGAAACACCTTAAAGTAGAACACTTTCTTGTTGTTGTTGTCTTCTTCCCGACGATGGTGACGGCGTTGGTATTAGGGTTGTTTTGTCTTGTTTCTTTTTTCAGTGGATAAATGGATATATGCTTGGTGTTTAAAATACATAAAGAAGCTTCAGTTTGTAACAACGGTTTTAAGAAATAACCGTAGTGATATCCTTATTATTTTTTAGTTAAATATACATAAAACTAAAAAGGGGCGCATTTACGTCAAAGGAATAAACTATTTGAGGGTGATGGGGTTCGAACCCATGAAAGCTTGATTGTATCACCACGGTGTTCATAACAACCGTTATTATACCCTTGAAATTTCTAATTAAAATAATATAAAAAAATGTTAGCGCGTGAGTTTCGAAGTATCACCACGGTGTTTGAAAAAATATGTAAAAAACCAAAAAATGCTAGTGCTGGGACTTGAACCCATGACGAGACGCTACCTATAATGACGGTTTTTTAAATAACCGTGGTGAAAGGCCTCACAGTTCACCACGGTTGGAATTTTAACCGTCATTAAAAGCATTTTAATAAGACTTAAAACAATGCGCGCATCCAATACGCACTATTACAACGGTGTATAGGATGTTGTTGTAAACCTGGCGTTGTTGTTTGCGCGTTTTGTAGTAGTGTAACATCAAACACCTCATATGTTTACACAATATAGTTGTTATTAGTATTAAACAAAAAATAAATGCTCATATATAATTGTAAATAACTCATAAAATACCTTAACATCATCCCATATGGCGTTTTACAAGTCCTCGTCAAATTTGTGCAAACTATCTATCAAAATACTCACTTTACTTCTACCTTATAACATAATGTAACCCGTAAAATCCTCACCATGTTCACCATAAACTCTGTCGGTTTTTATATCAACTGTAACCGGGTGGCGAACACCACTTTCATGTACTTTTTTCACCATGGTATACATCGTAGCACCTCTAGTTTTCCTTTCATGTTTTGCATTAATAGAGGTTGCAGTAGATGTTGTATGGGAGGTGCTTGTCGGATCGACCATGACTATCTAAATAAACCTCAAAATGATTAAAATAAATTATTTCAGTGAATCAAACAACATGTAGAAACATACTAACTAACGTTTTAGTGAAAAAGTAAAATAATGATCAAGAGAAATTATTTCAGTGAATCAAACAACACGTAGAAACATACTAACTAACGTTTCAGTGAAAAAAATAAAATAATGATCAAGAGAAACTATTTCATGGAATGAAACAACACGTAGAAACATTCTAACTAACGTTTCATTGAAAAAAAATGAATAAACGTACCTCAAATGAGTTATTGTTGGAATAGAGATGATATTCGAGTTTTGAAGAATATAAGTTAGAAAAGTTTTCATGAGAGTGACGATGACAATCGCCTAGGTTTTTTTTTTTTTGCGAAATGAGAGTGACGAAATGATGTTTGATCTTTGATAGCAGTCTAAGTATTTCATGCAAAATATGTGACACATCGGTTTTATATAAAGGCTGACGCGAAAGTATTAATTAAAAATAGAAAATATAAAAAACACAATAGCGCCATATTCTGGGAACTCACGTAAAATATATATCACGTCGGTTTTTGATGAAAATTGAGAGATTTTAATATATAAAATAAAGTATTAAAATGGACTTTTGAAAATAGTAATTTGAAATTGTTGATGCAAAATATATTACCTCTCAATTGGACCATATAACCAAGATAAATACTAATAAAAAAATAAAAAGAAAAATATTAACAAAGAAAAAAAGACAAGTTGGAAAAGTGCCAAGTGAGAAATATTAATTAAATAATAAAAAAAACATGAAATGTATTAACTGAGATTCAAAACAAGTTCCCTTATACATATATTCCCTCGGTTTTCTTAAAACTCGAAGGAACAAATTATTTCTTTTTTAAAAAATAAAAGATGGCACTCTTAGTTTTTTATAGTTCTATGTGTAAACTTTGTCATAAAATACGTTATTTGTAGTAGTGAATTTTCTTTTCTTTCATTTTCAATCATATCAAACTATAATATTATGGATCATAAAAATGAAAAACTATATTCAATGTAATTTTAAATAAACGGAAAAATTATCTCAAAGGTCAATTAAGTTATTCTTTTGTAATAGGTTTGTCATTTAAGTTTTTTTCAGGGCCAACCCAACCTATTTGGAGGCTTAAGGCAAAATCTAAAATTAAAATTTTTAAATATAATGTAAATATTTTAATAAAATTAATATATTTTTATTTAAATTGTAATGAGTTTTTCAGATAAAAAATTATTTAGTTAAATTGTCATAATTGATTTCTCTTACTATTTATTTTTTATCGATTATAAAATTAACCCATTTAACTGTTCTTCTCATCATATTTTAAAGAAATCATCTAAAAAGTATTGACAAAATTTTTAAAAATAAAATAGTAAATGTCAAACTTATCATCTAAATAAAATGTAATAGGTTATTAAATTTTGTTATCTATAAAAATAAATTTGAAGTTAATTAATAAATATTTTAAATAAATATTATTGTTTAACTATTATAATACATAATCTAAAAAATTATTGAATCAAAATTAAAAAAAAAAAGTTGAGGCCCTAGGCGGTGGCCTCGGTCACCTACCCCTAGGGCCAAGCCTGGTTTTTTTTGTAACAGTTTTGTCCTTTAAAATGATTTCTACATCATTTTTCTCATATTTTAAACATTTAGAAATGTGAGACCGTTGTATTTCTAATTGCATTTCATCATTTTTATATCACTCAAAATAATTGTATCCACAAATAGTATATTTACTTTGTTAAAAATGGTAATGGTGCACACGTTTGATAACTTAAAGGAGCAAGTTGTTATAAAAAAACTTAATGTAATACCCCGTAAATTATTTACTCTGGATAATATTCGTTTGATCAGCTGGGTTCCGGTTTACTCTGAGAATTTATTGGATAAAATAATTAGAGTAAACTGATGAGCTCAGAGCAGATCAAATTAATATTTTTCTGACTCTGAGGTTTTAACTTTTGGTGTTATAGAGACTTTTGGACATTTAGTAGTGTTACTATCTAATTGAGTTTCTCTATATCATTTCATTTTCCTTTTTCTCTTCATTTGGGAACAAAGATAGAAAGAAAGAAGAAGTTAGAGAGAAGGAAGAGGAAAGGAAAGAAAAGGAGAAGAAAACCAAGAAGAGGGAAAGATCAAGATCATCTCATCATCTTCATCATCATCTTCTAACCAATATGGGTTCTAGATAGATGCTTTAGTGTAGAATTTCTTGAGTTTTAGAGTTAGGTTTGATATTGTGAGAAAATGAATAATCTTGCTAAAATCATGAATCTAACGGTTGAAAATCGATATAAATGAGGTAGTATGATCATATTATGCTTATGAACATTGTTGATGATCGTTTGCGCTGGTTGGAATTGATTTGGGTTGAAAAGTTGGGTTTGAAACCCTTGAAACCGTGTAAAATCGCAGCTGAGTGCTGCTGTTCTGGTGTAGAGCGTCGGGCGGTGCTCAGAGCGCCGGGCGACGCGATGCGAGCGCCCTTGCTTCGCCGGGCGATGCCCAAGAGGCGCAGCAGGGCACACTTCTGTAACTTTGAGCTTTTGAAGAGGGACTTACGACCCTGCTTCGCCGGGCAAAGTAGAGTCGAAAGGGGCAGCGCCGGGCGAAGCCTGGAGCGCCGGGCGAAGCCTGGAGCGCCGGGCGCTCCTGGGAATTTTTCAAATGTTCCCCTTTCCTTGTTAATTCCATAACTTGAGATCCGCTTATCCGATTCTAGTGTTCTTGATACCGATCGAAAGCTGTGAGAATAATTTATCTGATGAAGGTGAAAAATGTCAGTTTTATTGCCCGATTAAATAATCAGAGGAAACCCGAAAGTGGGATAATTATAATGAATTATTATATGTGTTTCCATTATGAAATGATAATATACCTTGTTTATCCTATTGCTGATTAAACATGATTTTGAGTGAAATGTATGTTAAAATGAAAATGGAATAGGTAGAGTGAGGAATATTACCATGAAACTATATTGAAACCTAGTAACGGCTAGGAAATTGTTGAATAACGCAATGACGACGATCGTGCGTGAGGGGCCGAGGCGTACGTCTATTACCGAATGGTATGGGAAAAATTACACTAGTATGGATCATGTTTTATTGTGTTTAGATTGTGAAGACAAAGAGGTCTTGAGGCGATGTGGCCTAGTGATTGTCGAATACAATCACATTTGTGTGTTTGTGATCACGTAATCGTAACCGTTTGTTTTGGGGGCAGTTTCATGGGTCTCGAGCTCCTCTGAAACGTATGGACAATTACTTGACAGGTTTGATTCCCGTGTGTAGTACGAATGGAACCTAAGGGTAGAGACTTGTGATGGATAACAGACCATGTGAAGTGACGGTTCACGGCTAACAGGCTAATGTTCCCGAATCCATTTCGTATGTCAAGTAAATGACAAGGATCCATGACTCGGGTCGACTTCTAGACGTAGAAGAGGACGGGAAAAGGGGATGCCTTGGTAAGGTTATCGATTAGTGATATTGTGAGTTAACAAGACTCACGAACATGGATCCATAGAGTGTGTGTGAGTACTCAAAGTCTTTCCCTTTCCCCTTTTGACTTGAGTTAGGTGCGATAGAACCTTGTAAAGCCGAGAGGACCTATAAGATAGGGAACTCACTGAGATTTGATGTATCTCACCCCACGTTGTTGATTATATTACAGGTACCACAGGTTCAACGAAGGGTAAGGATAAAGTTGTTTGACTTTCCTTACTATCTTGGCTTTTTGAGGTAGCAAGACTTCCGTTGTGAAGATTATTTTGAGATCATTATTTGATCTAGTTCTTAGTGTTTGGAACATCTTGTATATATAATGCCATAGTTTTTTTTATGTAGTATTTTGGGACATGTATATGTATAATGTGTTAACTAGGGACTTATGGTATTTCAGTACCAAAACGTGAATTCATGTATGATATGGATGCTTTGATGTATTATATTATATATGGGTGTTACAGTTGGTATCAGAGCAGGTCGTATCCTCGACCTAGCCATGAAATAGTATAAGTATTTATTTCCGTTTCATATGCGTTGGGTCGCCATTGGTCTTACGTGTTATATTTATGGTATTGAGCCTGATCAACTTAATCCTATCTGTATGACATTTAGGAACATGGCCGACGGGCTCAGAAACAACCGTGGTAAACCCAAAACTACTCCGGTAGGGACTAATCCGCCAGGCGGCGAGGAAAATGTTCCATGGCTTCGGTTTCTGCAACAGATGCAGCAACAACAGAATCAGTTCATGCAACAAATGGTACAACAATGGCTGGGGGTCTGCATCCTCCAGTGGTTATTCCAAAAGCTATATGTGGAAGCTTTAGGGATTTCATGCGTATGAATCCTCCAGAATTTCTAGGAGGGTTGGATCCGGTAAAGGCTCACGAGTGGATAGCTGGCTTGGAAAAGATTTTCTTGATAGTCCAGTGTAGTGAGGAAAATAAGGTGGTTTTTGCTTCTCACTTGTTGAAGGGTCCTGCCATAAGGTGGTGGGAGAGTGCCTCAGCCTTGATGACTATTCAAGAGGTACCTAAGGTATGGGAGCAGTTCAAGATTAATTTCATGGAGAAGTATTTCCCAAGTTCCGTAAGGTCTCAGAAGGAATTCGAGTTTCAACAGTTGAGACAGGGTACTTTAACTGTAGCCGCCTATGCTGAGAGGTTTGAGGTAATGGCTGCTTATTCTAGGAAGTCCATGTATGCTCTGGACGAAAAGTGGAAGATTGATCAGTTTCTTTTTGGTTTGAGGGCTCAAATTTCACATAGCGTGTCTCAGGGGGAGTTCACTAGCTATGCCGAATTATTAAGGCAGTGCTACGTGGCAGAACATAGCTTGAAGAAAGTGCAAGCGGAAGGAGAATTGAGTAGGTTAAATCAAGGCGATCGTGGAAGATCAAATCAACAATTTAGACCGAGACAACAAGCCTTTAAAGGGAAACAAGTTCAGAGTTCTAGGACCAGTGCACCTCCTGTGTGTCGTTCTTGTGGTAAAGTGCATTCTGGTAGATGCAGTGTTGAAAGAATGAGATGTTATCAGTTTCAGAAAGTATGACACATGGAGAGGGATTGTCCTCAGAATAGGACTCAAGCGCAAGAAAAGAATACCGGCCGAGTTTATACCTTGGATGCGAGGAAAGCAAAGGGTGATAACTCTTTGATTGCTGTTACTTGTTTTGTTAATGGACATCCTTGTTTTGTGTTATTTGATTGTGGAACAACACACTCTTTTGTATCGGTGCAGTGTGTGAAGCGACTTGGGTTGCAAGCTGTTATGTTGTCTCCACCCATGGTGGTTACTACTGCCATGGATGAGATAGTTGAAACACCTTTAATGTGTGAAAATTATGTTTTATCTGTGGATGGTAGAGTTTTTCAGATTGATCTGATTTGTTTGCCGCTAAAGAAAGTGTATGTTGTGTTGGGAATAGATTGGCTTTCTGCTAATTCGGTATTTATCGGTTGTGAGGAAAACCTAATCAGTATTTCATCCGTTGAGGCTACTCCGAAGGATGTGTTAACTACTATTTTAGAAGGTACAGTTGGAATGATAAATTTCTTGTTTGAGAAGGAAAATTATGTTCTTTTGGTTCTCACTAAAGAGGAGAGTAACAACCTTCAGGTTTTGAGTATTCCGGTAGTCTGTGAGTTTCCCGAAGTTTTCCCCGAGGATATCACTTCTCTTCCTCCAGAGAGGGAAATGGAATTCTCTATTGACCTGATACCGGGAACGGCTCCAATATTCGTTTCTCCGTATCGGGTGACACCACTTGAGTTAAGAGAATTAAAGGATCAATTGGAAGAGTTGATGGCTAAGCATTTTGTTCGACCCAGTGTTTTGCCTTGGGGAGCTCCAGTGTTGTTGGTAAAGAAGAAGGATGGTGGAATGCGGTTGTGTATAGATTAGCGTCAGTTGAATAAGGTCACCATCAAGAACAAATACCCATTACCAAGAATAGACGATCTTCTAGATCAATTGAAAGGAGCCTGTGTGTTCTCGAAGATTAATTGACGTTCGGGTTATCATTAGATTTGAGTGAAGAGTTCAGATGTACCAAAGACTGCATTTAGAACCCGTTATGGTCATTGTGAATTCTTAGTAATGCCTTTCGGTGTGACGAATGCTCCGGCAGTTTTCATGGATTATATGAATCGGATATTTCAACCTTACTTGGATCAATTTGTGGTGATCTTTATTGATGACATTCTTATCTATTCTCGTGATTTACAAGAGCACGGAGAACACCTAAGAATCGTTTTATCCATCTTACAAGAGAGACAACTTTTTGCTAAGCTAAGTAAGTGTGAGTTTTGGATGTCGGAAGTTAATTTTCTTGGTCATGTCATATCTCAGGGGGGTGTAGTGGTAGACCCAACAAAAGTTGAAGTAGTGATTAATTGGGAGAGACCGAAGAATGTTTCTGAAGTTAGAAGTTTGTTGGGATTGACAGGTTACTACAGAAGGTTTATCAAAGGCTTTTCGCAATTGGCTTTACCAATGACGAAACTTACTCAAAAGGATTGTTCGTATGAGTGGGATTCGGCTTGTGAAAGAAGTTTTATGAGTTTGAAAGAAAGATTGACGACCGCTTCTGTCTTGATTATTCCTGATCCTAGCAAGTCGTACGAGGTATTCTGTGACGCATCAAAGATGGGATTAGGAGGTGTGTTAATGCAAGATGGTCATATGGTGGCTTATGCTTCTCGACAGTTAAAAGTTCATGAAGAGAACTATCCAACGCATGATTTGGAATTGGCGGCAGTGGTGTTTATACTGAAAGTGTGGCGTCATTATTTGTATGGAGTACGTTTTGAGATGTTTAGTGACCACAAGAGCTTAAAGTATCTTTTTGACCAGAAAGAGTTGAACATGCGTCAAAGGAGATGGATGGAGTATTTGAAAGATTATGATTTGGAACTAAAGTACCATCCGGGTAAAGCGAATAAAGGGGCAGATGCGTTAAGCAGGAAATTGTTACACAATGCCGAGTTGATGTTGTTAGAGTATACTTTATTGGAAAAGTTTCGAGATCTCACGCTCCAATTTGTTTGGACTCCTAATGGTGTGATTATGGGGAATTTGAATGTTAATTCTACTCTTAGGGAAGAAATCCAACAAGGACAAGGGTTGGATGAGAAGTTACAAGAAGTGTTAGTACAACCGGGTTTTGTGCGAGCTACCGACGGAATTATTTTGTTTAACCAAAGGATTTGTGTACCGGATGACACGGTGTTGAAAAGGAAGATTTTGGAAGAAGCGCATAAGGGTGCCTTCACTATACATCCTGGTTCTTCAAAGATGTATCAAGACTTAAGAAGGGACTATTGGTGGTCCGGTATGAAAAAGGATATTACGATGTACGTATCGGAATGTGTGGTGTGCCAACAGGTGAAGATTGAACACCAAAGACCGGGTGGCTTACTACAACCGTTAGAAATTCCAGTGTGGAAGTGGGATAACATTTCTATGGACTTTGCAGTTGGATTACCCCGTGCCCAAGGTGGTTATGATTCTATTTGGGTCATTGTTGATCGGTTGACGAAATCTGCGCATTTATTAGCCGTAAAGACTACTTACAAGGCGAGTTATCTCGCAAGATTGTTCATTTCGGAAATTATGAGATTGCATGGTATTCCCTCTAGTATTGTTTCGGATAGAGATCCAAAATTTACTTCAAGATTTTGGAGAGCTTTTCAACAAGCTATGGGAACGAAGTTGTGTTTGAGCACATCGAATCATCCGCAAACGGATGGTCAGACGGAACGGACAATACAAATAATGGAGGATATGCTAAGGGCTTGTGTGCTTGAAAGTGGAGGGAATTGGATATAACTTTTACCGTTAATTTAGTTCTCTTATAACAATAGTTATCATGCAAGTATTGGTATGACTCCTTATGAGGCCTTGTATGGAAGGAAGTGTAGGACGCCTTTGTGTTGGGCGGAGGTTGGTGAGGATAGGATTTTAGGACCGGAGATTATTCAAGAGACTACGGAAAGGATTAGAATGATCCATAATAAAGTTAAACAAGCACAAGATCGTCAGAGAAGTTATGTGGATAACCGTAGAAGACCTTTAGAGTTTGATGAAGGTGATCACGTGTTTTTGAAAGTTACTCCGAGATTGAGGTTGAAAGGACCGTTTAAGTCACGGAAGTTAAGTCCGAGATACGTGGGACCGTATCAAATTTTAGAAAGGATTGGTGAAGTAACTTACAGATTAGCCTTACCGCATTCTCTGTCAGAGATGCAGGATGTCTTTCATGTATCTCAGCTTCGGAAGTTTGTTCCAGATCCTCTTTTGCCAATTCTCCCAGATACAGTGGAGATAGAGGAAGATTTAACGTTTGAGCCTCAACCGAGTCGTATCACAGAAAGAGAAACTAAGGTGTTAAGGAATAAAGAGATTCCTCTTGTTAAGGTTCAGTGGGATGCGACGCATCCGGGAGATGCAACTAGAATCTGAGATGCGGGAAGTTTATCCTCATCTGTTCAGGTAATTGTTTTAAATTCGCGGGCGAATTTCTATTTAAGGGGGGGAGGATGTAATACCCCGTAAATTATTTACTCTAGATAATATTCGTTTGATCAGCTGGGTTCCGGTTTACTCTGAGAATTTATTGGATAAAATAATTAGAGTAAACTGATGAACTCAGAGCAGATCAAATTAATATTTTTCTGACTCTGAGGTTTTAACTTTTAGTGTTATAGAGGCTTTTGGACATTTAGTAGTGTTACTATCTAATTGAGTTTCTCTATATCATTTCATTTTCATTTTTCTCTTCATTTGGGAACAAAGATAAAAAGAAAGAAAAAGTTAGAGAGAAGGAAGAGGAAAGGAAAGAAAAGGAGAAGAAAACCAAGAAAAGGGAAAGATCAAGATCATCTCATCTTCTAACCAAGGTGGGTTCTAGATAGATGCTTTAGTGTAGAATTTCTTTAGTTTTAGAGTTAGGTTTGATATTGTGAGAAAATGAATAATCTTGCTAAAATCATGAATCTAACGGTTGAAAATCGATATAAATGAGGTAGTATGATCATATTATGCTTATGAACATTGTTGATGATCGTTTGCGCTGGTTGGAATTGATTTGGGTTGAAAAGTTGGGTTTGAAACCCTTGAAACCGTGTAAAATCGCAGCTGAGTGCTGCTGTTCTGGTGTAGAGCGTCGGCCGGTGCTCAGAACGCCGGGCAACGCGATGCGAGCGCCCCTGCTTCGCCGGGTGATGTCCAAGAGGCGCAGCAGGGCACACTTCTGTAACTTTGAGTTTTTGAAGAGGGACTTACGCCCCTGCTTCGCCGGGCGAAGTAGAGGTGAAAGGGGCAGCGCCAGGCGAAGCCTAGAGCGCCGGCGCTCCTGGGATTTTTTCAAATGTTCCCCTTTCCTTGTTAATTCCATAACTTGTGATCCGCTTATCTGATTCTAGTGTTCTTGATACCGATAGAAAGCTGTGAGAATAACTTATCTGATGAAGGTGAAAAATGTCGATTTTATTGCCCGATTAAATAATCGGAGGAAACCCGAAAGTGGGATAATTATAATGAATTATTATATGTGTTTCCATTGTGAAATGATAATATACCTTGTTTATCCTATTACTGATTAAACATGATTGTGAGTGAAATGTATGTTAAAATGAAAATGGAATAGGTAGAGTGAGGAATATTACCATGAAACTATATTGAAACCTAGTAACGGCTAGGAAATTGTTGAACAACGCAATGACGACGATCATGCGTGAGGGGCCGAGGCGTGCGTCTATTACCGAATGGTATGGGAATAATTACACTAGTATGGATCATGTTTTATTGTGTTTAGATTGTGAAGACAAAGAGGTCTTGAGGCGATGTGGCCTAGTGATTGTCAAATACAATCACATTTGTGTGTTTGAGATCACGTAATCGTAACCGTTTGTTTTGGGTGCAGTTTCATGGGTCTCGAGCTCCTCTGAAACGTATGCACAATTACTTGACAGGTTTGATTCCCGTGTGTACTACGAATGGAACCTAAGGGCAGAGACTTGTGATGGTTAACAGGCCATGTGAAGTGACGGTTCACGGCTAACAGGCTGATGTTTCCGAATCCATTTCGTATGTCAAGTAAATGACCAGGATCCATGACTCGGGTCGACTTCTAGACGTAGAAGAGAACGGGAAAAGGGGATGCCTTGGTAAGGTTATCGATTAGTGATATGTGAGCTAACAAGACTCACGAACATGGATCCATAGAGTGTGTGAGTACTCAAAGTCTTTCCCTTTCCCCTTTTGACTTGAGTTAGGTGCGATAGAACCTTGTAAAGCCGAGAGGACCTATAAGATAGGGAACTCACTGAGATTTGATGTATCTCACCCCACGTTGTTGATTATATTACATGTACTACAGGTTCGATGAAGGGTAAGGATAAAGTTGTTTGACTTTCCTTACAATCTTGGCTTTTTGAGGTGGCAAGACTTCCATTGTGAAGATTATTTTGAGATCATTATTTGATCTAGTTCTTAGTGTTTGGAACATCTTGTATATATAATGCCATAGTTTTTTTTATGTAGTATTTTGGGGCATGTATATGTATAATGTGTTAACTAGGGACTTATGGTATTTCAGTACCAAAACGTGAATTCATGTATGATATGGATGCTTTGATGTATTATATTATATATGGGCGTTACACTTAAAATACCAACTTGTTAAAAAAAATAATTTAAAAAATCTCTCGTATAATTTTGCTTAAATAAAAAATATGTTCCATCCTTACAAATATAGGAGGGAAGAGGAAAAAGCAAAATATTATGTTGCGCGTAGGGTGCCACTAATTATTTAATGATTTGAAGCATGCATTTTCGAGCACCACTAACTCAATGGTAAAATTGTATTTGGATTTTGTTAAGTCAACTCAGTTGATAAGTTGTGTAAAATATTAGATGCAAAGACGCATATTTGAATCCGCGACTTTTCATTTGTTTCATTTTAAACGGTAAATTTTATCCACTAAATTATTTGATAAAATTTTGTTGTTGTACGGATCTAATCTAACAACAAGGGAACAAGCAGATCTGTGAAAGTTAGGACAGTGCCTTTAATGTGGTCCTATAATTTTGGCATCATAGTTGGACAATGAGGACAAAGATTTGGATTTTCAGAATAAAAAGTAGTTCTACATATAAAGATTTATACACGATATAGAAAAGAAAAAAAATATTATAACCAGCTTTTTCGGCTATAATTTGCAATACATGTGTGTGATTGATTAATAGTATAATTGAACTCTTATGTCATTGCCTAGCCTGAATATATTAAAATCCTGATTAATTACTTTTGAACTTCTTAATCACGTGACATGCAAACTTTATAGCTAGCTCTTGTATATTTGTCTAAATCTAAACACTAAGTTTTTGAAGTATCCAAAATAATGGTCGGACACAAGTTTCAAAAGATGGATTGTAGTCATTATATTCTTGCAAGATCCAAAAAATTATCACATGTAATCATGTGATTACTTGCTAGGGTATCGCATAGATGTGAAAAAACAGTAGTATTAGGGAGAATACTTTTAAATAAATAGAAGTAGCTCCAATAAATTAACATTGCGAGGTATATGATTAATGTATGCATCCATTCTAGACATTCTTATTTGAAGAAAAAAAGCATTAAAAAATATTAATACAAAACAATAATAATACAAGAATTTATCATAGAAATTCTAAAATTGAGAAAAATATTATCGTTGTTAAATGATAACAAAAAAATAATATTATATGAAAGTTGTTATAACACAAAGAATATCCTTAACCACTTCACTCTTTCAACACACTCAGATTCTCTAAAATAAATATTTAATTAACTCTCACAATACTCTAACATAAGAATATAAGAGAAAATATAAAAAGTCAAATACAAGTTTAAAGTGTTTTTGACATGTGCATTTAGTAATGAAGAATTTAAATTCATTATATAGTCTTAAACTTCCTTTTCTTTTAAAAACTAAACGATGTAAGACTTATTCAACATGTATATTTTCAACCAACATCAATAATTTCCGCTTTTATTGAAAATATTACATTTGTTTTACTGTCTCCACTGACAATCATAGCTCAAAAGAACTATCATAATTTACCATAAAGAGTATAGTCACTTAAAGATACACCACTTCAATAATTTTCACATTGTCTTCACTAACAATCATAGTTCAAAATATCGTACTCCACTAGAAGAAGAGTATACATCACTTGAAGGTAAACCACTTCAAGAATTTTCATATGTCAAAAGTCAGGGTAAAAACTTATGGTGCAACTTCCACGTTGTCAGGTGCAGTGATATATTTTTAATGTACCCCAATGAGGGGTAGCTTTCGCAAAAGTGAGGAAGGCCAACAAGGGGGCAGAGGGCAAGGCGCCCAATGAAGCCACTAGCCACCTGCAATGGGCCATGAAGCCGCCTATATCTTCATAACCGCCTGTCCAATTGGGCTTAGTTCACACGAACTCTCTCCCACTTTCCTAGTAGACGTGGAAAATGATATGTCTCATTATAACGAACTAGAAGAATGGATCAGAGGAAGAATAACTACTTCCTCCCCATGATCTAGTAGTGGAGGAAAATAACTTCCCTCAACCCAGACCCATATGTATCTATAAATATCTCAACCTTAGGGTTTATAAAGGACATATCAATGTACCCTTAACATACACGCATAATACTGAGCTTTTCACCTTACGCGAACTTGCTCTCTCTGAACAGGGTCTCTCACCACTGTGAGAAAGCCCTAACCATCCTTAACCATAAAGGCCTTTGAGTATCCCTTACCCACATAAGGATACCACACACTCCTGTATTTTTTTACAAGTACAATGGCACCTACCGTGGAGCTATGGTAAAACTAACTTGGGCTAGATATATTTCATCATCATCCCCTCCATCTTCACCCAAAGATGGCCAACAAAACTTTACACTTTAGGTTTAACACCATAGCCAGGGGTTTTGCTGGTGGAGGAAGTTTCAACTCCTCCTGGAAGAAATGCACCAGGCAGGTGCTAAACACGAACGTAGTATCTACCGGGTTCTCCAAAGCGAATTAGGGAGAATAAGGGATCAACCTCATCCTTCCAAGCAACAACGTTGTCGGAATCCTCCATCACGATAACGAACTTATGGTCATCACTGTGTAACATTGCAACTGGGATATCAAGCGAGTCTTGATAGATCCCGAGAGTTATGATGACAACATACTATGGGAAACTTTCTAGAAACTTCAGCTAGATTCTAGCAACATCAGAGTGTTTCAGGGTTCATAACTAGGATTCTCAAGGGAGCAGGTGCAAGTGAGGGGTCATGTAACCCTAGAAATAGTTTATGGTGAGGGAGCAGACTTCAAGGCAATTGAAGTTAGCTACCTCATAGTAGATGCCATGTTGCCCTACAACATCATCGTAGGCTGAACCACCATCAATGCATTGGAGGAAGTTATTTCCATCTGACATTTCATACTGAAGTAGCTTCTACCTAATGGGCGAGTCAGGACAATTTGAGAAGACCATGAAATGTCCCAGAGTGTTATTAGCACATCCTGATGACAAAAAGAGAAGAGCTCACCCTTATGGGCTTCCCCCTCCCCGAGGTGCTGAATGCAAACATTGATTATTGGGATCCTAGGTTGGGAGTGGACAACAAAAGGCTCACGCCCACGGAGGACTTGAAGGAAGTCAAGATAGGCCCATCTGCCCACCAGGTGGCTAAGATAGGCACCTCTCTTCTCGAGGAAGAAGAGTACGAGTTAGTCAACCATCTCATTAGAAATGTCGACTTGTTTTCCTGTGGACCCTTCGACATGGAATAGACACCTGAATGGTGTGCAACCACCTCCCTGTCAATCCTTTTGCCAAGCCAATGGCTCAAAGGAAGCGAAAAAGTTGGTGAGGAAAAAGGGGCCTAAATCGATGAAGAAGTAGGCAAGCTAACCAACGTCGGGTTCATCAAAGAAACAAAGTATCCAACCTGGTTAGCCAATGTGGTGTTGGTTAGGAAAGCAGGGAACAAGTGGCACATGTGCGTGGACTTCAGCGACCTTAACACCACCTGTCCCAAGGACCCATATCCCCTATCAAATATTGATCGTCTGATTAATGAGTCTTAAGGTTACCACATGTTGAGCTTTATAGAAGCATACTCCAGATATAACCAGATCCTAATGAATCCCCTATGGCACACCTAAGACGTCTTTCATGTCGAACCATGGCAACTACTACTACAATTTCATGCCCTTTGGAATCAAGAATGCTAACGCCACCTACCAGTAACTCATGGATGATGTGTTCTCCCACCAAATAAGGTCGGACCTCGAGGTCTATGTTGATGACATGATAGTGAAAACCACTTAAGGGAGCAACTATGCTGCAGACTTGGAGAATGTCCTGCTGCCTGTCAAGAAATACAACATGCACCTGAATCCCGCCAAGTGTATTCTTTCAGGGTTTAGTATGGAAAGTTACTTGGATTCATTCTAATGATAAGAGGCATTGAAGCCCATCTATATAAGTATAAAGCAATTATCGATATGAGAAGTCTCGTTAATGCCAAGGAGGTACATTAGCTTACCGGCCATGTTGCCACTCTATCCCGTTTCCTCTCTTGTGCGGGCGACAAGGCTTTTCTCTTTTTTCCTGCCATAAAGAAGAAAGAGATATTTGCGTGGACCAAAGAGTGCAATGAGGCCTTCTTGAAGGTAAAAACCTTCCTCACATCTCCATCCATTCCAACTCTCGAGAGAGAATGATCGTCGCTACTGCTCTACCTTTTCAGACACAAATCAGGCGATGAGCTCGGTACTCGTGTAGGAGACAATCAAGGAAGAAAGTCATGTGTATTTTGTAATCAAAATGTTCAAATATTCTAAAAACACGTTACCAAAAAATTGAGAAGTTAGCACTGGTCGTCATCTCCGTCGCAAGAAAGTTTCGGCCTTATTTTCAGGGTCACATAATCCTCGTAAAAACCAACTACCTTCTTCTAAAAGTATGGAATAAGCCAGGTTGGGAAGGAAGAATGGTATCTTAGGTAGTTAAACTCTTAAAATACGACATACAGTACATCCTTATGGGAAGCATCAAATCCTAGCCTTTGGTAGTTTTTTGACAGAATTTAGTTTGCCCGTGGAGGAGTAAACGCCCCCAGAGTGGACAGTATTGGTCAATGGTGCCTCAAGCATGAAGGGAAATAGTGCATAAATTATCCTAAAAGGACCCGATGACATACTAATCGAGAAAGCACTGAAGTTTGAATTCAAGGCTAACAACAATCAGGCAGAGTATGAAACCTTCATTGTCAGCATGATTCTCGCCTTAGAGATGGGAGCCTCTAGATTGAAGGCCAAGAGAGACTCCTAATTAGTCACCAACCAGTTCTATAGAATGTACCAAGCCAAAGAACTGCAGCTAATAAAATATCTATATGAGGTACGAAGTCTATCGACACACTTTGCATCTTTTGAAGTAGAACATGTTCCCCGAGAGCGGAACTTTAGGGCGGGCCTCATGTCTAAGCTCGATAGCTCAAAGATAACTGGGTTTAATCAGACGCTGATCTATGAGACTCTCTTTGTCCCCAAAATTGAAGTAAATGAAGCTTTCTTCTTGGAAGCCACGTCCGAGTTGAGTTTGATGTCACCCATACTGCGGTACTTGCAAGAGGATGAACTTCCAAAAGATGAAGAGGAAGCAAGGAATATTCAAAAATATACCGTAAAGTACACCTTTATCGCTGTAAACTTTATAAAATTTTAAGAGACTCCCCATTACTACGATGTCTGGGGGAGCATGAAATCGCCTTAGTCTTCGCAAAAGTCCATAAGGGGGTTTGCGAAAGTCATAATGGTGGTAGGGCTCTCGCCCATAAAATACTTAAGGCAGAATACTACTAGCCTACACTACTGAAGGATATCATCGTCATTATAAAGAAGTTTGACCATTGTCAGAGACACGTTAAACTCCATCACGCCCCTTTATAGCTCCTTCACTTCATGATGTCGCCCTGACCCTTCTACTAATGGGGGTGGACATCTTTGTCCTGTTCCCCCTAGCATATGGCCAACTAAAATTCTTGATTGTGGGAGTAGATTACTTCATAAAATGGATAGATGAGGAAGTTGTCGCAAAAATCACAGTTGAAAAGGTCGGTTGTTTCTATTGGAAGATGATTATGTGCGGGTTTGAGCTACCCGAAGTCATCATCTCCGACAATGCAACCCAGTTCTCGAGCACTGCAGTCACCGACTTTTACTAGAAATTAGAAGTTCAATTTTTTGTATATGTTATCTATCCACAGGCCAATGGCCGAGTGGAGTCGGTGAACAAGGTGATCCTTAAGGGGCTAAAAAAGAAGCTTGACTACACCAAAGTTTTATGGGTAGAATTGCTCTATCATATCATACTACCCCCATTCCACTAGCAAGGAAACTCTATTCACTATGTTAGATGGGGCAGACTCTATGTTTCCCGTAGAGATTGACACACACTCGTGGCGATGCTCACAATTCAACCAGGACGTAAATGAAGTAGGGTTGGAATATGCTGCAAATTTAGTCGATGAATTAAGAGAAGTCACACACATCCGAGAACTCGCCGCAAAGCATAGAGCCTCCAGAAGATAAAACTCCAAATTCATGCCAAGGGATATGCTGGAAGGCAACTTAGTCTTAAGGAAGTATTTATACCTGCACAATAGGGAAATATGCAACCCAATTGGAATAGGTCATAATGCATATTCTTGAAGCTCCCTCATGGGGCGTAGAAGCTGTATGAATTTGATGGAAGACTTATACCTTGGACTTGGAACTCTATTCATCATAAATATTATTACAGTTAGACTATTTATAATTTTTAGGGTCAGATTTACCAGATGTGTATGAACCTTTGATTGATTTCGAATAAGGAAGACATTTTTCATGATATTATGTGTGATGGACTTCTATGTGAAGATATTTTCCGCCTCGAAAGGATATTTGAATGTTGGACTTCTACAAGAAGATCCTTGTCACCTTTTAAGGCAATACATGAATGTTGGACTTCCAAGGGAAGATCTTTTCCATCTCTTAAGACAATACATGAGTTTTGGACTTCCACGGGAAGATCTTTACCGCCTCTTAAGGAAATACATGAATTCTGCACTTCCACAAGAAGATCATTTCTGCCTCTTGAGGAAATACATGAGTTTTGAACTTCCACGGGAAGATCCTTGCCGCCATTTAAGACAAAACATGAATATTTGACTTCCACAGAAAGTTCATTGTCGCCTCTTAAGGCAATCCATGAATATGATAGAATTCCATAAGAAGATCTTTGTCTCCCTTAAGGGAAACATGATTTTACTATCCATTGAGGAGCACCTTCCCTAAAGCCTCGCCCAAGGGACACAATTGAAGTCCAGACCAAGATACTTTAAGTAAAGTATTATATGAGGACTTGATAGAAGTCCTGCCCAATGGAATCAATGCCTCGCCTGAGGGACTAAGAGTCCCATCAAACAAGCTTATTTAAATGCTTCGCCTAAGTAACTTAGAGTTTCCTCAGGAAGAAACTAAATTAAAGTCTATCCCAATGGGTGTAACCAAAGTTTTGCCCAAGAGACTTTAAATAAAGACTTGTCTAAAGGCTTGATAGAAGTCCCACCCAAGGGTCTCAACACCTCTCTTGAGGGACATGAAGTCACATTATTCAAGGATGGATATATAATCTTGCCTGAGGGACTCAGAGTCCCATGAAACAGGCTTATCTAAATTCCCTTATTAAGTAAATTAAGGTTTCCTTGGGCCGAAACTAACTTAAAGTCTATCCCAAGTGGTGCAACTAAGGTATAGTCCAAGAGACTTTAGGTAAAGTCTTGTTTGAAAGCTTGACAGAAGTCTGATCCAAGGAGGTCAACGCCTCGCCTAAGGGACTTAAAGTATCATTAGTTGAGGCTTAATATATAATCTCGCTTGAGGGACTGAGAGCCCCATCAAAAAAAGCTCATCTAAACGCCTCTCCTGAGGGACTTAAAGTTTCCCCGGGCAAGATCTAACTTAAAATTCTCTCCCAAGGCATGTGACCGAAGACTGTCCTAAGATGCTTAACTTAAAATCTTGTCTGAGGGCTTAATAGAAGTCTCTCCCGAGAGGTTAATCACCTTTCTTAAGGGACTTAGAGTCTCTTTAGTCATGATCAATATATAACCTCGTATGAAGGATTTGGAATCCATCAATTAGGCATATCTAAATGCCTCACCTAAAGGACTTGTAGATTCCTTAGGCGGGATCTAACTTAAAGTCTCGTATAAGGGAATCGACATAAAGTCTCACCTAAAGGACTCAACATAAAATCTCCACTGAGGGACTCAACTTAAAATTCTCGTCTAGAGAAACCAACCATAGAAGGATTTGTACAAAGAAATATTAAGGACGTGGAAACTTTATTTAATCATTTCTACCTTCCTATGTCATTGTGCTTGAGGGAGTGTGTAGTGATATATTTTCAATGGGCCCCAAGGAGGGGTAGCTTACGTAAAAGTGAGGAAGGCTAACAAGGGGGCAGAGGGAAAGGCAGCCAATGAAGCCATTTGACGCTCACAATGGGCCATGAAGCAACCCAAATCTTTTTAACCTCTCGCCTAGTACGAATTAGTCCACAATCATTCTCTCCCACATTCCTAGTATATGTGGGAGATGATGTATCCCATAATAACGAACTAGAAGAATGGATCAAAGGAGGAATAACTCCTTCCTCTCCATGATCTAGTAGTGGAGAGGAAATAACTTCCCTAAAACCAAGCCCATAGGTATGTATAAATATCTCAACATTAAGGTCAAGAAAGGACAGATTAATATAGCCTTGGCACACACGCATAATATAAATCTTCTCACCTCGCGTGAGCTTTCTCTCTCCATACCACTGAAAACATCACTGAATAGGGTATCCCACCAACATTAGTAAGCCCTAACCACCTTTAACCACAAAGACCTCTAAGTATCCCCTACCCACATAGGGATACCACACACTTCTGTACTTTTTTACAAGTATAACAATAAACTTTTCAACCACCAACATAATCTTACAACACAATTTGCATTAAAACCTAAATGTTAATCCACCAGTAGTAGCTCATCTTTTTCATTGATGGCAACAATATCATGAGGACAAACTTCTCAATTTTTACAAAACATCATTATCCCCCATAGCGAAGGAGACACTACTAGCATTTGACTCAGAGTCTTTCTCCAACACATCACATCTATTTCATTGTGTTTCTTCACATAAGGTATTCCTCTAATTAAAAATTGATCTTTATGAAGTATTATCCTCACCATTCAATCTTCTTTCTTCAGAAATAATTTTACTAGGAACTTCTTCAACACTCAAAGTTTCCTTTCCATATATCAAAACAAGTTTAATATGCTCATAAGAAGATAGAAGAGACCATATGAGTATCGAAAATTTATCTTCATCATCAGTCTTGGCTCCAATAGTTTCTAATTCATAAACAATTCCATAGAATATTTAGATGATCAAATATTTTCGTATTTTCATCCGTACGCAAGCCATGAAATTGCTCCTTTAACAACAATCGATTTGAAATACCATTTCCTTGATATAACTATTCAAGTTTCTCCCAAAGCTCTTTGGATGACGACGTACTAAGAAGATTCTCAAGAATATTCTTAGCTAAAGACATGCATATTGTATTGAAGCTCTCAAATCTAGTTCCTCTCACTTCTCGTTGTCAATGTTAAAAATATTTCCATTCAACACCTTGTGTAATCCTTATTGTATTAAAACATATTTTACTTGAATTTTTCACAAGGAAAAATGAATTCGTCCATCAAATTTCTCTAAGTCAGGTCTCATTGCACTTGAAAGAGTTAACATTGTAGTCAAAACTTTTTTTGCAGTAAAATTTTTTTCCAACTAACATAGATTATAATTTTTTTTTCTAATGGGGAAGATCAGACAAAGTTACAATCACATAACATACTTAAATTGTTAGAAAAAGATGAACACAATAACAACACAAGAATTTAATGTGGAAACTCTAAAATCGAAGAAAAAAACACGATCGTTGTCAAATGGCAACCAGCGAATAACATTATATGAAAATTGTTATAACACATTTAATACCCTCAACCACCCCTAAGGTCCCAATACACCCACACTCTGCAAAACAAATATTTAACTACCCCTCATAACACTCTAACACAAGAGTATAAGAAAAAAATACAAAAAAGTATAATACAAGTTTAAAGTGTTTTTGACCGGTGTATTTTGTAATGAAAAACATAAATCCATTATATAGCTTTTGATTATATCTTCGTTTACAAAAATAAGATTTATGAAACTTATTCAATATCTATATTTTTTGGTGACAACTTCTCTACCTATCTCTAAAAATTGGATAACATACCCCCAACTAATCACTTAATGTTATTTAAATTTATTATATTTATTTATTTATTAAATTATTTAAATTTAAGAAGTTTTCAAGATAATTTACTTTATAGATATTTTTATTCAACTTTTTATGATAGGTAGATAAGAATTTCTCTCTTTTTACTAACACTATAATTCCTACCGTAATTACACAGCATTGAAAATGCATCAGCATTAAAAATGCAAGATCATGTATAATACTTAATCCATGAAAGTAAACTTTCAGAGAAAGCATTCAAGATCATAAAGATCTTATAAATTTATTATTTTTCATATCTGGATTTGATGAATAAGTCATAGCAGTAGATTGATAAAAATTAAAACTGATTTCTCTCCCTTAACACCTTTTCGACACACGTAAAATTAAAAATATTTTGTAATAATGAGCAAAAACTTAACATGTATTTGGAGGTAATAGGAGAGAAAACCAATTTATTAATAGTAGGGTTAATAGTCATTTACCCCTGCAATATAGGCGATTTTTGATTTACCCCCCTTTAAAAAAATAATTTTGGATTATCCCCCTGAAAATTTAAAATTCTAAGTCTTTTGCCCCCTAGATAGAAAAATTACCCCCCTGTAAAATATTTTTTTTTATTTACCCCCCTGATTTTTACACGCTTAGGGGGGTACCCCAAAATTTCAGGGGGGTAATCCAAAATTATTTTTTTAAAGGGGGGTAAATCAAAACTCGCCAATATTGCAGGGGGATAAATGACTATTAACCCTTAGTAGTATTATCATTTAATTTCTTAGTCCCTTCAACTATTAGTATCAACATATGAGATTGTTTCAGGCGATTAGGAACCAATATTTGGTAGGGATCATGATCATATTTGTGTTCTTAGTGTAAAATGTGTTGTAAACTCTAAGCAGAAATCAATTCACACAAAATATCTAAAATGAATTGTTATTTTATTTGAAGCAAAACAGATGGCTTATATAAACCTTACACTGAGAAAAAATAGGAAACAAACTACGCACGTTTACTGATTCTAATAAGGTGGTAAATGACATAGTCAGACTCTAACAACATGTCCTAAATACTAGGATTTATTAACTGACTACACATTGACAGCTTCTGCTGCAACCCTAATATCCCCAGCAAATTCCTCCCTTAAACTAATTGCAGTAATGCTTTCAGTTTACTCGTGGTACCACACATACACCCATTGACTCACGCAGCTTCAAGAACACATCCAGCTTCAGCGATTTTGTCATAATGTCTGTAACTTGTTCTTGTGTGACATAGTGCTTCAGCTTAATAATTCCATCTCTAGTCAAATCACACAAGAAATGAAATCTTACATCAATGTGTTTGCTGCGTCCATGCATGATTGGGTTCTTGGATAGCTTAATGGTAGAACTGTTGTCACATAACACAGTGGTACACTTGCCTTGAGAATGACCAAGCTTTTCCAATACTCTCCTCATCCATACCCCTTGACAAAAATAAGAGGCAACTGCTACAAACTCTGCTTCAGTAGTGGACAAAGTAACGACAAATTGTTTTTCGAGGAGTAGGACACAACTCCTTCACTAAGTAGAAACACATAACCCGAAGTGTTTTTCATGTCATCTACATCTCCTGCATAATCACTAACTGTATATGCCATCAACTCTCCATTACCCTCCTTTCGATAAAAAACTCCCAAGTCCATAGTACCTTTCAAATATCTTAACACTCTTTTCGCAGCTTGCAAATGCAACTCAGTTGGACTTGCCATGAATCTGCTAATGAGACACACAACATACATCAAATCTGGCCTTGTCGCAGTTAAATACATAAGACTTCCGACCAATTATTTGTACATGGTAGCATTCACCTTGGCGCCTTCTTCATCCTTCATTAGTCTAACACTAGGAACAATGGGATTCTTCACACTATTACTTTTCTCCATCTTAAATCTCTCCAAAATTTCTTTTGCATACTTTCTTTGACTGATATAAATCCCTTCAGGATTTTGTAAAACTTCCACACCAAGAAAATATTTCATCTTTCCCAAATCTGTCATGTTAAATTCAAATTTCATAGAATTCTTGAACTTAACAAACATATTCTCATCATTACCGGTAAAAATTAGGTCATCAACATATAAACTAATAATCAAAATTTTACCTCCATCTCCTGTTTTTATGAATAACGTGTGTTCACAACTGCACCTCTCAAATCCTTCTTTGACAAAGTACGCTTCAATACGGTTGTACCATGCACGTGGAGCTTGTTTAAGGTCGTACAATACCTTCTTTAATTTGTACGCCTTATACTCTTCACCTTTCTTCTCATAACCTTGTGGTTTCTCAACAAATACTGCTTCATTTAGCTCTCTATGCAAGAAAGCGCTTTTGACGTCAAGTTGATACACACTCCAACCATTTCAAGCTGCTAAAGCAATTACCATTTGAATTGTATCCCACCTAGCCACCAGCGCAAAACCTAGGTATAATTTATGTCATGCTTTTGTGCATACCCTTTTGCCACCAACTGAGCTTTACACTTGTCAACCTCGCCATTTTCGTTGAGTTTAGTTTTGAAAACCCATTTTACCCCAATCTTCTTCATTCCTTTAGGAAAATCTATTAGCTCTCAAGTCTCATTTCTTTCAATTGCCTCTATTTCTAAGTCGATGGCAGCTCTCCACTTGGAACTCTGAACTGCTTCTTCAACGGTAGTCGGATCTACAATTGAGGTAAACAAAACCAAATTGTTATGCTTAGTTTCTTATTCGGAAAATTCCCTCCCACTTTCGTAATCTTCCATCCAGAACGGTGTTCTTATGTTCCTCCCCTTTGGTGAGCTTTCTCCAGATGTTGGAGAATTCTCTCTTCTGCTCCTCCCCTTCGGTGAGCTTTCTCCAGATGTTGGAGAATTCTCTCTAGGTGACTCACTTGAAGACAAGCTAACCTCTCCTCCTTCCTCTTCTGCTACCACCTCCTCTTCAGGTTCTTCTTCACTTAGATCATGTTCATTTTCTTCTCCATTACTATCTCCCCACTCAAGGATATCAAGTCTTGCTTCTTCAGTACTTCTCCCCCAATTCCAGCACTCATTTTCTTCAAAAACCACATCTCTACTTACAATTATCTTCTTGAACAGTGGATTATAAAGTCTATATGCTTTAGACTCTTCACTCCTCCCTAGAAGCACACACTGAAAACTCTTATCATCTAGCTTCTTTCTTTTACTATCTGGAACATAAACATGGCCAATGCATCCAAAAACCCGAAAATAATCAACTTTGGGTTTGACACCACCCCAAGCATCTTCAGGAGTCATATCTTTCACTGCCAATGTAGGACTTCTGTTAAGCACATGTATTTTCCAATTTACTGCTTCTGGCCATAAATTTTTCAAAACTTGCATCTTTGATAACATACTTCTAACCACGTTCATGATTGTCATGTTCTTACACTCAGCTACTCCATTTTGTTGGGGAGTGTAGGCTGTAGTGAGCTGCATGCTAATATCATTGGCCTTGCAAAAGGCGTAGAATTTGTGAGATGTGAATTAATCTCCCCTATCTATGCATAGACAACGAAGAAAAGCTCTTGTCTCTTTCTCAACAAGATTTTTTTAATTCTTGAATATAGTCAAAGCTTCAGATTTTTCAGTAAGAAAATATATCCACACCTTACGACTGTAATCATCAATAAAGCTTATGAAATACCTTTTCTTACTATTAGAAATAGGTTTGATGGGTCCGCATATGTCAGCATGTACCAACTGCAGTCTTTGTGATGCTCTACATAAACTCCTCTTTGGAATTGCATCCCTGTGTTGCTTTCCCACTGTGCAATCAGTGCATATTTTGGATGGTGTTTTCAACTGTGGCAATCCTCTCACCATTTGCCTATATTTCAATGTTCTCAGACCCTTGAAACTTAGATGCCTATATCTGCAGTGGCAAAGGTAAGTGTTGTCTTCAAGAATTGTTTGGAAGCAAGTGGAAGCTTTTAGCATAATTTTTGCAAGTATTATGAACATCCTGTTTGCAGACATTGTTATTTGCATAATAAGCCCTTCCTTGGGATGATAGATTCTACATACTCCATGCTGTATCAAAATAGCTACACCTCTTTCTTGCAACTGTCCAATACTTAATAAGTTATTTTTCAACTCAGGTATATAGAAAACATCAGTGATTACCTGAGTAACTCCAATAATTTGCATCCTTATGTTACCCTTTCCCAGCACATCCATCATGGAATTATTCCCGAGCTTTACTGATTTTTGAAACTCCTCATCGAGATCCAAGAATCACTGCTTATTTGCACACATATAATTGCTACATCCTGAGTCAAGGAACCAAACATCTTCTCTCCTTGATTGATTAAGTTCCACATATGACATCAACAACATTTCTTTTTTCTCCTCAAGATCGGTATAGTTCGCTTCCTTCTCCCATTTAGGACACTTATATTGAAAGTGCCCTAATTGATGGCATTTATAACACTCAACTATAGCCTTGTTGAATGATTGTCTGCCTCTTCCTGTGCCTCTTCCTCGAAAAGCTCTGCGAGCTCGACCGCCTCCTCTTCCACCAGTTCTATCATCGTAGGCTACTTTTAATGCTTACTCATCTCCTCCATGCTCGTTCATCCTTTGCTCGTGTACCAGCAAACTACTCTACAACTCATCAATAGTTAAGGCGTCTAGGTTATTAGACTCCTCAATTGAACACACAACATAGTCGAACCTTGAGGTCATTGATCTCAGGATCTTTTTAATGATTACCACTTGCTACATATTTTCACCATGAATTTTCATCTTGTTTGCTATGGTGAGTGTTCGAGCGAAGTACGCATCAATACTCTCACTATCTTTCATATGTAGAATCTCAAACTCCTTCCGAAGAGCTTGGAGTTGTGATTTTTTTACTCTTGTGGAACCCTGGTACTTTTGCTTCATGGAATCCCAAATTTGCTTGGCACTAACTCTGTGAGGACCGTCTCCATAATGGTTCGACCAATGGCTTGGAACAGATAATTCTTGACCTTCAAATCTTTTAGCTTCTGGTCTCCAATTGATTTTTGTTGTTCTGTAGTAAGCTTCACTCCTTCTGTAGCAGCAGAGACTCCAGCTTCCACCAAACTCCAATACTCCTTTGAGCGAAGAAAATTTTCCATAAACATGGAATAATGATTGTAATGACCATTAAAATTAGGAATTGCAGGTTGAACAAAGTTACTTTCAGCTGCCATGTTTTAAATCTCTCTCTTCTCACTCTTTCTTAAGAAACTACGGTTTCTTTTCTCTCAGAATCAAGCCCCGTGATGGAGCTCTGATACCAGATTGTTGTAAACTCTAAGCAGAAATCAATTCACACAAAATATCTTAAATGCATTTTTATATTATTTGAAACAAACTACTCACATTTATTAATTCTAATAAGGTGGTAAATGACATAGTCAGACTCTAACAACATGTCCTAAATACTAGGATTTATTAACTGACTGCACATTGGCAACTTCTGCTGCAACCCTAATAACCCCAACAAAATGATACACATTTGAACAATGTGGCCTTTTTATACTAATATGTTCACAACCCTCTCAACCCCTTGCACAAACGCGTGAGGGTGGTCGTTTGGACTGGAAAATGCTCTGATACCTTAGGTCAAATGAGGACATTTTACTTAAGGTCAAGGTGATTGTTGTTTCTCGACCTCGTGACTATAGGTGTTATTGGATGGGAAATCTTCCATTTATTTTTCAAGGGGCTTGTGTGATCGAAGTCCTTAACTCTTCATAAAGCATGGATATAATGTTAACCCTAGATGTTGCCTCTATCTCTTCTTTGGTGATTTGATGTGTTGTAACCTTCCTTCTACCTTGGACATTCCCTTTTGGCCCCATGTAGTTTCTAGCCCTAAGTCAAGTAGTCATATGGTGAGGCCGGTGTCATACCCCAAATTTTGACCACTAAGATTTCCCATCATTGTGCAAATCATCATCACAATATGGATTGACCATCATGCCTCATTTATCTCCCCAAAGATGGGTGAGCACTCACTACAAACAAAAATTAGGGTTTCAAGCCCTCTTTGAGCCTTAGACAAAGGATCAATCAAGAAATGACATGATCTTCAACTTGTCTAGCCTCTCAAACATCCACAAAGGATCAAGAGGACTCACACTTCAAGGATTAAGCACAAGGCTTCTCCCTTCTAGGGGGATCAAGCCTTAAGATCGCTAGTGTCACCAAATTAGGGTTTGGTCGACCAGGGCCTCCAGATGGAAATTTTCCTCCGGGCATGAGCCAATGCTTCAAAGCATAACCTATGATTCTCTAAGGGACATCATAAACCCAATCATCAAGCCAATTTTACCTCAGGGGATGCATTCATAAAAAATCAGGAATTAGGGTTTCTTGACCTAATTCACCCCTAAGTTGACTTTTGGGACAAATCATGAGCCAAGACCTCAAGAGATGATTTGAGGGTCCCTAACACACCACATTGGTCCATTTGTAACAATGGATTGATCCAAGAAGCTTGAGCAACAAGTTTCAATTTCATCTGAACCACAGTTAGGGTTTCGCGGGAAAAGTCAACTGTGCCTTTGACTTTTGACCAGGACATGCTCCCAAACCCTAGTACATGATTCAATACACCCTATAACACCTATGAAATCAATCCATCAAGTTTTATTTAGGTCAAGGACTTGATTTCATAAAGGATCGCACAGTTTGGAATTCATCTAACAAAAAGTCAACTGTGCACAAAAGTCAAACTTTGACTTTTTGAGATTTTTCACAATTATGGTTCTTTGACCCTAAAATGATGTTAATGTGTGGTTGGAATCATCATTCATCAAGAAAAATCAAGAAAAGTGGGATAACTTGTAAAAGGGGTAACCATAAAAAACTTAGAAATTTTCTAAGTTATGGAACAAAGTGGCTAGGGTGCCAACTTTGGAGGACCATAACTCCTAAACTACAAGGCCATTTTTCCAAATCCAAAGCAGGATTTTTAGCCCTCACGGCCCTCTACAAAAGCTTCAATCACACCTCATTCCAATTCATCATGGATTTTGAGTTATGTAATGATCAAAATCACAAAAAGTGAAAATGTCACTTTTTTCCAACACTTAGTGAAATTTTCACTAAGTCAGAATCTGCCTTCACTTTTTTCCAAATGTAGGGGGATTTTTCACTTGGATCCAAAAAGTATCAAAACCAATTATGATCAAACAGTTGTTGTATCATATGAGGGCTTTCCAAAATGGCCAAGAACTCCATCAAATTCAACTTGAGTAATGAGATATGACAATGGCAATGTGCCTTACTGAAAACTGCCAAGGCTAGGCAGAATTTTGCACTTTTGGTCGATTTGGCAAAATCAGATAATTCCAAGCCTTGTCATCACTTTGGACGCATCTGAGGATCAAATCTAAAGGGAACAAACACTGATCCAAGCCTCCAAAGTCTTTGGAACAAGAAGTAGCATGACAAACCTAGAAATCCCTAAAAAAGGGACAAAACTCCAATTTTGGATTGGAGCATTTAATGGATGCTTAGAGGTGGCATGGACTGACACATTTGCAACTGAATTCAGTCAAGAATGATCAAACAACTAGGGAATCAAAGGCCTGTGCTCTAACCTCTAGTCAATGGCTAGAGGAGACTTGGATTCCAATTGATCAACATTGGCCAAACCTCTGCTGTGGTTGCCATTCACTATTGATCCCAAAACAAACTTGATCTACTATAAATAGAGCTCATTTGTGCTCAGTTTGAGTACACCAAAGCCATCAAACAGATGTTTTCCTCAAAATCCCTCTCTTTAGGCCAAAATGCCTTCTTTAGCAAGGTAACTCTGAGTTTTTGAGTTAGAGAGCATTTCCATCATAGCTCATGATCCTAACACCTCCAATATATCATATCTAAGCTATCCAAACTCTCACAAGTGACCTGTAATCCTTAAATCACAAAGTCACCTCTCAAAACCTCAAAATAGTACTTTTGTGCATTTTTCAAGCCATGCCTTGATTCAGTCACTTTCCAAACCAGATGAAACTTCAAACACACTCCAAATATCATCCTTGAACTGTCCCAAATGGTTCCCCCCATCTGGAACACCATTTGAGGGAGTTGCTATTTTGGCCATTTTAACCCCTTTTGCAAGAAAGGGCTAGTTTGTGTTTTTGCATGTTCCAACTGATTCCATTCATCCTAAAAGCTTCTAAGGGATCATTTGATAGTGTCCAAAGCATCAAACCATTTCTGGAGCAAGAAACTTGGCAGATTGCACAAAAACTCCAAAAGCTCAAAAGAGAGGTAAGCATCATAACTTGAACTTTCCAAAATATGCATTGCTTTGAAGTCCATTGATCATGCACATCTCATACATGTTATATATGTTGTGTTTGAACCAATTCATCATGTAATTCATGCCTGTACCAAAGTGTAGCATAGAAAATGCAATTATAGGCCTATTTCAAAACCACCATCGGATTTTGAGGAGGGAGCATGATTTGAAAAAAAATACCACCACCATTGGATTCCTTGT
Source organism: Lathyrus tuberosus (assembly GCA_022829125.1). Taxonomy (NCBI): domain Eukaryota; kingdom Viridiplantae; phylum Streptophyta; class Magnoliopsida; order Fabales; family Fabaceae; genus Lathyrus; species Lathyrus tuberosus. The sequence goes on along the minus strand of JALAZF010000603.1, from coordinate 1,432,294 downwards.
GAAATTCTAGGCCAGATGCATATAAATTTTGTCCCCAACCATGGAGAAATGAGAAAGTTATGGACCTTCCCGTTTCTTGCCAAAACTTGCCTTGCCTTGCCTTGGTCAGGCCTAGAAAACAAGGCAAGCCTTGTATATTTGTTGGTTTGTTTTAATCAACGGATGTATCACCACCCCAGTGGTAAGGTGCGCGCCCTATAACCTTGAGGTCGTGGGTTCAAACCCCACCCATGCCATTTTGTGTTTTCTCACATTTTGCTATTTTTTCCAATATTTTCATGTTTTGTTAATTAATTGGAAAATTAATAACTCCCTCAATTTTAATTATTTTTTATTGGTTCTTTTTGCAAAAAATCACAAAAATGTTGAAATATTTTATTTCCCAAAAAAATTAGATTTATATTATTTATTTAATATAATTAGCATTTTTGTGAATAAATGTCTTTTATTTGTTTTTAAACCTTTTAAAAATAAATATCCATTTTGGAAAATCAAAACCAAGTAGGTTTTAAATCATCTTGTGATGAAAGCCTCATTTTTCAAACCTAAAACCAAAATCACAAGTTTATTCAAACTTATTTGGAATTTTTATCGTTTGTATTAATTTTCTTTGAATAATTATGAAATTAGGGTTTTATTGATTTTCACCCTAACAAACTTTTCCGAAAACTCATGGGCCTCTAATAAAGTGTAAGACCCAATCCTTTGTAAATACAAACCTACTTTGGGCCTCACTTATTGTATAAGTCCCGTTGTATTTCAAAAGTTCGGCGCGATCATCGCCCGTTTAAAACAAACCATCTGGGCCTCTCCTCGAGCTATAAGACCCATTCAAAATCATTTTTGGGCCTCTAATAGAGTGTAAGACCCAATCCCCTTTTAACCAAAACAATCTTTGGGCCTCAGATATTGTATAAGTCCCTCTGCGTTAAAAGAAAAGCTCGACGCGATCGCCAGTTCAAAAGAATCATCTGGGCCTACCCTCGTGTTATAAGCTACATTCTTTTTTCTTTCAATCATTTTGGTCCTCTTGAGAGAGTGTAAGACCCATCCCCTTATACAAAAAACCTTTCTTGGGCCTCAGTCACTTGTATAAGTCCCTGTACAAAACGACAGTGCAATCACTGATAAAACCCTGGGCCTCTCCTTGAGCTGTAAGCCTCAATTTTCCTTTCCAAAAGCACTTTCTCCTTTGATTTTTAATATAATATTATTATCAAAGCTTTCGTTGTTGAACAAACTAACCAAACAGCATGGAAGCTCTACAACCGAGTAAGTGTTTACCCACTTTTATTTACCGCTTTCATATGTATATAACTGTACTGTGGGGCTGTTTCACTGTAAGTCTTCTTTCATAAACTCATATCGACTGTGTAATAATAGTATAGATATTTAGAGTTTCCCCGGCAACTACGTCTAGAACTATACAAAACCTCGTCTCCCTACATCCGACGTTATATCGGATATTTCAACATAACCTAAACCATGAGAATTTTCTTTTACAACAATTTTAGATAACTAGATCTAAGAAATTTCCCCCTTGAACAGTTCATATACAGAAGGCCAATGTTCCAAGTGAAACCCCTTCTGGAACTGTTTATCAGCCTCCTCTTGGGCGTTGTACATGGACCCGTCGGCTTCTTAGAAGTTTTCTCGCCTCCTCTTGGGCTTCGTACAAATTGTCCCTCGGCTTCTTAAAAGTTTTCTCGCCTCCTCTTGGGCTTCGTACAAATTGTCCCAACGACCTCCTAGAGGTATAGGAACAGAAATTAGTCATCTTAATAGAACAGTCTTTCAAAGAGTCTAGATCTTACTACTACTGTTTCTTAAGCATAGTACAGAAGATAAAACCCGTAGACTCGGACAGTCTAAAGCTCCTTTGGACTCCCTATTTCTTTAGAGAACAGGAAATAATCCCGATCCTCTGATCAAATCCATGAGTACAACATTACCCATATAAGAACTGATTTTTTCTTTTATCCAACATACTGGACATGTCACTCAACTGAAACAGTTACCCTAGCCTTCTCTTGGGCTTTGTACAAATGATTCTCCCCAACAGAGTGAACCTTTTAGCCTCCATCTCGGGCTTCGTACGAGATACAAAACACTCTCTTGTTGAGTATAAAAAGGCTCTCTTGTTGAGTCGATCACTTTCAGCCTCCATCTCGGGCTTCGTACGAGATACAAAACACTCTTTTGTTGAGTATAAAAGACTCTTTTGTTGAGTCAAACAACCTTTAGCCTCCATCTTGGGCTTCGTACAAGACACATACAAAAGCACTCTCTTGTTGAGTCAACCCTTTTAGCCTCTCTCTCGGGCTTCGTACGAGACACATAAAAACACCCTCTTGTTGGGCCAACACCCTCCTCTTAGGCTTTGTATAAGAAAACCCCGGTTGAGTCAATCAACCTTTTAGCATCAAAGTTGTGCCTCGTTCACAGTATACAAACATCTACAACTCTTTTCCCCTTCATCTATTTGCTGTAAGCGGCAAGCCTCTGGATTATTTACATCCACGCTACTGTCCCTCTTTTAGCATGAGAAATTCCTAAGGAAAGATTGCATTGCTCTAAACTAAGTTAAAGTCTTCTCCTTCAGGTTAAAAATCCCCTATAAAGGAAATTATGGCATTGTTGGATTCACACATCCCAGTTAAAGTAATTCTCCTTTATAACCAGTCACCCAACAGTTATGACAAACAGACCCTCTTTAGAGATGACAAATTCTCTCTAAAGTCAAAACCCTTCAGCTTCACATCTTGGGCTTTGAACAAGATATAAACCACGTTTAGCTTCATGTCTTGGGCTTTGAACAAGACACCAAAACACCATTTCCTCCCATAGAATAGGAGGAACTACGATCGCTCTGATTTCCCTGTTTCGGTAAACGGGAATACGTAGGCATAAGATTGAAAGAGAAATCTTAGCGAGCACACTAATCAAAAAACCCAAAATCTCGTACCTTCATACATCAATCGAAAAGCATCAGTCCTAACATCCTACCAATAGCATAGTCTCGTCATTTCAGTCTTAACAAAATAAGCAGAAAGAGGCCCCCCTTCCATATAGCATCCGTAACCTAACAGACCGCTGTTTAAACTCAATATGCAAGCAGGGTTAGTTGGAGACATCTATTTCCCTTCCTTCATCAGCTTCAATAGGATAAAAAATGAATCGACCTGTAATCCCCCCAAGAGCAACAGTGCTTAAGAACCACGTCCAAAATCGCTCGCTACAGCCGGTATTTAATGACTTCTGCAAAAGTTGAGGTGTGATGATTACTTCACGGGGAATTAAACTTTTGATACTATTACATGGTGCTTGTGTATTGGTCCTTTGACGGCTCCTGAGTCTTCATTTCTTGGTTGTTGGATCTAACCAATTTACTTTCTCCAACTTGACCATTCAACCTATATAAGTCAAATTTATTCTTCATTGTTTTTATTTCATTTCATCCCTCAAAATTGTCTGCTTTTTGCATTCCTTACACTAGATTTTTTTTTCTTTATGTTAGACCATTATTAAGTGAATTTTCATAAATTATTAACCTTTTTTTTTTTGTGTTAAACCATCATTAACTGAATTTTCATATATTATCAACCTTTTTTGCTGGTAAATCATTTCAATAATTCTCTATTTTACCTTTCATGGTGAATCTACCATTTTTTTACCTCTATTTGTCTCCACTTATAGTGATTGTGGGTGTTTCAATATTGCATTATGGTTTAAACGTCATTCCTTTAGTATTCTCTTATATATCTCAATGGGTGGCACAACCTTATTTGTTGGTGGTACCTCTTATTGATGTCATGCAATTTCCAAGCCTTTGTGTAGTAAAAACCCAATAATTGATCTAATCAAATTTCCATGTGAACATAACAAGTGCTAGGAGGGAAAAAGTCGGATGTTTTCAAAGGTTCTACAACAAGGAAAATTCCCTAGGTGAGCAAGTGATCTCATGATGAAAGTCTATGCAGTTTTAGTGACCTCCGGGAATGAGTTGGCATAAACTTATGTATGAAAGAAACTATGCCCATGAGACAAAATTTGGAGTCCATGAAAACCCTACTTGACACGTATAACACTTATTTGTAGTGAATGTAAATTTATGCCCGGGCGATACGTGGAAAGATACTTATGAAACTTAAAGTCATACAATTGATTCAAAGGATTCAGAGTAATTTTCTGTGGGGCGGAGGAGAAAATGTAAGGAAGATTCACTGGGTTGATTGGAAGTTGGTTTGCTTACCAAAGGACAAAGATGGCCTTGGCATCAAAGATGTGTCGCTTTTCAACACCTCCCTCTTGGCCAAATGGAAGTGGATATGCCTTCATCCCGAAGGCCTGTTGTGGAAGGAATTATTAGAATATAGATATATGAAAAATGGCTTTGGATTGGAGACAATCGGTTTTGTGGGGAGGCCAGGTAATAACTCCGAGTCTATTTGGTGGAGAGACTTAAAGGGGATTACTTTTGATAAGGGAAGTGGGCTGGCGTTTTCGTTGAGAATCTGAAGTGTTCTTTGGGGAATGGTAGGGGAGTATCTTTTTGGCATTGCAAATGGGTGTTAGACATTCCTTTGAAGGTAATGTTCCTAAACTTGTTTCTTTTCTCCCTCAACTCGGCAGGATCTGTTGATAGTATGGGAGAGTGGGGTGACCTTGAGTGGCAATGGAAGATTATGTTTGACGACTTCCCTAGTGACTCGGTAATGGCAAGAGAGACAGAGGAATTAATGGACATTTTGTGCTTAGCGGAACCGAGGGCAGGTGACATTGTAGATGGTTTTTCCTGGGTTACTTCGACCGCTTCTAATTCTTCTCTGTCTTCTTCTTTCTCTGTGGAGTCCTTCTATGACGTTCTGATTCAAAACAAATAATGTTTTGTGGGGGGAGGTGTCTTATTGGCAGGTTTACAAAAGATTTGGAAATTGAAAATTCCATAAAAAAATCCAGGTTTTCATTGGGAGGGTGCTGAGAGGTCGTATTGCAACGAAGGACTTACTTGCGAGAAGGAGTATTTTTGTTGGGGATGGAAGTCTGACTTGTCCAATCTGTTAGCGGACTGATGAGAACATAAACCATGTGTTTTTGCATTGTAATTTTGCAAGTAATGTTTGGGCAGGGATGCAGAAGTGGTGTGGCTTTCAGGTGTTTAAAGGAGGTTCTTGTGTCGAGTCGTTTGCTGAATTTGGAAGCTCCTCTAAAGTAGCAGCTGTTCATTTGATGAGTAGCTCCTTATGGGCATTGACGGTTTGGTTTTTGTGGGTAAACATAAATTCTGTTTCTTTCTCTGATAATCTAAAGTCGGTAGACGATACCGTAAATTCTATCAAGTTTTTTTCTTGGAAATGATTTACTGTTGGATGTAATAAAAATTTAAGTTTTTTTTATGACTGGTTCACTACTCTTATAGAGTGTTTCAAGAGGATGTAGATTTGTTAGTGTTATTTTGAGTTGTGCACCCCTTGTACAGCCTTAATGAATCATTGCTTATGGAAAAAAAAAAAAGAGCTTACATGCAATGATTTATTAAGAGGGTTTCTTAATACACCACCCATATTTCTTAGACACCACGTGAAATTTCATTTTTGTCCCCAATTTCCGGATGTGCAAATCCGGACGCACCGTTTTTTTAAAATTTTTCAGTTTTTTCTAGATGTGCACGTCCGGAAGAATTACTGATCTGCAAATCCGGAAAAAATCAAAAGAATTCCATAAAATCATTTACTTCTAAATATAATTAAATTCAATATAATTAAAATCCAACATAATTACAATTAATATGATTTTTTCAATATAATTAAATCCAATTTAATTAAATTCAATATAATTAAAATTAATATGATTTTTTTTCTAAATGATTAATATGGTATTTACTTCTAAATTATTTTTTTTATATTGAAAAAATTAATTTAATTATATTGGATTTAAAATTATATGGTATTTACTTCTAAAATTGGATTTAATTATATTGGTATTTAAAATTATATGGTATTTACTTCTAAATTATATGGTATTTACTTCTAAATTATAATCAAAATTATATGGTATTTACTTCTAAAATTAATTTAATTATATTGGATTTAATTATATTGGATTTAATTATATTGAAAAAATCATATTAATTTTAATTATATTGGATTTAATTATATTAGATTTAATTATATTGAAAAAATGATATTAATTTTAATTATATTGGAATTTAATTATATTTAGAAGTAAATGATTTTATGGAATTCTTTTGATTTTTTCCGGATTTGCAGATCAGAAATTCTTCCGGATGTGCACATCCAGAAAAAACTGGAAAATTTTAAAAAAATGGTGCGTCCGAATTTGCACATCCAGGACGCAGGGGTATTTTCGTCAGTGCGCATGGTACCTAAGAAGGTTGAGTGGTGGGATAAGAAATTGTCTTTATTAACTCCTTCCAAATTCTCATATTTACTTATAAATTTATAAATATATTGAATGGTTTGAGTAAATATCAGTCTATGTGAATACAATACTATAAAATACTTTGATATTAAGATAAGACATTATAAAATGGTGTCATTGTCATAGAATTGCGTTGTTTAATTTTATCATAGCACTAGTTTATATTTTTCAGAGTAATTTGTTCATATTTCACTTTTTGTATAATTTTTTTTATTTATTTCATTTTCTACTAACCATTTGTGTGATTTCTAGTTTATTTGTTTTGTATGTAAGGTGCAACTCATGTTGACCAACTCATTTTTAACACAAAAGTATAAAAGGAAAACTAGGAATAAATTTAAGTAGAGTAAGGAATAAGCAACTTGTCAAGCTTAAGAACGAACAACAAGACATACTTATCTTTGTTTTTTCATATTCTATATCATACGGGATTATTTAAATTCTATCACCACCACTAATGAACAACAATAGTATGGGAAATCTTGCTCATATCAACATGCTCAAACCCAATCAAAGACAAATAAAGATGAAAACATAAGTCTTGCAACTTCTCTAGCTAAATCCATTAATAAGTAGAGTGGAAAATTAGAAGTTCACATCTAAGGGGAAATTTTTACATTCAAACAAGATTTTTTTGTGATTCAAATGAAATAAGAAGAAAGTGTCATGTTGATATTGGGAAGACCATTGATCCAACAATCAAGGGTAATTATAGATGCAAATGATAACAAACTAACAATCAATAAACAACATGATGAGGTATGCTTCAACTTCTTTGAAAATGTTGCACAAAAATAAAAACCCAAACAAATAAAGGGCAAAAATAGTAAAGCACCAAGATTAGGATATTGATCAATGCAAATAGGCGTTAAGCTAAAGACGTTCAACATGTGCTACTGAGAAATAGCCCAAATGTATCTTTATGTTACTTTATGTGAATTTTATTATTTTATTATTTTAAGTTTATTTTGAATTATGTGTTTTGTCCTGATTTTTTTAGTAGGATTCTGACAATGATAAAATTGCAAAGCAAACAATAATGTCCGCGAGGCATGTAGTGATTAACTACAAAATTGAAAAATTCTTTGTTGACGAAATGACTTTAAACACAAGAGGGTGTGAATTGTGATATTTAAATTTTATGATTAATTTATTTAAAAAATTAAATTTACAAACTTTTATGTTAGTTTTGATAAACAAGAATAGAAATGGCAGCAAAATGATAGAACGAAGATGGAGAAGAAGAAAGAAACACAACCGAGAGAAATAAAATAATGAAAAAATAAAGAGAGATAAAGAGAACGCACAAGATATTTATACAAGTTCCTCCTAACCACTTGAAATACTCATGTACCAAAGTTTTTCATCTTGAGAGTTCCACTAAAATATGACTTGATCTTTTACATGATCAACCTACGAACCTTCAATAACAAATAGATAGAGCATATATATCGGCTTAACTTAATAACCTTCTCTTCAAGTTTATCGTGCAACCTTAAAATCCCTTACATATATAATTCACAAGTGAATTAAACTCTTGAATAAAGAAGGTTAAGCACAACATGGGTAAATCCTCAACTCTCATAAAGGATTTTCAGTCTTTGCGCATTATGTCAATTCTTATGAAAAAAGCAATTTCAAAACCAAAGAGAGTAAAAAAATAGAGATGTTTCTATTAAAAAAAAAATTGTGTAATGAATTGAAGAGAATCCTCTTTTATATAGAAAAATATTGGCTATAAAAGGAAATGATCCATGGGACAAATTAATTGATTTAATCGATTAACACATATTTTTATCGATTAAAAGGTTTAAAAAGACATAACCCTAATCCAGAAAAGGAATCCCTAAATGGATATATGAATTAATTTTTAAATAAATTTTCTAATCAATTAAGAGGTCTTTCACTTTGGTTTACTCTATTGGACCAAGTCTATAATCGATTAGGAAATGATTTGACATTCCTAATTGATTAGAAAGAGTTCTTAATCAATTCCATACATGATTTTATATGTTTTAGAAAGTTTTAATGAAACAAAAGAGGGTTTGTAAGATTTGTGTGTGTGTGTGTGTGTGTGTGTGTGTAAATTATATGAATCATGAGGCTTGAGGTATCTTCTTGATCAGATGTCATCATCAAGAGCTTAATAGATAGTTACAATCAACTCCCCCTTTATTAGTGGTCACAAATAACTCTTGAAAAGAGATATCAACATCCAAAAATTTGTTTGAATTATGTATTTATCTTCTTTAAAGTCTGCTTAATGGTTTCCATCAATTGTCATCATCAAAACCATTTGACGGTTATACCTGCATAACACAACACATAGATCCACACTCCTTCAAACCAAGTTCTTGGTTTCGTGGAAAGTTCATATTATTGGAAAAGAGGAAGATACATGCAATATATGAAACCCCAGTGAAGTAGAGGTTTAGGTTTATTTTATTATTTGAGATTCATTAAGTTGTTGTGTTTAAAAAAAGCCTTCCTAAGAAATTGTTTGAAGCTCCCCCTTTTTGGTTTCTGGCCTCTTTTTTTTTTTACAAAAAATCATCTTAAGCATGTTGGAACAAGAATGTTCACATCCCTTAGGTTTTAATTATAACAAATTATTTAGAGAAAAAATTGGTATACTAACATATGTTCAAGTGTGCAGGATCACAAGCTAAGAATTCACCATGAATTAATCCTGTTGAAAGCATAAGTGGAGAAGCAATGTCACTCAGATTCTGAATGATCAGAATCCGGTGACTCTCAAAGTGTGTCATACCCTAATTTCTACCCCTAAGATTCCACCTATCATATCATGCATCTCACCAAAATCACAAGCATGGTATCCTCCTAACCCTCACTTCTTTAGGGTTTTCCTTTGTGGGAGATCACCAAGCACCCTTTGTGTTTCATTTTGCTTCTATGTTTGTTAACGTTCTAACTTTGACAACCTTATTCAAAATACAAAAATATGTGTTGTTTCCTTTTCTTATTGTACAAGGTAGGGACTTGCCATCAGTGGATCAAGCTTGGTTTCTAAATTAGGGTTTGGATTCTCAAAGTCAAAGTTTGGTCAATAAGTGGTCCATAAGAGCTTTCATTTCAAGGTATGACCTATAATCTTAGGTCAGAACCATGTCAAGCTTCATTTAATATCATTGGATCAATAGAAGTTCAAGTTTGGTGCATGATTTCAAAGATGATTCAATTATGGTTCATGTGTTTATTTCCATATCATCTCCATCCAATTTTCAAGCAAGCATCAAATATTATTTAAAGGAAAATCAAATTTTCTTCATTTGGTATTCAAGTGTTCATCATTGGGCCTTTAGATGCAAGAAAATAGCAAGAAATCTCAAGTTGGCACATGTTTGGTTGGCCTATAGTCAAGTATGACATGTCATTTGGTCCAAACACCATAACTTCTTCATTTCTCAACATTTTTGGAATCTAATTTGAGCCAAATGTCACATTTTAACTCTTCTACAACTTTTCTTCAATGGTCAAACATCAATTCAACCTCTAACTCCATCAATTTTTGGATTTGCTCAGCTGCCCATGTGTGCACAAAAGTAGGCCCAAGACTTGGTCGACCTAATGCCTGGCCTGAAATTTCAGGCCACGGCCCCAAATTTACACCCATGCCATTTTCAATACAAGCATCATTTTGATGTGCTTCTTTTTACATATGATTCTTTGCAATGACGAGAATATTTGGCACAAATAAAATCTCAATACGCACGAGTGATTTTCATTTGGCATAGCTTAAAACATGGTACCTTGAGCTCTGCTTCTTAGTCAGTTTCAGGTCATGATTTCCATGTTAATTCTCAATTTGGGACCACCTGCACATGTGTGAACCTTTTGTACAACTAAAGCGCGTGCAAACAAGTACTAAATAACCAGTTTCAATGATTGAATCACACATTTCACCCCTGCCCTCACAAGGATTGCAAATCAAGAAATTTCAACTTGGTTCACATGTATTTCAGATCCACTTCACATATGTGAGCTCAACAACACTTTCCATATACATAGAGGGTTGATTTGCCTTCATTTGCAAGCTTTAGAGAGCCAAAAAACCTATGCTACACTTGAGCTCGAAACCACCAAGAACCAGTTAATTGTTTCATCAAACCAAACTCGTTTTGCTTCAAATCTTTGCCCAAAATCACTCATCGGCCTCCTCTGAAGTTAACTAAAGCAGTGACGTGGCTTAAAACTTCATGCAACCTTCAACTCGATCCAACCATTATTGACCTCTAAAGCGTCAACATAAAAGGTAGCTACGAGTAAAATTTATGAGCAAACAAGTTACCACTGTGTTCGTCTTGATTCACTGATCAAAAGTCTTCACTGACCTGAAATTTATATTTTGTATTAGTCATTTAATTTTACTTTGGAGAACTAGGGTTCTTCGTGTTCTTGAACAAATTCTCCGTGCTTAGAGTCAATCAATGGCTCTGATGCAGAGAGACATGAATGATGAAGTGTTTAGAAGCTAAATCCATGGTTGATTCTTGCTAAAAACACGAGTTCATGGATCTGCAAAAATCAACTCAAGGTTGAAGATGAAGGCCTACACGCATTTTTTTCAAATCCTGAAACTAGTCGTTGGCACCCTAATTCAAACATTCTTTGTTTTCTTTTTTCATTTTATTTTCTTTTTCTTTTCTGATTTATTTTTAATATCTCCTTTATTATTTTTTACTCCAATTTTTTTTCATAAATCATAAAAAATATTTTCTATCATGTTTATTTTTTTCATAATTTTTAAAAATCATTTTGAATTTAATTGATACTTTCCTTTATTTTCCATTTATTTTTTATTTTTTATTTTATTTTTAATCATTTTGAAACAATTTTCACTCCAACTTTTGAGATCTCTTTATTTGCAATATTCTTCTCATATTTTTTTCAACCATTTATTTGATGTTTTGATGCTTTGTTTGATTTTTCTTTTAATTCCATTTTAATTCATTTTAAATCTCTTTTATTTTGATTTTGTTAAAAAAAATTGGAATGTCTTGATATGGCCTCTTGATGAATGCTTGGTTAAACATATTTTCAACATCTCAAGTCCTTGATTGATGATCCTTTGGTTGATTCAACCTTCTTTGGTTCAAACCTGTTGATGAATGATCATTTGATCATCTTTAGTACTTTGCATCAGAGATATGTTACCCATTGGTTGATCATAATTTGAGTCATTTGACTTGTTAATAGATGATCCATATGTAGTTGCTTGAGCCTTCATTGCATTATTTCTATCAACTCTTCTTCTTTTTCTTTTGTTTGACTATTGTGTTACATTGTTTTAGGAGACTAACTTTGTGTTAGTTCTCTAACATGTTTGACACATAAATTGTTATTGACCGACCTCAGATAGGTGTGACTTCTACATAAGTCCACTTACGATTGCCTATAATAGCGTTAAATTGTACTGCTCGGTTGAATTCTCATTAACACTAACATTGACATATTAATTGTGATAACTTCTAACATTTACTTTTATGCTCTTTACATTTATGCCATTTACCTTTATGTCATTTACATTCATGCCATTTCTATATTCTTGCTTTTTATTTTTGCTCTTTACTTTATGCTTTATTGCTTTATTATTTCAAAACAACAAAAACACTATAAAATGTCTAAACCCTAAAAAACTTTAATTTGATTTTATGGACTTTGTATTACTATCCCTTGCTTAAGAAGTATTTTGTACCTTGGACCTTAGGACTTAGTATTTTCCTTTGCTTGGAATGGTATCTAGGATTTTGTAATTCATTTGAGACATAGTGCTTCCTCTGGACCTTCGTGATCTTCATCTCAAGACTTGGATGCACTCTATGGTTTGGTGACCTTGGTTGTCCATCTTGATCCTTTGACATTCATCTACTCATGTTGCTTGTTAATCTTGTGGCTCAATCCAAAGGGAAAGGAATGCTTGTTTGACCAATGTCAAATGCTTGTTCCATCTTGTGGTTAGTACACTTTCACACACAAAGGCTTTCTCTTGGGCTACTTTACAATGAGACCATTTATATTATGCTTTAGGATAGTCTCTTCATCTTCTTCCCACTTCTTCAATTTTCAAAACTTCTGTCTATTTCAAAAACTTATTGTTTTCAAACTTCACACTATTTTTTTTTTAATAAATCTTGACTTTGTCAAGTGATTCAGAAAATATTTTCTTAATAAATGCTAAAACACTTAAGCATGTTCAAACTCTTTTTAAATTCTCTAAAAAAGACAAACCTCGTCAAACTTCTTTTTGTGCCTTTGTGCATTTTTCTTTAAGAACCTTTTTCAAAAGATTGGATGTTAGTATATTCTTGTAGTGATGCAAACCACTATACTTCTACAAGATGCTGAGAAATTATTGATATTTTCCACTTGAATGTTGAGACGTGCTTGTGAGAAAGTCCAAGTAAAAGTTATCCATATCAAAATGATGCAAATGCACATTTCCTCATAATTGTGGGTAGTAAGTCGAGTTTTCCACTCGAATATGACAAAGTATCTCTTCATTTAAAATCAATCAACTAATAACTCAGCTTTTTTTATAAATACAAATTTACAAGTGGTTCACGTTTAGTACAACAGATGCGAGGGTGCTAATACCTTCCCCTTGCATAACTAACTCCCGTATCCAAATCTCTCTTTTTTGTTTTTGTTTTTGTGGGTTTTGTTCGACCTTTTCCCTTTTCACTTGGGAAATAATAAATTTCGGTGGCGACTCTTGCTTTTCGAGTTAAGTTAATCAATAGCTTAATCTCAACAATTTTTCCCACCGTAACAAAGTGTTCATCAACTTTTGAGGGATCAGACTCTAGTATATTGTTCCAGCCTCTGGTGACAGCTCAGACCCTGAAGGCAAAAGGTACCTTTGGTCCATACTCTGCACCAAAAGTAGACTAGTCTTGTCAAGCACCAGATTTCTAGGAAGAGTTAACTAAGGTTTGGTTTTGCAAGGCTCAAGGGATGGTGATGTTACATCTTTAGTCAGTTCTACATTTTGGTAGATACCTTGTACTTTGAAATGTGTTGCAAACAATGCCATTATCTAGTGGACAATACTTCTATCCATATTTTACTTTCCAACGTCTCTCTTGGCATACTTATTCGCTAAGTTTGTTGTTGTTAAAACCCTACAACGACTCTTTCTCTACCTTTATAAAAGGAAGCTGAAGACTTGAAGGAAGGTTACAACATCAAAAGCATTATAATATCTTTGGCATAACATTGGGTTGTTATTTTTGTAACTGTTATTGCATAAGATCTTAAGATTTCTTATCTTAGCTTATCTTATAAATCTTAGAAAGGTTGAGAACCTTTGTGATTGTTGCACAACATTTATATTTATGGTTGTGTATCAAAGTATAGTAGTTACCTTTTCTACTAAACTATTTGTTTAAAGTAGAGGAAGTATTTTTCCTGCGTGCTTGAGTATTGAAGTCTCTTGTCTGTGTACTTGAGCCAGTAAAGTCTCTTTATAGGTTGATTGAGCAGAAGTCTCTTACAAGGTTGCTTGAGCAGATGTCTCTTTCTAGGTTGATTGAGCATTGAAGTTTCTTGCAACTCTGCTTGAGAAATTTTTAATCTGTTTGGTTATATTGAAAAGCTCTGGTTGATGCAAAGGGACTGGACTACTCTCAGTTGAAGAGAGGAACCAGGATCATCTTTATGTGTTGCTTGCATTTACTTCTGATCATTATATTTTTGTTGATATTACTTATTCTGATATCAGACTCTGAACGTGGTTCAGATTATGAAGTTCTTAAATCAGAAGTGAAACTAACTTTTCGCATACAAAATTCAACCCCCCTTCTTGCGTATTTTTCTCACCTTCAGTTGGCATTAAAGCACGTTCAGTGCTTTAACACTTAACAGTGGTGTAGAAAAGATCTCGAGAAATATACTACTTTCATCATGACTGGTAGTTCTTCAGTAACCAGTCTTGAAGAAGAGTCTCCTCATGGAAGCAACAACCACAATGAAAGTACATTTGGGAAAAATAATTATATTGTTAGACCACCAACATTAAGTGGTGACTCCGCTGAATTTTAATGGTGGAAGAGCAAGATGTACAGTCATATCATTGGTCTGGATGATGAGTTATGGGACATTTAGAAGATGGCATTGACTTTTAGGTCAATGGTGTTAGAATGGTTACTGATAGGAAGTCTCTCACTCCTTATCAGAAAAAGATCTATAGAAAACATCATAGAGTCAGAGGCATTCTTGTTGATGCCTTACCTCATTCAAATTATATAAAGATTATAGATAAATCTACTGCTAAGACTATCTTTAAATCTTTATGTGCAACCTATGAAGGAAATCAACAGGTGCAAGAAGCCAAAGCTAATCTTCTGGTTCAGCAATATGAGCTATTCATAATGAAAGAGGATGAGAACATTGAATCCATGTTCGCAAGATTTCAAGTTCTTGTGTCTAGACTTCAAGTCTTGAACAAGAGTCATACTACTTCGGATCATGTCAAGAAGATTCTTAGGAGTCTTCCATCTAGATACAGACCCAAAGTAACTGTTATTCAAGAAGCTAAATACTTAAACACTTTAAGTCTTGAAAGTCTTATTAGCAATCTCAAAAGTCATGAAATGAAGTTAAATGGAGATGAGCATTAAAAGAAAGTTCAAACCTTGGCTTTAAATTATTTTGAGAGATTTAATAAATCTTCTCAAATAAAAAGCTCAAAGAAGCCACTCATGATGAAGAATATGATGATGATGATGAACTAGCTTTTATCATCAAAAGATTTCAACAACTATCCAAAAAGAAGAACAAATTCTCTGGTAAGAGAGATGGCTTCAAAGGGCCAGGTTATGGGAGTAAACATCAGGATGGTTGTTACAACTGCAAAAAACCTGGTCACTTCATTGCTGAATGTCCTGATCTCCACAAAGACAAAAACAGGAAAGAAAAATTCCAAAAGAAAAACTTCAAAGGCAAGTTCAAGAAGAGTCTCATGGATACATAGGAAGAACTTGATAGTGAAGGAGAAGATGAAGAAGCCGACTTGCCTTGGTGGCTTCAACCTTTTTAGATTCAGAATATGAAGCTGGTTCTGACTCAGAGTTTGAAGACAGAGATCAAGTACTTTCCAAACTCTCTATGTTTGATTTGGGTACTCTTTGTCATGATTTTATGGAAAGATGACAGTAGAAAGCCAGGAATGTAAAGATGTTAACAAATAAACGTGATCTTTTAAATATGAGCTAAAACTTTCTAAAGAAAAAATTGAAAAACTTGATAAAGATCAAATTGTACTAACACAAGATATGTCTGACAAATAAAAATGAATTAGCTCTTCAAAATTTCATTATATTTGGGTTTGAAAGAACCAAACTTGCTTCCATGATTTATGAAGTAAGAGCAAAGGAGAAGGTCTTGGATACCATCAAAAACCTTATAATCCAAGGTATAATGTTTTGGTAAAACCATCAGATCCTTATTCTTCAAGCACTACTCAAAAGGGGGTTGAGTACTTCCTTTAAGCCTGCTACTAAAAATGGTAAAATTCTGAATCAATCAGAACCTATGACAGATAACTCTCAAGTTGTGAAGGAATCAAGATCTCAGACTCAAGAGTAAAAGGTTCTAAGTAAATTAGAACCTAAGACCATCAAGTCAAAAACTTTGAAGAACTCAGAGCCTAAGACTGTTGTATCTAAGGTTTCTAGAGATTCAGAAGCTAAAGTCAAAACTTATCCTAGACAGAGTGTTAGTAATTAGTTTAAACCTTACTATAAGGCTAAGGCATAAATCAAGAAGAAACCCTGCAAAACTAACCTTAGAGGACCCATAAGAGTATAGGTACCAAAGAATGAGATTGTTTTTCTTGCATATATGTTTAAAGGAAAGAACAATGAAATAGCAGCTCCAGGACATTGGATGCTTACAACCTTCAAAAAGAAGAAGGCATATATTCCAAATCCTAACTCTGAAGGAGGAAGGAAATGTGGGGTTTGGAGGAGGACAAAAAGGAAATATAATTGGTATAGGCCCTATTGGTAACTCTCTAATCTCTATTATTAATGTTTGGTTAGTAAGTGGGATCAAACATAATCTACTAAGCATAAGTCAATTTTGTGACAGTGGTTATGAAGTTGTGTTTGATAAGATCTTATATTCTGTAATCAACGATTCTGACAAATCCATTCTATTCAGAGGTAAGAGGAATGGAAATGTTTATAAAATTAACCTTTCTGAATTGACTGACCAAAAGGATGTTTGCCTATGTCAGTGAGTGATGAAAAATGGATTTGGCACAAAAGGTTAGGTCATGCTAACTGGAGGTTGAACTCCGAACTTAGCAAGCTAAAACTTGTTAAAGGGCTTCCAAGTCTTGATTATTACTCAGATTCTCCGTGTGGAGCATGTCAAGTAGGAAAGATTAACAAAACCTCTTTCAAATCCAAAAACATTGTCTCAACCTCTATACACTTAGAACTGTTTCACATTGACTTGTTTGGTCCTATTGGGGTTGCTTCAATCAATGGGAAGAAGTATGGTTTGGTCATTGTTGATGATTACAGTAGATATAGTTAGGTTAAATTCCTCATACCCAAAGATGTGTCACATAAATTATTCATCATCTTTTGCACATAAATTTAGTCTGACAAGGAACTAAAAATTCTTAAAGTTATAAGTGATCATGGTGGTGAATTCGAAAAATGAGCCTTTTGAGATTTTTTTGTAATGAACATGGAATTATACATGAGTTCTCTTCTCCTAGAACTCCACAATAAAATGGGTATGTAGAAAGAAAGAACGGATCATTACAAGAATGCCTAGGACCATGATCCATGAAAATCATCTTCCTAAATATATATGGGCAAAAGCTATTAATACTTCTTGTTATGTTCAAGTAAGATATATATCAGACATATTCAGAAGAAAAAAACATCATATGAGTTATTTAAAGGAAGAAATATAAGCATATCTTACTTTCATCAGTTTGGATGCACTTGTTACATTCTGAACAATAAGGTCTACCTAAAGAAATTTGATGCTAAGGCTCAAAAGGGTATCTTTTTAGGACAATTTGGTCGCTCTAAAGCATATAAAGTGTATAACTATGAAACCAAAATGGTTGAAGAATCTATGCATGTCAAGTTTGATGATAAAAGGCCTGACAATGATACATCAAAGCCTGTTGAAAGTGTTGTAGATATGCATGTGTCTGAAGAACATCCAAAGATTGGATCTTTAAAAATTATAATCTCGGAAGTCGGAGGTTCAGAAGCTATTGAACTCGAAGTTGATCATGTGTCTCAAGCTCTTCCAGAAGTGGAGGATTCAGGAGATGCCCAAGATGGTTCAGAAATTTCTACTCAGCCCAAAAAGTCCTTCAAATATCAAGACTCTCATCTAGAAGATATAATTATTGGAAATAATAATGATCCCTTGAGAACTATATCTGCTTTCATAAATGATAACTGCATGCTAGGGTTTATTTCCTTGTTTGAGACAACTTCTTTGGATGAGGTTTTATCAGATGATGGATGCATTGTGGCCATGCAGGAAGATTTGAACCAGTTCCAGAGGAATGATGTTTGGGATCTAGTTCCAAGACCAGGTTAGAAGAATATCATTGGAACAAAGTGGGTGCTCAGAAACAAGTTGAACAAACAAGGAGAAGTGGTAAGGAATAAGGCTCGGCTGGTAGCTCAATGCTACAGTCATCATGAAGGTATAGATTTCTTTGAAACCTTTTCCCCTGTGGCGAGGTTATAAGCAATCAGACTTCTTCTCTCTTATGCTATCAATCATTATACTATTCTTTATCAAATGGATATTAAGAATGCCTTTCTGAATGGAGTCATTTCTGAAGAGGTGTATGTCAAACAACCCCCTGGATTTGAGGACTCAGTCCACCTAAATTTTTTGTTTAAACTCAAGAAATCACTCTATGAACTCAAACAAGCTCCTAGAGCTTGGTATGAGAGATTGAGTAATTTCCTGTGGAAAAGGGTTTTGAAAAGGGAAATTTGACACTACACTGTTTAGAAAGACTCTGAACAAGAAAATCTTCATCGTTCAAATTTATGTTGATGACATAATTTTTGCTTCTACTAATACATCTCTAGGCAAAGAAGTCTCTAAGTCTATGCAGGTTGCGTTCGAGATGAGCATGATGGGAGAGCTGAAATTCTTCCTAGAAATACAAATCAATCAAGGCAAGGATGGAACTTATGTTCATCAATCTAAGTATACAAAGGAGCTTGTGAAGAAGTTTAATCTTGAAGATTGTAAGATTATGGCAACTTCTTTGCATCCTAACTATAGCATGAACAAGGATGAAAGAAGATCTAAGGTGAATCAAAATATTTTCAGAGGTATGATGGGTTCTTTTTCTTTTATCTCACAACATCTAGGTCTGATATTTTGTTCATCGTCTGGTTGTATGCAAGGTTTCAATTAGATCCTAAAAAAACTCATTTAACTGTTGTTAAAAGGATCTTTAGGTATTTGAAAGGAACAACAAAGTTGGGACTTCTTTATAAGAAATCTCTAGATTATAAGCTGGTTGGATTATGTGATGTTGATTATGTTGGGGATAGAATTGAGAGAAAGTCCACTAGTGAAAACTGTTAATTCATAGGTGAAAACCTAATATCCTAGGCTAGTAAGAGACAAGCAAATATTGCTCTCTCTAGAGCAGAAGCATAATATATATCTGCTGCTAAGTGCTACATATAGCTACTCTGGATGAAATATCAGTTAGAGGACTATCATATTTGTGGAAACATTATCTCTATCTTCTGTGATAATATTGTTGTTGTTATTCTAACAAAGAATCCAATTCAACACTCTTGAACCAAGCATATTGAGATTAAACATCACTTTATAAGAGACTATGTTTAGAAAGGAGTTATAGATATTAGTTTCGTTGATACTGATCATCAAAGGGCCAGGCATATTTACAAAACCTTTAGCCATTAAAAGATTTAGTTTCATCAAGAAGATTCTAAACATAGTCTATGTTGAAAAATAATGCTTGTGCCTAGTCAGAGTATCAAAGTCTGATTTTGCTTAGAAGTAGCTTCAATTAGAGGCTAGGAAACTGCCTCTGAGGAAAAGTGGCTTCTGAAAAACTATCAGACTCTGAGCCTCTAGAGGTGGATTATTTGCTTCAGATTGCACTCACATGTTTGATAATCATCTTGCACAGTAGCTGTTGGGTAAAGACTATTGGGTAGTGATGTGAAACTTCTTAATTTCTGTGAATCTGCCCCTCTGTCATCACCTCGTGTTTGCTTACTTGTTTTTTTTTTTTTTCTAAAGATAATATTTGAGTGGTCTTAAAGCAAAGACTACTGTCTTGAATCTTTATGACAAATCATTTTCTATATCTTTGGAAACATCTTTCTGTTTATTTACATTCTTCTTCTTGAGTATTTCTCTATCTAAGATGGCTTCTAGATCTAACCTTGGTATGGAAAACCAATTAGTTGTCGTCATTGAAGGACTAGTTAACTTTGAAGAGATGATGGCTCATGGCCTTGATCTTCAAAGCATTGTCTCCGATAATGGTTGGGATAATTTCTTTGATATACTTCATGGTCCTACTTACTCTAACCTGGTCAAGGATTTTTGGGTATATGCTTCCATTCAAGATCTAAATCTAGAAACTGTTATTCTTTATATTGTACCCGGTGTTCCTATCACCATCACCCCCATATCTATTGCTAATGCAGTAATCTGTGAGGAGGAAGGTACGGTTCTGGATATGTTCTTTTGGGATTCTTATTTGTCTCTTCATCTTATCTTTGAAGATCTCTCCGACCTATCCAAAGTTTCAAGTCTCAATTCCAAGGTACTAATCTGGTATCACCTGTTGATCTCAAAATTCTTTCTTAAGAACAAGGATCTGACTTCTTTGGATATCGATGAAAAAGCTTTTTTGTTGCTTCTTAACTCAGATTTGAAGATTGAACTACCTCAAGTTATGTTTAATTATTTGAAAATGACTATCACTTCCTTTAAGGAGGGAAAGTTATGCTTCATTCCTTATAAAAGGGATTTTTCTGAACTCTTCATTCAATAAGGAGTTGGGATAACTATGACAAAGGTTAAATCACAAGTCTGGGGAGATAAGTTGAAGCTTACAGAAGCTTTGAATGTTGTTGACTCTTTTAAAGTCAAGATGATCTCTGTGGATGGATATTTTTCTTCTGCTTAGTTGTTTTGTTTGTTATGTGTTTTATCTTTGTAGCTTTTACATTTTTTTAATAAAAAGTTAGATTTCCTTATTTTATCTTTCTTGTGTCTCTCTTCTGACTGATTAATAAGCATAACAATACTTGAAGGATTTAAAAGGAATTTTGTGACTACTAGAAAAGAAATGAAAACTTTACTCATAGAGACATTACAAGATTAGTTCCAAAACACTATTACATATGTCTTTAGTCCTGATCCTCTTGATCTTTTGTTCCCTTGTAAGTCTCCAAAAAAGTCTTCAAGTATGCATCCCACTCTTCATCTGCCTCTGGAATGTTGCTCTCCTCAATAACTCTAACAGACGTTCCTTACTTCTTGTGCCTTTGTGTTCATCCAGGTTTGTGCTATTTCTTCAGCCTTCTTCTTTTTCTTTACTCTAGCTTTTTTCTCACCAGATTGTGATAATCCTTGGCAAAATCTAGCTTATCTGCTTTGAATGTTCTCTTCTTGCCCATTCTTGTGAATTTCTTAGGCTGTGTGTTTTGTTGTTGAGCTCAACATCTGCTTTTATAGGGGTCTGGTTAGAATCTCCTCTTTCTTGAAGATTGTGTTCTTTGAGTCTTGTGCCTATGAACTAGGGTGGCAAAACAAGTCGTGGCCCATCAGGCCGGCCCACGCACCTGCTAAAAAAATGGCGTGTTGGGTTGGGATTTTGGGCCCGCCTACCCGTTGCAACCTGCCCTGCAAACTCGCACACCCGCTGCAGCCCGCCCCGCGCACCTGTTGGGCCGAACCGTGGGCCACAACCTATTTTACCATCCATAGTTTCAACCTTCCATTCACCTAAAATCCTATAGCATTAATGCAATGATATAGTTAGGTTGATAAATTAAGTTTGTCACGTCAAACGAAATCATTATTTATGTTATCCATATAGTATAAGATATTTGATGATGCATTTTTAATACTCAATAATGAAACTAGTAGAGACAAAATAAAATCTTACTCAATGATGTGTTACATTAATGATGTGGTGACTCAATATTGTAGATATAGTTTTGTGTGTGGCCACATTGTTCATGTTATGTAGAAATTAACAATCAACATGCATCCTACTCGAGAACTATTTGGCAATGACATATCCAACTAATTGGTTATTATATATCAACAAATTTATAAGTATAATTTAGATAGCCATAACATGTAATCGCCTATTAAAAAAAATCGAAGTTTCATAAAATAAACCATATCCAAGTCTGATTCAAGAGTTTTCCTTAGTCAACAATTTCATAAAACAAACCATATTCAAGTCTAATTCAAGAGTTTTACTGATTATAAAAAATCGTTCTAAAAATTAAGTAAAAAATTTCATTAAAATGTAAAAAAAAAAACTTATTAATGTATTAAAAAAATGAAAATAATTAAATAAAATAGGAAGGTAATCCCGCCGCTCGCCAATATGTCACCTTGGCGAGGCGGGCTATATTTGCAAGCTTAATTTTACTTGGCGGACTTTCCTGCCCCGTCCCTTTTTTGGCGGGCTTAAGGCGAGGCGGGCGGCCTGTTTTGCCACCTCTACTGTAAACTTACTGTTTCTTGGAATCCATGTAGTCAGATTATACCTTTGACCATCTTAAAAATTGTGGTTCTTATGCTTATCTGTCATCAGTATCTGCATTTATTATCTTTTTGTTGATGATAAAAGGGGGAGAAAATTCATGGAAGTATTTAAGAAGGTTAAAAGTATTTTTTAATGCTTTTAATTTACCTGAACCTTATTTATTCAGTTATTTTCATTAATGCTTTCTTCTGAGCATATTTTTTTATCAAGATAAGTTTAAATTAACTTAGATAGAACTTAGGGGGAGCATACAAAGCTCAACCTATGGACTATTAGACTTGGGGGAGCTTACAAACCTCAAACTCTGATGTTTCCAAGTTAGTTAAAACTGACCAACCATTGTTCTTAAATACATTTGTTTTTCATCATAAAAAAAAAGGAGATTGTTATAACAAGATTGTTCATTTCCCTTGGGTTTGGATAATAACAAAGTATTTAGAGAACAAATGGATATACTAACTTATGTTTAAGTGTGCAGGATCACAACCTAAGAATTCACCATGAATTAATCTTGTTGAAAGCTCAAGTGAATAAGCAATGTTACTCAGATTCGGAATGATCAGAATCTGGTGACTCTGAAAGTGTTCATCATCATCTAATAGATCAGACTCTTGTATATTATTCCAGCCTCTGGTGGTAGCTCAAACCCTGAAGGCAAAACGTACCTCTAGTCCGTACTATGCACCTAAAGCAGACTAGTCTTGTCAAGCGCCAGATTTCTGGGAAGAGTTAACTAGGGTTTGGTTTTTCAAGACTCAAGGGATGGTGATGTGACCTCTTCGATCTATTCTACCTTTTAGTAGATATCTAGTACTTTGAAAGGTGCTACAAACAATGTCATTATCCAGTGGACAATACTTTTATCCAGATACTACTCTCCAACATCTCTCTTGGCATAATTCTTTACTAAGTTTGTTGTTGTTCAAACCCTCCAACGACTATTTCTCTACCTCTATAAAAGGAAGCCGAAGACTTGAAAGGAGTTTACAACATCACAATGCATTATAATATCTTTGGCATAACTCTGAGTTGTTATTTTTGTAACTGTTATTGCATAAAATCTTAAGATTTCTTATGTTAGCTTGTCTTAGAAATATTACAAAAGGTTAAGAACCTTTGTCATTGTTGCAGAAGTGTTATACTTCTGATTGTGTATCAAAGTATAGTAGTTACCTTTTCTACTAAACTATTTGTTTAAAGTAGAGGAATTTCTTGCTTGTGTGCTTGAGCATTGAAGTTTCTTGTCTGTGTACTTGAGTAAGTGAAGTCTCTTTCTAGGTTGATTGAGGATTGAAGTCTCTTGCAAGTGTTATTGAGCAATTTGTAATCTGTTTGGTTATAGTGAAAAGCTCATGTTGAGGCAAAGGGACAAGACTACTCTGAATTGAGGAGAGGAACCAGAATAAACTTTGTGTGTTTCTTGTATTTACTTCTGATCATTATATTTCTGCTGCTATTACTTATTCTGATATCAAACTCTGAACGTGGTTCAAATTCTGCAGTTCTTAAATAAAAAGTGAAATAGGTTTTTGGCATACACAATTCAGCCCCCCGCCCCACCCCATTTCTTGTGTATTTTTCTCACCTTCAAAGCACACAATTGGATAAATTATTTGGAGAGTCTTTATCTTCTAGAAGAGTGTTCGTTAGAATATCTACACAAACAAATAATCTACATCTACAACAAAAGGGTCTAGATCATCAAGGGTAACATCTATGAATTCTTCTATAGTCATGTTCTTTCCTAAAAGTTTTAATAGAGAATGAATAGATTTTATTTCAAATTTTTTAAAGACCTTACATAAAGAAGAATTATATGATATTTTATTACCTTTGACATATAGCTTACTTAACGCTAACTAAATTGTGTTATAAAAGTTTATTAATCAGAACAACTTAATGATAGATTTAGGGTTCTTACAAGTAGGCTCAGTTCCAAAATATTTACCTTTGATGTTATCATAAGGAGAAAGTTTTCCTCTCATGGGAGTAAGAGAACATATTTATTTCTTCAGCCATATATTTTGAATAGCCTCTATCAATATTATTAGTGTAAATCCTATAGGCCAATAGTTTTATATTGAACTTGGTACTTGTATCGAATTATCTATTAATAATATAATAAGGAATTTATTTTTTTATGTTTTTTTCTTACAATAATGAGGTCTCTAGAATAGCTAGTTTGTTTAGTGAAACATTAAGTGTGACTTAATTCTGAGATCCCATTAAACATTAGAACAATATTCTTAAAGTATCTATAGTCGAACTTTATTGTGAAGTAGGATAATATTAAAGCATTGAGACTATTATGTATATATACTAATAACCACATCTCATAGATCATGAATAAAAACTTATCAAGCTTTCACATAGGTATGAATATTATGAATAATATTTATACTAGATTGATTCATCATGAGAATTCTACATAGAATGTTATGCAAGTGACATAAGTTATTCTCAACGTGTTACTGGTGTATACCACCCTTCGACAAGAAACCACTATGAACCATAAACATGGAGTCGAGTAATTTATCGACGATCAAATGTTTTTGTAATAGGATGACTATAAATATGGTTGATGGATACTCTACAAATCATGTTGAGGGACATGAGTGACCTAGATGAAATTTTTTCATCCTGCATAACTAAATAAATGTCTAAGGACCCAATATTAAATTGGATAAGGGTGACACAATCTATAACTTGTGTTTTAGTGGAATACCATATGCCAAAAGGTAAGGTGCACTTTAGTGGGCTTGTTCAGCTTGCATCCCATACAACCAATTTTATAAATAGAACACTTGTGCTAAAATTTTCTCACTTGATAAAATTCGGTTTGTGAAATCCTGAATGTATTCTCTCTCTCTCTCTCTCTCTCTCTCAAATTCGTCATTTATATTAGCTAGCACTGAGATTGAAAGCACTCTCTCTATGTGGACTACTTAGAGATGTGGTTGTTTAGTGGTTGAGATCGTTCTTATGATTCTGCATCAACCGTTAATTGCCACGGGAGGTAGCCAATCTATTATTGATCATGCTTATTACTAAGGATCAACAAAGGAATTTTTTTTTCGTTTTTTGCTGCGTTTTATATCCCGATTTCCCTTTAAATATAACTTTTTGAATTTAAGTTGTTAGGTATATGTGCAACACAATTTAACTTTTTGACCTTTCATGCCCAAATCTTTTTGGGTTTTCTTCTATTAGTGACATACATATTATTTCTAGGTTTCCAACTAGAATTATAATAATCAAAGTAAGATGAAACATACATATTTCTCATTTTATTTTTAAGATATTTTTTTATAGAAATGAGAAGGAGGATAACCAATTTTACTTTTATGACTTTTAGTAACAAATCAAAATAAAGCGACATGGACAATTTTCTTAGAGTAGTTACATTTAAGAGTATTAAATATAGAGATCTTATTATCAAAGCATATGTTTCTAAAACTTTTGACATTATTTTTTGCTTCATAACCTAGATCGACTTTGTTATAAGATTCTTTTTTATTACCTAAAAAAAGATTCAAGTTATCTCTTTCTTTGGTAAACTTATCAAGTTTGTTATGTAAATCGTCAATTTTATTTTTTAAAACATTTCATTATTCACACTTTGTAAGTTAAACCATTCTCTCATGAGAATGATAAGAAGGAGAAGAGTTTTTAATTAAAATACTTTGTTTTTCTCTAAGGCTATCTATTTCTTCAAATAAATTTTTATTTTCTTTTTCAAGAGAAGAAATAATAGTCTCAGAAGGAGAAAGAAGGCGTTTAAATTCACTTGAATATGTATCTAAATGTTTACATATTCGAAATAATTCATTATAAGTAAAATTAGAATATGAAGCAGTCAACGTGTCTTGGAGTTCTTGTGTCATCCTCACGACCGCAGTGGTAATAGCGGGACGATGTAAGATGCTCCTTGTATTCTTCGTCGTTGTTAGCTTGATTTGAGGATTCATTGTCAAATCAGTAATGAATGGAAACGTTTGAAGATGTTTCCCTTATAGGACACCAAATTATCTGGTAGGAATTGTAACGGTCCGTTTTTAATATTTCCTTTTCCCGTGCTTTTTGGTGTTAATTGGTCGAGTCTTTATTTTTAATTGAGCAATATTTATGTTAATTGCTAATTGGTGTGATTATATGTTATTTTTGCACATTGTGTATTTTTACCGTTTTTGAGAGTTTGCGGGGAAAATTGGAATAGAGGGTATTTGACATATTTCATAATTAATAGTGTTAGTTAATAATAGTTAGTTTAGATATTTATTAGAAATGTTTAGAATTTTTAAGTTAAGAAAATATAAAAGAAAATAATTAGTATAAGTTTAGAAGAAAAAAAAAAAGAAAAGTTAGTAAGAGAAGAAAAAGAGAAAAGAGGAAAAGAGAAGAGAAAGAAGAAAAGAGAGGAAAACTTGTGAAGGAAGAAATCAATCTCCCGACTTTCTAGAACACGATTAAATCGGGTAAGGGTGCGAAACTCGATTATGCTATGCTTGTATATGATTATGTATGAATGGGTTTGGATGATTCTCTTGCTTTCCATGTTTTTTTACTTTTAGGTCGAAAATGATAAAATGAGTAGAATCGATGGTTTAACGGTTGGAAATCGATGTAAAGGTGGTAGTTTGCTTGTTGACATGATTAGAATAGGTTCTGATTGAAATATGTTGATTTGGAAATGGTTTGGGTTGGAAAATATCATTTTTGGGTTTTCAACAGCACTGAAGGATTCTGAGTTTTCGCAGGTTCGCCTAGCGAACCATTCAGCGAAGGGTAGCGAAGGTTCGCTACGGGTATTCGCCTAGCGAAGGCGTGAGCGAAGGTTCGCTAGAGTGTTCGCCTAGCGAACTTTGGGTGTTTTTGGCTCTGTTTGGTTCTGACTTGGTTCGCTGGAACATTCGCCTAGCGAAGGAGCTAGCGAATGCTCGCGAGGGGTATTCGCCTAGCGAAGGAGCTAGCGAATGCTCGCGAGGGAGGTTCGCCCAGCGAACAGTGCTGTTCGTGTAATTTTGTTTTCTGCATAACTTTTGATCTGTGTTTCGGTTTGAGGCGTGGTTTGGTGCGTTGGAAAGCTAACGAGATGTTCTTCCTAGGAAAAATAGTTTTGGGGTCTGAACTTGGTCCAATCGGTACAGTTTTTACGAACCGTTTCGTAGTGTCGGGCGACCGGTTTATGTTTTTACGTTATTTCGAAATATTCGTATCTTGTTAACCGTTTATCGTATTTAAGAGTTCTTTATACCGAATCGAAGCTGTCGATGAGTACTTTTTGATGATGATAGAAAATATTATTTTTGGCCGACTTTTAGCTGACTTTTTTGGAAAACCGAATAATGGAATTTTGAGTTATTTTTCAATATTGTAAGACATATTATGATATGTTATGAGATGGCTTGTGTGATGATTCTTTGATGGGAATTTGATGTTGTGGAATGGTATATTGGTGTTTGTGGCCATTTTGGGCAATTGTGTGCATTACTTTATATGTACTTGAAATACATGATTATTGTTAATGCATGAGCATTTGATGTTGGCATGAGTCATTAATGTGTCAAGTATCATGATATGCATTCTTGCATTGGAAGATTCATAAAGGAATCAGTTTTATCGTCTTATGCCCTGAAATAATGGTAGAAGCGATTAATCACAAATGATTGTGCGCCCTGAAATAGTGGACTATGGCAATCGGATTGTGCGCCCTGAAATAGTGGACTAAAGCAATCCATAAACGCCGTACGCCCTGAAATAATGGTTTATAGCGACGGGGAACATCGTAGGCCCGACGGGGAGTTACTCTATGTAACGAGCGATGATTCCAAGAGTTCCTGGGGGACTAATGAATTACAAGGTTGGATTGGTACCGCATGCGTAGAGTCGTTGTGTCGGTCTCTGTGCATTTGCATAATTCATTACATGTATGTTTATGTGTTGAATTTTGAGAAGGATTTGTTATGCATTGTGTTAATGTATATGCTTATGTGATTGATGTGTGAAATGGGTTTAATATGTCTTGTGTTGTTTACAAGTATCGTATTTGTGTGGTGAGAATAATTGTGCATATTTTGCTAAGTGTTATATAATGATATGCATTTATATTATAATCCTGTTTCTCACCCTTCTGCTGTGGTTTAATGCTGTAATGACATTGCAGATTAGACGCTGGAGGTCTTTTGTGAAGATTAGTGTCTTCGTCTTTTGTCGTTCCGTCGGCTCTGATATGTAACACGGGTAGTCGGGGTTAGAGTGTAGATGTTTCTTTTAGCTTGTATATAGTGGCCTTGTATGAATATGTATATGACATACTTATATTTTGTGATGACATCAGTTATGGATGTTCCGCTTTAATTCTGTAACTGAATGCTGATATTTTGGAACGGAGTTCCTTTGTTTATAAAAACTATCCAGGTGTTATATATCTTTATGAGCAGGTTGTTTTTAGTTCACGTTGATGTGACATCTCTATTTATATCTAAATGACTTAATCTTTGCTCTGATGTTTTATTATAAGATTATTTTTTTTATTATTACGTTTTTGTACGGGGTATAGAAGGGGTGTTACATTAAGTGGTATCAAAGCCAGTGTCTGTTTGGTCTGTCCGACCGTGTCTTTGTGTCGTTGTTGGACTGTTGCACTCTGTTGAGTGGTTGTTTAACCATAATTTGCTATCATTGGGAATGTTCAGATTATGGCGGGAAGACGTGATGCTGCTATGACTGCGGCCATGCAAGCTATGGCGCAAGCAATGCAGAATTTACCCAATGCTGCGGCGGACGAGGAATCGCGTAGTATGGATAAGTTTCAGAAGAATAATCCACCGAGCTTCAAGGGTACTCGTGATCCTGAGGGAGCACAGATTTGGCTGAAGAAGATTGAGAAGATCTTCCGTTTCATTAGGTGTTCCGAGGATCAGAAGGTGCAGTTTGGTACTCATGTGTTGGAAAAGGAAGCTGAAGACTGGTGGGCGAATGCTTCTCAGAGGTTTGAGGAGGATGAGATAGTGGTTACATAGGCTGTGTTCAAAGATGCTTTTCTTGAAAACTATTTTCCGGAAGATGAGAGAGGTAAAAAGGAAATTGAATTTCTTGAACTGAAGCAGGATAATTCCTCTGTTGCGGATTATGCTGCTAAGTTTGAGGAACTGGTGAAGTTTTGTCCCAATTATAATACGGCTGGTTCGGAGAGGTCTAAGTGTCTGAAATTTGTGAATGGCTTGAGGCCAGAAATCAAGCAAGGTATCGGTTATCAGGAGATAAGACAGTTTTCAGTGTTGGTGAACAAGAGTCGGATTTTTGATGAGGATAGCAAAGCACGTGCTACTCATTACAAGAATCTGAATGATAAGAAAGGAAAGGGGCAGTACAGAGGTAGGCCTTATGCTACCCCTGTTGATAAAGGGAAACAGAAGTTTACTTTTGATAGGAAGCCTAGTGGTGGAGGAATGAATTCTGCGGTGAAATGTTACAATTGTGGTGGTTTAGGTCATCGTATATCGGAATGTAAGAGGAATATGAATACTGTGGATAAGTGTGCTAATTGTGGTTTGAAGGGTCATGTGGCTGCTGATTGTAGGAGGAAGAATGGGGTTACATGTTATAATTGTGGGGAAGTTGGTCATGTTAGTACGAGGTGCACGAAACCGAAGCAAGCTCAACCTAGAGGGAAAGTATTTGCATTGGCGGGAGCTCAGCCTACTAATGCAGATCGTTTGATCAGAGGTACTTGTTTTATTAATAGTAATCTTTTAATTGCTATTATTGATACTGGAATGACTCATTTGTTTATTTCGATTGATTGTGCGAAACGTTTGAATTTGGTGTTGTCTAAGATGGGTGGAGAGATGGTTATCGATACTCCAGCTTCGGGGTCGGTAACTACTTCTTTCGTTTGTTTAAGTTGTCCTTTGACAATTTTTGGTAGAGATTTTGTGATGGACTTGGTATGTTTGCCATTGAAGGGTTTGGATGTGATTCTGGGAATGAACTGGCTAGAGTTCAATCGTGTTCATCTTGATTGTTATCTTAAGCGGGTGAGATTTCCTTCTCTTGAAGAAGAAAGGGAATCTGGTTTCTTATCTACCAAAGAGTTGAAGGAACTTTTGGCGGAGGAAGCTCAGTTGTTTGGATTGTTTGCATCGTTGTCTGTGGAGAGTCAAGTTGCAATTGGAAGTTTTCCTGTTGTGTGTGATTTTCAGGAGGTGTTCCCGGATGATTTTTCAGATGTGCCGCCAGAAAGAGAGGTGGAGTTTTCTATAGACCTAGTTCCTGGTACTAGACCTGTATCTATGGCACCATATCGGATGTCAGCATCTGAGTTGGTGGAGTTGAAAAGACAATTGAATGAGTTGTTGGAAAAGAGGTTTGTAAGGCCTAGTGTATCACCTTGGGGTGCTCCTGTTTTGTTGGTTAAGAAGAAAGATGGAAGTATGCGTTTGTGTATCGATTATCGGCAGTTAAATAAAGTGACGATTAAGAACAAGTATCCACTTCCAAGGATCGATGACTTGATGGATCAACTAGTGGGTGCAAGTGTGTTTAGTAAGATTGATTTGAGGTCAGGATACCATCAGATTCGGGTTAAAGAGGAGGATATTCAGAAGACGGCCTTTAGGACACGATACGGACATTACGAGTTTTCTGTGATGCCGTTCGGGGTTTCTAATGCGCCGGGTGTGTTTATGGAGTATATGAATCGTATATTCCATGAGCATTTAGATCATTTTGTTGTTGTTTTTATTGATGACATTTTGGTTTATTCTAAGTCACAGGAGGAACATGCGGAGCATTTGCGTATTGTGTTGCAGATTCTAAAGGAGAAGAAACTTTATGCCAAACTGTCCAAGTGTGAGTTCTGGTTGTCAGAAGTGAGTTTTCTGGGGCATGTGATTTCAGGTAATGGTATTGCTGTGGATCCATCCAAAGTAGAGGCAGTTCTACAATGGGAGGCTCCTAGATCTGTTACTGAAATTCGAAGTTTTCTGGGTTTAGCTGGATATTACCGGAGGTTTATCGAAGGTTTTTCCAAGTTGGCACTTCCGTTGACCCAAATGACTTGTAAGGGTAAGGCATTTATTTGGGATATTCAATGTGAAGAAAGTTTCAACGAGCTGAAGAAGAGATTGACTACAGCTCTGATTTTGATCTTACCGAATCCTAGTGAATCGTTCGTGGTGTATTGTGATGCGTCTATGATTGGTTTAGGTGGTGTTTTGATGCAAGACGGTAAGGTGGTTGCTTATGCTTCGAGGCAGTTACGAGTTCATGAGAAGAATTATCCTACTCATGATTTGGAATTAGCTGCGATGGTTTTTGTATTAAAGATTTGGAGGCATTATCTCTATGGTGCTAGATTCGAAGTCTTTAGTGATCATAAAAGTTTAAAATACTTGTTTGATCAGAAAGAGTTAAATATGAGGCAACGTAGATGGTTGGAACTTCTGAAGGACTATGACTTTAGCTTGAATTACCATCCTGGTAAGGCTAATGTGGTAGCTGATGCTTTGAGTCGGAAATCTTTGAGTATATCTGCTTTGATGGTGAAAGAGTGGGAACTATTGAAGTAATTTCGAGACTTGAGTTTGGTATGTGAGCTTTCACATGAGAGTGTGAAGCTTGGTATGTTAAAGATCACTAATGATTTTCTGTTGTCTGTTATAGAGAAATAGAAGTTGGACTTGAAACTTGTTGATTTGTTGCTAGTTGGAAATCAAGAAGTGAACGGTGACTTTAAAGTGGATGATCAGGGTATTTTGAGATTCCGTGGTAGAATTTGTATACCGGATGATGCAGAGTTGAAAAAGATGATTCTTGAGGAAGGACACCGGAGTAGTATGAGTATACATCCTGGTGCTAATAAGATGTACCAAGATTTGAAGAAAATATTTTGGTGGTCTGATTTGAAACGAGATGTGGCTCAGTTTGTTTATGCGTGTTTGACTTGTCAGAAGTCGAAAGTGGAACATCAGAGGCCTGCAGGATTAATGCAACCGTTGGATATTCCGGAGTGGAAATGGGATAGTATATCGATGGATTTTGTGACGGGTTTGCCTAATTCTCCGAGTGGGCATAATGCTATTTGGGTGATCGTTGATAGGCTGACTAAATCGGCGCATTTCATTCCGATTGATATCAGTTATTCTATGGAGCGTTTGGCTGAGATTTATATCCGTGGGATTGTGAAGTTGCATGGCGTCCCGTTGAGTATTGTTTCTGATCGTGATCCGAGGTTTACTTCTAGATTTTGGGAAAGTTTGCAAAAGGCGTTAGGTTCTAAGCTGAGATTGAGTTCTGCTTATCATCCGCAGACTGATGGTCAGACGAAGAGAACGATTCAGTCATTGGAAGATTTACTGAGATCTTGTGTTCTTGAGCAAGGTAGAGTTTAGGACAGTTTTCTTTCATTGATCGAGTTTACGTATAATAACAGTTTCCATTCTAGTATCGAAATGGCACCTTTTGAGGCGCTTTATGGAAGAAGATGTCGAACACCTTTGTGTTGGCATGAATCTGGTGAAAGTGCAGTAGTTGGACCTGAGTTAGTTCTTCAGACGACGGAGAAGGTGAAACTTATTCGGGAGAAGATGAAAGCTTCTCAGAGTAGGCAAAAGAGTTACCATGATAAGAGGAAGAGGGATCTGGAATTTCAAGAGGGAAATCATGTGTTTTTGAGGGTTTCGCCGGTGACTGGTGTTGGACGTGCTTTGAAGTCGAGGAAGCTTACTTCACGTTTTATTGGTCCATATCAGATATCCGAAAGAGTTGGTGCAGTGGCTTACAGGATAGCATTGCCACCGAATCTTTCAAATCTACATGATGTTTTCCATGTTTCACAGCTACGGAAGTATGTCCCAGATCCGTCTCATGTGATTCCGATGGATGAGGTTGAGGTAAGAGATAATCTTACGGTTGA
Source organism: Lathyrus tuberosus (assembly GCA_022829125.1). Lineage (NCBI taxonomy): Eukaryota > Viridiplantae > Streptophyta > Magnoliopsida > Fabales > Fabaceae > Lathyrus > Lathyrus tuberosus. The sequence continues at coordinate 1,399,136 of JALAZF010000603.1, read as the reverse complement.
GGTTTTACCGGTGAGGATTTTAGATCGCGAGTTGAAAAGGTTAAGAGGCAAGGAGATTGCACTTGTGAAAGTGGCGTGGGGAGGCGCTGCTGAGGGCCATTTGACTTGGGAATTGGAAAGTCGGATGCGGGAGTCGTATCCGGAGTTGTTTGGATCAGGTAATATTTTCGAGGACGAAAATTTCTCAAGTGGGGGAGAGTTGTAACGGTCCGTTTTTAATATTTCCTTTTCCCGTGCTTTTTGGTGTTAATTGGTCGAGTCTTTATTTTTAATTGAGCAATATTTATGTTAATTGCTAATTGGTGTGATTATATGTTATTTTTGCACATTGTGTATTTTTACCGTTTTTGAGAGTTTGCGGGGAAAATTGGAATAGAGGGTATTTGACATATTTCATAATTAATAGTGTTAGTTAATAATAGTTAGTTTAGATATTTATTAGAAATGTTTAGAATTTTTAAGTTAAGAAAATATAAAAGAAAATAATTAGTATAAGTTTAGAAAAAAAAAAGAAAGAAGAAAAAAGAAAAGTTAGTAAGAGAAGAAAAAGAGAAAAGAGGAAAAGAGAAGAGAAAGAAGAAAAGAGAGGAAAACTTGTGAAGGAAGAAATCAATCTCCCGACTTTCTAGAACACGATTAAATCGGGTAAGGGTGCGAAACTCGATTATGCTATGCTTGTATATGATTATGTATGAATGGGTTTGGATGATTCTCTTGCTTTCCATGTTTTTTTACTTTTAGGTCGAAAACGATAAAATGAGTAGAATCGATGGTTTAACGGTTGGAAATCGATGTAAAGGTGGTAGTTTGCTTGTTGACATGATTAGAATAGGTTCTGATTGAAATATGTTGATTTGGAAATGGTTTGGGTTGGAAAATATCATTTTTGGGTTTTCAACAGCACTGAAGGATTCTGAGTTTTCGCAGGTTTGCCTAGCGAACCATTCAGCGAAGGGTAGCGAAGGTTCGCTACGGGTATTCGCCTAGCGAAGGCGTGAGCGAAGGTTCGCTAGAGTGTTCGCCTAGCGAACTTTGGGTGTTTTTGGCTCTGTTTGGTTCTGACTTGGTTCGCTGGAACATTCGCCTAGCGAAGGAGCTAGCGAATGCTCGCGAGGGGTATTCGCCTAGCGAAGGAGCTAGCGAATGCTCGCGAGGGAGGTTCGCCCAGCGAACAGTGCTGTTCGTGTAATTTTGTTTTCTGCATAACTTTTGATCTGTGTTTCGGTTTGAGGCGTGGTTTGGTGCGTTGGAAAGCTAACGAGATGTTCTTCCTAGGAAAAATAGTTTTGGGGTCTGAACTTGGTCCAATCGGTACAGTTTTTACGAACCGTTTCGTAGTGTCGGGCGACCGGTTTATGTTTTTACGTTATTTCGAAATATTCGTATCTTGTTAACCGTTTATCGTATTTAAGAGTTCTTTATACCGAATCGAAGCTGTCGATGAGTACTTTTTGATGATGATAGAAAATATTATTTTTGGCCGACTTTTAGCCGACTTTTTCGGAAAACCGAATAATGGAATTTTGAGTTATTTTTCAATATTGTAAGACATATTATGATATGTTATGAGATGGCTTGTGTGATGATTCTTTGATGGGAATTTGATGTTGTGGAATGGTATATTGGTGTTTGTGGCCATTTTGGGCAATTGTGTGCATTACTTTATATGTACTTGAAATACATGATTATTGTTAATGCATGAGCATTTGATGTTGGCATGAGTCATTAATGTGTCAAGTATCATGATATGCATTCTTGCATTGGAAGATTCATAAAGGAATCAGTTTTATCGTCTTACGCCCTGAAATAATGGTAGAAGCGATTAATCACAAATGATTGTGCGCCCTGAAATAGTGGACTATGGCAATCGGATTGTGCGTCCTGAAATAGTGGACTAAAGCAATCCATAAACGCTGTACGCCCTGAAATAATGGTTTATAGCGACGGGGAACATCGTAGGCCCGACGGGGAGTTACTCTATGTAACGAGCGATGATTCCAAGAGTTCCTGGGGGACTAATGAATTACAAGGTTGGATTGGTACCGCATGCGTAGAGTCGTTGTGTCGGTCTCTGTGCATTTGCATAATTCATTACATGTATGTTTATGTGTTGAATTTTGAGAAGGATTTGTTATGCATTGTGTTAATGTATATGCTTATGTGATTGATGTGTGAAATGGGTTTAATATGTCTTGTGTTGTTTACAAGTATCGTATTTGTGTGGTGAGAATAATTGTGCATATTTTGCTAAGTGTTATATAATGATATGCATTTATATTATAATCCTGTTTCTCACCCTTCTGTTGTGGTTTAATGCTGTAATGGCATTGCAGATTAGACGCTGGAGGTCTTTTGCGAAGATTAGTGTCTTCGTCTTTTGTCGTTCCGTCGGCTCTGATATGTAACATGGGTAGTCGGGGTTAGAGTGTAGATGTTTCTTTTAGCTTGTATATAGTGGCCTTGTATGAATATGTATATGACATACTTATATTTTGTGATGACATCAGTTATGGATGTTCCGCTTTAATTCTGTAACTGAATGCTGATATTTTAGAACGGAGTTCCTTTGTTTATAAAAACTATCCAGGTGTTATATATCTTTATGAGCATGTTATTTTTAGTTCACGTTGATGTGACATCTCTGTTTATATCTAAATGACTTAATCTTTGCTCTGATGTTTTATTATAAGATTATTTTTTTTATTATTACGTTTTTGTACGGGGTATAGAAGGGGTGTTACAGGAATCTTTCTTCAAGTATTGTTGATAGTGGTGATGAATTTCAGTACAATGGTATTTGTAACACGTTCAATGGAAGAGGTTTATCTGTAGGCACTCTAACAGCCAAATCAATAACACTCGTAACTCAAAGGTTTAGGCTTGAATAAAATGTGTAATTGAGTCTGGTTTTAAATTTATGCTTTATAGTGGGGTTTTAGGGTTGAGAGGCCTTATAACCTTCTTTTAGGAAAAGATGTTTTGGGGACAAATGTCAAAAGATCATGTAGATTATCATCTAACGAACTATGGAGATCAGTCAACTCTTATTAGGTATACTCTTAGGGCATGATCATCTCAAGGTTTTGAAGTAATAAAATATTCTTCGATGGACAACTTTCTCAGAGGAAATATTTCAATGGATCTTGTTGCCAATTTTATCTATCATCAGTTGTTTGGCTGACCTCAATCTACTACGTTGTTAGGAAATGGTCACTTCATGATCTCAAATTTCTAGATCATTCTTCGGGTATAGTTTTACTCAACTCATCTCAAAAGATAATTTTCAAGATTTGAAGATCACGAACAAGTGTCTAGACGGAAAAATGATTAACCGTTGGACTTTTTCCAAAATCACAACATTCTCTATTTTATAAGATAATTTTTTAATGTTTCTCTACATTTTAATATAAAACTTTTAACAAAATTTCATGAGTATAATAATTTATTTACAAAAATATTTCTATTTAATTTACTATTAAAAATCATAAATATATTCTCTATCTCTTATAATATTATACAAAGAAACATGTAGTAAAACAAACACATTTCAAATAAATTTATCACTACAAAACCTTCTTAACTTTTGTCAAAGAAATTCATTAACAAGGGATGGAGTGAGTACAAACACAAGCCACATTTTCCTTATCAATTCCAATAAATATATTGTTGATCCAAACAAGTTACCCTCTACGGTTTCACCCGACCAACACTTAAAATATCACGTCAAGTCACCATTAATTATTGCTTGCTTTCACTTTCGGCAATATATTTATTGTTCAACAAAGAAATTTTCAAAATCCACTTGTACGTTTCTCTACTTCCATCAAATAAATTTGTATGCCTATTTGTAAAACCAAAAGTCAAGTTTCTTACCTAACAATCTTCTAATTACTCCACTTAATCTTCCTAAGATTCCTAAATCTTCGACCTTTATGTATTGTTGATAATTTTTCACCATTGTTTTCCTTGGCATTAAACAATTCTTCCACAAACAACATTATATTATAGGTAGATGAATAGATAATAATTACTAATATATATGATGCTTAATAGCTTTGTTTTTTTCCTCTAAAAACCTTGTTACTTGTAATCTAAGGCTTCTAAATTTTTATTTTGAACAAACATCTTGTTGCAAATGGAACAATTGTCAAACTTCATCTTAAAAGAGAGAAAAAAAAAACACACATCATAGATTAATCAATAGTAGTAGAATACATAAAAGTCAAGTTGAAACATTAGTTACACAATAGAAAAACCATATAATTAATACGCCTTCCAATCATTATTATAAAGAAAATATTTACATTTTAAATACATTCAATAATTAATATATCTAGATTCCGATCTATTGATTATTGAATATATCTAAAAAGTAAATTTTTTCTTATAATTAATGGGAAATTTAAACACATTCAAATTATGGAGATGGAGGCCAATACATTGCAGCATCTTCTATCCCTTCATAAAATCCAAACTCAAGTTCATCTTCAATTCTCCCTTCATAACCATCACTATCATAATCAACATAGTATTCATTCCCTTCTACAAAATCCCAAGCAAACTCATCTGAAACATCTGAGTAATCATCATCCCAACCATCACTCTCATAGGCACCAAGAACATAAGGCCCCAAAACTCTAAGTTTCGGAAAACCCTTCACGTTATTGTCAAGGTTAACACTCCAACACCCACGCAGATCCAAAAACTCAAGCTTAGGACAGTTCGAAAATATCCGAACAACCCCGGAAGTGCTGATCCTTTGATAAGCCATTTCGAGATGCTTGAGCTTAGGCATTGTGGCTGCAATCGCGTAGGCCTCGTCGTCTTGTAACGGCTTGTCTGCAGTATCCAACGGATGCATGTTCCTGCACAACCCTTCTAGCATTTTGCAGTTCATGCCAATCATTTCAATAGCAGAAGCACTGATTTTGATACAATAGCTCACATCCAAGAAAGTTATCATGGAAAATTTTCCAGCAATTTGTTCCACAACCAAATCACTCATATTGCTCCTTGGCAATCTTAAACTCCTAAGCGAACCAGCACTTGCAAAAGAGAAAAATGTTGTATAAGAAACTAAGATCTATTCTAACACAAAAAAGCATAATTAACAAAGACTATGAAGTTAATTGAGCTTACTTTTCAGCAATGAAAGTGAAAATGGTCTCAGATTGAAGACCAGAAACACACAGCTTCCTGAGAGATCCACAGCTTTTACTGATAAGCATATGAAGCATTTGGTCAAGTTTGTCAGATTGACAGTGATTACTCCATTCCTCAATGTCAATCTCTTGCCAACAATAAGGTCCAGAAACTGCTCTAGCCCATGATTTGCATACCCTAGGAATCACAGTCACTCTCTCTTGTAGAGAAAGATTTGTGAAGATTACCCCTAATGCATCAGGAATCAATTCATCCCAGCTTCGAAATTCACTTGCTTCCCCCATCAAATCCAATCTATGATTAACAAAAAAAGAATCAATTTTTATCACTTTTATATAAACTTCACAACAATTCAAACATAATTAAGATCCATAATAAATGACAGTAAAAAAATGAAACAAACTCTTCAAGATTGAAAACTAGAAGATAATTAAACATGGAAACTATAAAAATCTCAACTTTAAGGGAAAAAACAGAAAACCCAGAAAGATTATTGTTTTTTATTTTGTTGGGTATGGTGAAAATGAAAAAAGAACAGTACTTTAGTTTGAGTTAGAAGAAAAAGGTGTGAGATTTACTAACCAGAGAGTGTTTCTCGGCTGAGGAAGTGAATTATGGAAGGAGGAAAGAGATAAGAAGAAGAGAGAATGTGTGTATATGTATGTATCCACCTAACACTCTGATTGAATGCAACTACTAGAGCAGGTTTAGGAACAAGAACAAGAGTAAAGACAAGGTAGCATAGCAAAGGTAGTACGTGTGAGGGTACACGGTCAGATTGTATTTGTATAATTGCTGTATAGTATAGTACTAGTTGTATGTATAGGTGAAAAATAATGATAAAGTATTGGTGTCTTACTGCAAGACTCAAACTGTCGATAACTTGAAAATTGTCTTGCCCAAAACCATCAATCACGGGTCCTTTTTAGTGTCTAAAGTTGAAAGGTTATTATCATCCATTAAAAAAGTATATATTGTTAGAATTTTTTTTAGTGTAACTTATTTTTTCAAGAATAATACCAAAAAAATAACATTTCAAAAAAAATACAAAAATAACGTGGTTTGGGAAACGATCAACAGGGGTGCTGATGTCATATGGTATGGTGCCTCAGTCAAAAGGCACATGGCATCCCATATGGCACCTCAGGGTAAAGTATGATGCCCTAATTTTTTTTACTTGTCAGGGAGGCGCCATACCATATGGCACTTTAGTTGATGTCCCTTTTTTTTAATGTTATTTTAATTAATTTGGAAATTGATTAAAATAATTGTGCTACAGTGTTTCATGCGTCTATAAATAAGACTACACCCTCATTTGTTACTCCACAACACTTCTCACCATTACCTTACTCTCTCCTCTTCCCAACACTTCTCACCAGTACTCTAATCTCTCCCCTTCCCAACACTATGTCTGAGTGGTTAAATCATTGTCCATCGTCATCATCATCAGCATCGGAGGAACCGTTTTCAACATTTCCACTGATGAAAAGAAATGCCCTAGTTGTATTCTCAACAACAAAGCCTCCGATGAAGGTCCTACTCTAGAACACGCAGACGTTTTTGTAAACAACCAACTGTGTGATGAGTTGTTGGGCACACCGCTCAGTCTCAATGCACCTGAACCAACACGAGATGGTCGACCTAGAGGCCAAGGTATTAACTTAAAATACCTTAAAGAACACTACCAGTCTATTGTATTAGACGAGGAAACCCTCCCGTGTTACAAGATACAAAAAACTCGGTGCTATTTAATGCTTTTGTTCGGTCACTTTTTATTTCCAGAAAGTACTGGAAATAGTGTTAATATTATGTATTTACCTTTGTTGTCTAACATTAACAAAGTGCGCGAGTATAGTTGGGGTTCAGCTGTCTTGGCCCATATCTATAGTTCACTCTATAAAACTTCAAAAAAAGACACTTGTACTTTTTATGGCTGCGCTTATCTCCTTCTAGCGTGGGGTTGGTCCAGAATGCCAACACTAGCTCCTGTTAACCGGAATCCCTTCACTTTTCCCTACGGAAACAAGTACGCTCAATTTTACTACTCGAACTTATGTCCTTTAATGAGATGTTTATTTGTAACTAACTTATTTGCATCACGTTTTTTAGGTGGTCAGTTTCGGGAATGAATTATCATCGAAATCCCAGGAGCGCAATAACCGTCTACCGCAACCTAATAGATCACATTGGCCCAGACGATGTAATTTTTTCTTAAAATACCATAATTTTGTCTCATAAATTGCAACACCGCCGAATTTTTAATTAAATATTATTTTCTTCTTGTAGTTTGTCTGGAGGTCGTACGAGGGTCTCGACCACCAGCCCAACGCGAATGATGCTGCAGTGTGGACATCAAAGATTCACCACCGTGGAGATGCATCAAAGCGATCGGGTAAAATTGCAGTTCAGAATCCATCAGGATATTCCGGTCGCTCCGACACGTTTGGGAGAGTGACATCTACGTAGAGTGGACACACAGTGGGTCGTAGGTCACTGGATGAACTTTGCAACAGAGATGTGTGAACATTGAGAGAATCGACACCAGCACATCTTATCCGACCCTGTTGAGGAAGATGCTATACCAACTCAACAATATATGACTTGGTTTAGGTCTGTTACAACACCCCAAAAATTACTCTCTCAGCCGACGTATCTAATTGATCCGTGCCAACGTGCCTCTTCCTCACAGCCACATGCCCAACATCATACACCTTGTTATACCCAACAACAAGGTATACCAACCGAATCAATCTTCCAAAGTCGCAACCATATCATGCCACCAACTCAGTCACAACAAAAAGAGCCTTACCCCTACCCCTCAGCCCACCTACACCGACCCCACTAATACCTATAGCCCTAATGACTCTTTCAAACCCACCCCACCCAACCATAGCCCCCCGCAAATGAACACCTCATCGTCCTACAACCAACAAACACAATTGTCCTACAACCAACAAACCCATCCACTATTTGACTACCAAACCCCACATCAACCACTGGATTGGTACCAACACCCTTCAATGCAACATTTCTGCCAACCATACCGTCTACAACCAACCCAAGCCCCCCCTTACAAACTACGAAAACATGGGCATGCAACTGGATTACGGAAGCGCCGTTGGCGGCAACCCCCCGGCTATTGGGGACAAATGCTTCAAAATTTGTCTGATACGCCGGGACCATCTCAACAGATGTTTATTCCGCAGGTCAACACGCAAAGGCCAGAGACACCTCAACAAAATTGTGGTAGACTTAGATGCCGCGCAAAAGCCCCGACATGTGGAACCGGTGGACGTTTAGATAGGCACGACCATTAAATTTTTTTTTACCATCAATTGTACTAATTTTTATTCTGAACATGGTTATGTATTTTTAGCTACCCTTATTTTTTTTCCTTTACATTTTTCAATTTCCAAATTAAAATAAAAATTAAAAAAAAAGAAATGACCTGAGGCGCCATATGGTATGACGTCTCCCCTGTAAAATGAAAAAAAAAATTAGGGCATGCACATTATGCCTGAGGCGCCATATGAAATGGCTTTTGGTGCATTTGCCTTTTGCCTAAGGCGCCATATGGTATGGCGCCACCCTGTTGCTTTTTTTTCAAAGTCCTTCATTTTGGTAAATTATTTGAAGTAATGGATATTTATGTATTATTTTTTAATAACAGTGTTATTCTAAAAAAAATCATATTGTTATATTCTTGTTTTAGAAGGGTAAAGTTAGTAAATAATTTTTGGATCTCAGTTATAAAAATTTTTATTTTTCTAAATAGTGTTTAGTGAGGAGATGAGTTTTTTAATATTAAATTAAAAATTGCATAAGTAAGAATATAAATGATAAATTAAAGAGAAAAAAATGATTGGTTCGTTTATTGCGTATGTCAATTGTCAAATGAAATATATAAAACATTTAAAGATAAAATTAGTTTGTGGTTGCAAATTTCGTTTGGTTATTTTTTCAAGTGATGTGTATTTATATCTATTTATGGATGTACGTTGTGCTTCATGTTTGTCTGGAATCTCTTCATTTTAGACTTTGTTTGGATGCGAAGAGAAAGAAGAAGGAAAGAAAGTAAGGGAAAAGAATGTTGAAGGAGTGAAAGTGAATGGAAAGTATGATGATTTTTAAGTTGTTTGGTGTTATACCCTAATTTTGTCATACCACTTTCTCTATTTATTTTGAATTCATACATTACATTTAAGTGGATTGATCAAAGAGTAAGTAAAAGTTAATGAGGAGAATTGGTGCATCTGAGTGCCAATTTTTCAATTTGGTCATTTCCATCCCATCTCTTTATTTGCATTCATTAGTAGAGTTTTAAAGTCATGTCCATTTGCTTCAATATTTCATACCGTTTTTGCATGTCACTCTTTTTTTCATCCAAATACAAAACAAAAACAATAACTAATCATCATCATTTTATTTTATCATAAACTATATTAACAAGTCATTGTGAGTCATGTAGCCTTTATCCATGTTATCATCATCTCACATACTCTCCTTTTTTATGATGGAAAAACATGAGATGATGTGCTTCGCGACGTTGTTTTCTTGAAGAAGACCTCCCCTGAATATGTGCATCCGACTTCAACTTGTGTATACATCTCCCCCTTTGACAATATCAAAAAGAGAACAAGCAAATTATGTGAGTGCTTTTGGATTTTGAGTGATGTCAAAACTAGGATAGTGTAGTGTTATGTATATTGGACGATATCCTCTCATTCTAGATGAGCATCTTAGTATTAGAAATCATTCAAGTAAGTTGGAAAAGAAGCTTGCATCAAAATTGCATTGAAAAACATGTTTTTGGGCGGCCAGGTCCTTTCAGGTCGACACATGCATAAACAGACCGACCTATACGACTTTCAGATCCAGTATAGGCCGATACATAACATTTTAGGCCGACTCCCATGGAGCAATATTGAAGCATGTAGCATTTGTCCAAAGGTCGCCTCACATAGGTGGACCTGTACGCAACACAAAACCTTGATAGGCCGACCTGAGACCTTGATAGGCCGACCTGATTGCTTTGACAGGCTGACCTATATGATTTTCCATCTTAAAAATTTCATTTTCGCTCCAACTTATTGCATTCATTTTGCTCATTTTCTTCACATACCTATATATACGCATATATGCACCTTCATCTAGCAAGGTAATAGTGAATTACCTAAACGAAACTAAATTAGAAAGCATTCACATCATCTTCAACCTCTCTTTTATGCATATTGTAATACCCCAAATATAATTAGAATGTTTATTTAATAAATTTATTATGAATATTCGTGATTTCAGTGAATTTGATGAAATATTATGATGACTGATGATTTGTGTTGTGGGGTATTGATGAGTTAAGAGAGTATTGAGGATATTTAGAAAATGTATGATTAATTAGAATTATTTTGATAATAATAATAATAGAGGAATAATGTGACTAATCTTATTTAAATTATTATTATTATTTTAAATAAAAGGAGTGGAACACTAATGACAAGATGGTAATGTTGGGTGGAATAAGTGAGGACGAAGTTAGTGTTAGTTCTTGTAATTGGCTGAAATTTTGGTAAAACAATGTTAATGTCATGGTTGATGTTTGAACATGAGCTTCTAACATTATTGTTATGTTTAGTTAACATTCTGGTATTGTGAAAGTAGTTAAGGTGTTAAAGAGTTAAAGTGCTGAAGAGTGATGTCACATGCGATGTCTTGACATCACTATACCAAAACATTAAAACATCAGGTTGTGATGTTTTTAGGGCTGCGCGCATTAGGTTGATCTGTTAGTTAGATTGGATGCGAATTTCTTGGTGCAATCATTAATGAAGAAGGTTAGTTTGTTGCTAATTTAATGCAAAAAGATATGGAGATTAATCAGAGTTTATTATGAAGATTTAATTGAAGATCTATTGAAGAGCAGAATCTGTTGCAGATTTGGTGCAGAAGATTTGAAGGCCCAAATCCAGTTGGGAGAAAGGTTATAAATAGAATGCTTGTAAGCTAGAATTGGTACGGGTCCAAGATGTAGATCATTAGGGCTTTGTCGAAGTGAACCACTCGGGTTGTGAGATGGTCACTGTGTTCTTACTCAGAAACCTGTAGGTAATGAGTTTTGTATTGTTCTTGGAGGAAGTTGTTAAGCAACTCCAATGTGTGTCATGGAAGGGTGAATTCTATGTTTCTGTGAGTGAAGAGTTTGTGGAAATCAAGCTGTTGATGCAGTGACTGAGATGTTGACTGCTAAACATCATTGCGATGATTGGGAGTGAGATGGAGTCTCTTATCTAGGGAGGACTTAGATAGAAGGGTCATTGGGTAGTGATTAAATTAGGTAGATTGTCAACTGGTTTGTTGAGTCTGTAAATTAATACTACTAATAGTGGACTTCCTTCCTGGCTTGGTATGCCCCCATATGTAGGTTGTTGGACCGAACTGGGTGAACAATCCTTGTGTGCTTTTTTGTTGTTTTACATTGTCCATTGCAGAATGTGGTGTTGTGACATTGCACGTAACATCACATGCTTTTAGTGTCTTGTTCATACAGCAGATATTGATGTTGTGACATCGCACTTAACATCACATATCTGGTACCAGAATTTCAGTTAGGAAGACATATTAGGGATCCTAAGGGTATGTTGTACAAAAGGAAAAATAGAGGAGTGAGAAATTCACTTTTGTACAATAGTGTTTTGGAAGAGAGCTCTGAGGAAAGAAGGAGAAAAAAGGCTAGGGCTCAGAGAAACTCTGAAGAACTCAAGAGGAAGATCAGAATCGAACTATCTAAGGTGTGGGGAGTATTGATTTTCATTGTAATGGATATAGAGTATAGATGTATGTAGTTAGTTTTGGGGTTTTGGGAAATAGTGAGATTGTGATGAAAGTGAGATGAATTTTGATGAAATTGGAGTATCTAGATGTATAAGATGATATATATGAAGTCTATGATGATGTGTTGTTATTGGATTATAATTGTTATGTGATTTGTATGCATTTTCGTATTGTGAGAGGCAGAAATCGCAAGGGGTTTGGATCTGGTTGATGCAGAAACGCAGAAGTAGAATTTGTTGTTGCACACGTTTCGCCGGGCGAGTGATGTGTTTCGTTGGGAGAAACTGGTTCACTTGGAGGTCGCCAAGCGAAAGAAGAAGCGAATGAGAGGTGAAAAATAGGAGCTACTAGTTTTTGTATGGGGAAGGGAATTCGCCCCTGCTTCGCCGGGCGAAACCCAAGCGAGCGAGCTGCTTCACCCGACGAGCACCAGGCGAGCAAGAGCAAATGTTTTTTTTTCTTTTCTTTTTGTGATGTCTTTGTCTTATTGTCCGTATTCCTTGAGTAATTGATGTGATGTATTTTTATGACTATAACATGATGATTGGTGGAGTAATGTGAAGAATCATGACGCATAATAATGATGTAATACTATGTTGTTTTGATGAATTTTCATGAATAATGATGTAAATTTGATGATGATGTGATGATGGTTATTATGATGTTTTGCATCATGCATTCATAGCATACTTTACGACTTCGGTCCAATGGCGATGTTAGGACTTCGGTCTAGTGGTGGCTTCAATCCCATTGTGTGGATTAAGGTGTTTATAACGTGCTCCTGTTCTTGTGTAGAATTGATCCTATTGGTGGGGATCTTTGGAGGGTGATGACCCAGCGTCCATCAAAATGATGAATTGGTACCACATGCATGAGTCTTTGATGTTGCATTTCATACTAAGTGGCATGGCATATTTGTGAGTTTAGTGGTGATTGACGATATTGTGGTGTGGTTTTACTTGACGTTATGATGATGAATGTTATCTTCATATATCTTATCTTTATACCTTGTATAATGATTTGTGATTACTCACCCTGCCTGTTTGAATGTTGCCTCCACGTGGGTAACGTGTAGGTGATCAGGATTAGCTATCTTGGTGCATGAAGATTTAGCTTTGAAGTATTTTGGTTATTTCTGTTGAGTAAAGGGTCTTGCTCTGATATGTAACATCGGGTCAGAACGTTTGAGTCGAACCATTATGTTCTTTTTCTTGTTGATATGATGACGCTATGAGTTTCTTGTTCTTAAGACGTTTTGAGTTATGAACTATGTTATGATTTTTTTTTTCCGCTGCGTAGTATATGATTGAATTTATGATGATAGAACCCATGTTATGTAGTAGGACGTTATTATGGAGTTTCATGACGAACTGTGGCACCCTTGTGGTGATGTACCCTAATATAATTATTTATAATTATCGTGAATGTTCTTTGGGGTAGAAGGGTGTTACATTAGTGGTATCAGAGCAGGTCGGTCCGTCCGACCAGGTTTTTGTATGATGTCAGTCCCTTGTCAGTCGATGAGTATGTGTACAATGTCGATGAATTTTTTCTTCTAACGTTGTTGATGGTGTGCAGAATGGCTGGAAGAAACGATCGTGCTACCGCTGATGCATTGGAATCACTTGCTCAAGTGATGGCTCAGAACAATCAGAATGGTGGAGCTCCTGATGAGTTCCGTGCTTTAGGGAAGTTCCAGAGGAACAATCCGCCAACTTTTCTAGGAACTCATGATCCAGAGGGCACAGAGAAGTGGCTCAACGTGATTGAGAAGATCTTCCAAGTGATGGCGTGTAGTGTCGCTCAACAGGTACAGTTTGGTATTCATATGTCGTCAGAAGAAGCTAAGGATTGGTGAGATGATACACGTTAGAGATTGGGGGATGTTGGTACTGAGATAACATGGGTTGTATTCAAGAGAGAAATTTTGGGAAAGTATTTTCCTGAAGATGTTCACGGCAAGAAGGAGGTAGAATCCCTTGAATTGAGGCAAGGAAACATGACGGTGGCAGAGTATGCTACAAAATTCGAGGCACTGGTGAATTTTTATCCGCATTACGACCGTGTTGATGCTAAGATGTCTAAATGTCTCAAGTTTGAGAATGGGATGAGACTAGAGATCAAACAGGGTATTGGATACCAACAGATTCGCAGGAATGTTGAGCTGGTGGATAAGAATAGGATCTATTATGAGGATAATCGAGCTCGATCTGCTCACTACAAGAATCTTAGTGAGAAGAAAGAGAAGGGACATATTAGAGGAAAGCCTTACGTGACTTCAGCTGATAAAGGGAAATAAAAGGCTTCAGATGGGAAGAAGATAAGTGGGGGAGCAGTTCCCGCTTCTGTTAAGTGTTACAGGTGTGGCGAGCAAGACCACGGTGCTGAGGTTTGCAATAATAATGTGTTCAGGTGTTACAAATGTAGTAAGAGAGGCCATAGAGCTACCGACTGCAAGGATGAAGGCCTGACTTGTTTCAACTGTGGTGAACAGGGTCACATCAGTACCCAGTGTCAGAAGTAGAAAAAGACTGCTACTGCTGCTCAGACTAATGGCAGAGTGTTTGCTCTAAGTGGTTCGTAAGTCCCCAAGAAAGATAACTTAATTAGAGGTACTTCTTTTATTAACAATGTTGAGTTGGTCTCTATTATTGATATTGGTGCTACTCATTCATTTATTTCACTTGAATGTGCTACTATGTTGGGTTTGAAATTGTCTGATATGAATGGTAGTATGCTGATAGAAACTCCCGCTAATGGTTCTGTCACTACTACTTTTATATGTTCGAGATGTCCTTTGACGATATTTAGGAAGAGTTTCGTGATGGATTTGGTGTGTTTACCCTTGCACCAAATCGATGTAATCTTGGGAATGAACTGGTTGGAGTTTAACTATGTCCATATCAACTGTTATAATAAGACCGTGGAGTTTCCTGAGTTTGGTGATAATGAAGAGTTGATGTTCTTGTCTGCTAAGAAAATAGATGAGCTCTTAGAAGACGAAGCCTCGATGTTTGCACTATTTGCATCGTTGCAAGTTAATCGTGAAGCCGCGAGTGTCGAGTTGTCTATTGTCCGTGAATTTATAGAGGTGTTTCCGAATGACATGAGTGATTTGCCTCCAGAGCGTGAAGTAGAGTTTACGATGGACTTGATACCAGGTACGAGTCTGGTGTCAATGGCTCCTTACCGGATGTTCGCTTCTGAGTTAAGTGAATTGAAGAAACAATTGGAAGAATTGCTTAAGAAGAACTTTGTTTAACTGAGTGTTTCTTCGTGGGGTGCTCATGTGTTGTTAGTTAAGAAGAAAGACGGTAGTATGAGGTTGTGTGTTGATTACAAGAAGTTGAATAAAGTGACTATCAAGAATAAATATCCACTTCTGAGAATTGACAATTTGATGGATCAGTTAGTAGGCGCTTGTGTGTTCAGCAAGATTGACTTGAGGTCGGGTTATCATCAGATTCGTGTTAAGTTTGATGATATTTCGAAGATAGCTTTCAAGACGAGGTATGGTCACTATGAATACACTGTGATGTCGTTCGGTGTATCCAATGCACTAGGTGTGTTCATGGAGCATATGAATCGGATTTTCCATGAGTATATGGATAAGTTTACTGTGGTTTTCATTGATGATATTTTAATATACTCTAAATCTGAACAAGAGCATGCTGAGCATTTGCGAACTGTGTTACAAGTATTGAAAGAGAAGAAGTTGTATGCAAAACTGTTAAAGTGTGAATTCTGGTTGAAGGAAGTGAGCTTCCTGGGTCATGTGACTTCGAATGGTGGAATTACTATTGATCCTTCTAAGATTGATGTTGTGTTGCAGTGGGAGACTCTGAAGTCTGCTACTAAGATACGAAGTTTCCTTGGGTTGGCGGGTTATTACCGCAAGTTTATCGAAGGCTTTTCTAAGCTGGCATTACCATTGACTCAGTTGACTCGAAAGGGTCAAACTTATGTGTGGGACGTTGCATGTGAAGAGAGTTTTGTGGAGTTGAGAGAAAAGGTTGACGACTGCTCCAGTATTAATCTTACCTAATCCGAGTGAGTCTTTTGTGGTATATTGTGATGCATCGAAGATGGGTCTTGGTGGAGTATTGATGCGGAATGGTCAAGTTATTGCTTATGCTTCGAGATAATTGAGGGTTCATGAAATAAATTATCCCACACATGACATAGAGTTGGCAGCTGTGGTGTTTGTGTTGAAAATTTGGAGGCATTATCTTTTTGGCTCTAAATTTGAAGTGTTCAGTGATCATAATAGTTTGAAGTACTTATTTGATCAGAAAAAGTTGAATATGAGGCAGAGAAGGTGGTTGGAATTATTGAAGGATTATGGTGAGAGAATTGGAATTACTCGAGCAGTTCAGAGATCTGAGTTTACTATGTGAAAAGACTCCTAACAGTCTGAGATTGAGTATGTTGAAACTGACTAGTGGTATTCTGGAAAAAATCAGAGTGGGTCAGCAATCTGATTTGAGGTTGGTTGATCAGTCGATCTTAATTAACCAAGGTAACAGAGGTGAATTCCAGATTTATGAGAATGGTGTGATGAGGTTCAGAGATAGAGTATGTGTTCCAGATGTTCCGGAAATTAAGAAGAGTATTCTTGAAGAATGGCATCAAAGTAGATTAAGTATCCATCCTGGTGCAACGAATATGTATCAGGATTTGCAGAAATTGTTTTGGTGGCCAGGTATGAAGAAGGACATTGCGGAGTTTTTTTACGCGTGTTTGACTTGCCAGAAGTCAAAGATTGAGCATTAGAAGCCTTCGAGTATGACGCAACCGTTGAATATTCCAAAATGGATATGGGATAGTATTTCCATGGATTTTGTTTTGGGATTGCCGAAAACTGCGAAGGGGAATGATTCGATTTGGGTGATTGTGGATAGATGAACTAAATCGGCTCATTTCTTACCGATGAAGATTAATCATTTTATGCAGAAGTTAGCTGAGATGTATATTGAGGAAATTATGAAGTTGCATGGGATACCTTCGAGTATTGTGTCGGATAGAGACCCGAGATTTACGTCGAGGTTCTGGACAAGTTTGTATGATGCTTTGGGTACTAAGTTGATGATTAGTTCTGCATATCATCCGCAGACGGACGGTCAGACAGAGAGGATTATCTAGTCTTTAGAGGATTTGCTGAGGGCTTGTGTACTGGACCAAGGAGGATCTTGGGATAACCATTTGTCGTTGATTGAGTTCACATACAACAATAGTTTTCATGCTAGTATTGGGATGGTGTCGTATGAAGCTTTGTATGGTAGAAGGTGTAGAACTTCATTGTGTTGGTATGAGTCAAGCGAGAGTGTTGTACTCGGACCTGAGATTGTGCAGGAGATGACTGAGAAGATTAAGATGATCCAAGAAAGGATGAGAGCTTCGCAGAGTCGTCAGAAGAGTTATCATGATAAGAGAAGGAAGACACTTGAATTCCAAGAGAGAGATTACGTGTTTTTAAGAGTTACGCTGGTGACCGGTGTGGGTCGAGCTTTGAAGTCTAGGAAGCTCACTCCACGTTTTGTTGGTCCGTATCAGATTACACAGAGGATAGGCGGGTAGCCTATCGGATTGCTTTACGGTCGTCGCTTGTGAATTTACATGACGTGTTTCATGTATCTCAGTTGAGGAAGTATATTTTGGATCCGTTGCATATGATCCAAATGGACGACGTACAGGTAAGAGATAACCTGTCTGTTGAAGCATTACCTGTGTGGATAGATGGACGATAAATGAAACAGCTGTTGGGTAAAGACATAGCTTTGGTGAAGGTGTTATGGGGTGGACCAGTTGGTGAGAGTTGGACTTGGGAGCGCGAAGATCAGATGAGAGAGTCGTATCCGACTCTGTTTCCTTCAGGTAATTTTCGAGGACGAAAATTCTTTAAGTGGGGGAAAGTTGTAACACCCCAAATATAATTAGAATATTTATTTAATTAATTTATTATGAATATTCATGATTTCGGTGAATTTGGTGAAATATTATGATTAATGATGATTTGTGTTGTGGGGTATTGAGGAGTTAAGAGAGTATTGAGGATATTTAGAAAATGTATGATTAATTAGAATTATTTTGATAATAATAATAATAGTGGAATAATGTAACTAATCTTATTTAAATTATTATTATTATTTTAAATAAAAGGAGTGGAACACTAATGACAAGATGGTAATGTTGGGTGGAATAAGTGAGGACGAAGTTGGGAAGACATATTAGGGACCCTAAGGGTATGTTGGACAAAAGGAAAAATAGAGGAGTGAGAAATTCACTTTTGTACGATCGTGTTTTGGAAGAGAGCTCTGAGGAAAGAAGGAGAAAAGAGGCTAGGGCTCAGAGAAACTCTGAAGAACTCAAGAGGAAGATCAGAATCAAACTATCTAAGGTATAGGGAGTATTGCTTTCATTGTAATGGATATAGAGTGTAGATGTATGTAGTTAGTTTTGAGATTTTGGGAAATGGTGAGATTGTGATGAAAGTGAGATGAATTTTGATGAAATTGGGGTTTCTAGATGTATAAGATGATATATATGAAGTCTATGATGATGTGTTATTATTGGATTATAATTGTTATGTGATTTGTATGCATTTTCGTACCGTGAGAGGTGGAAATCGCAAGGGGTTTGGGTCTGGTTGATGCAGAAATGCAAAAGCAGAATTTGTTGTTGCGCACGTTTCTCTAGGCGAGTGATATGTTTCGTCGGGCGAAACCGGTTCACTTGGAGGTCGCCAGGCAAAAGAAGAAGCAAATGAGAGGTGAAAAATAGGAGCTACTGGTTTTTGTATGGGGAAGGGAATTCGCCCATGCTTCGTCGGGAGAAATCCATGCGAGTGAGCTGCTTTGCCTGGCGAGCACCAGGGGAGCAGAAGCAGATGTTTTTTTTCTTTTCTTTTTGTGTTGTCTCGTGTCTTGTTGTCCGTATGCCTTGAGTAATTGATGTGCTGTATTTTGATGACTATAACATGATGATTGATGAAGTAATGTGAAGAATCATGATGCATAATAATGATGTAATACTATGATGTTTTGATGAATTTTCATGAATGATGATGCAACTTTGAAGATGATGTGATGATGATTATTATGACATTTTGCATCATGCATTCATAACATTCTTTAGGACTTCGGTCCAGTGACGATGTTAGGACTTCGGTCCAGTAGAGGCTTCTGGTGTCTGCTTTCAAAGTTTTTACTCTAATTAATTATTCTAAAGTAAAGGTGTCACATGCAAATATACATGTATGTTTGATTGCAACAAGTGATAAAATAGGAGATCGTACCCACATGGAGTGAATCTTGATATAACTTTGAACTTTAAAGTATTCAATTCTTGTTTAAAACTAGTATGAGCAAGGTAACAAATAATAATAATGGTAACAACAAGATTAACACAACACAAAATAAAAATCTAAATAAATAAGGATAAGATATCAGAGAGAATGATTGATGAGCTAAGATCCATTAATAAATTATTGCTAAACAATTTCCATGATGTGAAGTGTCGTGCCTCAAAAGGTCAGAACATGATCTAGTGGTGTATTTCTTCAACATCAAAACATACATAACTAGGGCAAGGGAAAAAATATCTCAGTCTCACTTATAACCCTAAAATATGTCTGGTTTTAGTTCTGCAAAATTGTTATGGTCTCAACTTCTTATCTCTAAGTAAGTTGAATTAAGTGAATATCTCTATCCTACTTTGTTAACCACTTTTGTTATGAAATCAGCATGTTGTTGTATCTCTCTCAACCACATACTTGTACCTTTTTCCAAGTTGATCATTCTAAGAAGCAAGTATATAGCAATGAAAACACATAACAAAATAAGGCACTTAACAACACATCATTTCAATGTAAAAACAACTTTATATTAACTTCACTTTGCTTATCAAATACGAGTTTAGCTCATAATGAACTAAGTACAAACTACTGGAATGAAAATACAAGATGACATATTCTTAACAAAAATATAGAAAAGAAATGGCAACCTAGTAATAACTTGAAGACCCTTTCCGTTGGGTAAACAACATCAGACCTCTGCAGTCACGACAATTCCAAGCAGTGAGTACAGGACTGGATGAGAAGAAGAAATCTCTCCAATCTTCTTAGTCCTCAAAGTAACTAAACTAAAATCTGAAAATATAATGTATGCTTTCTAGCTTGTGGTCTCTCTTCAATGCTGAACATGTTGGTGTGGTAAAGCGGCAAGCAACAAAAGATTTGGAAGTATTTTTCTGGGAATTTATCGTGTCCACAGAGATCGGTGTTATTGAACTGCCGTTCGACAATTTAAATGTTAAAGATTTTGGGTTTAAAATGATTTCAAACATAGAAACAGAAAAGTAAATATTAACACAAGAAAATTCATTCATCAGAGAGAAAAGACTTATCAAGCATGTATATATTCTACTCGTCACAAACTTAAACCTATCTGTAACACCCCAAAATTTGCCTTGTTGTTTTTAGCTAATTGGCTTATGTTTCTTTTCATTTCTTGCATTTTGCATTATGCATAGCATTGGTTCTTAGCACGGGATCAAAGTACTTGGTCCATATTCTCAAGTCTCAAGCTTCAAGGTGGTTCAGAGGGTTCATCATATCTTCATAAGATCAAGATTGGCAAAGGATTTCAAGTGATTCCTTCCCTCCTGATCAGGGGGGAGCCAATTAGGGTCTTTAAGATCAAGAGGACTTCTTGAAAGGCTTGGTGTGTTCAAGCATGCTCCTGTGGTTTTCTTTATGCTCACAAGTGCTCATGGATGAGGGTTTGGTTATTGATTCATTGTGGAGGATGTTCAGTGGATCAGTTGCTTGTGAACTAAGCAAAAGTCAACTGTGAAGGAGAAAGTCAACTGTGGAATTTTGAGGCTCTTTTCATGGTTTTCAAGGTCTCACATCCTCATATGGCCTCCAATTGTCAAGATTTGTCCCATTTATCAAGAATCAAGAGGTTGTACAAAGGTTACTAAATTTGGAAAATGACCCATAATTGAAACTTTCCATTTTTGGCAATTTTTCTTCCACATTCAACTTGACTTTTCATCATCAAGGAAGCTCCAAATAACTTTTCCTCCAACATTAAAGTTGAAGATCTTTCTCTCCCATTTCCAAAAAGTACTAGACCATTTCCACATCATTTGTGGAACTCTAGTTATGGCCAAAACAATGCAAGGTGCTTTTCATGGATTCCTTATATGTCAAATTTTCCACTTTTTGTATTTTTGCACAAATGGACTTGTAATGTTCCCAATTACTTCATGTCACATTATAATATCAAAATACAAGTCAAGAAGATCATTTGTGGCTTTTAATTCAATTCATGCCATGCCATTTTTCTCATTATTCTCACAAAGTGCAAAAATGCCAAATTAATTCAAAGCTTGCAAACCAAGAAAGTGCAAGGCCCAAAATCAATCCAGAAGTGGTATGGGAGTAAATTGGAGGTGAATTATGCTGAGAACAAGGGCTTCCCACGTGCAAATTAGTGGTGGTGGTGTAAAATGCATTTTTGCAATTTCACTCAAATCTCATTAACAAGAGCTCTAATCACTTCCTAATCTCAATCAGTGAACTAATCAAGAGTATATAACCTTACTCATGCTCTCACAGCTAGGGTAGAGACTCACATTTGCTCAGTTTCCATTTTTCACTCTCCACTTTCTCATTTTCGTTTCTCCTTCTCCATAAGGTGTTTTTGAGAAATTCTTTCATATTTGGAATCAGTGAAGAGAGTAGAACCAGAATCAACCATCATCTGAAGCTCATACTGAGATTTTCACCAAGCTCCATTCAAGAGGGTTCAACGATTCCAAGCTCTAGTTGCATTTATTTTGCAATTAGAGGTTCCAAGGACTTGATCTGCAGCTTTTGGAAGGCGTTCTTGTGCAATTTTAAGTTCTTCAAGATCTCAGGTTAGTGATTTTTTCACCATCACAGAACTTGAATTTTTGAAATGCAAAATGATCTATGATGTGCACTGAACATGCTGATATATTTTATTTGAAGTTTGGACGTGTAGTTTGTGAGATATGTGGATTTAAAGTTTTTAGATCTAAACTTGTTTTCGTTCGATTCTCTTTTTGTGTTTGTTGTTTGTTAAAATGGACTGGATATTCATGATCCTTGCGTTTTTCTGATCAAAATGGTATACTCATACGCATTTTCTGGAAAAAGTCACATCACAGCTCACCGGAGAGGGTGGCCGGAGCCCTAGCTCCGGCGGCTGGAAAATACAGCCCGGCGAGGCGAGTTTGCACGAAGAAGAAGCCATTTAGCCGTCCGATGGTGTGATCAAAGGGCTGTCAGCGCGCCACCTGTTTTGTTTTTTTTGTTTTAACTTAATAATCGTGTGCATGCTATTCCGCGAAGGGGCACCGTGCGTCCTACCTTCATGGCCTTTTGTTTGTGTTTGATTTTCATCTCACGGCTGGAGTTTCGCCACCTCATTAATGAGGTCACATGCCAGGCATGTGGCTGGTGTAGCGTGTTTCCCACGTAGTTATGTATGCGCGTGTCCATAGGAGTGTGGCGTACCCATTGAATCCGTCCGTTAATCTCGTTTACTTCATCATGGCGTTGGCTGCATTGTGTCCGTTGGATTTATTGTGTGGCTGGATTTCGTTTCTGAATCTTTGACTTCCTCTCATGCTCCCTCGTTGACTGATTTTTTGGACCCTTTTCCACGGGCTTTTCTATGCGCACCCCTGCTTCATGGCCCAATCCACATTTGAACTGAATTTCCTTGCTTATCACACCCCCTAGCCCATGTTCTTCATCTTTATTTTCATTTAATCATTTGCTTTGCATTTTAATTTTTAAAATTACTTTTATGCATCTAAAAATCATGGAACTTATTTTCAGTTTTATCTTTTTTTTTCATATTTTATTTTCTCATTTTATTTTTATTTTGGCATCTGTTTTAATTAATTGTTTTATTTCCTTTTCTTATTTGTTTCACTTGCACACACCAACTTGTGAAATTTATTTTTCCTCATCCGCAATGAATATTTAATCCATTCTTTTTGCATCCATTAGGTGACATTTTAAACTGCATAAAAACATTTTTGTTTAATTTTTAAAACTTTTCCATATTGCATTTTGGTCCCTTTCTCTTGCATGTTGAATCATTGTTCTTATGTGACCTTTGTCCAATTTTTTGAGATACTTGGTTTATGAATTTTGGTTTGATATTTTTGCACTTGTTACTTGACTGAGTTAGCTCCTGTTTGGATATTTTTTGGGATTTTATTAATCCACTTTGCTATTTTTGGTTGAGTGTTGTTTGTGATGCAAGTTTGGTTGAGGTATACTTTGGTACTTGATCTAGTTTGGATACATTTGCTTACTTGTGATGGAGTGATGCTTAAGATGTTTTTATGGTATGATCATGTACTGTTTGAGCTTACTTGTGGCTTTGGAATCATCTCTTTTCACTCATTTTTCTATTTGTTCTTGATTTTACGAAGTGTTGTTATTTTGACTTGAGTTTTGTGGATGTCTTTCTCACTTTTGGTGCATGCTTTGAATGTGTTGCTTGATGATTAATTTTGTATGACTTGAGTTTGGGTTTGATATGACATTGATGTATATGCTACTGCCTCTTGAGTTCTATACTTGTTTTTCATGTTACTTGATCATTGTTGGATGCATTTGGTTTGGATTATGTGATGCATATCATCCCTTTTGCTTTGTAGCTTCTTTGGTGCATCGTATTGCATAATGTGAACTTCTTTTGCATATGTGGATTGTTAATGATGATATGATGTGAGTTCTGGTCTTGATTCATTTTCATCTTGTCTCTTTCATTTCACTTTGGTATGGGATCCATGTGTGTTTAATTGTGCATTTAATTCAAGTGTGCTTGCATCCTTCCATGTTTACCTTTGCATGATTACTTGAAGTGATTTGCATTAATCTTTGAAACATGTTGATTGACTTGAGTTGGACATTTATGATATGATGTACTTGCTGCCCCATCTTGTATCTTATCTTCTCCTTCTCTTTCTCCTTCTTCTCTTTCACTCTTTTCATCCCTCGAGTCTCAAGACTTGTTTAAGTCTTGGACTCTCTCCCGTTAGAGCTACCTAGTCCAACTTAATTTTTGATTAAGCTTGGAGTAGGATTAGCATTAGGCTTTAGGTAGTCGTCTCTCCTAAGCCTCACTAACCATAGGACCTCCGTGCATGATAACATTAGGATTCTTAGTCTCCCTTTAAAGTTTCCTTTTGTGTCGCTTCTCTTCTCATCTCAAAACTTCTTCAAGACACGTAATAAAAGTTAACGTGTATTGCGCTTGAGCCTTCTATGTGGGAAGTGGGGATTGAGGGGCTTCCTCTCATTCTTCTAGGATACCTAGTGTTTGTCCTGTTGGGGACGATGCGCGAAAGTATTCGTTCCTGTATTCAAATACTTGGGTTCAATGCAAGTTACGAAACAACTTAAAAGACACTTCTGTCTAAAAAACACCAAACAAATTCAAATCCTTTTATCCTTCGGGATTGTTGGGTTTCAAACTTCATTTTCAGAAAAGAGCTCGTCGTTCACGTAAAAAACACTTACCCACCCGTGGTCGTACCCACGAATTACGTCAGCTCTGATTCCTCTCTCTTGTCCGATTGAGGATACGTAGGCACAAGACAATGATTGTCTTGGCGAGCAACCTTCCCCCACAGTTCCCATCCAAACTACGTTGACTCTGACTTTCCCATTGCACTGAGGGAGTACGTAGGCCTAGGACAATGATACCGTCCTATCGAGTCACTTCCTTTTCTTTTCTTCTTCGTTTCTCCGTTCTTTTTCGTTCTCGTTTTCTTCTCCGGTCCAGTAGCAGTGGAGTTCCAGATGACGACACCCTTTGATGCAGACAGCAAGCGTGGATCCCGTCGAGTACGATGGACGTGTGGGGTGCTAACACCTTCCCTTCGCGTAACCGACTCCCGTACCCGTTCTCTTGGTCGCGTGACCATGCTCTTTCCCTTATTCCAGGTTTACGCAGTGTTTCCTTTCCCTCTCTTGGGATAAATACACTTTGCTGGCGACTCTGTGTTCTTTTGCGCCACTCTCGCGTTTGTACTGTTGGATGCGAATCTTTCGGGAGCGACAGCTGGCGACTCTGCTGGGGACCCTGGTTGACCTACTGCTGGTCCTTCCCCTTTAGCGAGTCAATCCTAGCGCTTGTCTGTTTTATTTCATTTGGTGTTTTTTGTGGTGTTTTGCTTCGTTGTATATTACTGTATTTACTGCTTTACTGTTTTTACAGCTTTTATCGCATTGCATTTTATATTGTCATACTGGATATACTGCGCTGTGCTGGCTGTTGTTCTGTTTGGCGGGTTGGGATGTTCTGAGAGATGAGCTCAATACACAGGCTCGAGTATACACCTAGGCTTTAGCGTGGGCAGGCGTGAAGCTCCCGTGGTGTTGGCCACGTGCGGGTGATCACGATCCCTACAATCAGACGAGGTTCTATCTGGAGCTTTCTGCTACTGTATGCTGATACAGGCCAATAGTTATTCTCTGGAGGAATCGTCGACTCTGATGACCATTCCCGAGGACTCAGTTGCGGCACTCCTCCCGGGATGTGACAGTGGCAGCCCACTTTCTGTGGCAAACCCATTGCACACTCTCGATCCGAGGACCCAATGCTGGGAACTTGCCACAGGATCCTTCTTTTTGAAAGAGAATCAGCAGACGACCTCTTTGATTGGCGGTAGCATTGTATCCTTCGGGCTGAATGTGCTATTGCTTCTCAAACCTCTGAAGCTGAGGATCTTTCGTTTTTGGAGAATCAGTTGAGGCCTCCTCGATTGATGATGATGCCAAACCAGAAATGGTGAACGTATCATCATTTCTCGACCTGAGAGCCCGGGATACTGAACATCCTAGTACCCACATGCGAGAGGGACGGTTTGTTTACAGGTTTGCAGGTAACCGTGACCATCAACCGACCCAGTTTATGTGGATACCTTGATCCCGTGCTCTGCATTGCATTCCATTTATCTGACATTCATGTTTGTGCATTTTCAGGTAGTATCTAGTCTTTGATTCCAATCAGAGGGCGTTCTTAGGGATGGACACTAAGAGGGGTAAGAAGAATATCATCATCTACAAGTTTTCGAAGATCACTCTTGGTCCTTTGAGCAGTTTACAGAGTATAGCTGGTCTGGAAGTTTTGGGAGCCTTTGAAGAGAAGTATGGTTGGATACTGTCCCTGGTTCGGAGTCTCAGTAAATATGAATATAATGGGCTACACACCTTGATGCAGTTTTATGATCCTTCCCTGAGGTGCTTCGTGATGCCAGATTATGTGTTGGTTCCTACCCTGGAGGAATACTCCAACATCTTGCGGATTCCTGTCAAAGAAGGTGTTCCTTTCTATGGTTCCCAAGGAGAGTGTGATTTCCAGGCAGTGTCTGAGGCTCTTTATTTGAGCAGATCTACAGTGGAGGATGATTTTTCTAAGAAAGGAAAATCCCGAGGGTATCATTTGGAGTACTTGGTAAAGAGGGCTCGAGAGGAAGCTAAGGAGAATAGGTGGAGGGCTTTCAATGCAATATTAGCTCTGTGTATATATGGCATTGTGTTATTCCCTAATGAGTCTGACTTCGTCGATACGGATGCTATTTAGATATTTACAGCTCAGAATCCGGTACCGACTTTGTTAGGTGATCTCCATTACGCTCTATATAACAGGAATGAGAAAAAGCGAGGTGGTGTGGTTTGTTGTTGCGCACCTCTCTTCTACAAGTGGTTTGCCAAACGCTTACCCCAATCCGGTGCTTTTGTGGATTCGAAGACTTCTTTAGAGTGGAGTAAGCGTCTGATGGGATTAGCTGCTAAAGACATTCTCTGGGTGGATAAGGGTTTGTTGGGGACTGATATTCTACATAGTTGTGGCAGGTATCCTAATGTACCTTTGATCGAAAGAAAGGGAGGTATTAACTACAACCCATCTTTGGCTATCAGGCAGTTTGCGTACGCCCTAAGAGATCCTCCAGCTGAAAAGAATTTGGAAGAATCCTTGTATTTTCATATGACTGATGGTGTAGCTATTACACAAGAAGCTTCTCAAGCCTGGCTCAACAGACAGAAGATAGGTAAAACTGTTTTGGGGAAACCCAATAACCAAGCTTTCGCTCCGTATGTTGAATGGGTGAAAAAGAGGGTAGAAGAGTTCTATTTGCCTTTTGATCGGGCGTCTCCCTTGTATCCAGAGAGTGTGGAGGAAAGACTTACTGTGCCTATTGAAGAGTTCAACAAGCAACAGAAGTTGGTGCAAGAATTGAGAGCAGAGAATTCCGATATGAGTAGTCAGCTGCAAGGAGCTTTGCATGACAATTTGGAGCTGAAGTGGCAGGTCAAAGAGTCGACTGAGCGTCTGAAGAAGACAGAAAATGATCTGGATAGCAGAATTCAGCATTTCAAGAAGATCAGCATGGCAGCAGAGACTTCAAGCCAGACCACCAGGACAACTAAGAAGCTTTTGGCTAAGACTGAAACCAAGCTTGATATTTATCAAGAGATGTGGAGTGAGGTCCAAGTCGAAAACGAGGTGCTAAACAAAGAGCTGCAAAAGGCGAAAGAAAAGGGGAAGCATTTCTTCAACAAGTGGAAAGAATCCCAAAAGGAGATTGAAGAGCTCAAATTACAAGTTGGAATCAAGAAGGTAAGACATAAAAGTAGCAACGCTGAAGAACAGATTGCAACGCTGAACCAAGAGATTGCAAAGAGAAACAGGTTAATCAAAGGGCTAATCTCGCGACCGGCACATCCTGACACTTTGAATCTTCTGGAAGAAGTGGAGGCTAGCCTGTTTGGGGTAGAATTGTAGTTTATTGTGTATCTGTTTTTTATGTGGTTACCATCAGGATTGTTGATGGAATCACCGTTGGTTACGATTGACTTTGTTTGTATGAATTCTTCCATCTTGATAATAGAATGTTTGATTCAGATATTTTTGCCTTGGTAGTTTTCTATTTTTGTGATTAGTTTCCAGTGGTTGGATCCGGTGGTATTTCTGGGTCGGATTTATTTTCCGATATTGCGTCTAATCCCTGGCCCGGTTGCTTGGAATGGAATCAAAGCGGATATACCTTGGAAATGTTCAAATATGTTTGTTGCATTTACATTTGCATAATCATATTCATTCTTTGCATTGCAGGTTCTCTTGGGTTTCTCTGGTTTTCTTATGTTCTCTCTTTCTTTCAGTCAGGATTGATCAACCAACTCATCGTTATTCTACCAGGCTCAATCAAAACAGAGTGATGGACAAAGTTCAAGCAGATATGGCCGTTATGCAAGCTCGCATCGACCAGTTCATGGAAATGATGCAGGGTGTGGTGCAAAGTCAGAACGAGTTCAGAACTCTGGTTCATCCGTTAGTGGCGCAGGTCGACGAAAATGGTATCCTACACGGTGGTCTTATTAACCGTAATATCCCTCCGGGAAGAGTTGGTGCTGGTGGACAAGGCAGAATTCCTACAGTGGTTGGAGAGGGAAGTACTGTTCGGGCTATCCATGGCCATCATTTTGATGATCAACAGGACGATGTGTTCTCGGTCAGAAGTTTAGATGCTGCCCTTCCTGTGGTCAGTGATGAAAGAATCCGTTTAATCGAAGCTCAATTGAAAGGAGTGGTGAAACAGGATGATTTGGGGATTGATTTGGACGACCTAGGGTTGGTCCCTGATATTGTTATTCCACACAAGATTCAGATTCCTACGCTAGAAAAGTACAATGGTTCTACCTGCCCAAGGACTCATGTGAAGGCCTATACCAGGAAGATGGCTGCTCACGCTAAGGATGAAAAGTTAATGATGCACTTCTTCCAAGACAGCCTGTCTGGTGCGTCTTTGGAATGGTACATGGGGCTAGAAAGCAGAGATGTTCGTACCTGGAGAGAGCTAGCTGCAGCTTTCATCAAGCATTATCAGTACAACACAGATATGGCTCCTAACAGAACTCAGCTGTTGCGCAAAGGTGGCGTGAATTGGCGGCTAGGGTGCAGCCACCAATGCTAGAGAAAGAGATGCTAGATATGTTCATGGACACACTGCCTAAGCACTACTATGAGAAGCTTTTGCCTTGTTCTCTAGGCAAGTTTGCAGATGTGATTGCTATTGGGCAGAAGATAGAGGTCGGAATTAAGGCTGGGAAGGTTTCTAGCGGTGATGGATCGTCTTCCGGACAGGGAAAAAAGCCGTTTGATAATTATAAGAAGAAAGGAGAGACCAACGTTGTATCATCCCACAGGGGAAAAGGGAAACAGCGCCAGTTTAACAATCAACAGGTAGCATCAGTAACCATTCCAGCAACATTACCTCCACCACAGCAGTAAAGGGGTAATGCTAATCAGAATAGGCAGCAGGGTCAGTATCAGAACAGACAGAGGAATGCAGAGAGGCATTTTGATCAACCCCCAATGTCATATGCACAGTTGTTGCAACATTTATTGCAGTTGCGTCTAGTTGAGCTTCGTACCCTGGCTCCACCAACAGGGGAACTCCCACGAGGCTACGATGCTAACGCACACTGCGATTTTCATTCTGGTGCTCCCGGGCACACGGTGGAGAAGTGCAGGGCATTTCAGCACAAGGTGCAGGACCTTGTGGACTCTAAAGCCATTAATTTCTCGAATGACGGACCCAATGTTATTCAAAACCCGATGCCTAATCACAATGGGCCAAGGGTGAATGCTATAATCGAGGACTGAGAAACTTTAAATTTGATCGTGGATGTGAAGGAACTGAAGACTCCATTGGTGGTGGTTAAGAACAGGTTACTGAAAGGTGATGTCTATCCGGGCTGTGGTGAGAACTGCTCAGATTGTTTGATAAAGGCTAATGGTTGTGATTCGTTGAAGAGGGGTATTCAGAATCTGATTGATGAGGGCTGTTTACAGTTTGACAGAGGTAATCAGCTAGAAGAGGTTGTTAGTGAGAAGGTTGCGACTATCACTATTCCGTTCAAAACAATTACTATTTCTGGTCCAGCAAGGCCACCTCCAGTCATTATCACAAGGGCTGGACCCATCCCGTACGAGAGTTCTAAGGCCATTCCATGGAATTATGGTGCAGAGGTGTTTGTCAATGGGCAAAAGCAAGAGCTAATGAATACTTCACCAGTGGGTTCTAGTTCAGGGGTTAAAGTTGAGACTGATGCTATAACCAGAAGTGGTAGAGTGCTCCCTCCGGTTAACGATCAACCCAGTACCTCTAGGCAAGATAGAGGAAAACAGGCGATGGATGGTTCTGTTCAGACTCCAGTGATTGTGGAATCTACAGTGAAACCAGTTGATGATGCTTTTTCGGAAAATGTAGAGGAATTTATGAGGCTCATCCGAAAAAGTGATTATAAGATCGTGGACCAATTACATCAGACCCCGTCCAAGATCTCTATTCTGTCTCTGCTCTTGTGTTCTGAGGCTCACAGGAATGCTCTTTTGAAGGTTTTGAATGCAGCATACGTTCCTCAAGAGATTTCTGTTAATCAGCTGGAAGGGGTTGTAGCGCACGTGAATGCAGGTAACGGCCTGGGTTTTACAGATCTTGACCTGACTTCTGCTGGCAGGAATCATAACGATGCCCTGCATATTTCGATCGAATGTCGTGGCTCGCTGATGTCACATGTCTTGGTTGATACTGGTTCATCGTTGAATGTATTGCCCAAGAAAGCGTTAATGAAGCTGGATACTCGAGGACTTATTTGTACACCAAGCGACTTGGTGGTGCGAGCTTTTGATGGCTCGAAGAGATCTGTTTTTGGCGAGATTGTGCTTCCAATCAAGGTTGGACCGGAAATCTTTAATGCAACGTTTTACATTATGGATATTCAGCCAACGTACAGCTGTTTATTGGGTCGTCCTTGGATCCATGGGGCAGGTGCTGTAACTTCCACTTTGCATCAAAAGCTGAAGTATATGGTTGATGGTCACGTAGTGACAGTGTGCGGAGAAGAAGACATAATGATCAATCAGCTGTCAACCTTCAAATACGTGGAAGTGGATGGTGAAATCCACGAGACGTTGTGCCAGGGATTTGAGAAGGTGAAAGTTTCTGAAGAAGTTGTTCAGTCTGAAGCTATAATACAGCCCGTAGTGGCA
The DNA here is from genome assembly GCA_022829125.1 of Lathyrus tuberosus. Taxonomy (NCBI): domain Eukaryota; kingdom Viridiplantae; phylum Streptophyta; class Magnoliopsida; order Fabales; family Fabaceae; genus Lathyrus; species Lathyrus tuberosus. The sequence goes on along the minus strand of JALAZF010000603.1, from coordinate 1,368,033 downwards.
AATCAACCTGAGGGTTCCATGTCTTCGTTGAGAGACGCCAAAGCTGTGGTTGAAGCTGGTAGCTCACAGAGGTGGGGCCAGGTGGTTGAAGTCCAGGAAAAGAAGGATACTTATGGATTGGGATATAAGCCATCCAAAAGAGATGAGGATCCCCCAAAATTCTATGGCCCTGTCCGGTTCACTAGCGCAGGAGTTTTCTTCGACAGAGTTAATACTATTGATGAAGAAGGAGACAGTGATTGTGACATGGATAGCTGGATCCGTCCTTGTGTCCCAGGGGAAAGTCTGCACAACTGGTCTTCCGAGAAAGTCATTCAAGTGACAGGCTTCGAGTAATTGCTTTGTTTTCCTATTTTGTTAATCCTACGTTCTGCCCAAGACGTAGTGATTCTATTTGTAGGGCTTTTAACTGTCGCATGTTTTGCTTTATCATCAATAAAGGACTTTTCACACTCAAATATTTTGATCTCTGTCTTTCTGTTTTTATTTTTATGCATTAAAAAACCCACATCAAAATGGCAATGTGTTTCTTTTGTTGCATCATAATAAAACATACCTCATAAATCATTGCAGGTCTTTTTGTTCAGATGACACCGATCATGACTCAGTTATAGCTCGGTATGACTTTGACAATCCAATCTATCAGGCTGAAGAAGAGGCAGGCGAAGATTGTGAACTTCCCGAAGAGTTGGCCAGATTGTTGAAGCAAGAGGAGAGAGTCATCCAACCTCATCAGGAGGAAATTGAGATTGTGAATCTGGGAACCGAGGACGCTAGAAAGGAAGTAAGAGTAGGGGCTGCGTTGGAAGACAGTGTCAAGGGAAGATTGATTGAAATGCTCTGTGAGTATGTGGACATCTTCGCCTGGTCTTACCAAGACATGCCCGGGCTGGATACTGATATTGTTGTACACCGGCTACCACTCAAAGAAGGTTGTGCTCCGGTCAAGCAAAAGTTGAGAAGAACTAAACCGGAGATGTCTTTCAAAATCAAGGAAGAGGTTCAGAAACAGCTAGACGCCGGATTTCTTGCCGTAACAAATTATCCTCCATGGGTTGCTAACATCGTGCATGTACCTAAGAAGGATGGGAAGGTCAGGATGTATGTTGATTACAGGGATTTGAATAGAGCAAGCCCAAAGGATGATTTCCCACTCCCTCACATTGACATGTTAGTTGACAATACAGCTCAGTATTCTGTGTTTTCCTTCATGGATGGCTTCTCTGGGTATAACCAAATCAAGATGGCCCCAGAGGACATGGAGAAAACAACATTCATAACACCGTGGGGAACTTTTTGCTATAAAGTGATGCCCTTTGGATTGAAAAATGCAGGGGCAACTTACCAGCAGGCGATGGTGACTCTCTTTCATGATATGATTCACAAAGAGATTGAAGTCTATGTTGATGACATGATTGCGAAGTCACAGATGGAAGAAGAACATCTGGTGAATCTTCAGAAGTTATTTGAAAGGTTAAGGAAATTCAGACTGAGGTTGAATCCAAACAAATGCACCTTCGGGGTGAGATCGGGAAAATTGCTAGGGTTTATTGTTAGTGAAAAAGGTATTGAGGTTGATCCTGCAAAGGTAAAAGCCATACAAGAAATGCCTGTGCCGAAAACAGAAAAAGAGGTTCGTGGTTTCTTGGGGAGATTGAATTACATTGCTAGGTTCATCTCGCATCTCACAGCCACGTGTGAACCAATCTTCAAGTTGCTAAGAAAAGATCAAGCGGTCAGGTGGAATGAAAATTGTCAAAAGGCGTTTGAAAAGATTAAAGAATACTTGCAGGAACCTCCGGTCCTTATGCCGCCAGTGCCAGGAAGGCCTTTGATTATGTATCTCACAGTTCTTGAGAATTCAATGGGTTGTGTGCTCGGTCAACAAGACGAGTCAGGTAAAAAAGAGCACGCCATCTATTACCTGAGTAAGAAGTTTACTGATTGCGAGTCAAGATACTCGATGCTGGAGAAAACATGTTGTGCACTCGCTTGGGCCGCTAAGCGTTTGAGGCAGTATATGTTAAACCATACAACCCTTTTGATTTCGAAGATGGATCCAATCAAGTATGTGTTTGAGAAGCAAGCACTTTCTGGTAGAATAGCCCGTTGGCAGATGGTTCTGACAGAATATGATATTCAGTATGTTTCCCAAAAGGCCATTAAGGGAAGTGTGTTGTCAGAGTATCTTGCCGAACAGCCAATTGTGGATTATCAACCGATGAAGTTTGAGTTTCCGGATGAGCACATCATGTATCTGAAGATGAAGGATTGTGAAGAGCCTTTGCCTGATGAAGGACCTGAGATTGGATCTCAATGGAAGATGGTTTTTGATGGGGCTGTTAATTCATATGGCAACGGAATCGGGGCAATCATTACGACTCCACAGGGTTCTCATATACCCTTTACTGCCCGATTAGCATTCATATGCACCAATAATGAGGCGGAGTATGAAGCATGCATCATGGGGTTAGAAGAAGCAATTGATTTGAGAATCAAGAACCTCGATGTTTATGGTGATTCTGCATTGGTGGTGAATCAGATTACAGGAGAATGGGAGACTCGTCAAGTAAATCTCGTTCCATATAACAATTATGCCAGAAGATTGTTACCTTTCTTTGACAGAGTAGACTTCTATCACATTCCCCGGATAGAGAATCAGATGGCTGATGCGTTGGCAACGTTGTCATCAATGTATAAAGTAAATCTTTGGAATGAAGCTCCCTCTATCAGAATCATGCGCTTGGATAGACCTGCTTTTGTATTTGCAGTTGAAGGGGTATCAGATGGCAAACCTTGGTATCATGATATTAAAGTCTTCTTGAAGAGTCAGGAATACCCAGCTGGGGCATCTTCCAAAGATAAAAAGACATTGAGGAGGTTATCAGGAAACTTCTTTTTGAACAAGGATGATGTGTTGTACAAGAGAAACTTTGACATGGTCTTGCTACGTTGTGTAGATGAACACGAGGCAGGCTTGTTAATGGAAGAGGTTCACGAAGGTTCCTTCGGTACTCATGTTAATGGGCATGCTATGGCCAGAAAATTGTTGAGAGCGAGGTATTATTGGATGACTATGGAGTCTGACTGTTTTAAACACGCCCGGAAATGTCATAAATGCCAGATTTATGCTGACAAGGTGCACGTACCGCCTACTCCTCTGAATGTTTTATCGTCACCTTGGCCTTTTGCCATGTGGGGCATCGACATGATTGGAAAGATTGAGCCGACTACTTCAAATGGACATCGTTTTATCCTGGTGGCTATTGATTATTTCACGAAGTGGGTGGAAGCAGCATCGTATGCCAACGTCACCAAACAAGTGGTAGCCCGGTTTATTAAGAAGGACATCATCTGCCGGTATGGAGTCCCGGAGAGAATCATTACTGATAATGGTTTAAATCTGAATAACAAGATGATGAAGGAGCTATGCCAGAGCTTTAAAATCGAACATCACAATTCTTCTCCCTATCGTCCAAAGATGAATGGGGCTGTTGAAGCGGCTAATAAGAACATAAAGAAGATTGTGCAGAAGATGGTAGTGACATACAAAGACTGGCATGAGATGTTGCCTTACGCTTTGCATGGTTATCGTACTTCGGTACGTACATCAACTGGGGCAACTCCTTTCTCATTGGTGTATGGCATGGAAGCAGTCCTGCCATTAGAAGTTGAGATTCCTTCTTTGAGAATTCTGACAGATGTGAAGCTTGATGAAGCTGAGTGGGTGCGTTCCCGGCTGAATGAACTGAACCTCATTGAAGAGAAGAGACTGAAAGCCATTACGCATGGCCGGTTGTATCAGAGCAGGATGAAGAAAGCCTTTGATCAGAAGGTGCGTCCTCGGTGTTTTTAAGCTGGTGAATTAGTTCTGAAAAGGATCACTCCTCCTCAAACAGATCACAGGGGCAAGTGGACTCCGAATTACGAAGGGCCATATGTAGTAAGACAGGTTTTCTCTGGTGGAGCCTTATTACTCTCAACTATGGATGGCGAAGATTTTACGTCCCCTGTGAACGCGGATGTAGTCAAAAAATACTTTGCATAAAAGAAACCCGCTGAACATAAAAAGAAAAGGTTCAGGCAAAAATGGGGCATCCTGGCGAACCATAAAAAGGAAAGGTTCGGGAAAAAATTAGGGATAAAAAGAAAAAGAATAAACCCGCAAGGTTGAAAACCTGAAAAGGCAACCTTGGCAAAAATGGGTATCCCGGTGGATTGAAAACCCGAAAAGGGCGATCCAGGCAAAAGTTAGGGATTTTAGAGCAAAGACTACGATCCGCGTCCGATCTGTGATCACCGTTCACACTTGGAAATTTCTGAGGAAAGGAATCAGTCCAGTTAGTCGTCTTCGAAGGCCAAAGTATATTCGGATGAACAAGTCATATGGGTTATAGCTGAGTCGAGTCATGGTGGATGTCTGTTCCCCACATTGCCGACATTTGTATTTTCTTTTGCTTTTTGCGCAATTACCTCTTTTCAGGAATTGCTTCCAGATGTAAATGCCTATTTACAGGCCAATTCATTCAATAAAGTTTGCATTTCAGTTAAAGAGCTTTTGTTTTCTGTTTTACCTGTTTTGTTTGTGAAAATGTCCGATATTTTTGATAAAAACATTACATGCTAAAACGTTGAGCTTTATGACACAAGTTGGAAAACAGTGGCAATTGCTTAGGCGACAGTCACTATGTTGATAATCAATGTAATCATTTCTGTGCATAGACCTTTCTGTTGGTTTTGCAGGATGACAGATGTACTCCCCCAGTAGAGTTGCTCTCTCCATTTTTGAAGTCTGATCGTCCTCAGCAGCTTGCTGTTTTCCCCAGTAGAGTAGAGCTCTCCCCTACTTTGAAGTCTGATCGTCCTCAGCAGGTTATTACTCTTCCCCATCAGAGTACCGAGGGTCGTCTTCCTCAACCAGAGTATAAAGAAGTAATTCCCTAAGCGGAGTTGTTAAGGATCGTCCTCCTTAGCAGGATATAAGAGGTTTTTTCCCAGGCCAGGGTTGTGACTTGGCACATCTTTCTTCAGCAAGTGATGTCTCCCCACGGAGCATGGGGTAGCTATTTGTTCCCCAGCTAGTCAGGAAGCATGTGTTATCCCCTAGCAGGTGAATGTTGACAATTACTTTCTCTCCCAAGCGGAGTCGTTGAGGATCGTTTTCCTCAGCAAAGTACAGAGGATTGTATACCCAGCCGCAGTCGTGTTTGGATTATTATTCCCCAGCGAGTACTCAGAAGTTGATTGCTTTAAGGTGAATGTTGTCGTACCTCCAACAGGAAGTTTGTGGACGAAGATGTTATTATCCCCACAGGGTCCTGGTGTCTACTTTCCTCGGTTGGTCAGAAAGTATAGTCTCGACGACAATGGTTTGATCTAGTACCCAGCAGGGTGAGGGTAAAGTTACTTCCCTAGCAGCAGATTAAGCTCATTTCCCCAATCAGAGTCTGGTGGTGAGTGGTATCCCCAGCAGGTCTTAAGGCCAATCGTTTTTGGCAGGCGCCGAAGCCAAGTTCTGAAATAGTTGGTCGTCCCCAGCGGTGGAATTTCCATATTCAGTATTCATATCCCTCCCCAGCTAAGTGGGTATTCTCTCGGAGCTTCGTTCATCTCCAACAGAGTTGTTGATCTTGATATTCCCCAACAGAGTGGATATTCTCTTGGAGTTTCGTCCATCTCCGACAGAATTGGTGATTGTGATCTTCCCTAGCAGGGAGAAGTTCTCCTCAACAAGTTCTCCTTTGTTTCAGTGGCAATTTAGTTTGCCATCCCCAACGGAGTTGCTTCTGGTCTTCAACATTTATTTTGCTGAGACATCTCTCTTGCATTGCATAAGCATTTGTTTGCATGGCATCCTCCCAAATGCGTAGCATTTCTACTTCGTGTGGAGCATTACGGCAAAATTTAAACATGTGCATCTGAAGCATAAGCCAAGTTTGAGTTTTCCTTCGTCAGGAAAGCCAGATTTCAAGAAGATATCTTTTGACTTTACTCCACAGGTGTTGGGTTAAACAATATTTGACAGTACCCTGGCAGAGTGTTTTACCAGGATTGTTTATCCTTGATTTCATTTTTACCCCTTCGTCCAGGTGGTCCTTTGATTTATTCCCTCAAAAAATTTTACCGTCAGACACTCGTCCGTGTTTCTTTCAGCACCCGTCCGTGTTTGAACCTTTTAAGTCAATGTCCATCCGCATTGACATTTGACAGTCATCTGTATTTCTTTCAGCACCCGTCCGTGTTTGACCCTTTTGTTTCAATGCTCTTCCGCATTGACTTTTGGCACTCGTCTGCGTTTCCTACAGCACCCGTCTGTGTTTGAACCTTTTGTTTCAATACCCGTCCGTATTGATCTTTCGATGACACCCGTCAGTGTTGCGATTCAATCCCCAGAGAGGTCGCCTTTTTGTTTCAATACCCGTCCGTATTGACCTTTTGATGACACTCGTCTGTGTTGCCTTCCATTCCCCCAGCGAGATTAATTTCCGATAAAGTTGCTTTACAACCTTTTTTTCAGTACCCGTCCGTATTGAAACCTCTTACACCCGTCCGTGTACCTTTTCAGTTCCGTCCGTATTGAAATCTTTTACACCCGTCCGTGTACCTTTTTCAGTACCCGTCCGTATTGAATCTTTTACACCCGTCCGTGTACCTTTTTCAATACCCGTCCGCATTGAAATCTTTTACACCCGTCCATGTATCTTTTTCAATGCCCGTCTGTATTGAATCCATTTGGCACCCGTCCGTGTACCATTTTCAACACCCGTCTGTGTTTGAACTTTTATTTCAATGCCCGTCCGCATTGACATTTTACACCCGTCCGTGTATCTTCTCAATACCCGTCCGTATTTGATATCCTGGATTCTTTGACACTCGTCCGTGTTTATCCCCGGCGTAGCTAACACTCGTTTGTGTTTATTTCAAGACTTTTCAATACAGTTTTGGTTTCCAACACTCGTATGTGTTGTGACAGTGCAACATTTTTTGTTTGTTCCCCAGCGGAGTCGTCCCTCCTTTGAGGATTGCAAATTTCAGGTTTCTTATGGTATTCAATCTCCGTGAATCCTTGGAACGCATGATAGCCGTCACTATCATACCTTCAGGATCAAGTTGATTGAATAGGGGCAGCTGTAACACCCCAAAATTTGCCTTGTTGTTTTTAGCTAATTAGCTTATGTTTCTTTCATTTCTTGCATTTTGCATTATGCATAGCATTAGTTCTTAGCACGGGATCAAAGTACTTGGTCCATATTCTCAAGTCTCAAACTTCAAGGTGGTTCAGAGGGTTCATCATATCTTCATAAGATCAAGATTGGCAAAGGATTTCAAGTGATTCCTTCCCTCCTGATCAGGGGGGGCCAATTAGGGTCTTTAAGATCAAGAGGACTTCTTGAAAGGCTTGGTGTGTTCAAGCATGCTCCTGTGGTTTTCTTTATGCTCACAAGTGCTCATGGATGAGGGTTTGGTTATTGATTCATTGTGGAGGATGTTCAGTGGATCAGTTGCTTGTGAACTAAGCAAAAGTCAACTGTGAAGGAGAAAGTCAACTGTGGAATTTTAAGGCTCTTTTCATGGTTTTCAAGGTCTCACATCCTCATATGGCCTCCAATTGTCAAGATTTGTCCCATTTATCAAGAATCAAGAGGTTGTACAAAGGTTACTAAATTTGGAAAATGACCCATAATTGAAACTTTCCATTTTTGGCAATTTTTCTTCCACATTCAACTTGACTTTTCATCATCAAGGAAGCTCCAAATGACTTTTCCTCCAACATGAAAGTTGAAGATCTTTCTCTCCCATTTCCAAAAATTACTAGACCATTTCCACATCATTTGTGGAACTCTAGTTATGGCCAAAACAATGCAAGGTGCTTTTCATGGATTCCTTATATGTCAAATTTTCCACTTTTTGTATTTTTGCACAAATGGACTTGTAATGTTCCCAATTGCTTCATGTCACATTATAATATCAAAATACAAGTCAAGAAGATCATTTGTGGCTTTTAATTCAATTCATGCCATGCCATTTTTCTCATTATTCTCACAAAGTGCAAAAATGCCAAATTAATTCAAAGCTTGCAAACCAAGAAAGTGCAAGGCCCAAAATCAATCCAGAAGTGGTATGGGAGTAAATTGGAGGTGAATTATGCTGAGAACAAGGGCTTCCCACGTGCAAATTAGTGGTGGTGGTGTAAAATGCATTTTTGCAATTTCACTCAAATCTCATTAACAAGAGCTCTAATCACTTCCTAATCTCAATCAGTGAACTAATCAAGAGTATATAACCTTACTCATGCTCTCACAGCTAGGGTAGAGACTCACATTTGCTCAGTTTCCATTTTTCACTCTCCACTTTCTCATGTTCGTTTCTCCTTCTCCATAAGGTGTTTTTGAGAAATTCTTTCATATTTGGAATCAGTGAAGAGAGTAGAACCAGAATCAACCATCATCTGAAGCTCATACTGAGATTTTCACCAAGCTCCATTCAAGAGGGTTCAACGATTCCAAGCTCTAGTTGCATTTATTTTGCAATTAGAGGTTCCAAGGACTTGATCTGCAGCTTTTGGAAGGCGTTCTTGTGCAATTTTAAGTTCTTCAAGATCTCAGGTTAGTGATTTTTTCACCATCACAGAACTTGAATTTTTGAAATGCAAAATGATCTATGATGTGCACTGAACATGCTGATATATTTTATTTGAAGTTTGGACGTGTAATTTGTGAGATATGTGGATTTAAAGTTTTTAGATCTAAACTTGTTTTCGTTCGATTCTCTTTTTGTGTTTGTTGTTTGTTAAAATGGACTGGATATTCATGATCCTTGCGTTTTTCTGATCAAAATGGTATACTCATACGCATTTTCTGGAAAAAGTCACGTCACAGCTCACCGGAGAGGGTGGCCGGAGCCCTAGCTCTGGCGGCTGGAAAATACAGTCCGGCGAGACGAGTTTGCACGAAGAAGAAGCCATTTAGCCGTCCGATGGTGTGATCAAAGGGTTGTCAGCGCGCCACCTATTTTGTTTTTTTTGTTTTAACTTAATAATCGTGTGCATGCTATTCCGCGAAGGGGCACCGTGCGTCCTACCTTCATGGCCTTTTGTTTGTGTTTGATTTTCATCTCACGGCTGGAGTTTTGCCACCTCATTAATGAGGTCACATGCCAGGCATGTGGCTGGTGTAGCGTGTTTCCCACGTAGTTATGTATGCGCGTGTCCATAGGAGTGTGGCGTACCCATTGAATCCGTCCGTTAATCTCGTTTACTTCATCATGGCGTTGACTGCATTGTGTCCGTTGGATTTATTGTGTGGCTGGATTTCGTTTCTGAATCTTTGACTTCCTCCCATGCTCCCTCGTTGACTGAGTTTTTGGACCCTTTTCCACGGACTTTTCTATGCGCACCCCTGCTTCATGGCCCAATCCACATTTGAACTGAATTTCCTTGCTTATCACACCCCCTAGCCCATGTTCTTCATCTTTATTTTCATTTAATCATTTGCTTTGCATTTTAATTTTTAAAATTACTTTTATGCATCTAAAAATCATACAAAAAATCATGGAACTTATTTTCAGTTTTATCTTTTTTTTTTTCATATTTTATTTTCTCATTTTATTTTTATTTTGGCATCTGTTTTAATTAATTGTTTTATTTCCTTTTCTTATTTGTTTCACTTGCACACACCAACTTGTGAAATTTATTTCTCCTCATCCGCAATGAATTTTTAATCCATTCTTTTTGCATCCATTAGGTGACATTTAAAACTACATAAAAACATTTTTGTTTCATTTTTAAAACTTTTCCATATTGCATTTTGGTCCCTTTCTCTTGCATGTTGAATCATTGTTCTTATGTGACCTTTGTCTAATTTTTTGAGATACTTGGTTTGTGAATTTTGGTTTGATATTTTTGCACTTGTTACTTGACTGAGTTAGCTCCTGTTTGGATATTTTTTGGGATTTTATTAATCCACTTTGCTATTTTTGGTTGAGTGTTGTTTGTGATGCAAGTTTGGTTGAGGTATACTTTGGTACTTGATCTAGTTTGGATACATTTGCTTACTTGTGATGGAGTGATGCTTAAGATGTTTTTATGGTATGATCATGTACTGTTTGAGCTTACTTGTGGCTTTGGAATCATCTCTTTTCACTCATTTTTCTATTTGTTCTTGATTTTACGAAGTGTTGTTATTTTGACTTGAGTTTTGTGGATGTCTTTCTCACTTTTGGTGCATGTTTTGAATGTGTTGCTTGATGATTAATTTTGTATGACTTGAGTTTGGGTTTGATATGACATTGATGTATATGCTACTGCCTCTTGAGTTCTATACTTGTTTTTCATGTTACTTGATCATTGTTGGATGCATTTGGTTTGGATTATGTGATGCATATCATCCCTTTTGCTTTGTAGCTTCTTTGGTGCATCGTATTGCATAATGTGAACTTCTTTTGCATATGTGGATTGTTAATGATGATATGATGTGAGTTCTGGTATTGATTCATTTTCATCTTGTCTCTTTCATTTCACTTTGGTATGGGATCCATGTGTGTTTAATTGTGCATTTAATTCAAGTGTGCTTGCATCCTTCCATGTTTACCTTTGCATGATTACTTGAAGTGATTTGCATTAATCTTTAAAACATGTTGATTGACTTGAGTTGGACATTTATGATATGATGTACTTGCTTCCCCATCTTGTATCTTATCTTCTCCTTCTCTTTCTCCTTCTTCTCTTTCACTCTTTTCATCCCTCGAGTCTCAAGACTTGTTTAAGTCTTGGACTCTCTCCCGTTAGAGCTACCTAGTCCAACTTAATTTTTGATTAAGCTTGGAGTAGGATTAGCATTAGGCTTTAGGTAGTCGTCTCTCCTAAGCCTCACTAACCATAGGACCTCCGTGCATGATAACATTAGGATTCTTAGTCTCCCTTTAGAGTTTCCTTTTGTGTCGCTTCTCTTCTCATCTCAAAACTTCTTCAAGACACGTAATAAAAGTTAACGTGTATTGCGCTTGAGCCTTCTATGTGGGAAGTGGGGATTGAGGGGCTTCCTCTCATTCTTCTAGGATACCTAGTGTTTGTCCTGTTGGGGACGATGCGCAAAAGTATTCGTTCCTGTATTCAAAGACTTGGGTTCAATGCAAGTTACGAAACAACTTAAAAGACACTTCTGTCTAAAAAACACCAAACAAATTCAAATCCTTTTATCCTTCGGGATTGTTGGGTTTCAAACTTCATTTTCAGAAAGAGCTCGTCGCTCACGTAAAAAACACTTACCCACCCGTGGTCGTACCCACGAACTACGTCAGCTTTGATTCCTCTCTCTCGTCTGATTGAGGATACGTAGGCACAAGACAACGATTGTCTTGGCGAGCAACCTTCCCCCACAGTTCCCGTCCGAACTACGTTGACTCTGACTTTCCCATTGCACTGAGGGAGTACATAGGCCTAGGACAACGATACCGTCCTATCGAGTCACTTCCTTTTCTTTTCTTCTTCGTTTCTCCGTTCTTTTTCGTTCTCGTTTTCTTCTCCGGTCCAGTAGCAGTGGAGTTCCAGATGACGACACCCTTTGATGCAGGCAGCAAGCGTGGATCCCGTCGAGTACGATGGACGTGTGGGGTGCTAACACCTTCCCTTCGCGTAACCGACTCCCGTACCCGTTCTCTTGGTCGTGTGACCATGCTCTTTCCCTTCTTCCAGGTTTACGCAGTGTTTCCTTTCCCTCTCTTGGGATAAATACACTTTGCTGGCGACTCTGTGTTCTTTTGCGCCACTCTCGCGTTTGTACCGTTGGATACGAATCTTTCGGGAGCGACACTATCGACTAGTTACACTCAACTTACAATACTCCTCAATATCACCCGGTATCGTTCACAACACATGTCCATCTCTGGCACACTCAACCATGCTATCCTCATCGGCACTCTCGCACCCGACTCAAGACACAGAGGCATTAAGTTTCGACACCAATACGGATTGTTAGCCCTAAATCTATCTCTAGCATCCAGAAACTAACAGATAATCATCCTTAATCGAAGTTTGTGAAGTTTATCTCTAACACGACAAAAACCCCGCGCATTTAAGCAAAAATCAAGAACAATCACCAATAGAGATTTGTAAAGCAAATTAAATATAACGCCATGGGCGACAAATGTACATAAGATCAAAGTAAAAACATATACAAACCCAACAAAGAAGAAAGACATGAAGAAAATCAGAAATGAACCAAACACTTCACGGGTTGTCAGAGTCGATCGATGAGAAATCCACCCCGGATCATCCAAATGCAAGCTTCCATGATGTTTTCTAAGCTAATCTACTAAAGAATGAGGTTGATGAAGTTGGGAGAGCAAAAATCACCCCCAAACAACATAACCTAACAAAAATGAAGTAAAATGAATTAAATACAAAATTCTGGTTCAGACAAATTCGCCCGGCGGATTCCACTTTTTCTCTCACACCAGCTGTGTAACGCCCCAGTTTTGGTCAGTTTTATTTGATCGAGTTTAGTTGATTATTTTATTATTATTTTATTTTATTATTGACTTTTGTTTGACAATATGTTATTTTTCATCGATGTTTATGTTTTATCGCATTTTGAGAGCGTTTGGGAGATATTTGAGCCGAGGGGTATTTTGGTCATTTGGGTAGTAGATATTTTATAAATAGAAAGAGAGAGAGAAAAAGAGAGAAAAGAAAGAAGAAGAAGAGAAAGGGAAGAGAAGAGAAAAGAGAGGAAAGAAAGGGAGAAGAGGAAAAAGAAGGAAAATCGGGAATTCATCCGTTTAAAGCGCGATTAATCGGGTAAGGGTGAGAAGTTTCAATTATATCATGCTTGTATATGTATATGTATGTTTTTTTTGAATGTTTGGGTGAAAAATATATATTTTCTATTTGGTTGAATTTGTGAGCAATTGATAGAAATCAATGTTTTAACGGTTAGAATGTGGAATAGTTCGCGTAGAATAGTCGGGAAATGATAGGATTTAGTCGGGAATACTTGTTGGTATGATCAGGGGGTTTAAGGACGAGTTTGGAGGGATTTTAGGTCATAAAATTCTGGTTTTTCTGATATTTCGCGACGGTTAATCGATTAACCAAATGCGTTAATCGATTAACAGTGTAAGTTTTCAGAAAAATATTATTTTCAAAAACCCATAACTTTTGATCCGTAAGTCGGTTTTGGTCCCCGTTTGAAGCGTTGGAAAGCTAATGAAAAGTTCTTTCTATTAAAAAGGGTTTGGAGGGCAAAAGATGATTTAATTAATTCTAGTTTTTGGAAAATAGTCGGGTTGTCGGGTTTTTATCGCGTACAATGTGTGCGATTGATGCGTTATCATGCTATATGCTTTTAATATGTAACGTATAGCTTGTGTGCTGTTATATGATGTGAATACATGCAATGAGATTTTGTGATAAGGTGTTGTGATGTGATGTTGTGATAATGTTGTTGTTGTGCGGTAAATACATTGTTTGATTTAATTCAATGTATGTTGTGTGGTGACCTTTATGGTTTGAAATGCATTGTTTGAATTGTTTTGCAATGCATGACTGTGATGATGTTGAAGCATGTGACAAGTTGTTGTAATTGTTGTGGTTGTTGATTTGTGGCCTTACGGCAAGAAATTGCAATGTGTTGTAGTGGTTGAGTTATGCATGATTATGGATGAGTAAATGTGTGCATATGAATGTCATGAGTCATTGTATGCCAAACATCATAATATCCATATTGTGAAGTCGGGTACCATGAGGGTACGAGCGACGGTTTGATTCCAGAGGGAATCTGCCATAACATCGATTCCAGAGGGAATCTGCTATAACATCGTGTGCCCAGGTGGGGACCTAAAGCGATGGTTATAGATGATCGTGTGCCCAGGTGGGGACCTAAAGCGATCGGATCGTGTGCCCAGGTGGGGACCTAAAGCGATCAGGTTGTGTGCCCATGTGGGGACCTAAAGCAATCCATAAACATCGTGTGCCCAGGTGGGGACCTAAAGCGACGGGTGAACATCGTAGGCCCGACGGGGTGTTACTTGAGCGACCCTCAGTAACGAGTGATGGCTCCAATAGTTCCTGAGTGAACTGGTGATGAGATATGAAATATTGGAGTCGGTACCGCATGGCATTTGCATAGAGTCGTTGTGTCGGTCTCTGTGCATTTGCATAAATCATGGATGCATTATGTGTGGAAAATCATGATTTGATTGACTATGTGTGAGAATTGTGAATGGATGCATTATGTGTGGAAAATCATGATTTGATTGATTATGTGTGGAAATTGTGCATTAATTTGTTATGTGTTGAGATTGTGATAGCATTGGTAATTTGATGTGCATATGTGATAAATGCATTGGTTGTGGATAAATGTATTAGGTGTAGACATATGCTATGTGATGTGTGATGTGTTTCTAAATGCTATGATTTAGTATGCCTTATGTGCAAATGTGTGAGTATATTGGATACTTGATATAGGCTATGTTGTTGGAATGTTAGAAATATGTTATACGTATGAGTATGTGATGTTTGTGGTGAGAATAACTATGTATGTGAATTTTTATGTTTTTGCATATTATTATGCAATCTTGATCTTAGTTGTTATTTCTCACCCTTCTGCTGTTTTATAATGCTCTATGAGGCATTGCAGATTTGTAGTCTTGGAGGCTTTTGTGGAGATTAGTCCTCCGTCCTTTGTCGTCTGTCTGCTCTGATACGTAGCAAGGGAGTCGGGGAACGATTACGATATATATGTATATAATTGTTGAATATATTTTGTATTACTTTTGTATTTATATTTTGATGCTATAAAACCATTTATTTGTAAAAAAAGTCAGTTATGGATCTTTCCGCTTTATTCCATAATTGACATTTCCTTTATATGGAAAAAGTTTCCCCTTTGAGGGTATTCTATATTGTGCTATGTATCGAAATTTATGAGCAGAGATTGTATTTTATTTCTTTAAGTGTGGCATCCCTGTTTCTGTCGGAAAAATAAATTTTTAGTTACTCTGATTTTATTTATGTATTATTTATTCGCGATGGGAATTGGGGTGTTACAAGCTGCGCAATAAAATAGCCTGGCAAAAATATCTACATTCGCCCGACGAAAGGAAAATTCATCCGGCGAAAGTCTCAAAACTCGCCTGGCGAACAAGACGCGAGCACAAGACAGCAGCTCCTGGAATTTCCAAATTTTCTCACGCCACAGCCTCGCCCGACGAAATTCTCAAACTCGCCCGACGAAAGGAAAATTCGCCTGGCGAATTTGACAGAATATCATTTTTCTGCTGCACTTCTTTATTTGCTTTCTTCCATTTATTGATCCAATTGACACATCTTGGAGCTTTTACCCCTCATTGCTCCAACAATGCTTAATTACCTATAAAATGAATGGAAAACTATTACTTATTACATAATTGAATTAAAAACACAAGTATACACTAACTAATGTATTTATACACAAAATTGGAGAATTATTCACTGAAATTACACTAAAACTCGATAAGTGTCACAAAACTATATACACAAAAACACTACAAAATGACACTTATCAAACTCTCCCCAACTTAAACTTGTTTGTCCTCAAACAAGAATCAACTAACTCAAGGAAACAAATGCAAAAACCCAAGAATCACGAATCAACAGGTTTTGAAAATTGGAAACAAATGTATGGTTCAAATGAAAAACGGTACACACAAAGTAAATACTTGCCACTACACTACAACGACAACATAGTCACGAAACAAATGCAAAATACAAAAATTCATGCCAAACATTCTAAAACAACACAAGTTCAAATGTGAATCACACCTAGCAAAAACAATCATCGATAGATGAAAAACACAAAATGAGGTACTTTCACTCACACAACAATCTTGCAAACAAAAGACTAAATTATCCATCCAACCAAATATTCACATTGAACATACAAAGGCAAGAATCACAAGGACTTTTCAAGGTTGTAATGTGGTCGGGTAACCAAACAAGGGGCAATTTCTAAAGGTAATTGAAACAAAAAGTTGCCTAAACCTAAGGGAGTGATCAACTCACAAAGATTCAAACACCAAAATTCCAATCAACTTCTTCCAAATTCCCAAGTGTTACACAAAACACAATACTTATTTTACACAATTATTTGAACTCTTTTTGTTTCCTTTCTCAAGGATTTTCTTTTTCTTTCTTTTTTTATTTTCTTTTTCTTTGTCATATTTTTCTCTTTTTTCTTTTCTTTTTCTTTCCTCATAGAATCCAACCAATGAGTATACAACCATTCTCTCCCCAACTTGAATTCAACCACATCATCATGTGAATACTCCCTACTTTCTAAGGCAAGGAAAAAAACCATACAACAACGCAAAGTTGAGGGTTCAAGAAAAAACAAAATCCATTCAAAAATAAGTGAACTAAATACTCATAGACAAGAATTAAGTTCAAACAAAACATGGATCAAAAAGCTCAAAGGGGTTACAAATGATCACACACTCACAAGGTGAATAGACTATTTGGCTAGGTAGTTGTGCTCAAAATGAAACAAAATGCCTTGATCCTTTTCATGCTTTCATACAATCAACACAAACAAAAGATTCAACATAATAAAATCCAGTTAAAACAAGAAAGTTGGAACTCCACGCATATATGAACAATAGAATGCTACCTCACAAAAAGGGTGGGAACTAAAGTGATTCACACAAGAATAAGTATACAAAAGAATGAATGGCATGAAAGTTTGTAAAAATCCTAAATATCATGAATATGCTAAAGTATAGAAAGTGATAAATACATACCTCGAATGTGTACAAAAGTTAACAAGATCATTACCATACATCCGCAAGTTGAAACGATCAAACTTGGAACATCACTAAAAGTTCCTCGAGCTACTCAAAACAAGCTCATTGACAAACGCGAAAACTATTAATATACACAAACTGAAAAACCGGCAAAAATTCATTAAACAAGTTGTAAAGTGAAGATTTGAGAATTTTACGAAAAATCCGAGTACAACTTATTTAATGAATACTCACCACGCTACCTAAACTAAACAACAACAAAAGAAAAGAATACACCATGCTTGTTTTACGTCGTAAGCTCGACGCCTTTACAATGCTTATCTAGTAACTTCCTTCCTTCATGCCATAGTGATGCCTCACCGCGAAAACCAAAAACAAGTGTCCTAACCAAACACTTAAACAAACGTTATGGGAACAAAATGTATACAACACTTGAACAAACATACTGGAAACAGACAATATATACGATATATACAAAACTCAAAAACAAAGAAACTATCGCAATGCGATTCAATATCAAAACCAATCCCCGGCAACGGCGCCATTTTGTTGAAGCGGTAAAGCCGCAAGCAACAAAAAGATTTGGAAGTATTTTTCCGGGAATTTATCGTGTCCACAGAGATCGGTGTTATTGAACTACCGTTCGACAATTTAAATGTTAAAGAGTTTGGGTTTAAAATGGTTTCAACAATAGAAACAGAAAAGTAAATATTAACACAAGAAAATTCATTCATCAGAGAGAAAAGACTTATCAAGCATGTATATATTCTACTCGTCACAAAATTAAACCTATCGACCAGTTACACTCAACTTACAATACTCCTCAATATCACCCGATATCGTTCTCAACACATGTCCATCTCTGGCACACTCAACCATGCTACCCTTATCGGCACTCTCGCACCTGACTCAAGACACAGAGGCATTAAGTTTCGACACCAATACGGATTGTTATCCCTAAATCTATTTCTAGCATCCAGAAACTAACAGATAATCATCCTTAATCGAAGTTTGTGAGGTTTATCTCTAACACGACCCAAACCCCTGCGCATTTAAGCAAAAATCAAGAACAATCACCAATAGAGATTTGTAAAGCAAATTAAATATAACGCCATAGGCGACAAATGTACATAAGATCAAAGTAAAAACATATACAAACCCAACAAAGAAGAAAGACATGAAAAAAATCAGAAATGAACCAAACACTTCACGGGTTGTCAGAGCCGATCGATGAGAAATCCACCCCGGATAATCCAAATGCAAGCTTCCATGATGGTTTATAAGCTAATCTACTAAAGAATGAGGTTGATGAAGTTGGGAGAGCAAAAATCACCCCCAAACAACATAACCTAACAAAAATGAAGTAAAATGAATTAAATACAAAATTCTGGTTCAGACAAATTCGCCCGGCGGATTCCCTTTTTTCTCTCACACCAGCTGCGCAATAAAATAGCCTGGCAAAAATATCTACATTCGCCCGACGAAAGGAAAATTCGCCCGGCAAAAGTCTCAAAACTCGCCTGGCGAACAAGACGTGAGCACAAGACAGCAGCTCCTAGAATTTCCTACTTTTCTCACGCCACAGCCTCGCCCGGCGAATTTCTCAAACTCTCCCGGGGAAAGGAAAATTCTCCTGACGAATTTGACAGAACAACATTTTTCTGCTGCACTTCTTTATTTGCTTTCTTCCATTTATTGATCCAATTGGCACATCTTGGAGCTTTTATTCCTCATTGCTCCAACAATGCTTAATTACCTATAAAATGAATGAAAAACTATTACTCATTACATAATTGAATTAAAAACACAAGTATACACTAACTAATGTATTTATACACAAAATTGGAGAATTATTCACTGAAATTACACTAAAACTCGATAAGTGTCACAAAACTATATACACAAAAACACTACAAAATGACACTTATCAATGCTGAACATGGCTTTCTTTTTATAGCCTTTTAGAATGAGAAATGGAAGTTGATGGGCCTTGGATCATGGGCTTTTGATGAAAATAATGTTCAACCCGAATCAAATCACAAATAGCTCCAACTGTCACTTCTTCCTTTGTGAATAAGTTATCAAGGACAGATAACATTTGGAGACAAGGCGTCTTTGTCAGGCTGCTGCAGCAGGTCGCAGAGCAGACGACGGGTGGCTGGGTGCATGATGCGCTTTTGCAGGCGTGGTCCCCACTGTACCTTCCTTTGTCCTCTAGCTTCTTTGATCTTATCTTGTTGCTTCAGCTCCTTCTTAACACGATCTTCTGCCACGTATGCCCTAGTGATAGACATTCTTTCAAGCTCTTGGTGAAATTGCAATTGATAAATCCCATTATCTTTCTTCCTCTTATCTCCATTCTGCTCAGACTATGTCTTGAGGTGTCACGCCATAGCTTGCCTTAATCTGAATTGCTTTAGGACCAAAAACACACAATTAACCATAAAAGGTGCAACTAGTGCATTAAAGGTAAATTCATACTCAAACAAGAGAAATGCAAATAAATCTAATTAAACCTAGCCAAATTACTTAAGAAAATGGATCATTATGACACACTAAAATAGTGTTATCACTCCCCCAAACTTGAACTATCTCTTGTCCTCAGGTGATGCGACAATGATTGACCAGAGAGATTTTCAAGAACAATTTAGGATCATATTAGTGAAATTTAACACTTGCTAGATGAATGGTCTGAACAAGGAATTAGTTGGCATAACTCAACCTATTATTATCCCAAAGATGTTATCACCAAAGTGGTTGGGACACCTTCTGTCACGCCACTACTCTTCTAAAGAATGAGTTAACTTTCCTTTGAGATTCCTAATGGAGTACTTCTGTGAATAAAGTTTCCTTCCTTTTGGGTCTTACATTGGAGTTTTGCTCTGACTTTTCTGCTGATTTTTAGCTATCACACTCTGGTTCACACCTTTCTAATTTTTTTCATTGCCTTTCTTCTCCTTTTTTTTGGCACAACACCCCATCTCTTTGCTCAACGGGATCTCACTTATAATGAGTCCAACTGGCTATTGTGATGGAGGTGCTGGTTGTTCCTCCAACTTCGGGCACAAGAACTTTTTCACCAAGAGTGGTCTTTGCCACCTTTTTGCGCACTTTTGTGTGTTTTATTAACAATGATAGGGGTGTGCTCTAATTTTGTGAATAGCCTAAATCTTTATCCAAATTAGCTCATCTTTCCAAAGTAATTTCCTAAGGGTTCATCTTGCTTCTCAGTTTCCAACAATTAAGTTTCTAAAAAAATGTTACTAACTCAGCATACTACTGGAGGCAGGACAGAAGTCATCGCTTCCTTTTGCCACAACATCCTAGGAAATAACTTGTCTTTTCATCACAACTATACCAGCAGACTTATTACCCAGCGCAAAATGATTATTTTTATGACCCTTGGTTGTTCTCTACTAATTTCTCAACTGTCATAAAAATTACTCATGCAAACAACTAACAAACAAACAAAAAGTAAACTTTGCCAAAAGAAATTAATCAAGCACTAGTTAAGTTAATCATCCAAAACAGAAAAATACCAAATTATCAAGAACATAAATCCATGGCCAAAATAGGGTCTCAAACATCAAGTCATGGCCAAAACACGGCCTACTAAAGTACCAAACAATTATCCAAAACAAAACATCCCACTAGCAACAAAACAGCAAATAGAAGTAGAAAATAATTAGAAGATAGGGTAGAGAAAGAGAGGGCCAAGCTTTATCTGCCTTCCCCCCAAACTTAAATTAAGGACACTATCCTCACTGTCAAGCGGCAAGGGGAGGCAAGACTGGGCAAGACTCTACGTGATACCAATTAGGCTCTGAGCCTGGTGCTTTTGCGCGCCGACTGAACATCTCCCTTATTCTTTTTTTTTTATTTCTTTCTTTTTTCTTTCTCCATCTTTGACAGCTTAATCTTTGACAGCTTCCGCCACGACAGTTTCTTCTTGGACTGGCTCCTCCAAAACAACTTTCTCCTTCTTTTTCATTTCCTTCTTTCTTGGGATGGTCACCTTTTCTTTGACAATTTCTTCCTTACTCCCAGCAATTGCCTTCACAGGGGTCACGGCAGGAGACGACACATGAGTGACTGTTATTGTTTCCTCTTGGCCTGACTAACTGTCATCCTCTTCACCTTTCTCTTTTTCAACAGCTTCTTTTCCTTCAGCTTTTAAGGGCCCTGGAGATGATTCCTCTGTTGTTGGATAGTATTTTGGCAGATTTTCATCTACCAGCTGGTCTTCCTCTTCAATCAGATCTTCCTCTATTTTACTGTTATCCACTGCCTCATCTCGGGTCATCTCTTTACTGTCTTTATCAGCTTCCTCAATTAACTCGTCTAAAACATTATCCTTTTGTATTGCACTTAACTCAGGGTCTGTTTGGTTTAAGCAAAGTCCTTTGGGGGACTGTCCCCGGGGACTTGACTTCAGGGCTCTGAACCTCAAGGTTTTGAACATCAGGGATTTCATTCCGTTTCCACTCTTGACTTACTTTCTTCTTCTTTGGAGACACTTCAGCCTTTTCACTCTTTCCACTCTTTTTCTTTTTCTTCTGCACAGGACTATCTTGGATAGACATGCCTTGACTTGTCTCTGCAGCAACATCCTTACTCCTCTTTTTCTTCTCTCTTCCATGATGATTTATCTTTCTGAACTAACCTCTCTTCCAAATCTCCCAGAATCTGCTTAGGAAAAACAGGGGGAACCAACATACTTGACGGAAATTGTAAAGCCACCACTTTTTCTTTCCAACAGAACTTCTCTTTCTCAAACTTGAAATATTCCATTTGATCCTTCTACATTTGCAGAATGTTATCCAACATCTTGTTTTCTCTTTGGTGATACTCTGCAGCCTCTGCCTGGCGCACCTCCGCTGATAGCTTCTTTCCTTTTGGCCTCATCAATGTTTGAATCAAAGCCTTGTCTAATGCAGCTTGTGGCTGCCTAGTCTCATCAGTATCCAGCTCAGGTACTTTGTGTCTTCAGCACAACATAGTAATCACACAAGGAAAATACAACATTCCTTCCTTCTTTCGCGAGCAGGCTTGGATCTCTTGCATGATGATTTTCCCAACATTGATTTTGCTTAATGAGGTAATGTAGTGTAGCAACACAGGTCGAGTTCTACTCACGGTTTCATTGTGAGTTGTAGGTTTCAGAGAATGCTTCACAAATTGGTACCAAACCTTCACTGTAGGCAGCAAGTCCATCCTTCTTACAGCTTTCTCAGAGCTTGATTCCACCCACTTGGTCCCTGGGTTGCACAGTGACTCCATAATCACATCATAATCTGCTTCGTCCAGTTTTAACAATAACTCTTGATATTCATCCGCTGACTCCTTGATGTTCAGCGCTAGGTTCAGAGTAGCCTCATTGTAAACCACCTTAATACCTCTCACCACAACCTCAATCCTCTTATGGCCAGGATCAGTGAGGTTTGAGTAAAATTCCTTAACAAGTGAAATATTATAGGGACCGGGTTGACGATAAAGTTTCATCCACCCTAGCTTTTTGATTGTGATTCCTAAATCTCCAGCAAGCTCCAAGTTCTCTTCTTGGTTGTCAAACACGAAACCCCTTTTAGCATGGAAGCCCATTTTGCTAAAAAAACTCCATGAAGCGGCGAGAATCTACACTATTGATGAACTTCTCGTATCCGTCTTGCTCTTCATCTGAGTAAACAACATATGGTGTTGCATTTTTCCTTGCAGCCATCTTAACTCTTTATCCAATAAGGATCTCCATAGTTTTGGTGTGAAGGTGTTTTAGGTTGAACGAAAATGGTGAGGTACAGCAAAGAGGGGAAGTGAGACGGTGATGGGAATGTGATAGAGAGTGAGATTTTTGTGATAGTGAAGTGGAAGTGTTGGAAAGAGAAAAGTGAAAGAAAATATTTTTGTGAAAATTAGGGCAAAACTGAAAAGGCAGGTTGATGTAACGTCTGGGAAAGGGCAAGATTTTGAATTTTTGGCATGGAAAAGGAATTACTTGTTGCTCTGTCCCACCAGTCTGACGTGTCAGACTGGTCATCATGATTCCCTAGCACAGGGCTCAAGGCACGTGATGTCCACCCTATTAATTTCTCTCTCCACCACTCAGATCCATCAATTCCCGTCCAAATAAAATAAATAAATTGCCAACTCAGCATTTCATTTCATTTTCATGACTTGGAATATTTGCTTTGAATATTTTGTTTCTTTCTCATTTGTCATAGTACCATGGTCGTGACTCCAAATGCCTGTTGCTGTCATGAAAAGAATACCCAACTGTACAAAAATAAAAATAAAACTGCATTAAGCTGGGCTGCCTCCCAATAACGCTATTTTAAGGTCTTATAGTCTGACCAACACAAAATCACTTAATCCATGCAATGAATGGTTCCCCTAGGGTTGCTTGAAGGGTCACCAAAATAGGTTTTAATCCTTTGACCATTAACCTTGAACTTTTCACCATCTTTTTCATTCATCAATTCCACATCTCCATTAGGGAAAATTGTCACTAACTTAAATGGTCCTGACCATCTTGACTTCAATTTTCCAGGAAATAATTTCACTCTAGAGTTAAAAAGTAAAACTCTTTGACCTTCCACTAATTCCCTTTTCTGGCATTTCCTGTCATGCCATCTTTTGGTCTTTTCCTTATAGAGCTCAACATTTTCATAAGAGAACAACCTATGTTCCTCTAACTCATTGAGTTGGAGCATTCTAGCTTGGCCAGCAGTTTTTAAGTTGAAATTTAATTGCTTAACTACCCAAAATGCTCTGTGCTCCAATTCTATGGGTAGATGACATGCCTCCCGATAAAAAAGTCTAGGCTAAATTACATTCAGGGTCCTTTAAGTTATTTAATTGTAACACTTTGGTCCTTTATGTTTGTTTTGCTTCAAGTAGGTCCTTTAAGTTATTTTAAAATATCAAGTTAGTCCCTTAAGTTATTTTTGTAATGCTTTGGTCCCTTTTTTAAAAATCTCCGTTAAAATAAATTGTAAACTCATATACCTTTTGAACTGGTTTTTCGCGCTGATCATGAATATGTAACTAGTTTTGCGTTTTATTGTGTATTTTGGTCGGATCGATGATTTTTTCATTATGTATTTCGTCCATTTTTAACTAATTCTCATGAATCGTAACTTGTTTGATAAATTTGATTGCATATTCATGATCAGCGCGAAAAACCAATTGAAATGATGTATGAGTTTGCAATTTATTTTAACGGAGATTTTTAAAAACGGGACCAAAGCGTTACAAAAACAACTTAAGGGACTAACTTGATATTTTAAAATAACTTAAAGGATCTACTTGAAGCAAAACAAACATAAAGGACCAAAGTGTTACAATTAAATAACTTAAAGGACCCTGATTGTAATTTAGCCAAAAGTCTATAAGGAGATATGTCTAGAGGAGTTTTGTAGGCAGTTCTGTACGCCCAAAGAGCTTCGTCTAAATGTTTGGACCAATCCTTCCTTGTAGGGTTAACAGCCTTTTCTAAAATCCTTTTAATCTCTCTATTAGAAAGCTCCACTTGGCTACTTGTTTGGGGATGGTAGGGTGTAGCAACCTTGTGTTTGATCCCATATTTTGCCATTAAATTTTCAAAAATTTTATTGCAAAAATGTGACCCACCATCACTAATTATTGCTCTAGGCGTGCCATGTCTTGTCAGAATGTTTTTAAGCAAAAATTTGGCCACAACTCTAGCATCATTAGTGGGTGTTGCTACTACCTCTATCCACTTGGAAACATAATCCACAACTACAAGAATGTATAAATTACCAAAATATGGAGGAAAAGGTCCCATGAAGTCAATGCCCCACACATAAAAAATTTCAATTTCAAGTATGTTGGTGACTGGCATCTCTGCCTCATGGAGATATTTCCTACCTTCTGGCACATATCACATCTTTTAACTAGCTCATGAACATCTTTAAAAAGGGAGGGCCAGAAATAACCTGATTGTAAAACTTTTGCAGCAGTTCTGGTTCCTCCAAAGTGTCCTCCGTACGGAGCTTCATGACAGGCGAACAAGATCTGTCGTGCCTCTGTATGATCCACACATCTTCTTAGCAATTGATCTGAACACTTTTTGTAAAGGAAAGGTTCATCCCAAAAGTAGCTCTTGACTGTATGAAAGAACCTTTTCCTTTGCTGGAAGTTGAAATTAGGGGGCACATATCTGCTGACCAGATAATTCACTATATCAGCATACCATGGTGTCATGTCAGTGCTTATCAGAAGTAACTTCTCATCAGGAAAAGTTTCTTGAATGTAGTCACTGCTGTTGCTTTGCACTTATTCTGGCAATCTTGAAAGATGACCAGCAACAGAATTCTTTATCCCCTTCTTGTCTCTAATCTCTAGGTCAAACTCTTGCAACAAGAGAATCCACCGTATGAGCCTTAGTTTAGCATCCTTTTTAGCAATCAAATACTTGATAGCTGCATGATCTGTGTATACAATGACTTTTGTTCCGACCAAGTAAGGTCTGAACTTGTCAAATGCAAACACTACATCCAACAGCTCTTTCTCAGTTGTGGTGTATTTGATTTACGCTTTAATCAAGGTCTTACTAACGTAGTAGATGGTATAGAAAACCTTATTGTATCTTTGACCTAGTACAGCTCCAATAGCAAAGTCACTAGCATCACACATTAACTCGAAGGGTTTTGTCCAGTCAGGAGTCTTCATAATGGGTGCATAAATGAGGGCTTTCTTTAGTAGATTAAAGGATTTTTCACATTCCTGACTGAATATGTATGGCATGTCATGCTACAGCAGCTGGCATAGAGGTTTGGTAATTTTTCAAAAATCCTTGATGAACCTTCTGTAGAAGCCAGCATGCCCCAGGAAACTTCTTATTCCTTTTATGTTCATAGGTGGTGGTAATTTCTCTATCACCTCCACTTTTGCATGATCTACCTCCAAACCCTTCTTGGAGATTTTGTGTCCAAGAACGATCCCTTCTTTCACCATAAAATGGCACTTTTCCCAATTAAGGACCGAGTTATTCTCCTCACAGCTAGCCAATACCTGATCTAGACTTTCCAAACACTTCTTGAATGATTCTCTAAAAACAGAGAAATCATCCATGAATACTTCCATGGAATTTTCAATGATATTTGAAAATATTGCCATCGTGCAGCGTTGGAAGGCGGTTGGTGCATTGCACAGTCCAAACGACATTCTTCTAAAAGCAAACATGCCATAAGGTCAAGTGAATGTTATCTTTTCTTGGTCTTCTAGGGCTATGACAATCTGATTGTACCCGGAGAACCCATCTAAGAAACAATAGTATTCTTTTCCAGCCAACCTGTCCAGCATTTGATCAATGAAAGGGAGGGGGAAATGATCATTCCTTGTTGCCTTGTTCAGCTTTCTGTAGTCCATACAAATTCTCTAACCAGAAATTATTCTGGTGGGAATTAATTCATTCTTCTCGTTGACAATCACATTCATGCCTCCCTTCTTTGGAACACATTGAATGAGATTTACCCACACACTATCAGAGATAGTGTGTATAATTCCAGCATCCAACCACTTAATAATCTCTTTCTTGACAACTTCCTTCATGATTGGGTTCAACCTCATTTGTCTTTCAATGTTATTCTTAGCATTTTCTTCCAACAGAATTTTGTGCATGCAAATTATTGGGCGGATCCCCTTTATGTCTGAGATTTGCCAAGCAAATGACTTCTTGTGTTTTCTCAACAGTGCTAACAATTGCTCCTTTTGTTCTTCTTTCAAATATGTAGCAATGATGACTGGTAACTTCTGTCCTGCCTCCAGATAAGCATATTGCAAATGCTTGGGCAATTGCTTAAGTTCCAGTTCAGGAGGTTCTTCTATGGAAGGTAGATGATGTTTGTGACCAACAACTATAGATTCTATTACTTCCACAGTTTCTTCCTTATGCTTCTTCATTGGACCATAAATGAGTCCACCTTGCGGCTTTTCCTTTTCTTTTAATTTTCCTAGCTCTTGTTCCAACACATCATTAGTCTTGAGAAGGTTTTTATGAATTATACCTTCCCAGCTGGATATCATGGAACAATCAGCTACATCCTCTTTAGGATATTGTAGGGCATTGAGTACATTAAATACTACTTGCTGTCCATTAACTCTCATGGTGAGTTCTCCTCTTTCCACATTAATCAATGTTCTTCCCGTTGCTAAGAATGGTCTTCCTAACAATATAGAGGTTTCTTCATCAACATCAAAATCCATGATAATGAAGTCAGCAGGGAAAACAAATTTGTCAACCCTAACTAACACATCTTGTATTTTTCCTTGGGGATAACAAATACTCCTATCTGCCAGTTGCAAAGTGATGGTTGTAGGCATGGCAGCTCCTATCCCTAAATTCTTAAAGATGGATAAGGGCATAAGATTAATGGTGGCCCCAAGATCACACAACGCTTTTCCACAGAAAGTGTTTCCAATGGTGCATAGAATAGTGAAACTCCCAAGATCTTTTAATTTAGGTAGAAGTTTGCCTTGCACCAACTGACTACATTCTTGAGTGAGTGCAACCGTGGTAAACTCTCCCACTATCTTTCTTTTGGTAAGCACATCCTTCATGAACTTTGAATAATTTGGCATTTGTTGAATGGCTTCAATCAATGGAATGTTGACGTGAAGCTGCTTCAAAATCTCCATAAACTTTCCAAACTATTGTTCTCCCCTGGCCCTTCTAATCCTTTGTGGAAAAGGTGGGGGTGGTCATTCTTGAAAATTTGTTGGCTTTCTGCAGGAGTCAGTCATGACCTTCTGCGACTTTTGAGGAGTCAAATTTGCACTAGTAACCTCTCCATTCTGCTTCTGATGTTGAGACGGTTCTTCATCAGTGTCTTTTATTGTTTCAGAACTGTCTGGCTCAAGCAATTTTGTGCTTCCCTCTTTGTCATTTGAGAAGGATTCTTCAACTTCTTTTCCACTTCTCAGCTTGATGGCTTGGCATGTTTCAACATTCTTTACTCCAGCATGAGAAGTTGGAGTTTCAGTGGAACTAGGAAGAGTTTCCATGTTCCTTGGCATGTTACATTACCCAAACCCGAAGCACAATGAGATGCTAATGATTGAAAATTATGGTCACATGATTAGAAAGCAAAAAACATTCTCACATCCACTTTGGGTGTTGATCAGTTTTATCGCGTTTCTCTTTGTGAGACCGCCAAAGCTATATTGGACGCATTAGAGATTTCCCATGAGGGAACTAATGATGTCAAATAAGCTAGGACGAACACATTAAATCAAGAGTTTGAGCTATTTCGTATTGAGCATGGTGCACCATTGCGGATATGCAAAAACAGTTCACACATCTCATAAATCCGTTAAATACGCTAGGTAATCCTGTTTCAAATGAACTTGATACTAATTTTTTTTTTGAGGTGTTTAAGTAGGGAATGGAAGCCCAAGGTCACCGCTATCAAGGAGGCAAATGATCTTAAGTCACTTGATCTCACAACTTTGTTTGGTAAGTTGGAAGAGCATGAGCAAGAGCTCACTTGCTTAGTAAAATACGAAAAAGAATGTGAAAAGAGAATGAAGAATGAGAAAGGGAAAAATAAAAAGGAAGACAAGAAGTCCATAGCTCTAAAGGCTTCTAGCTCAAGGTCTTCACATTGTGAGTATAGTGATGTGAAAGCAATGTTGACAAGAGCTTGTGTGAGGAGGATATAGGGTTGTTCATAAAGAGTTACAAAAGGTATATAAGGAAGAATGATGTTAAACATTCCGACAAGAACATATCCAGGTTTAGAAGGTTGACAAGCTCCTCAAAGGATGATGAAAGAAGGAAGAGTACGCTTATAAAATCTTGTTATCATTGTGGTGAAGTAGGTCACTACAGACCGAAATTCCCTTTGAGAAAGAAAGATAAAGAAAAAAGCCATCACAAGATTCCTAGCAAGACTAGGAAATCATATGCCACTTGGGAGAGTGTGAGTGAGTCCTTTAGTGATGAAAGCACAACATCAAGTGTCGAATCAACTCAAAATTGTCTTATGGAAAAAGGGAAGAAGAAGAAGAAAAATATAAGTCCCTCTATGCTTAAGTATATATATAATTCATTCTAGGGTTAATAGTCACTTTGCCCCCTGCCATATAGGCGCTTTTCGAAAAACCCCCCTGTAAAAAAAAAACTTGCAAAAAAAACCCTAACATTTGAAAATTCTCTCAATTTTGACCTTCATCACATTCAGTCACCAAAAACCTGCCATTTTGACCCCTGCCATTGTGACAGCGTTTTAATTTTGACCCCTGCCATTTTGGCAGCGTTTTCATTTTGACCCCTGCCATTTTGGCAGCGTTTTTATTTTGACCCCTGCTATTTTGGCATTTTTGGTGACTGGATATGATGAAGGTCAAAACTGAGAGAATCTTCAAATGTTAGGGTTTTTTTTGCAAGTTTTTTTTTACAGGGGGATTTTTCGAAAAGCGCCTATATGGCAGGGGGCAAAATGACTATTAACCCTTCATTCTATTTAGAATTACAAAGGGCCTTTGAAGATCTTCATAGAGAAGTCTTAAGAGCTTTTAGCAAGTTAGCTTCACATGAAAAATTCATTTTAAATTTAGAAGCTAAAGTGTTAGAATCCGAAAGGAATTTCGAAGCTATTAAGAAATCTATGATAGATATTCAAAGGACAAGAGTAAGGATATAAAATCTATTAGGTTTGGTTGTGAACATTTTCATAATAGACAAGTGGAAGTAAAATCTCTACAAGTCAAGTTAGATGATGCCTTACAACCTAAGATGGTGTTTTCTGTTGATTCTTCTAAGGTTGAAAAGCCTTTGCAACATTCTAAAAAGAAGCATAGATATATGTATAAGAATTCAAATAGCAAGGACATGTCTCATAAAATCCTATCTTGTTATTATTTTAGCAAGAAGGGACATACCATTGAAAGATGCACATTTAGGTAACTCTTTGTTTCTAAAGGAGTTGTTTAATAGTTGCCTAAGTGCAACTTTGATCTCACTCACAAGAGAGAGAGAGAGAGAGAGAGAGAGAGAGAGAGCAAAAGAGGAAGTGGTCCACATGTTGACTTTCCCCTCTTTTGTTTATTTTAATTTCTTATCTCTCCCCACTTAGACATGTGGCGCAGTCTAAACCATCAGATCAGCATACTTGGTCCTTTGACCAGGGATTCCATGCGTTACCATGTGCCTTCAACCATTGGCCCTTAGATCTTGTAGTATGCATATCATGCGTTTAAGGTTGAGTCAACGTAGTGACTC
The DNA here is from genome assembly GCA_022829125.1 of Lathyrus tuberosus. Lineage (NCBI taxonomy): Eukaryota > Viridiplantae > Streptophyta > Magnoliopsida > Fabales > Fabaceae > Lathyrus > Lathyrus tuberosus. The sequence goes on along the minus strand of JALAZF010000603.1, from coordinate 1,338,017 downwards.
CCTTAGCTTTTGTTGACCAGGTTAGTGCCCTTTGGGCCTTGCTATTGGCGCCCCTTCAGCTCTCTTCATTTCTATTTATTTTTTATTCATCATTTTCTAAAATTTTATTTTGGGCTTTAGCCCACTTTGACTTTGCTTGTCCATATCACTCCCAAATTTCTTGCACCCCTTCCCTATAGTTCTTTTATTTGTTTTATTTATTTAAATCACTTTATTAATTAATTATTTTTAACAAATAAATCAACATTTTTCAAGTAATGAAGACTCTTGATCAAAAATCAAGATTTTTAAAATCAAATTCAAACTTTTTCCTTTCAAAATCAAATGATTTTCCAAAATTAAAAAAATCAAATGCTTGATCTCCTCAACCCATTTTCAAATTTAATAGTTTCGAAAACTTTTCTTTTCACAATAAACAATTGGTTGAAAAAGGATTAGATGGACATAATTGTCCTTCCTAGTCCCCGAGTATTTGGATGATGGTCGTACTTAGCCTACTGTTCGAATACTCGTCTTCCGTTTCAAAATTTATTAAATAACTGAATCTAGTTCATTCTTTCATGGACAAAATATATTAATTGGACATGATTTTCCTCCAATTAGAATCGAATATTTGTGTGATGGTCGTACTTAGCCTCTCGCGTAAATAATCGTCATCTGTCAAAGAAACGTGACTTAATTTCGCACACAGATTTCATAAATAACTTGGATGAAAAAGATTAGTTGGGCGTATCTGTCCCTCCTAGTCCCAAGCATTTGGATGATGGTCGTACTTAGCCTACCGTTCAAGTACTCGTCATCCACTCAAAAACACACTCAACCAATCAACCCTAGATTTTTCTCGCCCCGCGCAATCGAAAACCTTTTCACAAATGGACAATGTTTTGTCCATTCTATCGCAATAGAAACAAACGCTTAAACTGCCCCCGCGGGAGAAAGAAAACAAAGTTTAACTGCTAGAATGTGACATAAGCATTTGTTCACTAAAATCAACCAACAAACATGTGGTTTTCTACCAAGAACTATGTAGCTTTGAGTTCCCCATCGCTCTTAAGGATACGTAGGAGCGAGTTTCAACGTCGACTCATCAAGCACTATAACTAAAAACCAAAAATATTTTTGTCTTGCCTAAACCTACGTAGCTTTGAATTCTTTATCGCATCTGAGGATACGTAGGAGCAAGACTCGCCATCTTGTCAAGCACCCTAATAAAAAACCTATTTTTCGCCTTTTTTCCTTTTAAACTTTTAATGATTAGAATAAAATAATAAATGAAAGATAACATTCTATTCGCAAATCTAACTAAATGGTTCCCATTGAGTACAATGGATGTGAGGTGTGCTAATATCTTCCCCTCGCATAATCGACTCATAAGCCTGAATTTGATTGCGATAACCATTTTCTTTTTTTTCTTTTTAGGGTTTTATCGATATTTTTCCTTTTCTTTTGGAATAAATAAAATTCAGTGGCAATTTTGTTATCATCTTGAGCGTGCGAACGCCCGTGATCATTTTTCACACTGCGGCGTTTGGTTGGAGTGAAAGTGAATAGAAAGTGAGAGGAAAGAAAGATATTTATTTCAAAATTACATAAATATCCATGCATGAAGCATGCGATATTAGGTTTTTTTGTCTTATTCCATTTTATTACTCTTCTATTCAACTTTCTTTTCATTCTTGAGCGGAAACATTTTTATGGTGGGTCCTAATAAAAATATTTTTTTTCTTTTATCTATTTTTTACAAACCAAACAATGGAAAGATTTTGAAATTTGAGCTTACTTTCCATAAACTTTCTCTCGACTCTCTTTCTTTTATCTAGGTGTGCGACTTTGTTTCAAAATGTGCATGTGAATTCGGTTAATGACGATATGAACATGAAACATGGATAAAATATTTAGTTGTCAAGTTCACAATGGCTTTGATTGTTTCCTACACTATCATGCCCTGCGTCAACCTTAGTGGACTTGAGAAAAACTCTATTATCTCGTATTTCTCATATTTGGGTGTTTTGGGTTCAATTATCATCTATTCAACAAACAAAGATTTAGATGACGCCAAAATTTTTTGTTTGTCATTTATGGTAAACAACTTGATTATTATTAGTTACACTTCATTAAAAAAATGAACACATCATCAATTTTAAGTGCAAAAATTTGAAATGAGAACCAAATTTATAACTAAGTCTTTATTACAGAAGGGGAAGAAGAGTATTTGATGAAAACGGGTGATAATTTACCATAAGTTATTTGTTAAATACATTTTTAAGAGGTTCATTTTTAAAAACGTAACTTAAAGAATTTGCCTCTGAATATTCATCAGGAAAATTTTAATATCACATAGAATTTTATTATTTTTAAATTTATTAGCATATTCTGAAGGGGTTGTTGGTTAGATCCTTTGTGATTTATATAACCTCTTTAAAAAACTTAAAATTGTTCAAAATATGATTGTTTGTCATAAAAATTGGGAAATATTAAACCAAGACTTGTTTGAAGATAAATGCTTTTCACTTTAGTTTTAATGATAACACAATGTAAGAGAACAATTTTATTGGATAATGTTTGTTACTTGTGAGGATAACATCCAATAAGACTCTTTGTAATCTAAATCTAGAAAAAGTAAAAATGATTCTACAAATAATCTTCTAGTCTAGATAAATATAGAAGATTCCATTTACTAAGTGATCATAATCATTTAGGTAATGCACTATGAAGTAACATTTAGGTGCACGTTTTGGTAACTTGCTCTTGTACTTATTGGTACAATTTGTCAACCTTATCCACTAAGTCAAGTAATCAAGCTCTGTTATATTTCTCGGGTGAATTTGAAGCTTTAAAGTCAACATATTTGATCCTATGGTAAATGATCAAGTTGTTGGCCTCTTTGTGGTTCTATATAGTGTGTAGATTATAATTGTTGATCTATGTGCTTGCATGTATTGTCAAGGTGATCCAAGGTGGCTAAGTTTGTTGATAGAAAAGTTACAGTCAACTGATTAGCAATTTTGTTTTGATGATGGCAACAATTGATATCAAATTGTAAGAACAAGATTTGGTTCTGCATCTGACCTTAAGTTTTGATGATAACAATACACAAGTTCATAAAGAACGATTTTGTACCTAAATGGTTTTGTTAAGTGTGAAGCTACTAGAAACAAGTTCTGACTTTGAGAAAGTGACATGTGACATCATCAGACTCTGAACCCAGTGCACTTTGATTCAAAGAAGTAAAACGATGCGTGTTCTACCAAGATGGTCAAGCTCAGGATTACTCTGCTCAACATTTCTGATCATCGTCTATCCAGAAAGCATCGGTTTATGACTCTAGTAAGAGAAGCCTCTGATGTTATCAAGCTCTGAAGTCCTGGGCTTAATAACTTTGATGAACTGTGTTACCAGACTCTGGATCAAGACTCTGAAGACCAGGTTCTGGAGACTCTCTCATACGGACTTTGATTCTTTTATGCATGCTTCTTCAACTCTCTTTCTAAATCCTTTGAATATTAAAAGATAAGATCAAAAAAATTTACGTGAGAAAATAATACACAGTACAAGATTAACATCCCTTCCACTACACTGATTTTATGGGAAAAGGACTGTACTATTATACAATTTTGTCTCACATTTTATCAAAGAGTTATGCAAGGATACATATACTTGTGGAATTCCATTTATGCCCTCAAACGGATTTTTCTATTGCATATATAAAGGAGTATTGGATGAATGGAACACTAACAACTACTACTTGAACATTGAAATACTATGAAACTTTTGAGAGAGAAAAAATAATACACGCAAGGAATTTTGTTCATAAACTTTCATAGAAAACATTTTTTGTGTGTTAATCTTTGTAATGCATTTGTGTAATATGCTTTCATTGAAGCATCTTTGTAACACACTTTATTTCTCAACTTTTGAGTTGCATTTCCTTGAGAGACAAGGGTATAGTCAGAATTTCCCAAGAAGACATTGACAATTTATCTTTATGATTGTAATCAAGTTTGGTTATAGTGGATTAAGTCCTTATGATAACGCGAAATCACCTTGGCGGGTGGACTTCAGGTAGCTTCATTAACAACGAACCAGGATAAAAAAAATTTGTGTTCATTATTTTTATTCTAAGTTCCCTCCTTATTGTTTTGGGTAGCAAAAGATTTTCATTTTAGAAACTCAATTCAATCCCCACCTCTTTTCTTGTGTTTCTGTAACCTTCAATTGGCACCAGTGCTCCAGTTCTTGTATGGATTGTTTATCAAACACTTCACCGTGTCAGATAAAGATACAGATTTTGGAAACACAATGGCAGGAGTCCCTCCACCAGCTACAGTCGTTGCTAACAACGAAAGAGATCACTATAGTGTCAAACCCCTAGTTTTTGATGGAGAAAATTTTGACTATTGGAAAGAAAAAATTGAAATTTTCTTTCTTGGTCATGACGTGGATATATGGGATATGGTAGTTGATGGCTACATTCATCCTATTGACGATAGTGGTAACAAGTTAGAAAAAAGAATGATGATTGATCAACAAAAGAAAGATTACAGAAACTATCATAAAGCTAGAACCATTATGTTGAATGTTATATCATATTCTGAGTACGAGAAGATTACAAATAGAGACATAACTAAGTCTATATTTGACTCCTTAAAGATGACTCGTGAAGGAAATGTTCAAGTGAAAGAAACCAAGGTGCTTGCCTTGATACAAAAATATGAAGCCTTTAAAATATAGGATGATGAAATAGTTGAGAACATGTTCTCAAGGTTTCATACTCCAGTTGCAAGACTGAAGGTTCTCAACAAAGGTTACTCTACTATAGATCATGTTAATACAATTATCAAAAGATTATCCAATAGATGGAGGTCTATGGTAATTGTGATGAAAGTGATTAAAGATCTAAACAACACCACTATTGAAGAACTTGTAAGTTTTTTAAGAAGTCACGAGATAGAGCTTGAAGAGGATGAGCCTCAAAGAAAAGTTAAATATGTGGCTCTGAAATCTATCGGAAAGTCTGAAAAGACTAAAGCCTTTCAAGTTGAAGAAGAAGAGGAATCTAATGAAGATTCTGAAGAAGAATATTAGTTGTCTCTTCTTTCTAGAGGAGTTAACCAACTTTAGAAGAATAGACAAAGCAAGTTCAAAGGATCAAGAAGGACAGGGGATCGCTTAGAGTCAACATTTGGGTTGAAAAAGTCAGGTGTTAGCAAAGACATTACCTATTTTGAGTGCAAGGAGCCAAGTCTCTACAAAAATGAATGTTCCAAGATGAGAAAAGGTAGACCAAAGAAGAAAGTCTTTAGAGGGAAGAAGAAAGGTCTGATGGCTACCAGGGATGACTTTGAATCCTCAAAAGATGACTATGAGGAAGAATAAGCAATCATGGCGTTGTTGACACATACAAAATAAGAATCTGAGTCAGACTCTAAAGAGGTATTTCCCGATCTATCTCGTTTTAAATTAGAATCTTGTTTATCAAAATTTTTGGAAAAGTATAAGAAGCTTCAGAATTAACACAAGGATCTGAAATAAGTCCAAGTATCTGACTCTAAAGCACATTGTAAGCTTAAGAAAGAATTCTCCATTCTGCATGAAAATTTTATTCTTAAAAATGATAACTCTGCTCTTCAAAGTAAGATTTCTAAACATGAGGAAGAAAATATTTCAAAAGCTTCTATGGATTCTTAAAATGTCATAAAGAAATATGACAAATATTTTCAGACATTTTTGGCTAGAAACATAGATAGAAGTAAAATGGCTTCAATGATCTATGAAGTTAACAGAAATGGAAAAAAAGGAATTGGTTATGTGCCTAAAGAAAAACCAATTTTAAAACAAAAGGCAAAACCAAAATATCTTTATTCCCATTTCTCTTATGCAGATACACAAAATGATTATTATGCACAAAGACCCAAGTTCGCTAAGAACTCTGGGAGAACTAACTAGAAAGGACTCAAAAAGATATGGGTACCTAAGGACAAGATAATATATGTTGAATACCTTCTTAGCAACACATTTAAAATGCCAGTCATTGTACCCGGACTCTGGTTGCTCATGGCACATGATTGGAAGAGGCATATGTTCCAAGACCTGGAAGTTAAACCTTGTGGCTTCGTGGGTTTTGGAGGCAATCAGAAAGGGAAAATTATAGGATCCGGAATAGTTGGTAATGGTTTTCTCCCTTCTATTACTATTTTTTTATTAGTTGATGGATTAATGCGTATTTTATTGTCCATAAGTCAATTAAGTGACAATGGTTATGACATAATCTTTAATCAAAAGTCTTGTAAAGTTGTTAGTCAGAAAGATGGCTCCATACTTTTCAATGGCAAGACAAAAAATAACATTTACAAAATTATACTTTCTGATCTTAAAAATAAAAATGTTAAATGTCTTATATCTGTTAATGGGGAGTAATGGATCTGACATAGATGATTGGGCCATGTTAGTATGAGAAGAATTTCTCAACTAAATAAGCTTAATTTAGTCAGAGGTCTTCCAAATCTGAAATTATCTTCAGATGCTCTTTGTGAAGCATGTCAAAAAGGCAAGTTTTCAAAAGCTTATTTCAAAGCAAAGAATGTTATTTCTGCCTCTACGCCTTTTGAATTCTTCCATATTGGCCTTTTTGGTCCCGTGAAAACTACTTCTGTCAATGACAATAAATATGGTTTAGTCATTGTTGACGACTACAGCAAATGGACATAGGTTAAATTCTTAAGACATAAGGATGAGTCATATTCTGTGTTCTCTACCTTTTGCTCACAAGTTTAAAACGTGAAAGATTTTAAAATTATTAAAGTCATAAGTGATCATGCTGATGAATTTGAAAATAAGCATTTTGAATATATTTTTTTTAATGAAAATGACATTTCCCATGAATTCTCCTGCCCTAAAACTCCACAACAAAATGGAGTTGTAAAGAGGAAGAATAGGACTTTAAAATAAATGGCCAGAACCATGATCAATGAGAAAAACATGGCTAAACACTTCTGGGAGGAGGCAGTTAACACAACATGTATTCAGAACAGGATCTCTATAAGACCTATTTTGGGTAAGACTTCTTATAAATTGTGGAAGAATAGAAAATCCAACATTTCTTATTTCCATCTTTTTGGATTTGTTTTATTCTAACACTAAAGACAATATGAACAAGTTTGATTCTAAGGCACAAAAGTGTATAATATAGGATACTCTGAATGCTATAAAGGCTATAGAGTATATAACATTGAAACATGAAGTGTTGGGGAATCAATTCATTTGATGATAAGCTTGACTTTGAAAAGTCAAATTTAGTTGAGAAGTTGCATATCTAGAGATTGCCTATTTAGGCTCTGAGGGTAAAGAATCAGAAGCTAGATAATCAGAGGCAAAAGGCCTTAGAGTTGTTCAACCAGAAGTTGCTAAAGCTCAGACACCTCTGAGGAAGCATAGACAAAGATTTTCACATTCTGAAGAATTGATTTTGGCAAATAAAACTAAACTAATTAGAACCAAATCCTCTTTCAAACCCTCTAAAGAGACGCTTCTGGGTTTGGTGTCCCTCATAGAACTTGCATTTGTTGATGAAGCACTTCTGAACATTAAGTGGATTTTGGCAATGCAAGAAGAATTAAACCATTTCTCTAGAAATGATATAAGGAATATTGTGCCTAGACCCAAAGGAATTCATATCATTGGGACAAAATGGGTTTTTAGAAATAAGTTGAATGAGAAAGGAGAAGTGGTAAGGAACAAGGCCAAACTGGTGGCACAAGGTTATAGTCAGCAAGAGGGAATTGACTATACAAAGACCTTTGCACTAGTTGTCAGGCTAGAGTCTATTTGTCTCTTAATTTCATTTGTTGTTAATCATAATATCATCTTATATCAGATGGACGTTAAGATTGCATTTCTGAATGGTTACATAACTGAAGAAGTGTATATACACCAACCTCCTGGTTTTGAAAATCACAAAATCCATATTTTGTTTTCAAACATAAGAAATATTTGTGTGGTCTGAAAATAGCTCATAGAGCATGGTATTAATGACTATGAAATTTTATTTTAGAAAATGATTTTACTAGAGGAATGGTTGATACTACTATGTTATGTAAAACATTAAAAAATGATATTCTAGTTGTTTAAATCTATGTGGATGGTATTATATTTGGTTCTGCTAATGCTACCTTATACAAGGATTTTTCTAAGTCAATGCATGCAGAGTTTGAGATGAGTCTGATGGGAGAACTCAAATTCTTTTTGGGTATCCAGATTAACCAAATTTTAGAAGGAACATATATCCATCGGAGATAATATACCAAAGAGATTTTGAAGAAGTTTAACATGTCATATTGCAAGCCAGTTAAAACTCCAATGCATCTTACTTGTATTTTGGAGAAGGATGTGAAGGAGAGAAAAATACACAAAAAGGGGGAGGGGGTTGAATTGTGTTTTGTAAAAATTAGATTTACTTCTGAACCAGAGTTCAGATTCTAAAAACTGAGTTCAGAATCTGATATGGTGCAGCGGAAATAGAGACAGAAGTAAAGTAAAAATAGCGAATAACACACAGTAGTTATCCTGGTTCCTCTTCCAACTGAGAGTACTCCAGTCCCCTTGCCTAGCAAGAGATTTTCCACTATAATCAACCAGATTACACTTGCTTATCACATTTGTATAAGAATTTTCTTTTTCTCACACCACTTGTCCAAGACTTCCCTATCTAAGAGCTCGTGTCTAAGACTTCACACTGCTCAATCAGCTTCTAACTGAGACTTCACCTTGCTTAGACCACCTGCCTAAGACTTTACCTTTGCTCAGAGCTCGGGTCTAAGACTTTCACCTGTGCTTAGAGCTCGTGTCTAAGACTTTCACCTGTGTTTAGAGCTCGTGTCTAAGACTTTCACCCGTGCTTAGAGCTCGTGTCTAAGACTTTTATCTAAACAGATAGTTTAGAGAAGGAATAACTTACAACAACACTTGATAAATATCAAATGTGTTAAAAATAATACAACACACTTTTACAAAGATTCTTAATCAACACAAGAATAAGAACTCTAAATAGACTCAACTTTCTGATAGTAGTGCGTGCATTTCTCAGTTGTATTGCAGTGTTATTTCTTGATGATCTTTAAATCTTCGGCTGTTTTTTATAGCCAAAGAAATAGAGACGTTAAAGCATCTTCAACAGCTACAAACAGATCAAATCTTCTAGTACATCTTCTTTTCCAATAAAGCAGGTGTTGGAACTTTCAGTCATAAGGATATCCATGAAACAAGGCCTTTGTCCAGAGGATACAATTATGATTCAAGTACAACACAATCTGTATAAGATAATGTCAGTAAATCTTGAGTCTCATGTTAGCAAAACTGACTTAACATTACTCAGCATCAGAGGCAACATGGTATGCTTCTAAACTAGAGTGTACTAGCATGATCAGAACCGAGCCAAACTCGTTATCAAGTAAATATAATTCTGCACACAGAAACTAGCTAGTTAGAAATCCTAATTGATTTTCAAATACTTTGTTATCATAAAAACCTTGGAGGATACATGATATGAACCAAACTTGTTTCAACAATCTCCCCCTTTTTGATGATGACAACATTAAGTATTTTGAAAAAGAATCAAAAGCAGATTAATTACTCAACAAATTTCAGGGTCTGAGGTTTGTAAGCTCCCCCCAAGTTAAATAGTCTAAGAGGTGAGGTTTGTAAGCTCCCCCTGAGTCCTGTCTGTAAAGTCTAAGAGTTGAGGTTTGTAAGCTCCTCTCCATACAAAATAATAAATCTACTCCAAGGGTGAGATTCAAAAACTCCCCCTGAATAGAATCACTAACCACATTTGGAACCATTACTAACCAAAAATACTCAATCCATTCTCCCCCTTTATCACCAATCAAAAAGAGAGGAGAGGGAAAAGTACTTTAGAAATGAATAATGGTTTCAAAACTATCCATATTTGAACACCAGTCAGGAATTGTTCTTGATCCTGAAGGTTAGTGTCAAAATGAAGAGTTAATCATCAGAAAAAGCCATCATATCCTCTTTACTCTAGGCCTTAGAATGTTCCCAATAACTTGGTACTAGACTTTTGCCATAGGAGTAAGAGTAGAAGGACTTTCAGAAAGGCCTTTATTACCAATATGATTTGTAAATCATTTTCTAATCTGTTGTTATACCAATAGCTTTCAACATTGACTCCATCTACCTTACAAATAAATGCTTGATAGTTGATTTTAAAGTTGGTTACAACAAAACAACAGATATAATCAGTCAATCATTTTGCTCACTCGGATGAATATGAGCATTAGCCCAAAAGTATTTCACAAGATCTGAGAGTATTCATCTCATTTCTAAAAATGAATATCTAAAACAATTTGTGAAGGATTATTTGCCGTCAATTCATTGAGGTCAGCTGTATATTTCTTTAGAATATCTAAATCAAAAAATTTCTTCTTTAATGATTTACTAGGACATTTGTACGAAGAAATTCTAAGATGAAGAAAAGTGATTTCACAGAATTATCTTATGTAGAAGATAACCTATGAGATCATAAAGAAAAAAAACAGCTTAGCAACTTAACACATATAATGCTAGAATATAAGCAAGTATGTATTAAAATGATTGGACAATTATGAGTCAGAATAAAAACAAGTTAGAATCTTTGTCAAAACACTCTTTTTTAATGAACCAAACTTTTTAGTCATGTCTTTTTAAGTCTTTATATGACTTTCATAGATAGCTGACTATTGGATCAGAATTTCAAATTTTTTTATTAGAGTGTTAAGACAAGGATTCTTATTTTATCAGAACTCAAGGAATAGTCCAATTGTTAACTCAAAGAACATAGCAAGGCATTAACTTATTAATATATGCTTTAAATAATGCAGACAAGGAAGAGAGAGATCTTATAGCCCTATTCAGACTTAAAGACCATACTTAAGGAACTATCATAAGTAATTCAATTGACTACTAACAGATTCCAACGAATATTCCAATACACCATTTAGAGGACAAGCATTTATTCTGCCCAATGAACCATGTTTAAAATTTTCTTGATGAAATCAAATTGGGAAATGGCCAAGGGCTTTGTACATATATCATCCCATTGATGTTTAGAATCAATGAACTGAATATCTATTACACCCTTCTGAAAAGAATCCCTTATAAAGTGATATTTGATTTCGATATGTTTGATCCTAGAATGCTGAATTGGATTCTTCGTTAGACAGATAACAACAATATTATCACAGAGAATAGGAATTTTGTTTCCAAAAATCTGATAGTCTTCAAGTTGATATTTCATCCAGAGTAGTTGAGTGCAGCAACTAGCAGCTGAAATGTATTCTGCTTTTGTTGTAGATATAGCAACAATTGCTTGTCTTTTACTACCCTAGTAGATAAGGTTTTCACCTATATATTGGCAGGAGCCACTGGTGGACTTCCTTTCAATTCTATCCCCAACATAGTCAGCATCACAGAACCCAACTAGTTTATAATATGAGGACTTCTTATAAAGAAGTCCAAGATTTAATGTTCCTTTCAGATACCTAAAGATTCTCTTAACAACAGTTAAATGAGTCTCTCTAGGATCTGTTTTGAACCTTGCACATAAAAACACACTGAATGAGATATCAGGTCTAGAAGCAGTGAGATAGAGTAAGGAACCTATCATACCTCGATATTTTGTTGGATCCACTTTAGAACTGCATTCTTCAATACCAATATTACATGTAGGATGAATATGAGTGGACATGCCTCTGCAATCGTCAAGATTGAACTTTTTGAAGAACTCTTTTGTATATTTAGACTAGTGAATGTAAATACCTTCAGACTTCTGATTGATCTGAATTCCAAGTAAGTATTTTAATTCACCCATCATGCTCATCTCAAATTCAGCCTGCGTAATCTTGGAAAATTCATGACAGAGAGAAGCATTAGTGGAACCAAAAATTATGTCATCAACATAAATTTGAACAATCAACATTTATTCTTTCAAAGTTTTCCTGAATAGTATAGTGTCAACCTTTCCTTTAACAAAACCATTTTCAAGCAGAAAATTACTCAATCTTTCGTGCCAAGCTCTTAGAGCTTGTTTAAGACCATAAAGTGGTTTTTTAAGCTTGTAGACATTGTCTGGATGCTTTGAATCTATAAATCCTGGAGGTTGTTTGACATACACTTCTCCAATACTAACTCCATTTAGAAAAGCACTTTTCACGTCCATTTGATATAGAATTATGTCATGATTGATGGCATAAGAGAGAAGTAGTCTTATGGCTTCTAACCTTGCAATAGGAGCAAAGGTTTCAAAGAAGTCTATTCCCTCTTACTGACTATAACCTTGAGCTACAAGTCTAGCTTTATTCCTAACAACTTCACCAAGTTCGTTAAGTTTGTTTCTGAAGACCCACTTGGTCCCAATGATGTTTTTCTTTTGTGGTCTTGGAACAAGATCCCACACATCATTCCTTTGAAACTGATTTAGTTCATCTTGCATAGCCAAGATCCAACCATTATCAGTTAAGGAATCATCAACAAAAGAAGGCTCAATTAGTGAAATAAAGTCGATCATTGAATAATCATTTCTGAAAGCAGATCTGGTCCTCAATGGCTCGTCTTTATTACCAATGAGCTACTCTTCTGGATGAGATGCTTTATACTTAAACGATATCTTAGGTTGATCAGAGGCTTTTGTGCCATTGTGAGTAGGGGTGTTCAAATCCAAACCGATCCAAATAAAAACCGCAAACCGATCCAAAAAAACAAAAACCGCAAAAAACCGAAAATTATTGGATGTGTTTGGATGTCATTTTATAAAAACCGATCGGTTCAGATTGGATTTCGGATTGATTTTTCAAAACCGATCAAAACCAAACCGAACCGCATGTATATATTTTTATACTTATTTATTTTTTATTAGTATAATATGTTGTGTTAATTTATTATTAGATGATACATTTTTTTATAAAATACTATTTATTAGTTTGATTTAATCTATTAATTTTTATTATTTCATTTGTTTCAATCCTAACCGGTCATTATCATTTTGCAATATTAACTTTTAATATAATATATGTTATATATTATATCAAATTTATTATTATTTAGTATTTTTAAAGTATTAATAAAATTATAATATGTAATTTAGATATCCAAAAAACCGATCCAAATTAAACTGCATGAAATTGGATTGGATCGAATTGGATTTTTTTAACCAATCATCCAAAACCGAACAAAACCGCAAGTAAATTTATCTTTGGACCGGATGACATTTTGCTTCAAAATCGATCCAAATCGAACCGCAAACACCCCTAATTATGAGCAATCACTAAATCGGTAGTAGTATGACCAGTTGAAGTAACTTCAGTTTTTGTAGCTTCTGGTATATCTTCAGATATAATGACAGATTCTGGAGAATCATTTTCTACATCCTTTTCTTTAGGGACACATAACACATATTGTTCTTCATGATTCTGAAAACCTACAGAGAAATCATTCTGAACCAAATACTTTGACTCGTTATGGTCAGGTAAATTGTCATCAAATTTAACGTGCATAGACTCTTCAACCATTCTGGTTTTTGAGTTATACACTCTGTATGCTTTTGAGCGTTCAAAGTATCCCAAAAAGATACCCTTCTGAGCTTTAGCATCAAATTTCTTTAGGTAGACCTTGTTATTTAAGATGTAACAAGTACATTCAAATTAATGAAAATAAGAGATACTAGGTCTTCTGCCTTTGAATAACTCATACGATGTTTTATCCATAATTGGTCTAATATAGATTCTGTTCTGAATATAACAAGCAATATTAACAGCTTCTGCCCACGAGTACTTAGGGAGTTTATTTTCATGAATCATTGTCCTTGCCATTTCTTGCAGAGATCCTTGCCTATTTTGTCTTTTTGCTTTGTAAGAAGGTTTCGCTTTACTCCAATCATTTTGATTCAAAAGTTTTTGACTGGAGTTATTCTTAACCTTAGCAGCAGAATTGATCTTATCCCGTGTTTCAGAAGTGTTAAATATAGATGTCATCAGAACATCTTATTCATCAGGGTCTGTTATAGCAATGCCTTTTAACTTCTGATCAATAGGATCAGTTAAATTCATTGCTTTAGTAGCAGGAACAAAATACTTACTTAACACAGTTTGAGCAATGGTAGAAGGGCAGGAATTTTGAAACACTTTTGAAGAGTCATTAGTATTAGAGCAACCTTCATCATACCCTAATCCTTCTTTATTATACTTTTCGACTCCATAGATTATAGAATCAAGTTTGGTACGATCAATGCCAGATGTAATAAACTTATGAAAAACTTGATCATGTTTACCCAGAGATGAACACTCATTTTGAGATATACTGACTTCTTTTAATAACGTGAAAAATCTAATTAAATCAATAAAGATCACACAATTTTTTTCAGATTTTTTTTGAAAATATGAAAATAGAAAATAAATCAAATAAAATAGAAAAACGCAGAATTTGCGATTTTGAGGGTCGAAATCTTTTAGAATTCTATTCTAAATGAGTAATGTTCTTTGATTTTTTTCTGATTTTCTAGAAAACATTTGGAGAAAATCGAAACTGTAGCTTCCAAACTTACCTGACAGGCTAGAAATTTTAACACTGCACTGCAACCCTGAAAATCAACAAGCAAAACAAAAAACAAAAAAAACAAAAAACTCTAACAAAACTCTAAACTAAAATCTTAAAATTGGTTAAAATCTACAAGAATCCCCGGCAACGGCGCCAATTTGATCCGCTGTCGCGCACCAATCAAAAACGAGTTTTTGAAAAATGTAGTAACGGGAAGCGACACTCGGATGTCATATCGCAAGGATTCTTGATGAGAAATTAACCAATTGAAAAACGATTGGGGGGGTTGTTTCGATTAAAAGAAAAAAAATAAGCAATAGTGTAATTAAGTGATTAACAATTAAGATGAAACGAATCAACCTATTGTATCGACTTCTGACTTATCATTGATTCCTATAAAATTTCAATTCCCTAAACGGATCCGATCCCATTCGATTATAATAACCACTAACAAGCGTAATAGAAATTATATTTTGTATGTTCCCGAATTCCGGATTAAGCAAACGGATTAAAACTGTTGCGAATTATGCAAACACAACTTGATCGAACGCGATAATGCAAAAGCTACGTTAACGCGAATTATATTCAAGATCATACAAACAATCAAATTTAAGAACTCTATCCTATAGCAACAATCAAATTAAGCAATCAATTGAAATTATAGGAAGAATTCAAAGGAAAACAGATTGACATGAAATTTATAAAAGAACCTCAAAGCGGAATCCGAGTACAGTAGATTGATTCTTTGGAAATTAGTTCTCTATAAGACTCGTACAAAGCAAAAGAAAAATTCGTGAAAAGAAGGTAGGTAATAGTTGTACGACTGGAAACCTTATAAACAAAATAAGGTTTTTCACCACTAACTCAAACTGGGTCGGAAACATAAACCAGGCCCATAAAACAACCCGAAACCAATAGTTTTCTAAAATCAAAATTCAGCCTCTGACTTCAACGACTTATTTGACCATCTTTCACTCCGAATCAGCTTCTGCATAAAACATGAAAGTTGTAGATCTCTGTCTTAGCTTTCCGTCGACTGGTAGAACGCGTAGAACGGCGTCCCGTAGCTCAAGTTATGACCTGCGCAGTGAAAGGTATCAAATAAGTGTTAATGCTGAAAAATAAGCTGCAGAATTAAAATAAAGGTAGAAACAAACATAAATATGAAAACACATTAAAATAGTAAAATACTCAAATAAACTGTAGGAATGCCTAAGTACAAACATAAGAAAATGTGCATTAAAATGCACTGATCAAATTCCCCCACACTTGAACTTTTGCACTCCGAGCAAAATGATAACTTCAAAAATTTAAAACAAAACAAAGTAGAACATGCATTTCCAAAGGTATTCAATATACAAGGTACAAGTAGAGTCCTAAGTCTAATCTTCAAGAATATGGTGTTAGTGAGTAACTCTTTTGTGACATTCCAAATAAATACGAAAACAACTTACCGAAGAGTACATCAAAAGTAGTAGGATCCTCACAAGATATAATTCACTCAACTCTCAAGTGTTTAGGTTAACTGTTTACACTCAAAGCACAACATGAAAGTTAATACTACTATAAGCTTGAAAAGACTCTAAATCCACACTTGAAATACATGCACACAAAGATCAAAAGGACTTTTATTCAGGTTGTAACGTGGCTAAGGTAAGGGTAGGATAAATCCTATGGGGTACTAGGCTAAAACTCAAAGGGTCAAAAGAAAATTGAAAGGGAATTAGGGAGTTGAACTAAAAACACTTTAATAACTTTCAACAACAACTTTCCCATATTTTCCTCTTTTTATTTTTTTTTATTTTTTTTTTCTTTTTCAGAAGGAAAATATATTGACATCCTTCTTTCTTTTCTTTTTTTTTTCTTTATATATATATATATATATATATATATATATATATATATATATTTTTTTTTTTTTTTTTTTTTTTTTTTTCTGCCAACCTTTGAAACGTTACAACTGTTTTGTTCAACCCCACAAAACTCCATACAAGACTCTTTCGACCCCTTGATTAGGGTGATAATTTTGTTTTTCGCTTTCGGCTTGTAATGAGTTTTAAACAAAAAAAAAAAGATAAACAGGCTCAAAGCACTACTACGAAAAACCCATTTAACAACGGTTGGGAATGACATATAATGATGCGGACGAGGGCGTTGTTATGTAGATTGTCGTTGTATGTATGATACTTACAACGACGACCTTGCAGGCATTGTAATAAACATGAAAACACGCTAACTATCACAACAGTTTTGCAATACACCGTTGTAATAAATTTAATTGTCCTCGGTTCGATTCCCAACAATGCAGTTTTGATATTTATTTTTTCCTAGCCAGCGCGCCAGATATTATAACGGTTATGAAATATAACCGTCGTTAAAGTTTCTGCAAAATTAACAAATATGATCCTGCTTTTATAATTAATCCCATTTTTTACCTGTATTATTGTTCTCCATATCTCAGCACAGCAGAAAAATACAATTCACATTTTGTGATAATGTTTTCATAATAATGTTAACCGTATCATATTCATAATATCACATATACCAGATTATAGTTTATCAGAACAAACAACCTACATAAATAAAATATCACATATACCATATTACAGTTTACACACATTACATAACTTCACATAATTGTAACTTGGTGTATAATTGGTATCTTGTCTCTTGGTGTCTTGTCTCCTGGCCTGGTGTCTGGACTCAAAATACCTATGATTTCAAATAATTATACTTGTTAGTAAAAATACTTCTAAACTATAACATACAATTAATATATTATGAATAAATAATAAATTACGTACTTGTTAATTTTCCCATATGCCTTCTTCATGATCGAGTCGTATAACATGCACGACATCTCCATCAACTTCATCATATGAGGTAGGAACTTGTGTTGTGTAAGAAGGTATGGACGAAATATCAAGACTTTCATCACTAAGAGGAATGTATTTTCCTTGGAGAATTATTGACCATTTCCCCGATTTGTCCGATGGATCGGAAACATAGAAAACTTGTTTTGCTTGAGAAGCCATGATGAATGGTTCTGTATTAAAAGATGCCTTGCCAAGGTCGACCCGGGTGAATCCTAATTCATCAATGGCTACACCATTACTATTATTGGGAACCCACTTGCATTTAAATAAAGCCACTTTGAAAATAACATAATCAATCTCCGAAATCTCATCAATGACACCATAAAATGCGGTAGTTGCCAATACCGGATTCTTATCTTTCGAACTAGAGAAATACATCGATTCGGCATCAACCATAACCCCACTATTTTGCATTGTACTACGATCATCTTTTGATTTTGTATAAAAGGTATAATGACCAATGTCGTGTGCACTCCAGGTAATGACACAAAATTTTGGCTCGTACGACAACCATCTAAGTATCTCGGATGCACTAGGATCATTAGATACACTTTTATTAAACCAATCCATGAATCTCTTGTTATGCTCTATCAACAACAACTTGTCATTCATTCGGGGATATTTTTTCTTCATAAGTCTTTGTGAGTCTCTATGAAAGGTTGAACCTCATCTATATTATTCAATATATAGAAATGTGATTGAATAACTACATCCTGAGCCATTGACCTAACATTTAGACCTTGAATACCTCTTCCGTCTGTGTCAGCATAACGAGACTTTGGAATTCCTATAGAATCTGCATCCGACAAATAGTTTGTATAAAACTCAACATCTTTTTCTGTGATGTACCTTTCAACAATCGAAGCTTCCGGTCGGTGATGATTCTTTGTATATCCTTTAAAGATCTTCATATATCGCTCTATTGGATACATCCACCTTAAAAAAATTGGACCACAAATTATGATTTCTCTTACAAGATGAACAAGTAAGTGAACCATAATGTCAAAAAATGATGGCGGAAAATACATCTCCAATTGAAACAAGATTATGGCAGCCTCATCTTCTAATTCATCCAATTTTTTTAAATCAAGAACTTTATTACATATGGCATTGAAGAATAAACATAGTCTCGTTATAGTTACTCTCGCTTTTTTTAGAAGGATCCCACGGATAGCCACGGGTAGAAGTTGTTGCATCAATACATGACAATCATGAGATTTTAAACCAATTAACTTGAGATCTTTCATTGATACAAGTTTCTTGATGTTTGATGAGTAACCTTGCGGAACTTTAATACCTTGCAAACACTCGCAGGACATCTTCTTTTCCTTTTTAGATAGAGTGTGACATGCTGGAGGCAGATAAGTTCTTTTTCCTTTCTCTATTGGAGCCAACTGTTTTCGTATACCCATCTTCTCCATATCAAGACGGGAAGTCTTACTATCTTTAGTCTTGCCCGGAATGTTTAGAAGTGTACAAATCAAACTATCACACACATTTTTCTCCATGTGCATCACATCAAGACAATGTCTAACATCAAGACTTGACAAATATGGAAGATCAAAGAAGATGGACCTCTTTTTCCATATATTTTTCGCAACTTCCCCTTTTTCTTTTCCTCTCTTCCCACCTTTTTCTTTTTCTCTCTTCCCACCTTTTTCTTTTTCTCTCTTCCCAAGGACAACATTAATGTATTCCTGCAGTTGATAAACTTCATCCCCGGTTAAAGATTTAGGAGCCTCACCAAACTCTTGCTCTCCATTAAAAGCCTTTTGCAATCTACGATAAGGATAACCCAGTTTTAGAAATTTTCGATGCCCAAGGTAAACGGTCTTTTTTCCAAACTCAAGTTGGTGATAACAAGTATCATCTTCACATATAGGACAAACTTTATGTCCTTTGACACTGTATCCCGCCAAGTTGCTGTAAGCGGGAAAGTTGTTAATTGTGCAATATAACATTGCACGCATATTAAACTTTTCCCCAGAATATACATCATCAACTTCAACGCCTTCATCCCACAAGAGTCGTAAATCATAAATTAATGGACTAAGATAAACATCTATGTCGTTACCAGGTTGTCGTGGTCCAGAAATCATCATACTTAACAGTATATACTTGCGCTTCATGCACAACCAAGGAGATAGGTTGTAAATAGTGAGAAAAATAGGCCACGAAGTATGATTAATGCTCATATTACCAAAGGGGTTCATTCCATCGGTGGCAAGCCCAAGCCTAAGATTTCTTGGCTCAACTCCAAAATCTGGAAACAACGAATCAATTTTCTTCCATTGCAAAGAATCAGCTACATGGCAAATGTTTCCATCACGAATCCTTTCATTTGCATACCATCTAAGATTCTTTGCGTCATTCGAATTAGCAAAAAGTATCTTTAATCGTGAAAGTATTGGCAAGTACCATAACACTTTAGCAGGAGGATGCTTCCTACTAACATTGTCATAGTGATCATTGTCATCGCCATTGCTAGCCTTCAGCTTGTAACGCGACACACCACATTTCGGACATTGAAATAAGTCTTCATACTCTTTCCGGTATAATATGCAATCATTAGGGCAAGCATGTATCTTGATATACTCCAGACCCAGTGGACACAATATCTTCTTGGCCTCATAGCAACGATCCGGCAATTTGTTATCTTCTGGTAACATTTGCTGTAGCAATTCAAGTAATTCCGTGAAACTTTTATCCGACCATCCATTTTTTGCCTTCAGATTAAACAACTTTAACACCGCCGACAATCGTGTGAACTCTGTGCATCCCTTATATAAAGGGGTGTCTTTATCACTACATAAATTATCATAAATATGAGCATTCATAAAAGAAGATTCCCCAAGATCACGGAACATATCCTCTAGGTGATCTTCCATATATTCATCTTCCTCCACTCTTTGACTTTATGACACCCGACTTTCCTTATTATCCACCTCATCATGCCACATCCATATTATATAATTTTGACATATACCATCACAACAAAGGTGATTGTGTATTTCTTTCTTTGTACCCTTTTTTATATTAGCGCAAACAACACAAGGACAATAAAAGATACCATCATTGCCGGGAAGATGTTTATCAGCGTATTCAAGGAATTCACAAACTTCGTTCTCATAAACCGAATCTAATCTATTGGCTTTCATCCAACTACGATCCATTACAACTTCTGAAATTTATACATGTATAATAATGTGAATGACACACCAAAATCTAATCTAAAAACTCAAGCATATGCATATACAATATGAACAAAGAAAAAATCAATGAAGATGTACTCTCATACTAAACGTAAAGCATATGAAACATCTCATTCTGACTTGAGCATATACAATATGAACAAAGAAAAAAGGAATGAAGATGTTGAAGAGAACCTTACTTCGAAGCTGAAGAAGCAAATGAATGATGAAGACGGTCAATATTTGAGCATAAACCAAGAAAAAAGGAATGAAGATGTTGAAGAGAACCTTACTTCGAAGCTGAAGAAGCAAATGAATGAAGACGGTCAATATTTGAGCATAAACCAAGAAAAAAGGAATGAAGATGTTGAAGAGTACCTTACTTTGAAGCTGAAGAAACAAATGAATGAAGACGGTCAATATTTGAGCATAAACCAAGAAAAAAGGAATGAAGATGTTGAAGAGTGTAAAGGTTAGGGCGTCTCTGGCTCACTTGTTTGATTAGAGCGTCTTATGAAAGAAATACATAATAAGTTTTATTTTAATTTATCAGTAAACCTTTTAATCTCGGTGGAGAAACAAACCGTAGTGGAATCTTAACTGAAATGTATCCTAAAAAAAGGTAAAAATGTGTTGCAGGGAATCGAAGCTTGTTACATTTCATTTATTACTACGGTTGTTCATCTTAACCGTTGTAATATAATTTACAATTTATTTTTTTAAATAATGGACTTAATTGACACACGCTAAATGTACTCTAAAAAATGGAAAAAATGTAGTTGCAGGGAATTGAAACTTGATACATTTTATTTATTACTACGGTGGTTTCATTCAACCATCATTAAATGACTCAGCTTTTAAATGGGCGAGAAATTTTTAACCTATTACAACGGCATAAAAGGATGCGTTGTAAGCCTGGCGTTGTTGTTTTAGCGTTTTGTAGTAGTGAAGGGGTTTCCAACAAGAGATAATATTTTTCACGGTTGGTTTTTTTGGCGAAGTGGCTAAAAATAAAACAAAAACAAGTTGCCTTTATCATATCAATGTGCACAAGTAAACAAAAAGCTTCAACAGAGTCAATTCAAATTCTATAGACTAACAAACATGAGTGAAACACACAAGAAAGAAAAAGGAATGGATGTTTTTATGCATTATCCATTATTAGCCTCAAATTCTCACAAGGATTAGTGATCTACCACCAGTGATGTACAATTCAGAGTTTAGTCCTACATATCACACTAAGAATGCACAAAAAGGAATCAATCACATCACATCACAAGTCTTTAGTCAAGAGAGCTAAGAACAAAACCCATACTTGTAACTCAAAAACCAAAGAAGAAGCATGCTATTTTTTTTTAAACAAAGAAAATAAAGAAAGCAAAACAAATAATAAAAAAAACAAATAAATGGTTCCCTCCCCCACACTAAAAACATGCATTGTCCTCAATGAAAGGACACAACTATTAAAAAAGAGTGAGGAAAAGGAAAGAACACACCCGAGTATTCAAGGGGGATAGGTGATCGCATAAGCATCCTTTCCCAAAGAGAGATTTCCTACCGTCTCCTCTTCCAAAGTGAGGAGGATTTTTAGGTAGCATCCATCGGCCTTGAAATTTTTATTAGTGCCTTTGCCTTTTATTCCAGGATCAAAAAACCTTCTTCTATAGGTAAACGTGTTGAACGAACAAGTGAAAGTGGCCTTCTCTTTGTCCTCTGGTGCAATGTAGATCTCATTTTTAATAGCATCCAAACTCACTAAGTTAGACCAACTTTGGGGCTGCCTCACCGCTTTTTCTCCTTCATCAAGCAAAATCTGATGCATGCACATGGAAGAGCTAATATCGGGATTGTCTGCCAAGGTCCACCCAATCGCCTTTTTATGCCTCTTTAAGACCTGCAAAAGCTTACTTTCTTGATCGAAATCAAGGTTAGATAAAATAATAACATGAAGTTTTTCATTTCTCTCTAAGTAGGCATATTTAATATTTCCGGGAGTGGTTTGAGATCTAAAGAAGGAGGTTGTTCAATGGATGACATGGTCGGGGCAACAGGGATGTCAAGAGCCTCAACCGCATAAACCACGTCATCTATAGCCTCATCCACATGAAAAACATCAGCCTGCAGGGCAGCATTTATTTTGGCACAAACAGGGCAAACATTAGTGTTAGTACATACATCACAAGAGTAAACATCATCAAAATCAGACAATGATGGAAAATCAGCTGCAAACAAATCAGTACAAGTATCATCAACAGTTTCAGAAGACAACTCTATTTGAAAAATATAATGCTCTTCCAAGGGTTGTTGGTTTGATCCTTGAGCTTGCTGCATGGTATTCATTGAAGTGGCAAGTTGTCCAATCTGTATTTCCAAAGTTTGAATATTATAATCTATTTGTTGCTGATACTTGATATTATTTGCAGCCATTTGCTTGACAAGGTCCTCTAGTGAAGGTTCAGAAGGTGCAGAGCACACAACTTGGAATTCCTTCAGATGGTTATTCGGATCCTCACCTGTAAAACCATTAAAACTTGGCAACAAGTGTGTTAAACCAGATTTAAATTCGAAAGGTACAGCAACAACAGGATATTCAATACATAAAGAACTATAATTCACATAAAGTGCAACTGATAGAAACCCAAGAAAAACGTATAGAAAGCGGCAATGTATTGAATAAAGTAATTGAATGTGAATGATTACAATCCAACCACAGTCACAAACTCCTACCAGAGAATCTGTTCTCCTTAATCTAATAGCCAATAATACCCCCTCTCCCCACTAATCATCCTCTCTTATAGCAGAATGAATCCCCAGTTCTGTAACCACCTACCCCCACTTCTCTAAGGATCCACATCCTGTAACTGTTTACCCTCACTCTTTCTCTTTCTTCTAGAATATACCTTCCAAATAATGGACGTTGGTGGAACCACCCCAATATCAATATTGGGCTCAACATTAATATACTTAGGGGTTCTATCACTGCCCCTCCTTTACTAGCAGGCCTGTCCTCAAGGCTGACTTGCGGAAACTGGATCTTCAGTAATTCCTCATCCTCCCATGTCGTGTCATCTTCAGCCCTACCTTTCCATTTAACCAGCCACTATTTTGTCACCTGATTCCCCACCATGACTTCTCTAGATGCTAACAGCTACTCAGGGCACTCAAACTCTTTGGATTCAACCTCCATTCCTTCAGGCAGCTTCGACTTAGCAGTGTAGTTCCCAATGGCCTTCTTTAATTGGGATATATGAAAAACTGGGTGAACTCGTGCATCATCTGGCAATTTTAATTTTTAAGATACAACTCCAATCCTTTCCACCATAGTGAATGGTCCAAAAAATCTAGGGGCCAGCTTCTGATTTATCCTCCTCGCCATTGTTTGTTGCCGATGTGGCCTCAACTTGAGAAAGTCCCACTCTCCTACCTTCAAGGATATATCTTTTCTCTTCTTGTTGGCATACTTTTTCATTTCCTCTTGTGCTTTAATCAGATGATGTTTGAATTGTCTCAATGCCTTATCCCTGTCCACTAATTCTTCAGACACTGCTGCCACTTTAGTTTCTCCTAGTGTGTATCTCACCATCAGAGGTGGCTTCCTTCCATAAACTGTTTCAAAGGGCGTCGTCCCCGTTGACACATGAAATGTTGAGTTATACCACAGTTCTTCCCAAGGTACCCACTGAACCCAAGTTTTGGGCTGTTCCGATGCAAAACATCTTAAGTATGCTTCTAAGCAACGGTTAACTACCTCCGTTTGTCCATCTGTCTCGGGATGATAGGACAAACTCATCTTCAAAACTATACCCTGCAAATGGAACAATTCTCTCCAGAACATGCTGATGAATAATGGGTCTCTATCACTTACGATGGATTGAGGAATTCCATGTAAACACACAGTTTCTTTGGCAAACACTTCCGCTATTTTTCTCGCTGTATAAGGGTGTTTAAGGGGGATAAAATGGCTATACTTGGACAATCTATCCACCACAACGAACACTGCTTCATATCCCTTAGATTTCGGCAACCCGATGATAAAATCTAAGGATATGTCCTCCCATACTCGTGAAGGAATGGGCAACAACTGAAGAAGCCCAGCTGGTGAAGCGATTGAATATTTCTGGCGTTGGCAAACATCACAGCTCTTGACAAATTCCTGCACAGTTTTTTTCATTCCTATCCAATATAGGTTTCTTGCTACTCTCCTATATGTTCTGAGGAATCTGGAATGACCTCCTGTTGGTGTTGAAAGAAACTCCGCCAATAACGTGGGAATGCAAGTGGGTTTAGAGGATAACACCAGATGATTTTTGTATAGTAGAACACCATCTTTCAAATTGAATCGCGAATTAGAATCTGCGTTATTTTGCAAATCAACAATAATTTTTTGTAAAGACGAATCTAATTGAACTTATTGTTGTATCTGCTGCTCCTGCAACCACACGGGAAAGGAAACAATATTTCTTAAGTAACCTTCATCACGCCGTGACAACCCGACTGCTGCCTTGTGTCGCTCCCGGGATTTTCATCCAAGTATAAACGCGAAAGTGGCACCGAAACATAGTCGCCAGCAATGTGTATTTATCCCAAGAGAGGGAAAGGAAACACTGCATAAACCTGAGGGAAAGGAAAGAGCATGGTCTTGCGACCAAGAGAACTGGGTTCGGGAGTCGGTTATGCGAGAGAAAGGTATTAGCACCCCCTCGCGCCCATCGTACCCGATGGGATCCACGCTTGCTGCTTCAATCAAAGGGTGTAGGGAAAGGATGCTGGAAAAGAAACTGGAAAAGGAATGGAGAGAGAAAGAGAAATAAATGTAGGGAAAATAAAAGGAGTGCTCGAATGGGCCCTACCCCACTGCCTACGTATCTCATCGGGAACATGAGAATCAGAGCGACGTAGTTCCCCTCACTAGGGATGGATTATTTGTGTTTTTTAGGGAACGGCTAATGTTCTAGCTCAGGCGTTGCAGCTCGCTGTATGGAGACTTAGGCGTTACCGTCTTGCAAAAGAACGAAGAGAAGCACGTTCGTACGTCGAGAGTGAGTAAGATGAGAAGAGAATTCCCGAAGGAAAGATGTCATTTGTTTGTTTTTTGTCTTTTAAGAAAGAAGTGTTTTGATTGTTTTTGTTTTGTAACAGGTAGTGTATTTAAGTCCTTCATGTAGGATCGAATGCCTCACATATCGACCCAAGACGGGACGTACGCTAAACATTCTAAGAAAGTGAGAGAAGGCCCCTCACTATCTTATTCTCACATGAAAGGCTCAAATATAATATATGTTATGCCTTTATTAAGTGTTTTTTATTTTGTTTTAAGATGAGAAGAAGAGACTCAAAAGGAGGAAAAAGGTGAAAAGTAAGGGGAGACTAAGACACACCCTAGTGTTAGCATGCTTGGAGATCCTATGGTTAATGTGGTTTAAAGAGCACTATCCTAAAAAAGGAGGAGAAGAACATAAGAAGCAACTTACTTCCAAGATGGAAGTTAAGTTGATCTTAAAGAGGAATGAAGAAAATTATCCAAGGAAAGCATATAAATGCTTATCATAATCACAAGTTTGAATGCTAAAAAGAGATAAAGGAAAAGGTTGTATGTGGGTGCACACCCACATACATGACTTACCAATAGCCCCTGAAAATGTTAGCAAAGCAAATGTATATGAAAGAAAAAGTGAAGGAAATAAGGCAATTAATCAAAGTTAGAATTAAATGCTAACTAAAAAAAGGAAGATTAAATTCTAAGGAAAAAAGTTAAATTGAGATTAAATCTAAAGTTACTCCTAAAATTAGTTCAAGTTGATTCTAAAGAAAATTAATCCTAAAATTAATTCTAGAATTAAAACTAATATTAATCCTAAAATTGATTCCAATTAATTTTTAATTAAAACTAATCAAATTCCAAGGTTAAGACTATAAACTAATTCTAAGGAAAATTAGTTCTAAAGAAAAACTAATATTAAAATCTAAATGAAATTTCTAATTACAATCTAATTAACTAATCAAATTCTAAAATTAAATCTAACTACTAAAAGTGAGTTAACCAAAATTAGGATTAAGAATTAAAATCTAAACCAAAATTAAATTCTAAATTTCTAATCAAAATCTAATTTATGAAATTCTAAATTCTAATTAAAAGAAGACTAACTAAAATCTAAGACTAAATGTCTCAACTAAACTATTACTAAAAAAACAAATCAATGAACAGAGGGGGCGTACTCAGCTGATTAGGGTGTGGTGTGAGTAGGCGTATGGGCTAAGAGACTTAAGCCCAAAGGTTTTCTGAAGCTACAGGGAGGTGTACTGCAAAAACAAACGGTGTGGAAAGAAACAGGCGCTTGGGCTAGTGGCTGCCAGGTCCAAAGTTTTGATGCGCACAAGGGGGTGCAGCGAGTAATGCATGGTGTGAAAAATGAGAAACAAGCTATGGGCTGAAGTTTGATCCATGATGTGTTGATAATACAAGTCAAAACTCATCAGCAAAACCTAGCTTCTTCATATCCCTCTCTTCTCCTTCACACGCCGCCGCTATGGCCTCTCCGCCCTCTTGCTCTCTCTTCACATCGTCGGCCATCAGAGACTCCCTCCGTTCTCCCCGTTTCCGTTCACTCTCCGTCCCTGTTCTTCTCCTTCTTTCAACATCTTCGTCCGTCCGTTTCAACATTTCACTGCCACTCCCTTCCGTTTCAACCTAAACCCATGCTCTCCGTCGTCTCCCTCACAACAACTCAACATCGCGTCGCAACTCAGAGAATCGAACAAAAACAGAACCTAGGTGTCTCAATCTTGAATTTCACGGTGATTCTGAATCCACTCTCAGTTTCTTCTAAAACTCACACACGCGACGGGATCGAAGGAAGGAATCAAAATCAAACAATTTCTCAATCGAAGCACACAAAATTGAATCGCGAGGGAGATCATTATTTATGTACCTACCAGAGACAAGTCTGGTGCTTCTTCAAAACTCCGACGATAAAAGAAAACCAGAGGTGAGATAATATTCTTCTTAATTTCTTGTTCTGCTTCTTCTTCTTCGATTCTTTGCTGATTATTGATTATTGCAGAGTTGTGGATTCACGAAGTTGAGGAAATTGAAGATGATGAGTCTGCCCGAGGATGATCTCTACTCAGGTAAACTCAGAGCCTGCGTCTTCTCTCTTTTTCGTTGCGGATTTACATTCTTCCTCTTGTACGCTACGTTTTGATTTGTTGTTGAATTGTTACTTCGAGATTGCGAATTCTGGAATTATGAGTTGTTATGATGTTGAACAGTTTTGCAGGTCTGTGAATTAGCCGGCGAATTTGTTACGAGACTATGAATTGGAGAAGGTGATGATGAATAAAGATGAATTTGAAGGTTGTTGAAGAGTTGATGCTGAGATTATGATAGCATTGGTACTTTGATATGCATATGTGATAAATGCATTGGTTATGAATGACATGTGTTATATGATGTGTAATGTGTTTCTAAATGTTATGACTTGGTATATCTTATGTGCGAATATGCGAGTATATTGGATACTTGATATATGTGATGCTTGTGGTGAGAATAACTATGTATGTGAATTTATATGTTTTTGCATATTATTATGCAATCTTGATTTAGTTGTTATTTCTCACCCTTCTGCTGTTTTATAATGCTCTATGAGGCATTGCAGATTAGATGCTGGAGGTCTTTAGTGAAGCTTATGTCTTCATTCTTTTGTTGGTCGGCTCTGATATGTAGCACCGGGTAGTCGAGAGATTGATTAGGATTATTTTGTGATGTTGTGTATATGCATCTTTATCCTTTGGAGTTCTATATATACATGATTCTGTTGATAACAGATAAACCTTTATGTGATATATATATATATATATATATATATATATATACATATATGATATTCGATTTTAGATTTTCCGCTTTTATTCTAAAATCTAAAATGTGGGTGTAAGGAACTGAGTTCCTCTGTTGATTGCTACCCCACTGTTGCATATCTTTATGAGCAGGTGTTGTATGTTTTGTTTCAAATATAATGTGATTCTCCCTGTCTATGCCATGATAATTTAAATATACTCTTACGAAATTTTTATTAAGTGTTTATTGTTTTATTATTAATTGGGGGTATAGATTGGGGGTGTTACGTTAAAACCCAAGGATGCCAAGAGTTTTTCAACCATCTAAAAGGGTTAGTTTATCCTGAACTGGTTAAGAAATTTTGGATTCATGCTACTGAATCAACTTCAAATCTCTTTGTATGTTTTGGGGGAGAAGTTCTGCATTACTGAGAAATATATTGCCAAGCTTCTCAATCATGATGGGACTGGAAAATGATGATTTGATATGCCTTCCAAAAAGGTAAAATTGGAGGAAATTGTAACTATAATTTTTCAAGATGGTAAGAATTCATCTAATGCGAAGAATCTGCACAATAGACTCGGAGTATGGTTAAGGATACTTCTGGGATGTGTGCATCATAGACCATCAAACAATTCTTTTGACTACATCAATACAGATCAAAAGTACATACTATACTACATCTCTTATGGAATCAGGATGAATCTGCCTTCCATCCTTTTCAACTATATGAAGGAGTTAGTCATGTAAACCAGAGATGGTGGTGCTAAAATCAGAAAGTGGATTCCCATGGGAAGACTAATTTTTGATGTGCTTGTTGAAAGTAAGTTTGTTGAAACTCTGCAGAGGCTGAACATGACTAAAGAGATAGTCACAGATGTTGGTAAGATCTTCAATGGAAGAAATATGAAGAACATGTCTTTGAGTTCTTAAGTTATTGATCCTTTGGGGTTCTTGATATGGAGGCAGTATCTTCTAGAAGGATAGCCATTGATGACTATCCCATTTTTACCAAAGTGGATCCTCCTGAAATCCTATAATCTTAAATTAACGACTACATAGCCTTACGTATTAAACCTGTAGCTTATTCGTATGATGAACTTCTAGATGCTACTCCTGAACCTCCTTTCAGAAGGAAAAGGAAATCATTTAAAAAGGTTGGTGATGGACCTTCTGGAACTGTTAACTCTCCAGCAAAGGTGGCTAATACTTTGGCAACTATGAGAATGCCTCTAGGAACTGTACCAGAAGCTGAAGATGAAGGTTTTGAGAACGCTGAGAAAGCTAAAGAATCTCCTACTCATAATCAACCGCCTGGTAAGTCTTCTATTTCTAAAACATCTTTGCCTTTTAATCAAGTTGTTAACATTTTATCTTCATTCACTCCCCTTCAAGCTACTCCACAAATACCTCCTTTTAATAAACCTTTTTGGAACCATCTATACCCCTCAATGAAAATAATCTTCTTCTACTAAACCATATGAACCTGAACGATCTAATCAACAACCATCTGAAATTATTCCCGCTGAACCTATACAACCAGAAATTTCTGAACCACTCCTTTCACAACTTCAAGAAACACAGCCTGAGAATTCCCCATATGAACCTCTCCATCCCATTCATACTTCCTTTCGCATTGTCATTCCTAAAATCCATTCCTTTCCAGATTTAACACCTTCACCACCAACTCAACCAAATGTCATAAATACACCTATCATTGACACTAAAAAAGACCATATCTTAAACCATTTCTCCTCTACTGATTCCTCATATGAAACTATTTCAATCTCATGTGACTCTGAGGATGAAGTTGCACCTGTCCCAAACTTCTTCAGAACCTAAGTGAACATCGACACCCTACTTAAACCAAAACCAAATGTTGATGAATTAGTGTTACAATTTTAGGTTGAAACAAATAATCTTATATGCTCTCTTACGCAAGCTTGCATAAATTGTGTCAACCCTACTAAGAATGATGCTATTTGGTCTGACTTCACAAGATGGGTCAATTCTCGTTCTTGGCAGTTGAGGGAAATTTGTTTTGAATCTGCTCACAAAAATTTCCATGAAAACTTTCTGGTATCATGGAGCCTCTTATGGAGTTGTTCAAACCAAAACTTCTTACTACACCAGAAGTTGATCTGACCTTGGTTGTTTTTAAAAAAGAGGTTCAGATTGAACAAGAGGTTCAACCTAAAGGTACTTATCCTCATGAATAACAAGTTTTTTCTCAATCTGAGATTGGAACTACTTCTGGAACTGAGAAGCATTCTGAATATGAATATATGCCTCTAGTTATGCTGAAGACTCTGGAAGAACTCAAGAAGGAAAATGAAGTTGTTAGATCTCATCTGGACAAGCTCAGACAAACACCAAGTTTGAAGGCCTGCTTCAAGTGATCCATCAAGGCTTCCATCCCTACCTAAAATTTTTTTTTTTTTTTTGCATTTCTACTTAAGTTTTTTTTAAACCTAACTTTTATTTTTATGCTTATGTATCTTTATCTGTTTCAATAAAATGAAGTTTCCTTTTTCTTCTTTTTCTATTATTTTGATTGATGACAAAAGGGGAGAAATATAGATATGATTTTGATATAGTTATATTCCTCTCTAATCCCAACATATGACTGACAATTTTGAATGATCAAGGAATTTTGAAAAAAGTTCACTAATGTTACTAGTTAGGCTAGCCATAATTTTTTTAGATATTTATGAACCAGGAGTCAGAAAGTCAGATCTCTTAAGATTGGTCCAAGCTCTTGTGCTTCATCAAGCTCTGATATAAGCCAGATTCTAATATAAGGAATCAAGAACTTTTAATCATAATCTCATACAGGGAAGTTCTTACCTTCATGATGATTAAAGTTTTTTATGCATTAAAAATTTTCATAAGTCTTAAACTCAGAGGGAGTCTACAAACTTCATTCTGAATAAGCTGAAAATTTTATTATAGTATAAAACTCAGAGGGAGCTTACTAGCTTACTCTGATAAGTTTTATGTGATTAAACCAAGTAAAAACTGTTCATCAAAATACATGGTTTTGTCATCATCAAAAAGGGGAAGATTGTAAGAACAAGATTTGGTTCTGCATCTAGCCTTAAGTTTTGATGATAACAACACACAGGTTCATAAAGAACAATTTTGTACCCTAATGGTTTTGTTAAGTGTGCAGCTACTAGAAACAAGTTCCGACTCTGAGAAAGTGACATGTGACGTCATCAGACTTTGAACCTAATGCTCTCTAATTCAAAGAAGTAAAATGATGTGTGTTCTACAAATATAATCAAGCTCTGGATTACTCTGCTCAATGCTTATGATCATCGTTCATCCAAAAAGCTTCGATATATGACTCTAATAAGAGAAGCCTCTGATGTTATCAAGCTCTGAAGTCTTGCGCACAACAACTCTTATGAACTGTATCACCATACTCTGGATCGAGACTCTAAAGACCGGGTTCTGAAGACTCTCTCATACATACTTTGATTCTTCTATGCATGCTTCATCAACTGTCTTTATGAAGCCTCAGAATATTAAAAGATAAGATAAAAAAAATTTACGAGAGAAAATAGTACACAATACAAGATCAATATTCTTTCCATAACACTGATTTTGTGGTAAAAGGGCTATACTATTGTACCATTCTGTCTCCCATTTCAACAAATTGTTATGCAAGGATACATCTACTTGTAGAATTCCATTTCTGCCCTCTAACAGATCTTTCTATTTCCTATATATAGGAGTCTTGGAAGAATGGAACAGTAACCACTACTATGTGAACATTGTAATACAATGAAACTTTTGAGAGAAAGAAAAGCATACACGCAGGGAACTTTTGTTCATACATTTTCAAAGCAAATAGTTTTTGTGTGTAAATCTTTGTAATACATTTGCATAGTCTTCTTTCATAGAAGCATCTTTTTAACACAATTTGTTTCTCAACTTTTGAGTTGTATTTCCTTGAGAGACTAGGGTGTAGTCAAAATTTCTCAAGAAGACATTGATAGTTTGTCTTTGTGGTTGTAATTAAGTTTGGCTATAGTCGATTAAGTCCTTGTGTTAAGGAGAAATTACCTTGGTAGGGAGACTGGAGATAGCTTCATTAACATCAAACCATGGTAAAAATAGTTGTATTCATTATTTTTATTCTAAGTTCTCTCCTGGTTGACAAGTTAGAAAGAAGAGTGATGGGAGACAGAATGGTACAATAGTATAGCCCTTTTACCACATAAAGCTAGAACCATTATACTGAATCCAATAACATATTCTGAGTATGAGAATATCACAAATAGAGATACAACTAAGTCTATATTTGACTATTTAAAGATGACTCATGAAGGAAATGCTCAAGTGAAAGAAACAAAGGCTCTTGCCTTGATACCAAAATATGAAGCCTTCAAAATGGAGGATGATGAAACAGTTGAGAACATGTTCTCAAGGTTTCAGACTCTAGTTGCAGGATTGAAGGTTCTGAACAAAAGTTACTCTACTGTAGATCATGTTAAGAACATTGTCAGAAGCTTACCCAAGAGATGGAGGCCTATGGTAACTACTGTTGAAGCTCTCTAAAAATCTAAACAACGCCACTCTTTAAGAACTTGTAAGTTATTTAAGAAGTCACAAGATAGAGATTGAAGAGGATGAGCCTCAAAGAAAAGTTAAATTTGTGGCTCTGAAATCTATGGGAAAGTCTGAAAAGACTAAAGCCTTTCAAGTTGAAGAAGAAGAGGAATCTGAAGAAGAAGATGAGTTGTCTCTTGTTTCCAAAAGAGTTAACCAACTCTAGAAAAATAGACAAAGTAAATTAAGAGGAAAAAGAAGAATAGGTGATCTCTTAAAGTCTACATCGGAAATGAAGAATTCATATGCTAGCAAAGACATTACCTATTTTGAGTGCAAGGAGCCATGTCACTACAAAAATGAATGTCCTAAACTGAGAAAAGACACACTAAAGAAGAAAGTCTTCAGAGGGAAGAAGAAAGGTCTGTTGCCTACATGGGATGACTCTGAATCCTCAGAAGATGACTTTGAGGAAGAGCAAGAAAATGTAGCGCTGATGGCTCACATAGAAGCATCTGATGATAAGACACAATCATAATCAAAATTAAAATATGAGTCAGACTCTGAAGAAGTATTTCCTGGTCTATCTCGTTCTGAATTAGAATCTAGCCTATCTGAAAATTTGGAAAAGTATCAGAAGCTTCAGAATAAATACAAGGATCTGAAACAAGCCCATGTATCTAAATATAAAGCACATAGTAAGCTTAAGAAAGAATTTTCCACTCTGAATGAAGAAAAAATTATTGTTAAAAATGACAACTTTACCTTTCAAAGTAAGAGTTCTAAACTTGAGGAATAAATTATTTCAGAAGATTTTATGGATTCTAAAAATATCATACAGAAATATGACAAATCTTTTCAGATATTTCTGGCTAGAAACATAGATAAAAAATTAGTGTATAAACAAAATAGTTGAAAATTTGTTGAAAATTTGTTTTGAAAAACACTTTATCAGAGTTTGAAAGACAAAATAGTTTGGGTGGCAGAAACAAATTTATGTATAAAGAGATTATGCTTATTGATCTGAATTTACACAAAATGAAGAAATCAATGTATTGTATTGAATTTATATCAAAGTTACACCAGATGTGTATTTATAGAATATCAATACAATATGGATTATGATATCTTTGTTTTGAGTTTAATCACCAAAAAGACAAATTCAATGTGCCTACTCTAACAAAACCTACACTTGACAATTAAATCGTTATCAAGGAAAAATCTAATGGCATGCAATTAGAGAGAGAGAGAGAGAGAGAGAGAGAGAGAGAGAGAGACAGAGAGAAAAGCACCTAGATTTATAATGGTTCAAATATCGTCCTCGCTATGCTTAATTCATTCTCCAAAGGTTGTGCATCAAAATTTTTAGTCTTCCAGTAATATTTGTGACAAATTACACGAGTTCTAGTATAATCACAATATCCAAATTGCTCTAAAAAAATAAAAATATTATATATGAAACTCTTGATTCGTACACAGTATCCAAACTGAATTCTTGTGGAATCTTTACGCGAAATCACCTTGAATGTTCTAGCCCCAACAATCACGCTCCATAAGCTCCATTCTGTAGTGATCTTTCCTTGATCCTACCAGTATTTGAGTGTTGGTCTGTCTAAAGATTGAGAAGAACTCTCACCTTGTCTATAGGCTTCCACACAACACTACCAAAGTGAATCTAGAGAGAAGAACCTCGTTTTCCATTGGAATTGTCAAAAACAACCACAACACCACATACCTTGCAAACCTCTGAAATCCTAAATAAATCTTCAAAGAAACGTTAAATCCAATATCATAATCTCCTCAACAATCACAAATCTCTAAATATGAGACTTAGATTAATGTGAAAATGGAATTAGAATGAGGTAGAAGATAAAATAAATTGTTTGTAAGCACTCAAGAAAGATTCAAAACTATATTTGAAAAAGAGAGAACAAATGAATTGTGAGTTTTCAAATCAATATTAGAAGTATATGTTTTCTGACATTATTTAAAGGTTTTGAGAGAAAATGGTATTTATATGTGTTGGAAAATATAGCATAAAAATGAGTGAAAAATGTTGTATGATATAGTCATAAGCAAGAGGTATGATTTGATTCCGAGAACCAAGTGATTTGAATCAAGAAGCAAGAACATATGAAAACCTATATGTGTGATTCGAGTCATGAATATTTGTGATTCGAGTCAAAGTTCCAAAAGTAAAATGGAAATATTTTAGTTTAGTGTGATTAGAGTTAAACCATCTTGTGATTCGAGTCACATAGATATGATTTGAGTCATGAAGTATGTAACTCGATTCATGAAAACATAAAATGAATCTTGAGCTCCCTAAAGGTCCGCTTCAAAACAAATGAATAGTGTGATTTGAGTCACATTGGCAGAACCTTAATTTTTCAAGTTTTCAAAAGCTTTTTGAGCTTTTACCATAATCATGACTTGAACCATTTTCACACATAGTTTTGTTGGACTTGAGACTTCACACACAAGAGGGATGGGTAAAAACTTGGTTTTGAAACACTTTGTGAAATAAAATCAGAGTTTAACAATATTTAAAAACTAAGTAGCGGAAAAGAAAATACGGAAAATAAATTGAGGAAATAAAAGGAGTTAAGGGAAAAGAGAAACACCAAGAGGTATAGAGGTTCGGTCAAAACAAAAGGACCTACTCCTCTCCCCAAGAATAGATCTTGAGAGTTTCCATTAAACATTGAGAGCTTTTATTAGGAAAGACTCACGAATTGTAACACCCTAAACCCCAAAATAGTTAAATCATAGAATAAATCAAGTATTGACCATAATACACACGTTTAGGATGTCACTCATCATAAAATAACATCTATCATCGCATGCTCACCTTCACTTAGGGTATCATCGCAACAAAAATCCTCAAATAAGCATGCTTCATAATAATTAAGTCTCATTAAAATACTTCATTTGAATTAAAACAATGTGGTAAAAGTATCCACTATAACATCAACTCAAAAAGTCAAGAGTATAACAAACGACTCTCGTTTAGCAAAAACACAAACTGAATAAAAAAATTAAATGTTCCCAACCCCGATGTTACAGGATCAGAGCAAGACTTCCAAAATAATGAAGAAGTAAACGAAGTAACTCCAGGAGCTAAATCCCACTTACTGCAAAAAAAAACTCTACTCCTAAGTATCTACAAGATGTCCAAGGTGGACAACATCAAAGCAAATGGGGTTAGAAACAACAAACCAATATAAATAGTGTAAAGAATTCTAAGGTAGAGAACACATAACAAAACACACATTCACTTACACAAATCAACAACCACATAGTCTCACACCCTTCACAATAACATATACACATTCACATCCGATTAATAACATCATGAACAATCAACTACATATGCAATCATGTATGCAAATGTACTCCACAACTAACTCATTATGCATGTGGTATCATTCATGAACACTCCGGTTCATCTTGCTCCCGATCCCCACCATAGGACCAGAGCACACCAAATCATTATACTCACCATAGGTAACGCTTCACTGATCCCCACCTTAAACCGGCTACTCGTTCCCGATTCCCACCATAGGACCAAAGCACACCAAAGCTCGTTACCATCACCATATGTAACACTTCACTAATTCCTCACTAGAACTAGATACTCGCTCCTAATCCATACCACCATACTGCTAGACCGAAAAGGTTCACCAAAAGAATCACCAAGCACCTCTCACCATTTATACACATCATTACTCGTCACGTGCAATAATTAATCAATATTACAAAGTCAATAAACAACAACAAACATCTGCATCTCAACAATGGTAACACCATAAGCATTCATTCATGTAACTTCACCAAAATAACAACACATCATCGTATAAACATAATGATTCACTAACCGATCATACAAATCATCACAAGAATTTCTATAGTAGGTAAATGACTACAACCTAAACATTTCACCAAGCACTACCATGACGTAGCTATGAGTGTTAGATTTCTAACATTTCGAACGGCGTCTTATTTAGACTCACGAAATTCAAGTTACTCTCGTAAACGTCTCGCTTGGTACAAAATTCAGGGAGCTGCTACGGCCGCCTATAGCACGTGCTACAATCCGTAGCACTCCTCGGGCCAAAACCCCTCATTTTTGGAACGCCTCTAGTATAGAACCAGAGGGCTGCTACAGCCCGTAGTAGAGTCTGGAAAACCCCAAATTGCTCGCAATTTTGTGCGATTGCTTTTATTTTTCAACTGTTCATCATACCCCAAACCCCAAGTTTTGATCTCTAACAGTCCCAAAACATATTATACATCATTGTACATGAAAATATATGGATTTTTATCGTCTATTAACATCTAAATCAACAATACATCATTTACTTATGACTAACATGCAATTCATTCAATTCAAACATGGTGGAAAACATTCATATCTCAAAACAGAAAATAGTACACATATAGGCACATAAAATTCATCATTATAACAGCCACCTACATCAAAACTTCATAGAAAATTTAGAATCAATCACATCCTAATTTCCCTAAAGAGAGTAAGAACCTCTCATCTCTACCTTTCATGCAATACACCCATATTGGTAGCCTTTTCTCCCCCTTACCTTAGAATTCTGGCAATTGATGATGAATCAAGCAACTTCTATAGCTTCCCTCTTCAAAATCCTAGTCGTTGCTCTTTCTCTCCTTTTTGCCTCTTGTCTCACTTTTCACGTACTGATGAAAATAGGCTAATTTTCTCTTACTCCCAATATGTCCTTAGGGTTTTCTATACAATTCTTTCCAATTACCTCATTAAGCCTTAATTTTCTTAATTTACAAAACTGTCCCAACTCCATAACTCCTTGCTCTCCTTTATTTCTCCAAATTCTCACAAATTACCCAAAAGTCTTATTTTACTATTTTATTTAATTAATTTAAGTAAAATACTATTTATTCTAATATTTAATTAAAACTCCAATAACTTCAACAAAAAAACTAAACCGAACATTTATCTCTCTATACCTCTATTCCAAGGATAGTTACCCCACACAATCACACATTAGTAATTTAAAAACACCCACTAATCAAATAAATTCAAAATTATTCAGTGAAATTAATTAATCGAATTTGGGGTGTTACACGAATCCCCTTATACAAGGAAATGGTGATTGATCTTCAATCACAATATACCAGACGATGGATGTGTGCTTTTGCATCTTTTCTTCATAGTGAACTTGAGAGTGAATGGGCAAATCATCCTTCCCAAACGGTGGATTGAAGTGGTTAGTCTTATTTCCACAAACATGGACCTTGGAGCAATTAGTCTTTAAGTTCCATAACCTTTGAGCTCAATACCTTAGTTTTATCCAGACTAACAAAAAAACCTGTGAGATTTTAACACCGAACTGATCTTGAACTGTGAATCTTTTAGATACCGAACTGAGCTTCAACCTATCTTGGTTTTAATACTAAGCTAACCAAGAATCTAGGAGATTTGATCATAGGTTAATCTCTAAAATAAACTAGGACTAACACACATAATCCCAAACAAAAGCTTTTTACGGGATTAACTTTAACCCAAACAAATCCTTAATAGGACACTATTCAACCAAGGTATACACAAAAGGTTTCCTTGGTGAATTTTACAATTCTACCCATTCCAAAATTACAAAAATGATCTCACTCACAAAAGCACTTAGGCTAAAAAACATAGTGAGAGAAAGTTAGAAATTTTGAGAGAGAGAGAGAGATAGAGAGAGAGAGAGAGGGAGAAAGAGAGAGAGAGGGAGAGAGAGAGAGAGAGAGAGAGAGAGTGAAAGAGAGAAAGAGAGAGAGAGAGAGAGAGAGAGAGAGAGAGAGATAAAAGTGTCAAAACACAATTCTGGATGATTTGAAACGAGAAATGAGACCTTTATTTATAGGCCTGAGGTTGGCTCGAAAAGAAAATTGAATTTGATGCATTTTGTAACAATCTAATTGACTAACACCTTTGTCTAATCGATTAGAAGATAAAAATAATCGTTTGTAAGTTTCATAAAAGGAAGGAAACTATATCTATTTGTTGTACATCATTAAGGTGTTGTCTGAATTTATTGGGACATAAGTTTAAACTAAATAATCAATTAGACAAAGGACCTAATAGATTAGATAAGCCAGTTTTTCCCCTCTAGCTATTTTAACAGCTCCAAAGTCATCTGGCACAATTTAAGACATTTTTGAAGATATTTTCCTTGAAAAAATGTTTAAAAAATGTTTTAGTGTGTGTGTGCTTTTAGTCTTATACTTTTACAATAAATTCCTTTTGCCTTACAATAGTTCACTCATTACTTTTACGATAAATTCCTTTTGCTTCAAGCCTTTGTCAGACACTTCTCTTTATGTTGACACATGCTTGAGTGACTTTAAGATAAGGCTTTATATTATTCTTTGTTTGCCATCATCGTACTGTCAAGTTTATCAAACCCTTAAGATAGGTTTACATCTTTATCCGTTTAATCGTTCATGTTTAACTTATCGTAATACTTTAGTAGTTATCATCAAAATTTAATGTTCTTGTTAAAGCATGTCACATGCAAAACAAGGTTCCACAAGTTCTTAATCCCAAAACTTAATAAATTGACTCGAAGCATATTGCTTAAACTTAGACCATACACTTTGATTTATGCAGGTTTAAACATGGATTTAAAAATAAAATCCAGAGATTTGCAATTGATGAGGAGACTCAATAACAAAATAAAACAAAACTAAAAGCTTAAAAGTCAAGTAATCAAAACAATAAACCTTGAGGTATCAGAGAGATGCAATGCAACTTCAGTCTCCCCCTTTTTTATACTTGGCAAGCTTGCAATTGGAATTGAGTCGACTTTAAGCAGAAGTAAAGTGTGATCAATGCTTTTTTCCATTTGCTTATGACCCCTGATCGCGACTTTATGAGTCTATTGGGGTTACTAACTGCAAGCGCACAATCTATCGCGTAGTTTTAAAAGATATCGAACCCACAGGGACCGATAATCAAACTAGTGCTATCAGGTTGTTACTATGTTTAGCTAAGGCGGATCATTTTTTTAGGTTAAGGTGCAAACGGGAAACTAAAATTAAACTAGAATTTAGATTGGATTAAAGTATAACGGAGTATCGGTACGTAATTCATCAATCATCGGGGATCCAAGAGATCGTCGGCTTATTAGGCAAATAGTTTTCAGTAGAAAAATACCAATTTAAAAGTCTTTACCTCACACTCTCGTGTTATTCGCTCCAACTATATT
The DNA here is from genome assembly GCA_022829125.1 of Lathyrus tuberosus. Classification (NCBI taxonomy): domain Eukaryota; kingdom Viridiplantae; phylum Streptophyta; class Magnoliopsida; order Fabales; family Fabaceae; genus Lathyrus; species Lathyrus tuberosus. Next base: position 1,297,732 of record JALAZF010000603.1, on the reverse strand, counting down.
CCTAAATCAGAATGCCTGCTCTCGCTAGCCCATTTGAATTTAAAAATACTTTTTGAAAGTTAATAAGTCCTAATTGCTTTTAAAGCGTTCTCGCTGTATTTAAAACTAATGTCCCAGTTTCAGCTATCCGGTTAAAATCTCAAACTTCCGTTTTATTGATCGTAACCTTTGTTACTTTCTTACTCTCGTAACAAAAGTCAGTTAAAATAAGAAATCGGAACCAGAAAATTAAAGTGTCAAAGTTTAACTACGATCGATCGGACCCCTTTTCGATCGACTAAATTACATACCGATATAAATAATTTAGCCGGACATTTTAACAGACATACACAAACATAAACAATAAAATATTAATGCAGACATGATATTTAAACTTAAATGGCAATTATATCAATTGAGTAAAAACCTGGAAACAGTGAATTTTGAGTACACGATCCTCCACAAGCCGGCAGGATTCGGTTCACTCGTACAATTAAACTTAAAGTGAAATAACTGCTAAACTAACTAACTAGTTCAAGTGAAATAGTTCCCCGGTGTAGGAAACTATTGCTTTGGAAGGTAAAAAAAATGGGGAAAGGTAATGTAAAGAAAAGCTCTGAACTCATGAAAAATCTCGTAAAAATCTTTGGGGGAGGAGGCTCCGTCTTCTGAAGTAAACTGCTCTATTTATAGCTCTTGAGAGTTGGCGTGAATCAGGGAGAGAAAATCTCAGGTAGGTGCACACGACCGAAAATCTCTGAGGTGACTGGTTGATCGTGGCTTGTGTTGGATTGTAACCGTTGAGAGACCACGTAGTTTAGAATTAATTTCTGAGAAGTTGGTTTATGCCGGTCGTCATGGCCTTGTGACGAGGGTCACATCTTTTAAGCTTGTGACGGTCGCCATGCTTATGTGACGGTCGTCACACCTCCTTAATGCATAATCTTTATTCTGCTGTCAAAACATCTAGTTTTCTTCTATTTTCTTCTGTTTTCTTCTTCTTTCTTCTTCCTGGTTGACTTAAAGAGAATACCTAAAAATGAACTTAATACTCGCAAATACAATGTTAACAAACGAAAATAACGAAATAAATCAATGTAATTCAGGGCAAAATATACTATGTAATATCGCCTTATCAAACTCCCCTACAGTTGAACCTTTGCTTGTCCTCAAGCAAATAATCATTTCAAAAGCATTGATCCAGTGCACATACCTGACACTCCTCTGAATCGTACATAGTTGTGCGGCCTTTTGTTTGAAACGATAGATACTCAAACAAACACCAGAGATACATTAATGACACAAAACACGAAACGTGGTCATAAACCTCCCTTTTACATACCGGTCCGAATCATTCTATCATAGCTTCACCTAATGCTTCTATTTTGCCCGTTTTCATTCTGACGCAATCACATTAAGCCCTTTGCCTTTGCACGCACATAGTAGAGTAGCCTGTTAGTGATTTTGATCCTTTAAACGAGGGGTCTGGTACGCAAGTGCGGTACCCATTTTTGTACATATTCTGCTTGCAAGTTGTGGGGGATTGAACCGTAGTCCGCCCTACCGAGTTCAGTACCAGATACCTCTGAACCAACTAACAACATATTTCTATCACTTGCTTTCTTTAGATTTGGTGCATTTCTATTTCCACAGTCAAAGGCGTGAAATTTTTCAATTTTTAGCAACTTGAGGTATCAATCACTTATCTTCGTCGGCTCTCCACATAGCTTGTGTTTAGGCGGTGTTGAATGCTAATATAAACTACTAGGGGCTAATTTAGAAATTACAGCTTAAGGTAACGGTATAATAGGTACTCAAACTGATGACGCAAATATGAGAGGTCTAAGGTGTCAAGACGGTATCAATTTTGTTCATGCTTTCTCAAGTCTCCAAGATAGCCTACTCGTAAGACAACCTATATACTCTAAAGGCGTTTCGAGTTATGCATCGAATCAATAAAAATTTTAGGCTAAAATACAGTTTTGGTCCCCCTGTTTTTGAAAATTCACAGTTTTGGTCCCCCTGTTTTTTTTTTTAACAGTTTTGGTCCCCCACCCCTCACTATTCATGTACGGACGTGTACTGTTCATGTACGGACATGTACGGACAAGTTACTGTTCATCACTTTTTTTGGGCCAAAATTGGGGTGGGGGACCAAAACTGTTAAAAAAAAAAACAGGGGGACCAAAACTGTGAATTTTGCAAAACAGGGGGACCAAAACTGTATTTTAGCCAAAATTTTATGTTAAGGCAAAATAAAGTGGGGAAATTGGATAGTACGAAAAACATATTCATATACTAGCCAGGAAGTACATTAAAGTCAATAAAAAGGAAATAGCAACATAAACTAGCAAATAAACTGAAACGAATGTTTCCCCTCCCACACTAAGTCTAACATTGTCCTCAATGTTTCGCAATAGTGTAAAAAGAAAGGAACATCGAAACGGAAAAAGAAATGAAAAACTACTGGGGTCCTCGTGATCTGCCACGAGCTCCTCCCTGTCCACCCCGTGCATGGGGATGTGGCATACCCACATGATAGACGTAGTCGTACAAGCTGTCTACCCTCATAGTCAAAGCGCCCATCTCATCTATGACGCTTGACATCCTGCGATCCATCCTCTCTCCATGCTCGCGTTGGTCTTGTTGAATTTGCCACATGAGACCCATCATTTCAGCGTGCTGAGTCTGGAAGCTCTGGTCTCGCTGGGCATCTAACTCATTTCTCTGCTTGATGGCCGCGAGGATGTCATCAGTAGTGGCAGGGGCGCGGTCGCTTCGTCGACGGCGTCGGGAGGATGAGCTAGCTGGTTGCGTTTCAGGTGGCTGGGGGTCATTTTCAGGGAGGCCATGCTCCATTTCATCATAATCATCTCTGGCCTGACCTTCTGGTGCAGATGCGTCAGGCTCAGGTGCATCCAAATCAAATAACCAGTTCGCCATGTTTTTTGGATCAATTCGTGCAACACAGGGCAAGACAATACTCTTCACTACCCTGTTTCGTACCACAGGGTTGTATTTGTTGTCGCGTCTAAGTCTAATCAGGTGTGAGCTGCAACAATGTTCCAAATCCATATACACCGCCGTATAGAAGGTAAGTGGGTAAGCTTGTCTCTCAAATTCAAGGCCAGCGCGATAGAGGTGACTAATCCACCAAAACAGAAAGCAGTGGTCACAACTGGAGCTAATATGTGATAGCAGGAATGAAATGGCATTGAACGGTACGGGTGTAAATACACAATGTATAAAGAAGAGCTCCTTTGAATTTACCTTATGATTATTGACTCTTCCGAAGATGGTATGCCCCAAAATGCGCTGATAGTACCGTATAGTTGGGTTATGGATATATGTAGCATTAAGTCCCTCCCAACTATCAGCTCTTTCACCTGTTAAAGTTCTCCAAATTTCAAATGCCATGTTCGGCCAGTTAGGATTGCGTGGCACACGGTATTGCACATTGTCACCTTTTGAAAATTTTAGCATGGTGGCAAGCTCGTCTTGAGAAAGAGAGTACTCGGTGTTGAACATCCTAAAAGAGGCGGACCCGGTGAGAAACTAGGCGTCGTCTGAAGGGGTGTTGTAGGAAAAGGAGCTGAGGAATTCCAATGTCAGAGCTTCGTATGACGAAAGGTGTTGTGTGCAAATGTGAGTTAGCCCGGAATTATGAAGCATCCAACGAACTCCTTCCAACAAGCCAAGCTCTTCTAGACACGTAATGTCAAGATAGCGCGTGGGTTGAATTGATCGTTTGTGGAACTTGAGATACTTCTCCCTTTGATACTCACCGGCTTGGCCATCACGAAAAATTATCTGTGAAAGGTCTGGTTGTCGAGCCATTGTGCATGCAAGAGTTTCTGGTTTTAGAATGTGGGTTGGTTACGGAACAGAGGTGAGATTGTGAATTTGGAGTGAATTGAGTGAGTTTTAATAGAGAAAAATGTGGTGAGTGGGTGAATAAATGGTGATATTGAACGGTGTAGAGTTATGGTGGGATTGGCAATCAATGGTGAGTGGGACGGTTGCAGAAGAATGGAAGAAGAAAGGATACGAGGGGTCTGATACGAATATAATAGGGCTTAACTGTGTGACGGTCATCACAGATGCTATTACGGTCGTCACCCTTGTGATGCCTGTGACAGACGTCACAGGGTTGTCACGGTCGTAACGACCCACTTTCAATAAACCTCTTAGAAATTTCAATTTCACCTTTCAATTTCACCTCCAGTAATGCATATATTTAGTAAACAGCCTATAACATTTCACTCAATAAAAATATATTTGAACCAGATATAACATTTCACGCAGTAATAATATATTTGAACCAGATATAACATTTCACGCAGTAATAATATATTTGAACCACGGTAATATGAAAATAATTGCAATTAACAGAGTATAAAATTAAATACCAATAAAAATGAAATTGCATTAACTGAAGCAAAATTGTTCAGTATCCAAAAGTGATAGTAACAGATGCAAACGCATCAGTGAGTTTAATTTAAATCCAACAGTGAAAAATTAATACTTCAAGGGAAAATGGAAATGCAGTAAATAAGTCAAAAACAGTAATAATCAGTTACGCCTGCGTCTCAATGATTCCACCGCTTGGTTCAGGTGGTCCAGTTGCTCAACTGTGGTATCCATTAGACCGATGACGTCAAGATGGATAAGTTGAATTTGGTCTCTCATGGCATGAAGTTCAGTACGGAAAGCTTCTAGTGTAGTATGGATGTTTGCATGAGGGACAGTATTAGTATCATTCATATGATGCTCAGGAAAATCATGATAGTGAGGAGGAGTTTCAGGGTCAATCTCAATATCATACACATGACTATCAAGTTCTTTTTCAGACTGTGGCCCATCTAAATCATAAATCCAGTTATGGCGGTTATGCACACTAGTTCGCTCGTGATCAGGCAGTGTAAAATGTGAAACAACTTCATTATTGATCAGTAGTTGAAATGGGGGTGGTCCAAGATTTCTAATTAGTCCTCGGTTAAAACAGAAGGTGATATTCATTGGTCTATATCCTCCTAATGGGTTCACTCGGGAAAGACGTGTCCTAAATCCCATGGCTTTAACAATTTTTGTTACAAGGCCACCTATCAAAATGGGACCATGATCAGCTTGAGCAATCCTGCGGAGGTTATCAAGCATAAAGGTAGCCCCATTAACAGGTCGGGACTGAAACACACAAAACATAATAAATAGCTTATCTCTAGATACTAGGGTGTCATTCTCAGTTTTTCCAAAAAGGGTGAAGGCTAAAATCATATGAAAGTATCTTATGGCCGGGTTTTGAATTTCAGTGGACACCATAGGGTGCGGGTCATGTTGTGGTCGTCCTGAAATACTACTCCAGAAAAAGTTCAGTTCATCTTCCATTAATAAATCCCCCTGTGCCATGGAGAAAACGTCGGGTCCATTGGGGAAATCCAACAGTTCCGCAATCTCTCTGTTGTTGAATCGGCACGTGTACCTAAATAAACTAAAGGTTATCTTACCCTTATTAAATCCCATGCCATGGTTAGGGTCGTAGGACAGTGAGCTTAAAAATTCTAAGGTCAGTCTGTGATAAGTCGGATGCTTTTTCCTAGCAAAACCCTCCCAGCCTATCTGGTTAAACATAAAGTCTATGCTATCACCTATGCCTAAGGCAGTCATGGTAGGTCCATGGGGGAATTTGGTTAAGGCCATAGGTCTAAGAGAGAGAGCCTTATAGCGGTGCCATTGGACAGCGTCCCTGAATAGCACAACCATGGTGTCTTCATTATCCATCTTATCAGTTAATCGGAAAAGTAAAACAAATGGAGAAGGAAGAAGGTAGAAAAATATGAGAATCCTGGAGGCATAAATTGAGACAATCAGTACTGATTTTTTTAAAGTAATTGAAAACATAAAACCGCATCTGGAAGTGAAGTAAATTTTGACAAAAATAATAAGAAAAATAACAAAGTGAAAACAAAATAAAAGATAAAGATAAAGTAATAAACAAAAACAAATTTCGTGGGTTGCCTCCCACTCAGCGCTTCATTTAACGTCGGGAGCTCGACAGTTTATAAGAATCATTAGCTTAATGGGAATGTAGGCATTTCTGCCAGTTTTAGAGTAGTTGAATAATCCCTATTGTCTACGCAGTGATAATGTTTTAAATGTTATCCGTTTACGATGAACAGTTCACTAGATCTACCTTTTATTTCAACTGCACCACTTAACAAGACTTTGGTAACCTCAAAGGCACCAGACCACCTAGAACGAAGCTTACCTGGGAAGAATTTAAGTCTAGAATTAAATAAAAGCACGATATCTCCTATTTCAAATTCTTTCCTTGTTATGCGTCTGTCATGCCATTTTTTTGTTCTTTCTTTGTATATCTTAGCATTCTCATAGGCATCTAATCTAAGTTCGTCTAGTTCATGTAGGTCCAAAATTCTCTTTTCGACCGCAGCGGTATAATTTAGATTGATAGTTTTGATAGCCCAATAGGCTTTATGTTCTATTTCTACCGGCAGGTGACAAGATTTGCCATAGACTAGTTTAAATGGCGTGGTTCCTATGGGGGGTTTTGTAAGCTGTCCTATAAGCCCATAAAGCATCGTGTAGTTTAGAAGACCAATCTTTCCTAGAGGTGGCAACGGTCTTTTCTAGAATTTGTTTAATTTCTCTGTTTGATACTTCTACTTGCCCACTCGTTTGGGGGTGGTAAGGTGTTGCTACACGGTGTTTGGCTCCATATTTTGATAGAAGTTTCTCAAAGATTTTCGAGATAAAGTGGGAACCTCCATCACTGATTACAAGTATCGGAACACCGAACCTAGGAAAAATTATGTTCTTAAAGAGCTTATTCACTACTCGTGCGTCGTTGGTAGGAGCTGCTATAGCTTCGATCCATTTTGAGACGTAATCGACAGCGACGAGTATATACTTGTTACCAAAAGAGGACGGAAATGGTCCCATGAAATCTATTCCCCACACGTCAAAGACTTCTACTTCTAGGATGTCCTTTTGAGGCATTTCATCGCGTCTAGAGACGTTGCCAGTGCGTTGACACCGGTCACAATTTATAACTGCGATATGGACATCCTTCCATAGAGTAGGCCGAAAGAGACCAGCTTGCAAGATCTTAGCACAAGTCTTTGAAGTGCTCGCGTGCCCACCATAGGGGGCGGAATGACAATGAGAAATTATATCTTCTACCTTATCTTCGAGTACACAACGACGGAAGATACCATCGGCGCCCCTCTTAAAGAGAAGTGGTTCGTCCCAATAATAGTGTTTAAGGTCGTGGAAGAATTTCTTCTTTTGTTCATAGGTTAGATCAGGTGGTAGTACTCCAGCTGCTAGATAGTTGACAAAATCAACATACCATGGCAGCGTGGTTTTAGTGTAAACAGATTCTACCACTTCATTGGTTTCTGCATCCATATAAGTGAGAGATTGTTCAATTGTATTACTTTTAACTGGGCTAAGAGTCTTTCATATGGGAAATCGTCATTGATAGGTACTTGTTCAGGTTGGATATTTTCCATTCTCGACAGGTGGTCAGCTACTACATTTTCAGTGCCCTTCTTGTCTTTGATTTCCAAGTCAAATTCTTGTAGGAGCAGAATCCACCTCAGAAGCCTTGGTTTGGCGTCCTTTTTACTTAGTAGGTACCTGATTGCGGCGTGATCGGTATAGATGATTATTTTTGCTCCTACTAGGTAGGAACGAAATTTATCTAAAGCGAACACGACGACCAAGAGTTCCTTTTCTGTGGTAGCGTAGTTCATTTGTGCATGATCCAAGGTTCTACTGGCATAGTAGATTTCATGAAGCTTTTTATCCTTTCTTTGTCCTAGGACTGCACCTACAGCGTAATCACTCGCGTCGCACATGATTTCGAATGGTTCATTCCAATCTGGGGTTACATAATGGGTGCCGATATTAAAGCTTGCTTAAGTGTTTGAAATGTGTCCAGGCTTTTGTCATCGAAGACAAATTCAGTGTCTTTCATCAATAGCTCAGTTAGAGGCTTGGTTATCTTAGAGAAATCTTTAATGAAACGTCGATAAAAACCGGCGTGTCCTAGAAAGCTTCTTATTTCTCTAACGGTTTTCGGCGGTTGGAGATTTTCTATAACTTTGATTTTTTCCTTATCGACTTCAATCCCTCTGTCGGATACTATATGTCCCAGCACAATTCCTTGTCGGACCATGAAATGGCATTTTTCCCAATTGAGTACTAGGTTGACACTTACATATCGTTCAAGCACCATTTCAAGGTTTGACAGACATCCTTTAAAACTTTCCCCACAGACTGAGAAATCGTCCATAAAGACTTCCATTATACTCTCTAAGAAGTCAGAGAAGATGGACATCATGCATCTCTGGAATGTTACAGGTGCGTTACATAATCCGAAAGGCATTCGCCGATAGGCGAAAGTACCATAGTGACATGTGAAAGTAGTCTTTTCTTGGTCATCAGGATGGATAGGAATTTGGAAAAATCCTGAATATCTGTCAAAATAGCAAAAATGGGAGTGTTTAGCTAGTCGTTCAAGCATTTGATCTATGAAGGGTAAAGGGAAATGATCTTTACGAGTGGCTTTGTTTAGTTTCCTATAGTCGGTACACATTCTCCATCTGGTCTGAGTACGTTGTGCTACAGATTCGCCTTTTTCATTATTGATGACTGTAACACCTCCTTTCTTTGGTACAACGTGAACTGGGCTAACCCATTCACTATCGGATATTGGGTATATGATTCCTGCTTCTAACAGCTTTTGCACTTCTCTCTTAACGACATCACTCAGAATGGGATTGATTCTCCTTTGATGTTCTTTAGAGGTTTTACAGTCTTCCTCAAGCATGATACGATGCATACAGATAGAGGGACTTATTCCTTTCAAATCTAAGATGTTATAACCTAAGGCAGTTGGGTACTTTCTCAGGACATGTAATAATTTTTCGGTTTCTATTTGTCCTAAATCTGCGTTGACTATAACTGGTCGTTCTAGTTCTGTATCTAGGAATTCATACCTTAGATCTTCGGGTAGTGTCTTCAGTTCTACAGTTGGTTTCTTTGGGCAAGGCACAGGGTTAGGAGTGAGTGTGAGACATTCACTTAGATTATTATCTTGGTATTCACCACGCCAATTATCATCTTCAAATTTTGTTGGCATTGGAATTCTCAGCACTTCAGAATACGTATTTTGGTGTTTTTTCCATTTCTTTAACGCATTCATCAACAACATCTAGGAAACAGCACGAATTTTCTATAGCAGGTGCTTTGAAGAATTGTGAGAGGATAAATTCTACCTTTTCTTCACCAACCTCAAAAGTAAGTTTTCCTTTTTTCACATCTATGATGGCTCCGGCGGTGGCTAGGAATGGTCTTCCTAAAATGATAGAGATGTTTGAGTCTTCCTTAATGTCCATAATTATGAAATCTGTAGGAATATAGAATTGTCCTATGCGTACTGGAATGTTTTCTAGCATACCTAAAGGAAATTTCACTGATCGATCAGTTAGTTGTACAAATATTCTTGTTGGTCTCAGTTCTCCCATGTTGAGCCTTTTACAAATACATAAGGGCATTAAGCTAATGCTGGCTCCTAAGTCGCACAGGGATTTGTCTATGACAAACTTTCCAATCACACATGGTATAGAGAAACTACCAGGGTCTTTTAGCTTAGGAGGCATGTTGTTTTGGATTATAGCGCTACACTCTGCAGTAAGCATAACGGTTTCAGTATCCTCAAGCTTTTTCTTATTAGATAAAATTTCTTTTAAGAACTTAGCATAGGAGGGCATTTGTGTGATTGCTTCTGTAAAAGGTATTGTGATATTCAATTGTTTCAGAAGTTCAACGAATTTCTTGAATTGCCCCACGTTTTTAGATTTAACAAATCTTTAAGGATACAGGATAGGTGGTTTATAGGGTGGCGGAGGCACATATGGTTCTTCTTTCTCTTCGGCCTCTTTACCATCATCTTCCTTTTCGTTATCCTTTGGTTCGTCTTCCTTTTCAGACTCCTTACTAGGCTTTTGGTACATGGCTGGATTTTCGATCCTTGGGTCAGTAGGTCCTTCTAGTTCTGTTCCACTCCGAAGTGTTATAGCATTTGCATGTCCCTTCGAATTAGGTTGAGGTTGTCCTGGGAGATTACCAGCTGGGGCAGTGGTAACTGCTTGTTGTTGAGCCACTTGTGAGATTTGTGTTTTTAACATTTTGTTGTGGGTGGCTAGAGCGTCAACCTTGTTGGATAATTGTTTAATTTGCTCACCAGTGTGAACATTCTGGTTAAGGAACTCCTTGTTTTGTTGAGCTTGTGCAGCAATGAAGTTATCCATCATGATTTCAAGGTTTGACTTCCTAGGAACGTTAGCAGCGGGTTTTTGATATCCTGGCGGCACAGCAGGCGCTTGGCCAGGTGCATACAGAGTGTTATTATTCTTATACGAGAAGTTGGGATGGTTTTTCCAGCCAGGATTGTAGGTCTTTGCATAAGGGTTTCCTTGAGCATAATTCACTTGATCAGTGGAGACTCCTGCCAAAATTTGACATTCGGGGGCAGCATGTCCAGGTACTCCGCATAATTTACAGTTTGGAGCTACAGCAGCCACGGTGGCTACGGGTGTTATGGTCAAGTTATCTATTTTCTGAGCAAGGGCATCTACCTTAGCATGGACATGATCAAGGCTACTAACTTCGTACATTCCACCTTTCGTTTGGGATTTTTCCACTGGCGTTCTTTCACCTCCCCATTGGTAATGGTTTTGAGCCATGCTTTCGATGAGTTGATAAGCTTCGGTATAAGGTTTGTCCATGAGTGTACCACCAGCGGTGGCATCTATTGTCATTCTTGTATTGTACAAGAGACCATTGTAAAACGTATGGATGACTAACCAATCTTCAAGACCGTGATGCGGACACATCCTCATCATATCTTTGTATCTTTCCCATGCATCGTAGAGAGACTCAGTATCTTTTTGTCGAAATCCATTAATTTGGGCTCTCAGCATAGCTGTTTTGCTTGGTGGAAAATATCGTGCTAAGAATACCTTTTTCAACTTATCCCACATAGTAACGGAGTTTGATGGCAAGGATTGCAACCAAGCCCAAGCTCTGTCTCTTAATGAGAAGGGAAAAAGACGTAGTCTTATCGCGTCTGCGGTCACACCGTTTGCATTCACTGTGTCTGCATACTGCACAAACTTGGTCCAATGTTCATTAGGATCGTCTGTAGGATTTCCAGAAAATTGATGTTGTTGTACGACTGACAACAATGAGGGTTTCAACTCGAAATCGTTTCGATTGATAGTAGGGGCAGCAAAGTTGTTATGTGGTTCTTGCTGAGATGGGGTAGCATAATACTTAAGAGGACGGTTATGTGGTCCATCAACCAGTAGAAGAACAATTAATTATGCAATGTGGGCAGTAAGTATACTATAGCGATGGAACCATAAAGCATGATAAATTAGCATTCTCTTTTCATTTATGAAACTGTAGCGCGAGATATATATAACAAAGCAACGTAATCCTTCTTTTCCTCTTCTTGGTCTGTAGCAAAATGAAATAAAATAGGAAAGTAATGTGACCACATGTCCTGAAGCACAAGTATTAAAAAAAAATGAATTGATGCCTATATATCTTATGTTGTAGCAGAACAATTAGGAAATGAATGAATGGAATTATTGTGGATACTTCCTTGTCCTGTAGCACTTTAATGCTAGCAATGAATGTAATTTCTTTAGTTCACATATATGTTGTAGCACTTTTCTCATTTACCTAAAATACTTTAATAATAAAGCATGATGAGGTTCGGGAACTAGTTAATGTGGTGCCTTTCTTTTCTCTCAAGACTGTAGCGCAAGGACGAATAACATATAGCATGGACTTTTCCTTACTCCATGCCCTGTAGCGGAATATGATCAGCAAAATGAAATGTGGTCTTTTACTCACACTGTAGCCCCGCCCTTTCATTTAGTACAAATGAATGTGAACCTTTATCCAAAATAAAGTACATATATTGATTAATGTAACTAGGATGAAAATATATTGAATAAATCATGTAGCGCATGATATGTGACCCTTAAGCAATGAAATGTAAACCATGTATTTGTCATATACTGTGCACCTACTATAGCGATAAGAATAAAACAATTAGGAGATGTGCTCATTTTTTTTATATATCATGTGGCACTTTGTGAACCTTTCTCTAGGTTCTATAGCGAAACAAAACAAGTAGAGAAATGAAAAGTGAATCCATTTGTCACTACCAGTACTGTAGCGCAATATAGCGCATAAGTTAGGAAATGGAAGTGCCCCTTTCTTTTTATTTCCTGTAGCATAGCATATGAAAGTAATATATTTTATATATATTAAGCATTAAGTAAAGAAAACTGATACTCTTTTTTATTAAATTAGATTCATACTTAAATTAATAATTCTTTTATTTAGTTTAATTATATATTTGGTTTCACTAGTATAATTAATAATAATATTAATAATACATTTTTATTTAATGATTGATAATTCTTTTAATTATCATATGAATATTGGATTCAAATATTGATGATGAATTAAATATTAATTACTTATTAAATAATGATTGTTTGTTAAAATATTAATTATTTATTAAAATATTGATTATTTATTAAATAATGATTGTTTGTTAAAATATTAATTATTTATTAAAATGTTGATTATTTATTAAAATAATAATTGTTTGTTAAAATATTGATTATTTATGGAATATTAAATAATTATTGAAGATTGAATTGAGTAGCGAATATTTATTTGATTATCGAATTTTTAATAAATAATGATGGATTAATTATTCTATGTTTAATTGGTGATGTGTGTTTTGTGAATTGAGATTGGAATATGTTGATACTTGTGTATGTGCAAATGTGTGGTAATTCAAGTGTGATGAATTATTGAAGATATGCATGAATATTAAGATTAGGGGATAGTCTTAATTGCACATGGTTGTTGAATTTGCACACACATCATTTGTGTCAAGAGGCAATGCTTGTTAGTTTCGTGGGAGCTAGTGACTTGTCTCAAACCTAGAGCGGGGTTTGAAAGCTTAAGGAATGGGCTTTTTGTGTGTTATTGGTCTAGGGAACGGACCCGGTTTAATGTAAAAACCAAAAAATAATAACAAGTGTTTGGTACCACATGCATGAGTTGCATTTAAGTCTTGCACTGAGTCGCATTGTGTATATGTTTGTGATATGAGATTATGTTCAATATGTGAAATTGATGAATTTGTGAATTTATGGAGTTGTGAGTATGTACTTGTGAATGGTTGGCTACTTAAGTAATAATATGTTGATGAAGCTTTTTGAAGTGTGAGAATCATTTTGTTATGCTTGTATGTTATATATTATACATTATCTTATGATTTCAATAATTATGTGAATTCTCACCCTTCTTCTGGAATGATGTTTTGTACGACATTGCTCAGGTACCGAAGAGTAAAGTTGCTCCTAGTTCGAGGTAGTCGTTGGAGTGACTTGTTCTAGTTTATTTATTTATTTTGGGTCGAGTCGTGCTCTGATCATGTTACACGGGGATGTTTCGATTTCATGTTTTGAGAGATATTTTATGTACTCTACTTATGTATTATGTTTATTTGAATTATGTGGAGTATTGACTTTTATGCCTAAGTGATGATTTTAATGAATTGATTCATGAGACTTTTATTATGTCTATTTATGACTGAAGTAATTCTGTTGCTACATGCTAATGTGAAAGTGTATGAGAAGCATGAATTTATTTTAAATGTTAATGAGCATGACAGGTGTATGTGTGATGTTTTGGAATTATATGTGACACCCTTATGTGAGATGCATGATAATTTACTCTGATTATTCGTATATATATTCCACGGGGTTTAGAAGGGTGTTACACAAATTCTGTTAAGGAACTGTATATTTATTTTATTTCCCATTTTTGCGATACAAACAAAATAAGTAAGTAAAAGTAATGTATCACCCTCGTAGCATTGAAATATATATATGTGAGTATAACTAATATCAATTTTTTTAAAGTGAACTCTGCATTATAGTGTTATATATATATATATATATATATATATATATATATATATATATATATATATATATGCTATTTTCATCATAAATATTATGTCTGATAAGGAGACTATAGAACATTGCAACAACCTGTTGGGAAACAAGTGTGAGCGTGGAGAAACAAGTGTGAGTTCTAAGTCCCACATTGCATAGAAAAGTGGAAGTTAATCACTTTATAAGTATGAGGACTCATACACCTATCACCTTAAGGTTTTGGGTGAATATGTGGTGTCTCTCTCACTTGTTTGGGTGAGTATTTGACCTTTAGGTGAAAGTTTGACGCAATGTGAAAGTTTCCCCCGTAAACACGACACTTTGAAAATTATTTTATGCATGACATGTATATCCATATATATGAATGATAATTTTCAATTTAAATTAAGAAATTTATCGATTAATTATTATTGAAAATTTCTAATATCGATAACCATTGCTCTAATACTAACTGTAAGAAAATTCCATTTGAATCTTAATATTATAATTTTCATAGCGCTATGAATTTCTAGAGAAGAGTAACAAAAGATACCTGGATCCATAATTTAAATTCTTCTTGTTTTAGAACGTCTCTATGACTAAGAAATCTATCCTTTGATGCTTGAAACGGAAACCTCGCTTGCCGTTATATAATTACTGTTAAGATTGTTAGAAAATTAATTATAAATCGAAGTGGATCAAGGCTAGAATCGTGAACGAAATCACTTTCCTTAAAAGTATTTCAAGTACTCTCAAATATCTTAGAGTTGGAACACAGGAATACCCACGATAATTCAGCCTAAAATCAAGTTTGTACAAGACTGATGAAAACTCGAATGTAGGGAAGAGAATCTGAAATTTTAGTGAAGAAGATGTACGTTTTTGTTATGTTTCTTTGAATTTGGAATGAAGTATTTATAGGCCATATTGGTTTTATTTCACAAGATTGCGACCCTTGGTGAAACAATTTCCTTTCACTCACAACAACATTCTTTAAGAGTTGCATACTTACCTTCTGCAACACTTCACGAAGTGTTGCTGTACATCCTGGAATTCTCAAAGGTATGGCTTTTGCAAACTGAGTATAAAGAGTAGACAAGTCGCATAACATGATTTTGGACAAGTGGGGTTCGACCTTATATGGGCTTGGTTAGACGTGCATGTTGCATTCAGTCTCTTGAAGGGACTAGAGGTTGATGTGAATAATCACATGTGACAATTACGAAATCTCTCCATGATTCCATAGGAGTTACAGAAATTGATGGAAGAGGCGTTACTAGGGAGTTAGGAAGGACAACAGACGTTACCAGAGGTGGCTTTAACATAGGAAATGAATGGGAATCCTTGGGAGGGCCCTAGAGGAGTAAACAAGTATAAAAATAAGACCTCCCGATGAGGAAGGGACAACTAATTCCTCCTAACAAAATCGGACGATTACAACCTCACTTGGCTAGCATCTGGGAGGTTTCTCCAAATATTGTTTAATAAGAACATTTGGCGCCAACCGTGGGGCCTCGGTAAAACTTTCCTAGGCCTCACAAAAAATATACACTTTATCATAGCAACGTAATGTCTAGATCATCTCCTGGTAGGAGTGAAGATCACAATTTCCCAGACATGGCACATCTCTTAGCAATTGTGGAGATCACGCGCTAGAAGAATGAGTTTCTACAAGAAAGTGTCTATACATTACAAAAGTCACAAAGTACAAAGGAGGGAGAGGACGAAGAAGAGCTCATTGATCCTCAACCTCTGTCAGAAATGATTTGGGGTGATAAAGTCCCAGAAAATTTCAAACCACCACCTTTGTCACCCCGAGGAACACATAATATCAATCAACAATCAAATGTCAATAGTCGGGGCTTCCGACTCCCTGAAATGAAAACTTGTGGTGAGAACACTCAAAGATGTGGCACTATGTTGGTACATGAGTCTACCTACACTATCAGTTACCAGCTACCAAGACCTGACTAAAAAATGGTACAACATTTCGCTGCTAGCAAACACAGAAAGGTGACTACTACCAGCTTGTTCAATGTCTGATAGGGGCCCTCTGAGTTCCTCTGAGAATATATTGCGAGATTCAACGAAGAGACTATAAAATTCTCTCATCCAAATGAGGAGATGTTCGTTGGAGCTTTCCAAAATGGACTGGAAGTCGTCCATTTCAATGATTCATTGGCGTAGAAGCCGACCACTACCACGGAGGAGGTCGTGAGATGAGCAGAATGTTATGTCAAGGGGGAGAAGAGTAATATGGAGAAAAGGACTCTGGATGGTAGAGAAAAAACACAATCTAGGCATGAAGGATCTAGGTCGAGGAGAGAACACCATAAGCACGGGTCAAGTGATAAGTCATTAACGAAACCTTCCCGGAGGACCTATGTCTATGATAACTCATCCAAGAATTGTACACCTCTCAATACAAAGTGTGTTGATATTTTGAGAGAAGTGTATTATCTCAAGTTGACACCCGAGCCTATTCAACCCAAGTGGGTTAATGTTGTGTTAGGAAACGATGCAGGAGCATAGTGTGACTATCATCATATGAAGGGCCATCATACTGAGGATTGTCACCACTTAAAAAGAGAAATCAAGATTCTAATCCAAAGGGGTCGGCTATTATCATATGTAAAGGATCCAGAAGGATCAACAGGAAAGAGGAACCCTTCTAGAAGAGAATTAGATTTAGAGAATACTTCTGCCAAAAAGAGAAAGAACACTAAAGAAGTGTGTGAGACCGGATAGCTCGTCACACACTCAATACCATCTCGGGATGTTTTGCTAGTGGAGGAGAAACAAGCTCAGCCAAGAAAATATATGCTCAATATGTAATGCACATGTCATAGAACCTGTTATCTAAAAAGGAAGGAAAACATGTTGTCATTGATTTTTCGAGGCAAAACTCAGAAGGGGTGCTGGCCCACGAGAATGACCCGATCGTCATAAAAGTACAAATCCATGATTAGAGTGTCAAGAGGGTGTTGATTGATCCAGGAAGTTCAACTGACATACTGTACTAGGATGCTTTCAAGGGTATGAACACAGATACGTCCAAGTTATTACCCTTCAAAGCCACCCTATTCGGTTTATCCAGGACACAAGTTCAGGTATTGGGGCACTTACTAAAGGTTGAGAAACACAAGAAATGGGGGTTTGAATTAGGTTTCACATTTCTTCCCCTTTTGCGGAATTAAAATTAATAATGTTAACAAGTAAATAAAAATAAATGAACACCATTATTTTTATCCTGGTTCGCTGTTAACGAAGTTACTCCAGTCCACCCCTTAAGGTGATTTCTCCTTATCACAAGGACTTAATCCAATAATCATCAACGATTACAACCACAGTGGATACCTTCCATTGCCTTCTTGAGAATCCTAGATTTCATTCGCCTCTCAGGAATCAACCTCAAAGTCGTTCAACAATGACCTGGCCCTCTCAAGCATCCTGGTCTTCACTCGACTACTCAAGGAACAATATCCACTTAGCTGTTAGAAACACGCTTAGTCATCTCAAGCATTCTGGTCATCACTCGACCTCTCAAGAAATAATACCTTTTGCAAGGATTTTCTTGTGCACTATATATGTTTTTTACAAGCTGATTACACAAATGAAGTACAATAACACCTAAGTATTTCTAGCAAGATATGAGCAATAACTCCTTGCTTTCTAATACAAAACTATCTAAAGAATAAATCTCTGAGATATTATAAAGCACACTAGTTCTGTATTTCTTAAAAGCGTTCTTATTGAGCACTACGACTTCTTATCATGAGCTTTAAGCTTCTTTCTGATGTACTCCTTTCATGAGTAGGTAATTCTTCTTCTAGCTTAACTATCAAGATCAACTAAGTTACTATGCTTCACTTATTAATGTTTCACTTGACAAGTTTCACATGGCTTTAGCATGTTGCATCGTTGTACACTCTTCATTCCTTTGCTTCAGCTTCTTCTCCATTGAGCATTCTTCATTTAAGCTTCAGCTTGCAGCATCTTGTACTCCTTTCTTGAGCATATAATGCTTTTTCTAATTCAACTATCAAGTTTAACTAAGCTACTATGCTTCACTTATTGATGTCTCACTTGAGTAATTTCATATGGTGTTAGCATGATCATCGTTTGTGCACACTTTGTAGTAGCAACTTCATCTTTGTTTGCTACAAGTTGATTGTTTGCTGTGTTGAGTAATAATCCTTTTGTATAAACAACAACCAACCAACTTTTTATATATCTCTCTTTTTCTTATGATCAGCGGCTGCTTCAAGCAACAAGCAACATTTCTTCAAGCTTCCATGTCTTCAATTTATAGAGCATGAGAGAATAGATTCGTTGAGGGGTATTCTTGGAAACATATTCCAGCAGCAATATTCCAACGTTCACATGAAGGAATGGACAACATCACTGTAAAAAAAGTTGTCCTTGCGCCACCCTATCGAGGTAGAGGTCACGGAGTTTTAGTACTATTATATTCAGCTCAAAACCATTCTAATCTTCAGTCTTCTAGCATCTTCAGAGGCTTCAGATAATAAATTGATGAAGTGTGTTGTAGAAGAGTCATTCTTTATGTAATCTTCAGAACCACAGTCTTCAGAATTCCAGATCTTCGTTCAGCAAAACTATCTTGAGAATCTTCAGCACTTGGTTTCTTAGAAGCATTATCTTCAGAGTCTTCAGAACCTTCCCTTTAGAGTCTTCAGTTTCATTAAGCACATTCTTTGTCTTCAGAGTCTTTAGTACTTTGTTTAATTAGAACCTTGTCTTTAGAACTTGATCTTCATAAATTGTGTCTTCAGAATATTCAGAGCTTTGTTCACCTGAACCACGTATTCAGAATCTTCAGAACTTGTAACATTAGAAGAGCATCACATTAGAAAGCCTTGTAGGTGTCGCTCCCAGGATTTTCATCCAGGTACAAACGCGAGAGTGGCGCGGAAAAATAGAGTCGCCAGCCGTGTAAATTTATCCCAAGAGAGGGAAAGGGAACACCGCATAAACCTGAGGAAGAGGGAAATGAATGGTCATCGCAACCATAACCTGGGTTCGGGAGTCGGTTACGCGAGGGTAGGGTGCTAGCACCCCACGCGTCCATCGTACTCGATGGGATCCACGCTTGTTGTCTATTCTAAGGGTGAGTTATCCTAAAATCTATGGCTACACTAAGACGGGGAAGGGGAAGACAAAGACAGACTCGGTAGGACGTCTACGTCCTAGGCCTACGTACCCCCTTTGTACAATGGGGAATTCAGAGTCAACGTAGTTCGGACCAAGTTCTTTTTGTGTTTTTTATGAGCGACGTTAAGTTCGCGTCCGGCAGTTAGGGTCGATGCCTGTGTTTAAGGCTCGTGTGCAAGGCAAGTTGACCTTATTAAGTATCTTAGAAATTGTTATGAGATGAGAAGAGGGACTCAAAAGAAAAGAAAAAAACACTAAGGGGGAGATCTATCCTAATGTTATCATGCAAATATGGCCCTAAGGGGAGGTTTGACAACAACCTAAACCTAAAGAAAAGGAAAAGATGAGAGGAAGAAAGAATGAGAGTGGACATGGACACTATCCACACCCTTAAATAACTTACCTCAGCCCCTGCATAAAACTTTAGTACAAAACAGACATAAGTAACAATAAGCCAAATGAAACTCAAATAAATAATAAATCAAAACCAAAGGAAACTCAACCAAGATAGAATGTGGGTGACCTAAACATGAATTAGGAAGTCAAAGAAGCAATCTCAAACAATGGCACAAGTGCCTTCTCAAACAAGTAACCAGACATGATCATAGATGTGCATACAAGAAGATCTTAAACAAAGAGCAAACACATAATTAGTAAAACATCTTCTAAAATTGCCAAATTAATTATCCAAATAGATCAACCAGAAACAAACAACATCTCAAAAGCTCATGCCAAAATTCAAAATATAAGTCACTCAAACAATCAGGCAAAGTCAAGAGAGAATCATGGTTCAATATGCAAAGGAGGAGGACTAATATGCAATATGAAAAAGTTTTAAAAATGGGAGAAAAATGTTTTAATGAACTTCAATGTGTTGATAAAATAATGCAAAAAGAATGGGATCTAAATGTTATGTATGCTATGAGAAATAAAATAAACAAGTTTGGGTATGCATGATAAGAACAATGCAAAAAGAAACTATTCAAATAATTAATTTAGATGATAAAAATGAAATAAAAATAAAAAAAATAAAATTTGAGAAAATTTTATAAAATGCTAAATGTGATTCATGAATTTTCTGGTAATTTTTTGATGCAAGAAACTATTTTTAAAAATTAAAATGCAAAATGATGCAATTAAAATAAATAAATTGAAATAAACATGGGGGGTGTGAATAGCAGCTAGAACACGTTGAAAATGAACAGTGGGCTTAAAGGGGGGCGTAATTAGTAGGCCCAAACCACCAAAAAAATCAGCAAAAATAAAAAGGGAACACATGGGAAAAGTCAACATGCAGACTTAATACACACCATCTGATCAATCTAACGTTCACCAATCAGTCAACCCAAATAAAATGTAGTCATGATAAGTGGTCAGGATTCACATACACACGCTAAGACAGATGCACACACACACACACCAAATCATTGGAACACCCTGCAGACCCCACGTGATAGGCACACACCCTTTTTAATTCGCTGACAATCAGACAACCATTAGATGCATCCAACGCTTGGTAACCAGTCAATATTTCAAATTGTAATTAGGATGAGAGAACATGATAGCGCGCGCATGATAATAACCATGAGCTAGCAAACACACAAACATTAAATAAAAAACAAAAACTTAAAACGCGTGGCATGCTGGGGACCGTACGATCAAAAGAATGAATGGCTGTGATTATGTCTTCCTCGTGAAACCCTAGCATGACCGGAGCTCCACACCAGATGCCGGAACTAGGGTTTCGGTCGTCTTCTCCGGCGGCCACCCTCCCCAAAATCTCCAAAAATCAAGTGTGAGTACATCATTTTAATTAGAAAAACACGAGGGTTAATATTATCACATTAAAAATCACAAATAACCATCACATAAAGAGATTTGCATAAAACAAGGTTTGGGTTCAAAACTTTAAACACACGATATAACCAAACCATGCGTCCAAACTCAAAGAAAAACACATCAGAATCATCAGTGCACACCACAGATCATCATGCACGTTTAAAAAGAGAGTTTTAAGATCATGAAAATCATCACTAACCTGAGGTTATGCAAACTATATCCTTGTTATTAGCTTCAAGTGATGGATGATTTGTGCTCTATAGATGCCAAGGATGAATGTTGTGAAGGAATTTTTGTGAAAAGCCCTTGTGGATTGAGAGATTCAATGAAGAAAAGTTTTAGGGTTCAAGCTTTGGTTCTCCTCAAAATCACGTGTCTCCTCCCCCAACCAATGCATGAGTAATCTTAAATACCTAGGGTTAATCCACTGATAATTATTTGGGCCTTGTTAATTCCATACTTAATGAGTTTTGGATGATTTTTAAAAATTGCATTATGTGAAATACACCCTCCTCCATGCATGTATACCCAAATATTTCATGATGGATCACTTATTTAACAATTGCTAATCACACCTGAATTTGATTTGGGCCTCGAGATGTATTGGTTCATGAGTTTTCAATAATTTGGCAATTTTGCATAATGGAAAATAAGTGATGAATAAACCATGGATCCACATGATTCAAAGGCCAAAAAATAGTCCTTATGGATTGTACTTTGAGGTTAGAATATGCCTTGAAGCAATGGAATCAATTATAGGTCACTATGTCCCAAAATGCAAAAGTTGTGAAAATGGAACCCTAAAAACCACTTTGCCTTCTTTTGATCATAACTTGAGTTTCACAAATGATATGGAGACCATCTAGTACTTGTTGGAAAGAGGAGAAAAAGATATTCAACTTTCATGTTTAAGGAAAATTCATTTGAAGCTTCCTCGATGATGAAAATTCAAGTTGAATGTAGTGTAAGAACTTGCCCAAAAAGGAAACTTTCAAATTATAGGTCACTTCCATATTTAGTAACTTTTGTGCCAACCCTTGATCTTTGATAAATGGTATGAAATTTGACTTTTGAAGACCATATGAGGATGTGAGACCTTGAAAATCTTGAAGAGAACCTCAAAATTTCATAGTTGACTCCCCCTCTCACTGTTGACTTTTATCCAATTCTCCTGATTCCCAATCCATTGGTCAATTGAACTTCTCCTGAACCAAAATGATGGACAATCTTCCATTCCTAGATACTTAGGGACCCAAGGAATACCATGGAATCAAGTCCTGCATAAAAAATCAGAAATAAACTGACTTTATAGCAAACCCTAGTTTTGGTACCCTCAGTCTAGGAGGAAATAGCACAGTCTCCAAATCCAAATTCCTCTGAATATGATGTGTATCCTCTCCAAAAAAGATAAGATATGCCATTTGGTGATGATAAAAACCCAATAAGCTTGCCCATTGGAGCAATAAACCCAAGAATCTCAAAACCCTAATTTCTACACTGGTTAGGAGAGAGTGATCCACTTGAGCTCTCTTGCTTGACCCTTTGAAGAACATCTTCTCCTCTTGAGCTTGCCTCAGGCACCTTGACCCCCATGCTAAGAACCAATGATATGCACACATGTTAATGCAAAAATGAAGTGAAACATAAGCCGGCTAGTACTAAAGTAAGGAGGGCAAATTTTGGGGTGCTACAGTTGCCCCTATTCAATCAACTTGGTCCTGAGGGTATCATAGCGACGGCTTTCAGACAATCGGGATGCACGGAGATTGAATACCAAAGAACCCAGAAATTTGCAATCCTCAAAGGAGGGACGACTCCACTGGAGAATCAGCCATAAATGTTGTACTGTCACAACACGGACGAGTGCTAGCTATGTTGGGTATAAAGTGAAACAAACTCTCCCAGGTTATGTCATCTCTGCTAATAAAGAGAACTGACGAAGGAATCTCGAAATATGCCATCCCTGCTGATAAAGGGAACTGACGAAGGAAATCTTCAAAAGATTGCTATCTCTGCTGATAAAGAGAACTATCAAAATAAATGCCATCCCTACTGATAAAGGGAACTGACGAAAGAAAATCTTCAAAAGATTGCTATCTTTACTGATAAAGAGAACTAGCAAAATAAATGCCATCCCTGCTGATAAAGGGAACTGACGAAAGAAAATATTCAAAAGATTGTTATCTCTGCTGATAAAGAGAACTAGCAAAATAAATTCCATCCCTGCTGATAAAGGGAACTGACGAAGAAAATCTTCAAAGGATTGCTATCTCTGCTGATAAAGAGAACTAGCAAAATAAATGCCATCCCTGCTGATAAAGGGAACTGACGAAGAAAATCTTCAAAAGATTGTTATCTCTGCTGATAAAGAGAACTAGAAACATAAATATCATCCCTGCTGATAAAGGGAACTGACGAAAGAAAATATTCAAAAGATTGCTATCTCTGCTGATAAAGAGAACTAGCAAAATAAATGCCATCCCTGCTGATAAAGGGAACTGGTGAAGAAAATCTTCAAAGGATTGCTATCTCTGCTGATAAAGAGAACTAGCAAAATAAATGCCATCCCTGCTGATAAAGGGAACTGACGAAGAAAATCTTCAAAAGATTGCTATCTCTGCTGATAAAGAGAACTAGCAAAATAAATGCCATCCCTGCTGATAAAGGGAACTGACGAAAGAAAATATTTAAAAGATTGCTATCTCTGCTGATAAAGAGAACTAGCAAAATAAATGCCATCCCTGCTGATAAAGGGAACTGACAAAGAAAATCTTCAAAAGATTGCTATCTCTACTGATAAAGAGAACTAGCAAAATAAATGCCATCCCTGCTGATAAAGGGAACTGACAAAGAAAATCTTCAAAAGATTGTTATCTCTGCTGATAAAGAGAACTAGCAAGATAAATGCCATCCCTGCTGATAAAGGGAACTGACAAAGAAAATCTTCAAAAGATTGCTATCTCTGCTGATAAAGAGAACTAGCAAGATAAATGCCATCCCAGCTGATAAAGGGAACTGACAAAGAAAATATTCAAAAGATTGCTATCTCTACTGACAAAGAGAACTAGCAAAATAAATGTCATCCCTGCTGATAAAGGGAACTGACAAAGAAAATCTGTTAAGCAAGAACTGACTACCAGGTGAGAACGGGATTTCACAAAAGAGAAAGGCCAAACAAAGGCAAACTCCTAACCGACTCAAAATCCACAGGCAAGATGACTCCGCTGGGGAAGGAGAAGTCTAAATAAAAGACTCTTCCGGGGAGCACAAGTATGAGGAACGCGTCCCTCCAGGATCTCCTGAGTCACGCCATCTCTACTGAGAAAGAGAACTGGCAAAGAAAGTATCAAAACCGGCTTATGCTTCGAATGCAAATGTTATGCTCCATACGAAATGGAAATGCTACGCATTTGAGGATGCAATGCGAATGCTGATGATATGCAAAAGGGCCCCTCCAGCAAAATAAATGCTGGAGAGAAAAGACCAATTCAGCTGGGGATGACAAAAATAAATTGTCCTCTGAATCCAGGAACTCTGCTGAGAAGGATCATACTGATCGACTCTTTGGATCCACAACTTCTGCCGGGGATGAAATCCAAAAACACATACACTCTACCGGGGATTGCACTTGTCCTTTACTGAAGGTGACATCGAACCTGAGACTCCTCCCCTACTGGGGGAATTGAAAATGAATGCCGCTAACAGAACCGGAAGTCTGTTACTAAGGATTTCCAATAACATATGGGCTTAGGACCTTCTGGGGGATACCAGCCCATAATACTATCCTGCTTGGGGAAAACAATCCCTAATACCATCCTGCTTGGGGATACTGCTGAACTTAGCCTGCTGATGGGGAGAATGACTTTACTCTCACCTTGCTGGGGATTAGAACATAACGTTGTCGGTGAAAGTACACCTCCTGACTGGCTGGGGAAAGTGAACACTCTGATTCTGTGGGGAAATAACGTCTTGATTCGGAGAAAATACTTCCCAAGTCTCCTGCTGGGGAAGGTCTGCTCTGCTGAGGAAAGGTGCAATCTCAATGCTGGGGAGAGCCACCCTACTGGGGAAATACAATCCTGTTTCCATCCAACCTGACCTATCTCTACGTTCATAAACGGCCCTTTGAACTCTCCACTTGCCCCAGACCACCAGGTCTAACGGAAGAAATCATCTCAAGTGGATTTTATAGAAGACCGGGCGTTCGCACTGCCCCAGGGTCTTCAAACTCTTGGAGAGATTTATCATATCTCGACATAACTGCCCCAGTCTTCATAATCCATGACGTACATTACCTCGAAAGGGATTGTAATGACTTGAAAATACTCTGCTTTAGTATTTTGAACCTTGAGGGGGTGTTTTCAATTAACCATTTTCAGGAGTGGACAACCTCCCGCGCTCTAGAAGTGGTCTGCCCCAATATGAGCTTCGAAGTGACTTTGCCCCTGATCTTAGAATGAATGCCCCAGAATAACTGAATTTCAGAGAGATTTCTCGACGCGACTGTCCTAGATTGGCTATATCTTAACACAACTTACTGGGGAGATCCCACTCTACACTGAGTCTCTTGGCAGCATGCCCTTTGATATGATTGTCCTTCAGAATTTTCAAGCATCCCAACTTGGCAGGATCAAGCTTCTTGATTGACGTTCACTGTGTAAGCTGCATTGATGCTTAGGCACATGTATGCAAGCAGAACAAGTTATTTATGAGAATGATAATTCTAATGCAACAAACATGTTAACCTTGAAGTTTTTTGAAAATATGTCGCAAGACCCCGTGAACGAGTCACTAGTTACGACATTTATTTTTTAATGGAAAACAAAATGCACATGCAATACCAACAAATCTTATTAGCACAACTCAAGGGAGTCAGGAACGCTGTCCTGTTGAAGTACGCTTTCAGAATAAACCCTGTTTCAATTAGGACTTTTAAGGGTTGTAACATGGTCTGGTTCACGGTTTCAGAAAAAGGATTTATGGCTCAAAATTTGTCGGTGCCCACCCACTCTTCGTGATGTTCTCCAGTCCTATGTTCAGTTAATCTGACACAAACGCTCATCTCTCAAAAGGTTTATGATCTTTAAGGAACCCATGCAACTAATGGTTTGACGCCTAAGGAGGTTTTGGAGTGACAGTCACCCCCTTTTATCTTTTGTGTCTGTAATCACACGAATTTGTTCTTATCGAGGATTTTCTTTTGTAATCCTTTTCGCTTTTCGCTTTTTCTTTCTTTTGCTTTTTTTTTCGATCCCTAATTTTTGCCTGGACTGACTCTTGAGTTTTTCGATTTTGAAGTCCAACGGGATGCCCTAAATTTTGCCTAAGTCGCTTGTTTTCAAGTTTCGACTTAGCGGGCTTTCCTTTTTTATTCCCCTCTTTTAAACAAAGCGTGTGACACTGGTTGTCTTACTTGCTTGACAGGGTTGTGACTGCCTCACTCCTTGATTGTCGATGGGTAACCATTGTGGTCTCACATCTCTTGACCTCTTGACGGTGGGATAGAAGGTAATGGATCCTCAGATGCACACTCTCCTTGAAATTTGAACGCTCGGTCAAACTAACTGACGCCTACCCTGTCCCTGGGTTAAGTATGAGGGTTTTTTCGTACGAAAGAAACTCCTACTTCAAGGCTCAAAGGGGTTAACGAGGGTCTGTCTCCCTTATATCTCCAGTGTTTAGGGATTTGAAACAATGCCTGTACATCCTTAACAGGGTTTTATCCAAAAGCACACCATTAGAAATCTGCGCTCTTATTTCGTCATCCCTCAAGAGTTCTAGACAAGAAAATTGGTATTGTAGTGCATATAAACATTTAAGAGTGAACACGAATGGGTTACTTCAAGGAAAACATACTCATTGCATTAATATCATCATAAAAAAAAAACAAGTCTTACATGCATACAATGCTTTAACAAGAAATGAAAAACTACAAATGAAAATGCAGTAAAGAAGCTGAAGATTGCCATTGCTGAGGAA
Source organism: Lathyrus tuberosus (assembly GCA_022829125.1). Classification (NCBI taxonomy): domain Eukaryota; kingdom Viridiplantae; phylum Streptophyta; class Magnoliopsida; order Fabales; family Fabaceae; genus Lathyrus; species Lathyrus tuberosus. Next base: position 1,270,703 of record JALAZF010000603.1, on the reverse strand, counting down.
GCTTGATTCTGCCTGGACGTACTTGCAGACTGAGTGCTCACTTGAGAAAGGAGGCTTCAATTGATATGCATATCATCTTCGGTGAATGCAATAATCTCTGAGTCTACCAGGTTTTGCACCTTGTCCTTGAACACGTTGCAGTTTTCAATTGAATGACCTAGTGTGTCTGAGTGGTATTCACATTTGGCATCCAGACCATAATCAGGAGGAATAGGGTCGGGAACGGGCTTGGCATCCCTTAGTTGAATCAAAGAACTTTCAAGTAGACGGGCAAGAACATGGCTGTGAGGAACAGGGAGTGGGTTAAACCTTCTCTCAGGTCTTCGTGATCTTTGTTGTCTCTTTCCAGAGCAGTTCTCTTGTTGACCCTGATTCGAGCGCATAATCTTTTCAAGCATTATTCTCTTCAGACTTGGTCGAGGCGTAGGCAAAATTTGCGGATGTGGGGATTCTACGACCAAGGACTGCAAGAAATGCCCCTGACCTGATGTGGCTTTGGGAGAAGCAACGGGGATACCCACTTCTCTTTCAACAGCTAGAGTGGGACCACCTTGTATGCTTACGCCACTTGGTGTGAATTCAATTTTCCTCGAATCAATCAGATCCTGGACAACGTGCTGAAGGGCCCTACAATTCTCCACAGTATGCCCTGGTGCCCCAGAATGGAAATCACAATGGGCTCTTGCATTGTAGCCTGGTGGGGGATTACCAGTGAGAGGAGCCAAAGTCCTTTTTTGTACCAGTTGCAACTGAAGGAGATGTTGCAATAGTTGAGAATATGGCATAGGGAGTGGATGAAAAACTCTTTCAGGCTGCTTCGGTCTCTGTGCACACTTTTTATTCTTAGGCTTACCTTGGGGGACACGACCTGGTTGCGGTTGGGAAAGTCCTGGAACTTCAGCTTGTGGGAGAGATTCACGAGGCAATCCACGATCAAATCCCAAAGAGATGGGAGGAGTAAGGACCTCTGTTGTGGAAGCGAGCACATGACTGTTTTCCTTCTTTAGCACTGTTTTCAAAATTTCCGTGACCAAACCCAACTGAGCCTTCATCTGATTGACCTCCTCCCTCAGCATCTTCTGGTCTTGCATGAGAGTTTGCATATTCCCCATAAACTGCCCCATCTGGCCTTGCATTTCCCTCAACTCAGCTTGAATTTGCTCCATGATCGACTCTTGAATGGCCTGAGGAGTTAGGTCTGCAATTCTGAAGAAAGCCAGATCAGAATAAGAATAACCAGCCTTGAACACCTGTTATGCACAATGATCATGAATATGCAAATGCAAATAAACATGTTTAAAAATTCGCAGGGCGATCCACCCCTTGATTCCAGTTTAATAATAAGATAGAACGGGACTTCTGCTCATATATTAAGAAAACCAGAGGAAACCAATTGTCAACAATCACAACCCAAGATAGTAAGTCTGAACACAATAATCATGGATCCCAGCCAACAAGCCTGGTGGTGATCCAAATACAACAGAGAGGAAAAGAACTACGTCATGTCATCAAAGTCCACAAGTACCAATTCCCCAGGTTCTGCCATAGAAACAACCTTGTGAACAGGATCCAGAATAAGTGATTGGAATTTATACCCTATGATGTTCTTTCTCTTCTCAGTACTCATCCTTGATAGTCTTCAAAAACCAGAATCAAAGTTAGGATGCAGCCCTGCAAATGAATAAACATGTCAGGATGCAAAAATGATGATGCAAATGCACACATGGGATCAAGGATGCCACACAGACTGGACAACTGCTGCACTGAACCAACTGAACCATCTCAAATATCTGCCCAAATACCCAGAATAACCATAGTAACCATAGTACCACACTGATAAATCTGCTGATCAGAAAACCGGGTATGTTGAACGTCAAGGTTACCTGCAAACCTGTAAACACCATGCCCTCTCACATGTGGGTACTAGAAAGCCGAGGATCCTCAATATCACTGGCTCTCAGGTCGAGAAATGATGATACGTTCACCATTTCTGGTTTGGCATCATCACCAATCGAGGAGGCCTCAACTGATTCCCCTCAAAAAGAAAATATCCCATGGCAAGTCCTCAGCTTCGGCACTGAGGTCGAGAAGCAATAGTACATTTGATTTGCTGTCGCGCACGGGTAAAAAACGAGTTTTAGAAAAATGTAGTTACGGTAACGACAAATCGAGTATCGTCTCTCAAGGATTCTTGTATTGAATTTAACCAACTATAGTAACAGTTTATGGGGGTTTGGATTACGATTTTAGAAAACAAGAGAAAAAATGATTAAAATAAGTTATTATAAAAATAAGTCAATCTACTGATTCGGTTTCTGGCTAATCACGGGTTTTTTTTTCCTTACCAATTCCCTAAGCGGATTCGATCTCTATTCGATTTCAATATCAAATGACAAGCGCACTAAGATATTAAGCAGATTGACATTCCTATATTCCGAATTAAGCAAACGGATAAACACAATCATGAATTAAGCAAACACGATATAAAAACGCGATTTAACGACTAAGCGACGTAAAAAGCGATTAAAAGTTAGGAATACAATCATACGAATTAAATCAAAACATTCCACAAAATAATAGATTAAGCAAATGCAATTTCATAGAATAGAATTGAAAGAGAAACGGAATTGAATTGATAGAATACAAACCTCAAAGCATTGGAAACGCGATTACAGTAGATCGACTCTGGATGATTAGTTCTCCATCGTAATCGTACAAAAGCAAAAGATTCAAATTTTGTGAAAAGAAAAAGAGAGAGCTACATTAACACGCTTCTCCCCTTATACAAGAGAAGGGAATTCGGTTTACAACCCAATTGGGTCAAATACATAACCCAGGCCCAAAACAAGTGACCCAAAATAAATTATATCTAATGCTGCAACTTCAACGACTTTTTCAGGTCTGCTACAGTCCGGTTCAGCTTCTGACTTCTTCATGAAAGTCGTAGCTCTCTGTCTTAGCTTTCCATCGACTGGTAGAACGTCTCAAACCGATTCCCGTAACTCTAGATATGATCATTTTAGTGCAGACTGCTAATGCTGAAAATAAAGTGCGAAAATCAAATAAGTGCAAAAATAAACTAATTTATAAAAACACATTAAAATAGAAAAATAACCAAAGTAAAGTATGGAAATGTATAAGTATAAACATAGAGGAATGTGCATCAAAATGCACTGATCAACATTCATCCCTCGGGGTACAGTATTATCGTCAATCGAGGATTGCTTCCACTGATAGTTTCCCAAAGGGAAACCCTATAGCAAGTTTCCAGTTATGGGTCCTCGGATCGACATGTGTAATGGGTTTGCCATTTCTGGTCTGCCATTATCACGTCTCGGGAGGAGTTTCGTTACTGAGTTCTCGGGAATGGCCGCCAGAGTCGACAGTTTTCCAAGTTACATTCAATCATCTGCACCAATGCGCAGGATAGAACGTTACCAAAGGAAACCTCGTCTAGATGTGAATTTTCATGTATACTATGTCTGGCCAAATGCCACACGAGTCACACTACTTGCCACGCTAATCCTACTTGTACGCTCAAGCCTGGGTATTGGGCTTATCTCTCAGAACCCCAACCCGCCAAACAGAAGAACAGTGCAGCAGATGATAATAATATGTAATGCAAAAATGCAATAAAAATACAACCAATAAAGTAAAACAAAAAACAAAACCCAAAGAGAACAAAGACAAGCAAGCGCTAGGATTGACTCGCTTAGGGATGGACCAGCATAGGTCAACCATTCCCCAGCAGAGTCGCCAGCTGTCGCTCCCAGGATTTTCATCCAGGTACAAACGCGAGAGTGGCGTGGAAAAACAGAGTCGCCAGCCGTGTAAATTTATCCCAAGAGAGGGAAAGGGAAAACCGCATAAACCTGAGGAAGAGGGAAAGGAATGGTCATCGCAACCATAACCTGGGTTCGGGAGTCGGTTACGCGAGGGGAAGGTGCTAGCACCCCACGCGTCCATCGTACTCGATGGGATCCACGCTTGTTGTCTATTCTAAGGGTGAGTTATCCTAAAATCTATGGCTACACTAAGACGGGGAAGGGGAAGACAAAGACAGACTCGGTAGGATGTCGACGTCCTAGGCCTACGTACCCCCTTTGTGCAATGGGGAATTCAGAGTCAACGTAGTTCGGACCAAGTTCTTTTTGTGTTTTTTATGAGGGACGTTAAGTTCGCGTCCGGCAGTTAGGGTCGATGCCTGTTTGCGTCTCAGACGGAAAGTAACGTGCCCTTTTTGAAAATAGCCTTTAGTTTGAAAATCCCGCAGGATAAAAAGGTTTGAAGTTTGTTTGTATTTTTTAGGATAGAAGTGACTTGAGTTAGTTCATAACTCGACTTGAACCAAAGTCTATGACACGGGAGCGAATGCGTCGCATGGTCGCCCCCATTGGGACGTATGCTCAACACTCTAGAAGAGAGAAGGGGGACCCCTCAATCTTCATTTCCTATGTTTAAGGCTCGTGTGCAAGGCAATTTGACCTTATTAAGTATCTTAGAAATTGTTATGAGATGAGAAGAGGGACTCAAAAGAAAAGAAAAAAACACTAAGGGGGAGATCTATCCTAATGTTATCATGCAAATATGGCCCTAAGGGGAGGTTTGACAACAACCTAAACCTAAAGAAAAGGAAAAGATGAGAGGAAGAAAGAATGAGAGTGGACATGGACACTATCCACACCCTTAAATAACTTACCTCAGCCCCTGCATAAAAGGTTAGTACAAAATAGACATAAGTAACAATAAGCCAAATGAAACTCAAATAAATAATAAATCAAAACCAAAGGAAACTCAACCAAGACAGAATGTGGGTGACCTAAACATGAATTAGGAAGTCAAAGAAGCAATCTCAAACAATGGCACAAGTGCCTTCTCAAACAAGTAACCAGACATGATCATAGATGTGCATACAAGAAGATCTTAAACAAAGAGCAAACACATAATTAGTAAAACATCTTCTAAAATTGCCAAATTAATTATCCAAATAGCTCAACCAGAAACAAACAACATCTCAAAAGCTCATGCCAAAATTCAAAATATAAGTCACTCAAACAATCAGGAAAAGTCAAGAGAGAATCATGGTTCAATATGCAAAGGAGGAGGACTAATATGCAATATGAAAAAGTTTTAAAAATGGGAGAAAAATGTTTTAATGAACTTCAATGTGTTGATAAAATAATGCAAAAAGAATGGGCTCTAAATGTTATGTATGCTATGAGAAATAAAATAAACAAGTTTGGGTATGCATGATAAGAACAATGCAAAAAGAAACTATTCAAATAATTAATTTAGATGATAAAAATGAAATAAAAATAAAAAAAATAAAATTTGAGAAAATTTTATAAAATGCTAAATGTGATTCATGAATTTTCTGGTAATTTTTGGATGCAAGAAACTATTTTTAAAAATTAAAATGAAAAATGATGCAATTAAATAAAATAAATAAATTGAAATGAACATGGGGGGTGTGAATAGCAGCTAGAACACGTTGAAAATGAACAGTGGGCTTAAAGGGGGGCGTAATTAATAGGCCCAAACCACCAAAAAAATCAGCGAAAATAAAAAGGGAACACATGGGAAAAGTCAACATGCAGACTCAATACACACCATCTGATCAATCTAACGTTCACCAATCAGTCAACCCAAATAAAATGTAGTCATGATAAGTGGTCAGGATTCACATACACACGCTAAGACAGATGCACACACACACACACACCAAATCATTGGAACACCCTGCAGACCCCACGTGATAGGCACACACCCTTTTTAATTCGCTGGCAATCAGACAACCATTAGATGCATCCAACGCTTGGTAACCAGCTAATATTTCAAATTGTAATTAGGATGAGAGAACATGATAGTGCACGCATGATAATAACCATGAGCTAGCAAACACACAAACATTAAATAAAAAACAAAAACTTAAAACGCGTGGCATGCTGGGGACCGTACGATCAAAAGAATGAATGGTTGTGATTATGTCTTCCTCATGAAACCATAGCATGACCGGAGCTCCACACCAGACACCGGAACTAGGGTTCCGGTCGTCTTCTCCGGCGGCCACCCTCCCCAAAATCTCCAGAAATCAAGTGTGAGTACATCATTTTAATCAGAAAAACACGAGGGTTAATATTATCACATTAAAAATCACAAATAACCATCACATAAAGAGATTCGCATGAAACAAGGTTTGGGTTCAAAACTTTAAACACACAATACAACCAAACCATGCGTCCAAACTCAAAGAAAAACACATCAGAATCATCAGTGCATACCACAGATCATCATGCACGTTTAAAAAGAGAGTTTTAAGATCATGAAAATCATCACTAACCTGAGGTTATGCAAACTGTATCCTTGTTATTAGCTTCAAGTGATGGATCATTTGTGCTCTATAGATGCCAAGGATGAATGTTGTGAAGGAATTTTTGTGAAAAACCCTTGTGGATTGAGAGATTCAATGAAGAAAAGTTTTAGGGTTCAAGCTTTGGTTCTCCTCAAAATCACGTGTCTCCTCCCCCAACCAATGCATGAGTAATCTTAAATACCTAGGGTTAATCCACTGATAATTATTTGGGCCTTGTTAATTCCATACTTAATGAGTTTTGGATGATTTTGGAAAATTGCATTATGTGAAATACACCCTCCTCCATGCATGTATACCCAAATATTTCATGATGGATCACTTATTTAACAATTGCTAATCACACCTGAATTTGATTTGGGCCTCGAGATGTATTGGTTCATGAGTTTTCAATAATTTGGCAATTTTGCATAATGGAAAATAAGTGATGAATAAACCATGGATCCACTTGATTCAAAGGCCAAAAAATAGTCCTTATGGATTGTACTTTGAGGTTAGAATATGCCTTGAAGCAATGGAATCAATTATAGGTCACTATGTCCCAAAATGCAAAAGTTGTGAAAATGGAACCCTAAAAACCACTTTGCCTTCTTTTGATCATAACTTGAGTTTCACAAATGATATGGAGACCATCTAGTACTTGTTGGAAAGAGGAGAAAAAGATCTTCAACTTTCATGTTTGAGGAAAATTAATTTGAAGTTTCCTTGATGATGAAAAGTCAAGTTGAATGTAGTGTAAGAACTTGCCCAAAAAGGAAACTTTCAAATTATAGGTCACTTCCATATTTAGTAACTTTTGTACCAACCCTTGATCTTTGATAAATGGTATGAAATTTGACTCTTGAAGACCATATGAGGATGTGAGACCTTGAAAATCTTGAAGAGAACCTCAAAATTTCACAGTTGACTCCCCCTCTCACTGTTGACTTTTATCCAATTCTCCTGATTCCCAATCCATTGGTCAATTGAACTTCTCCTGAACCAAACTGATGGACAATCTTCCATTCCTAGATACTTAGGGACCCAAGGAATACCATGGAATCAAGTCCTGCCCAAAAAATCAGAAATAAACTGACTTTATAGCAAACCCTAGTTTTGGTACCCTCAGTCTAGGAGGAAATATCACAGTCTCCAAATCAAAATTCCTCTGAATATGATGTGTATCCTCTCCAACAAAGATAAGATATGCCATTTGGTGATGATAAAAACCCAAGAAGCTTGCCCATTGGAGCAATAAACCCAAGAATCTCAAAACCCTAATTTCTGCACTGGTTAGGAGAGAGTGATCCACTTGAGCTCTCATGCTTGACCCTTTGAAGAACATCTTCTCCTCTTGAACTTGCCTCAGGCACCTTGACCCCATGCTAAGAACCAATGATATGCACACATGTTAATGCAAAAATGAAGTGAAACATAAGCCGGCTAGTACTAAAGTAAGGAGGGCAAATTTTGGGGTGCTACAGTAGGCCTTTCTCATGAAGTCTCAATTCGAATGTTCAGAACTAGCATTTATAGAACCGTTGTATTGGAAACATTCATGAATCTTGAATTTATCTTGTACACACATATGTTTTCTTCCAGAGTGTTGATAACAGAGTCCGATGACGTCACATGCCTTCTTATCACAATCAGAATCATATTGACAACAACCACACACTAGATAGAAACCATATTATACAGAATTGTTCTCTTAGATAACATGTGCAGTTATCATCAAAACTCAAAGGCCAGATGTAGAACCGAATCTTGTTTTTACTATCTCCCCCTTTTTTATGATGACAAATAATGCATTTTGATAGAGCAATTCGTATAGGGTAATCACCATAAATCCACAGAGTCTGAGATAAGCTTAACGGGTTCCCCCTGATTCTGTTACTCTCAAAATTCATTTATGATTGTTCAGAGTCTCCCCCTGATCCCAAGGCTCACAAAATGATTTTGAAGTAGAATCATATCAATAGAGAAGGATTACTTCTCAGTGACGTCTCATCAGAATCTGACTAGAACTGGCTGGTCTTCATCTCAGAACCAAGCTTGTTATCAGAATACTGTAGACGTATTAGAACCTGATTTGTCTTATCAGACTTGATGTCTTGGATTATATATCAGAAACTGGTAGATACTTTCTTAGATGCCACGCATCATGTATCAAAACCAAATCTTCAATATCTTAACACAGATCACCAACAAGTGCATATATCCTCATGTGATTTGATGGTTCAGAAACTGAATATTTTCTTTTATGACCATGACTTGATTTCATCTCCAAAGGATTCACATTATTTTAATTTTGGAGTCTAGATACCATTTGAGGTTTGGATACCATTGAATTTTAGATACCAATTGAATCATTCTTTCAGAAAGTTAACAACTTCTGACAAGTTTTGGGTATCAGCGCAAAATTCATCGAAATATTTTGTTTCTGATAACTTATTGGTCAACACCAGATATTCATATATTATTAGATCAAGCTTGTTTGGTATTCTTCTTTCTTGTACATGTCTTCTGATGATTATATCTTCTGATCTCTTGTACAATTGCTTATGATATTATCTTCTTGATTATTGACCATATCTTCTGAACATATCTTCTGATATCTTATCAAATACAAATTATGTATTCGGATATATCATAGCTTTTGATATGTCTTGTCTTCTGTCTCCTGATAGCCTGTTCTAACATACATTGAACTTTTGCGAAGTTCCTGATCAATTCTCAAATATATTCTTAGAAGTAAAACATATTCAATTATATTTAGGATGAGATTCTTTAGATTGGATATCAAAATCATATATCACTTTCTCCCTTTTGTTAGAAATAAAAAAGGTATAGAAAAGGAATGGACAAAGAATTATGAAAAAGCAATTTCATTAATATTCATTAAGAAATTACAATAGGAGACGACATACACAAAACATACTTAGGTCTAATGACAAAACTAAGAACTTAGAGGTTCTAAGATTCAACAACTTTTCAGGGCCTGAGGTTTGTAAGCTCTCCCTGTATCAGATGGTCCTCGAGAGGAGGTTTGTAAGCTCTTCTTGAATCCTATCTGTAAAGTCTAAGAAGTGAGGTTTGCAAGCTCCCTTCTATTCAGAATAAAGAAACTAGTCTCCTAGCAGATCATTAGTCCAAAAGGCTTCTGACAATGTTACAACTCTTTTCAACAAGTGCATCATTTGATCCAAGCCTTTTAGCCGCACTGGTGATTTCATCTCTATAAAGCAGTTTAGATAAAATTCTTCCATACGGTATGTAGGACTTATGTTGACTTCTTGAGATAGTTATAGATTATTTTAGGCAGTTAAAGATGGTTAAGGGCAGATTGACATGGACATTGTTCATTAGGAAGTAGATAAAAAGTCGGTCAACATGAGATAGAACATTTTTATCAACTTCAAGAGGGAGAAAGTTGGTAAGAAGAAGATTGAACAAGGCTCTAGCGGTGGGAAGAAGATTTTTGGAGATTTGTAGGTTCATATGTGAGAGAAGTGTTATGGATGTTGGCAAGATTTTCAATAAAGAAATAGGTAAAGGGAAACTCATCCACAATGATACCGAATTGATCACAACTAATAGCATCAACAATGAATTTAGGAGAGATGACAAACCCAACACCATGAATACGGGAGAAATAAATTTGCCATCTACACTAATTAAGGCATACTTCTAGAATTCTTTCACAAGATTTGAATAAATAAGTTCATTTCCAAGCTCAAAGTATTTGCCCCATTTTTGTTTTTGAACACCGAGAATAATGTCACGATCTGTTCCCTTAAGACTTATAAAGTGAGGTCGTTTTTTTTTACAATGACTTCAAGAATCTCTTCATTGCCACATAAAGTTTTGACAGACATGGTTGATTGGAAGAAGGTGAAACGGAACAAAGAAGGGATATGAAGTTCACAAGGAAAAAGTGACTGAGAATAAAGAGACGGGAGCTTTTATTGCCATCATGAATGATAGAAGGACTAGAGAAACACGACGATTAAAGATATAGCTAAAAATGGAGAATGTTTTCAAAGCAGGTGTGATAAATTAAAATGATAAAGTAACACGCCTAATAAAAGATGAAAATAGGAGACCTATGCAGACACTAGGTTCAAGGAGAAACAGAGGAGACACTAAAAAAGGAATGAACATAGAAATTCTGACAAGAGGTAAAGTGAATTATTTCATTACCTTTATCCAAGATATTCTCATTACCCAAGGTATCCCATCAGATACGAGGTGTGATACTCATAAGACAAGAGTCTTGTTAACGTATCAACCCTTCGCATCATAAAGACTAATAAATGCATCATGCTCTTTAGTTTCCAAGAGTTAAAAGTATTGACCAACAGGCATACGTTTTAACTTGGTTATTTATGAAATATCATGACTTTACTAGTTAAAAGTTTCATATCTAGGTAGCAGAGCAAATATTACTGAGCAATAGAACTTATCTTTCTATTTTAAGATAGCTCTCTTCATTCTTGATGTTGAACTGAATTCACACATAAGAAATGAAAACAAGTTTACATTCATCAAGGAAAATTTTGAAATAGATATCAACCCTAAAATATGGTTATATCTCATATATTTTTAGAAAATAAATTCCTTCTGAAAATAGTCTCTTAAAATGTATTTCTCTAGAATGTATATTTCTAAACCATTTTAAATTAAACAGAAGGGTTAGAAATACATTACTCTCAATCCTTTGTGTAGATTTTCAGCTTCTGATGTAGAGGCTTCTTCATAATCACCACGCGTTTAGCTTCTGCAGTCGTTGAGTGAGTGCTTCTAGTTAGACCACTAGAATCATTTTCTTCTTTCATCATTAGTCTTCTTTCTGCTGCAATCTTCGTAGGAATCTTAAAATTTGTGCAGAGGCACGATCATATTCATGAGCTTCCATTCTGATGGGTGAAAACATCTCTTCTGATGTTTGTTTCATCTTGATCATTAGAGAAGAGTAAAGTTCTATCTCTAGTCTTTATCTTAGAATCATCCATCTTCTATCTTCAAGCAAGTTTTCCTCCAGAAAGCCACTAGTTTCTTAGCATGAGCATATACTTCTGAACAGTTATGTGCTAAATAAACTTATTGGAATCTTCTTGCATCATCAAAATTCAATCATTGAACATATGATATTCTTCACTAGATGCAGATATCATCATGATCATCAAACCAATACATATTTCCTTTGAGGTTTAAATGATAATCTTGTTCATACTATGAGCCTTTTAATCCAGAATCAGTTCATCAGAAAGTAACAATTTGACTTTCCTTTCTTAAGGAAGTATATAGTGTGATGGCTTCTGATTGAGCATCTTCTAATTTCTTCATTTTGATTTTCATCAATAACTTCATTCAGAAAAGATAGCTTCTAGCTTTGTATTCTTCCACTAAGCTTTTGTTTCTAACTTCCAAGCTTACCATCAAATCTGACATTGATTTGATTTCTGATGAAGGAACTTTAGTAGCCTTTGCATATTCAGAGCAATCTAAACAGTATGGATCAGAATAGATTCGAATCATATTCTATTCTAAATAGACATGCTAGTTGCTTCCTAGAAATGGTTTGTCATGATGACTTCTCATCTATCATGATTTAAGTCATTTCTTTTCCAAGCTTGTTCTATCTTCAATCATTTGTATCTGATAGTGAATAAATAGAACACCAGAATCTTCTTTTCATCAGATAGCTTCTCAAACTCATACTTTCACTCAGTCACATGAGTCCAGAAAGTAGTGAACACAAAATGATACATTTATGTATCAGGAGCTTCTGAAAAGAAACTTTGGATAACATTCTGGAAAACTTAAGTTTGTTCAATTGAGATGCCATTCTCAAGCTAACATGACTTACTTGTCTTATGTCAAGCCATTTTTCTTCATGAAAACACATACGTCAATAACTCAGAAAATTGATATTGCATGTGTTGTTCTTCCAAAATTTTGACAGCTTGATAACCTTCCTTTCTAATTACTTCAAAAATCCTTGAAGCTTTTCAAAATTGGAGTAGATGTCTTCATTCTGTACAGACAGTTAGAATCCTGATAACCAGCTCCAATGCTTTTTTGCAGGCTTGATCAGTTGCCATAAGCTTCTATTCAAATAGCAAACTTCTGATCATTTTATTCAAGAATCTAGACAAAGAAATCATCATTCAGAATCTTAAATTCTGCAGTCATGATTTAAAATCTTGATAACAAGATTTCTAACATCTTCAGAATACTTCATCTTGAAGTGTTCATGCTTCAAAATCATGACTAAAGCATTTTCTCTTCTTCACATGAAAGAGTTCCTAATGAGCAATACTGAGAAAGTCAACGGTAGACCAAGTATGTTTGTTGAAAACATCCCATACTCAGAAAGAATAACTTTCAGCAAACAAGATTTCTTGCTTTCTGATGATTCTTGTTGATCTCTTCTAGATCATTCTTCTTAAGCCTTGTCTAGGCATCACCTTCATGAAATACGTAGTTCTCAACTAACGTATTCCAAGAATAGCATTCATCAAATTCTTCAAATTATCTGATGAGTCTATTATCCTTTTACCAGTTGATTCTTTAACTTGCTTTCAATCTTCTTGCAAGCACCATAAGAGAAGATTATGTTGTCAATAGCAACCAGCTCTAAGAATCAGTGACACAATCCAGAATGAACCATTCTAGTTTTTCATTTTAGTACTCAATCTTTTCATCATTGTATGACTCTGAAACTGTAGATGGAGGAGGAGATCAACTAGAGCGTTTCTCAAAGCTCGTCCAGATCATTATTTGACATGATTAAGTGTTTGATAAACATAAATAACAGAACCGGAGCTCTGATACCAATTAAAGGTTGATAAACACAAGAAAGGGGGTTTGAATTATGTTTCACGTTTTATCCCCTTTTGCGGAATTAAAATTAATAAAGTTAACAAGTAAATAAAAATAAATGAACACAATTATTTTTATTCTGGTTCACTGTTAACGAAGTTACTCCAGTCCACCCCTCAAGGTGATTTTGCCTTATCACAAGGACTTAATCCAATAATCATCAATGATTACAACCATAATGGATACCTTCCATTGCCTTCTTGAGAATCTTGGCTTTCATTCGCCTCTCAAGGAATCAATCTCCAAGCCATTCAACAACGACCTGGCCCTCTCAAGCATCTTGGTCTTCACTCGACCGCTCAAGGAACAAAATCCACTAAGTTGTTAGAAACACACTTAGTCATCTCAAGCATTATGGTCATCACTCGACCGCTCAAGGAACAATACCTTTTGCAAGGATTTTCTTGTGCACTATATATGCTTCTTACAAGCTGATTACACAAATGAAGTACAATAACACCTAAGTGTTTCTAGAAAGATATGAGCAATAACTCCTTGCTTTCTAATACAAAACCATCTAAAGAATAAATCTCTAAGAGATTATAAAGCACACTAGTTATGTATTGCTTAAAAGCTTTCTTATTGAGCACTACGGCTTCTTATCATGAGCTTTAAGCTTCTTTCTGAAGTACTCCTTTCTTGAGTAGGTAATGCTTCTTCCAGCTTAACTATCAAGATCAACTAAGTTACTATGTTTCACTTATTGATGTTTCACTTGACAAGTTTCACATGGCTTTAGCATGTTGCATCGTTGTACACTCTTCATTCCTTTGCTTCAGCTTCTTCTCCATTGAGCATTCTTCATTTAAGCTTCAGCTTGCAACATCTTGTACTTCTTTCTTAAGCATATAATGCTTTTTCCAATTCAAACATCAAGTTCAACTAAGCTATTATGCTTCACTTATTGATGTCCCACTTGAGTAGTTTCATATGGTGTTAGCATGATCATCGTTTGTGTACACTTTGTAGTAGCAGCTTCATCTTTGTTTGCTACATGTTGATTGTTTGCTATTTTGAGTAATAATCCTTTTGTATGAACAACAACCAACAAACTTTTTATCTATCTCTCTTTTTCTTATGATCAGCGGCTGCTTCAAGTAACAAGCAACATTTCTTCAAGCTTCCAAGTCTTCAATTTATTAGAGCATGAGAGAATAGATCCGTTGAGGGGTATTCTTGGAAACATATTCCAACAGCAATATTCCAACGTTCACATGAAGGAATGGTCAACATCAATGTACAAAAAGTTGTCCTTGCGCCACCCTATCGAGGTAGAGGTCATAGAGTTTTAGTACTATTATATTCAGCTCAAAACCATTCTAATCTTCAGTTTTCTAGCATCTTCAGAGGCTTCAGATATTAACTTGATGAAGTGTGTTGTAGAAGAGTCATTCTTTGTGTAATCTTCAGAACCACAGTCTTCTGAATTACAGATATTCGTTCAGCAGAACTATCTTGAGAATCTTCAGCACTTGGTTTCTTAGAAGCATTATCTTCAGAGTATTTAGAACCTGTTCCTTCAATACCTTGTCTTCAAAGTCTTCCGATTTCATTAAGCACATTCTTTGTCTTCAGATTCGTCAGTACTTTGTTTAATCAAAACCTTGTCTTCAGAACTTGATCTTCATAAATTGTGTCTTCAGAATCTTCAGAACTTTGTTCACCTGAACCACGTCTTTAGAATCTTCAGAACTTGTAAATTTAGAAGCGCATCACATTAGAAATCCTTGTAGGCCTTTCTCATAAAGTCTCAATTAGAATGTTCAGAGCTAACGTTCATCAGAACCGTTGTATTAGAAACATTCGTGAATCTTGGCTTTATCTTGTACACACATATGTTTTCTTCCAGAGTGTTGATAACAGAGTCTGATGACGTCACATGCCTTCTTATCAGAGTCAGAATCATATTGACAATAACCACACACTAGACAAAAACCATATCATACGGGATTGTTCTCTTAGATAACGTGTGCAGTTTCCATCTTTGGAAATGGAAACAACGTGAAAGGCATCAGGGTAACATACCTGATAGTAAATATGTCACCTCCTATAATATCATCATTGGAAAGCCGGAGTTCAATGGTCTAGAAGTTGTATTACCCACCATTTATCTAACCATGAAGTATCCCATAGAGGGTGAACAGGTCAGGACAATCAAAGGTGACCAGGGGTTGGCTAGGAAATGCTATAAACACAACTTAAAGCCAAAGAAGAAGATTCAGCAGGAGCATACTATGATATAAGACTCTTTAAAAGTTAACTTGGTAAACCTTGATCCTCGAGGAGATCCCACTGGTGATAGCTTGACTCCAATCGGAGAGTTGAAAATAATACAAATCAGTACTAAAGAGTTCCAGGTCACACAGATAGGCTCAGGGATATCCCCGGAAGAGGAAGCAGGAATCATCAGGGTCTTAAGGGACAACGCCGATCTCTTTGCATGGAAGCCATCAGACATGCTAGGGATTGATCTAAAGGTTGTATGTCATCAACTCTCGCAAGATCCAGCATCAAAAGCCATGATGCAGAGAAAGAGAAATAACAATTAAGAGAAAAGGAAAGCGGTCACAGAAGAAGTTAATAAGCTATTAAAGGTCGAACTCATTCAGGATATAAAATATCCTACCTGGCTATCCAATGTGGTCATGGTGAAAAACAAGTCGGGGAAATAGCGTATGTGCATGGACTTCAAAGATCTCAATAAAGCATTTCCAAAGGACCCAAATCCATTGCTACATATTGATAGGATAATTGACGTCGCTTCAGATTTCCATCTGCTCAGCTTCATGGATGCTTACTTAGGCTACGGTCAAATACGGATGAGCCCAACTGATGCACCCAAGACAATATTCATGACCGATAGAAATGATTATTATTATGAAGTCATGCCATTTGGACTCAAAACTTCTGGGGCTATTTATTAGAGGTTGATGGGCATGGTATTCTCGTCACAAATAAGAAGAAATCTTGAAGTATACGTTGATGGCATGCTAGTCAAAACGCAAGAAGAAGGAAGGCACGTGGATGGCCTGAAAGAGACCTTTGAATCAATAAATAATTTAGACATGAGACTAAACCTAGACAAGTGTACCTTTGGGGTTGTTTACTGTGAATTTTGGTAAACAACCTCTGGTCTATCAATTTTAAATAAAATTGACTAACTTGCAGGATCGACCACAAAAATCCTAGGACATGTGCTAAATTTGAGAGAAAAGTGTAAATGACAAATGAAAAATAAAGAGAATGTAAATTGAACTCCACGTTCGACAATGCTGAAATAAAAATCTAACTGAACTCCACGTTCGACTACTTGCAATAAGGTAAAGTGAAGGCTAGAAATTTAAAGGGCTGTAAACAAAGGATGCAGAAATTAAAGGCGTCGAAAGGAAATGACAATAAGTAAAAAGCTTTGAAAGTAAAGGCTTGAATTGATGAAAAATGCATGAAGGTAAATTGCAACAAAGTAAAAGTGCTTGAACTCCACGTTCTTGAATGTAAAAAGTGCAAGAAAGTAAATGACTGTCGAATGCAAATAGCAAGGAAATGAATGGCTTCAAAGATAAAATGCAGAAATGTAAAGACTTTTGAAAGTAAAATGCGACGAACTCCACGTTCTTAAAAATTAAAGGCTGGAATGATAAAAGTGTTGTCGAAGGTAAAGTGCAGGAAAAATAAAGGACTTTGAAAATAACTGCAATGAATTAAAGCTGAACTCCACGTTCTTGAAAATAAAAGACTTTGAAAAGTAAATGCTTGAAGATTAAATGCTTGAATGTAAAAGTGCAGTAGAAGGTAAATGCAGAAAGTTTAAATGACTTTGAAAGTAAATTTGGCATGGAAGATAAAGTTCAAGGAATTGTAAAGGCATGGAAAGTAAATGGCTGAAACATAAACATGATGAAGATAAATTGCATTGATGAAAGAAGGTGGTGTTACATCACGTACATTCTCACAAACTCGTTTCTCTACACGCGGGTACTTTGAGTTTCTTTGAGTAACTTGTACAAAAATATGAACACCCTTATTACATAGGACTAACTCCTATTTATATTGTAAAGAAATAACTACTAAGTGGTGGTTATTTCTTCAGACATGTCCCTTTGGCGCCTTCTCCTTGGCCTCAACTGTTCCCACGTTCACAACTGATCCTATTTGAATTTCAAACATTGGAAATTCCCTCCAGCCTTAGTATAACAGCTGCAGCGCATGTTTCAATATTCCCATGGTCGAAACCTTTCCCAACACTTAGCCATTTTTGAGGTTTCTAAAACCTCTATTCGACTCAGGCTTCACCAAAGCTGGGTCGAAGCCTTCTTTATGTTAAAAATAATTTTTTAACTTAAAATAGCTTTGATTCTTTCTAGCGTCGAAAATGAGGGTTAACAAATTGCCCCCAAGGAATGTCATTTCGCCAGAATTGGTAGGAAGGTCATTTCTTAATATAATAACCATTTCGACGCTTGTTTGCATGGCCTCAAATGAATATCCCACTAATTACGTAGTGGCTAAATTGTTCAGTTTCTTTAACCCACGCTTATGACGTCATACCATCATGATAAATCCTTAAACGTCTCTTCAGCCGTATTCATCATAACACTTTTCTTAAAAATAGATGTTTGCAGTCTGAACATAACTGCTACCTTTCATCATGTCTCCAAGAAAAGAACACGCGTCCCACTAACGCCTCAACTTCAACGGTAGATCCAAGGCTCTTGGGATTTTCAAACGCCTATAAATACCCATTTCCACCACTTTGTGAACTTTCCACATCCTCATATTCTCAAGTAAACATCTTCTTCTCTTCAGTTTCTCTTACGAAAAAACCCAGAAAAAACACCATCTTTTCGTCTTCTTCAACAATGGCATCTTCCCAAACCAATCCTCAACCAAAGAAAACTCAGAGACGCAAGGCCGCTCCATTTAAACAAACCATTCCTCCATTCACTAATATCCCAGGCCCCCAACTAGTGGATAACCGTCGTTGCATGCCGGAACCCACCACTGAAGAAACAAGAGCCATATACAAGTCTCAGGTAATGATTCCTATAGTTGTTTCTGACAAACCGTATGCATTATCTGGTCCTCTAGCTGATGTGGACATTTCTAATGAGAGGTTAAGTGAGTTTCTCCCCTCTTACCGGAAAACAAGACCGTTAGGGCAAAAGAGTTTTCCCAAAATCAACGCTGCTGCTGGAACTTCTCCTGAAGAAATCCCCCTACCCAAAATCAACGTTGGCTATCTCACTGATGGCACCAAGCTGGTGAGAGCTGTCAATCCCTTGAAAGAATTTGACCAATGGATGGCGAAGATGGAGAAGGTCAAAGCTGAACATTGGAAGGATATAGGGATTTATGATCTTCTTATGTTGTCGAAGACCAGCATACCATACTGTCTGAACATGTTGGCAGCATCCTTATACTTTTGGGACAGCACCCATTATACCTTCCATCTGCCATGTGGAATGGTTACTCCAACTTTGTTCGATGTAGCTGCCATCACAGGGCTTCGCCCAGATGGCCTTACTTATAACCCTGATGTTGATGCTGAGGACAGCATCAATATTTCAGGCTCTAAACTTACATACACTCTCTTCATCAAACACCACTTTAAACAAGAAGATGACAAAGTGTCTGATGGAGAACATATTGCTTTTCTCTCAGTCTGGCTGTCGAGATATGTTTTTTGTACAAAATCTTTGCAGGTAGCTAAGAAGTACCTGCCCCTGGCGAATCAACTACACCACAACAGAGAACCTGCTTGAGTGAACTCATTCTGGCGAACCTTTATGAATCAATCAGTCAAGAGGCTTCTCGACTTAGAAATATGGAGGCCCAACGTCCTATGCACTTGAGTGGTCCTCTTTGGCTACTTCAATTGTGGCTTAATGCTACATTTGAGGCTAGCCTCCCTAGAAAAAGCCTAATTGATGAAGCCTCTACTGAAATCAGGGAAAGGAGTGTCGAAGGGACGCGTCTGGCCAAACTCACTCCCAATGATGATGGTGAAACCCTTCAAAGGGCCTTTACCAGTTATATTATGATGTTTTCCAAGTGCTATGAGTTCACTCCTAGCATGGCGCCTTTTGCTCAAAGGAGACATGGCCCTGTGTGGTTTAAAAGGCCATTTCCAAATCCTCACCAAACTCTTGATCAAGAATCTGTTGCTATCTGGGAAGCTTTTTTGATTCCCAGATTCTTTATCCACAGGCTGAACTTAGGGAGAGGTTTATCAGCACTGATTGCCTATCAACCAAATCTTGTCTCTCGACAGTTTGGGCTGGCCCAGAGCTTTCCTCAATGCTTGTATGAGAGAAAGGGCCAAGTAATTCTTCACACTGTCTGCTTCGACGAGGAAAATGTCTCCCTTACACTCGACAGCCAGAATGAAAAAAGAAAACTCCTCCCTCCTGTGTTTTTTGAGCCATCTTTTCTATGCACTTCATTATTCCACTAATGGTGGTCGAAGCACTATAGTGAGCACTTTCTTGATGTGGCTACATTTTCTTCGTTACTTGACCAAGCTTTTCTCCATGTGCAGGACAAGACGAAAAAAGTAAGTCTACTCACATCGAAGAAATACAGGCTTTTCAAAAATACTTTGAAACTATCTATCGACCAGATGATCTTAGTCGAACCATTCATGAGGCTGCTGTTACTCTAAAGAGAAAATTTCTAGAAAAGCAGGATCAACTAAAAATTCCTCCCAACGTCCCTCGTGAGAAACGTTATGAGGTAGCTTTTAAACTTTTTCCTCCAAAGTTCTCTCGACTGCCTAATGCTGATTTTGGAGTGGCGTTTGCCCCTCCATTTCCAGACTGGTTTGTCTATGGGGAGCATTTAAAACTTCTTCGACAGCAGTCTCAGCCAAAGGCCCAATGAGTGGTTTCGACTAAGCATATGTTAGACAGTTTTAAAGGCCACCTTCATATAGGAATTCAGGACGTTCGTGTCGAATCTGAAATATATGAAGGTTTGAAACCCTTAATCCATGGCTTTATAACTAACCACGCAATTATTAACTTGTAACAATTTTTACTGTCTTTCAGCTGTGCCTAGGAAAACTGCTTCAACTAGGGCTGCTGCCTCACAAAGTGGCAAAGAACCAGAAAGCACACAGGTACACTTCACATCCCTTGCTTACGCTTCTACTATATGAATTCCTTTCTTATGTTTCCATTGCCTCTTCAGACTGGTCGAAAACCTCCAACACCTTCCAAGAAAGGTAAAAAAGGATACCCCAGCTGTTATTATAACTTTAGAGGCCTCAGATGAATCTCCTGAGGAGGTTCTTACAAAGAAAAGAAGAAAACCCATAAAGGCATCTGGACCTACTGGCCCACCTCCTTCGAAGGTGGCCAAAATACTCGAAAAGGCACCCGCAACAAGTGGTGTCAAAAAAGAACCTTCCAAGGTGACCTTGAGAACACCTCTTGGTGACCATGGGAGTGATGACTCAAGTCCTGCTGCTGTACAAGCTTAGGTATGTGCACCATTTTTTCATTATACTGACGTCTTTCACCCAAGTTCTTTCAATCTCATTTTCTCCACCTGTGTTCTTTAGGCACACATAATCACTAATCCTGATCCCCAACCAACTCCAAGCAACCTCGCCACCAACATAATTGCCAATCCAACTCCTCAACCGACTGCAGAAAGCTTCACCACCACTCTCCTCAACAGCCAAGGTGAGCCAACTTATCACCCATCTTCTGATATTGGCTCTGGTTTGAGTGAGATTAATCAACCTAATCCACATGCTGCAGAACACACCACACCACCAGTTCAAACCACTACTCAAAACGCACAAGCTGATGGGGCCAATTCTGATGATGACGATGCCTCCATTCCACCACCCTTCGATCTGGCTAACTTCATGGATAATGATCAATTGGTTGAAGAAGAAAGAAATGAACCTGAAGTTTAAACACACAACGACAATCCTGGTCAAGCTGCGCCTGAGGAGGCAAATGAACCACATCCTACACCAGCTGATGACCAGGAGAATATTCGACCAATTGCTGAAAAGCCTGATGAAGAAATGGTAGTAGAAGAAGAAAAAGATGAAGAAGGAGAAGAATCAGAAGAAGAGGAGGAAGAAGAACAAACTGATCTTAATCCCCACCATACTCCTTCGCCTGTGGTCCAGCAAACCATGGCTAACATTCCACCTCCTGGAGACTCACTGACAGCACTCAAGTGGTCGAACCCACGTGAGTATTCCAAATTAATACTTGGGCAGAAGTATGGTTCTTCTTCTTCTGTCTCTTCGACTCCGGCATCAGATGACTTCGCCAAACCAATCCTCCAAGCCATAAAGAAAAAATTCTTCAGGGGGGACATTCACAGGGTTTTGGCTTCAGACCCATCTGCAACTGCTTATATGAAGGATACCCTTGGAAAACTTGAACTCACAACTCTTAATCCATACGTTTCTGGTTTTCTGATAGAGTTAACTGTTGTGGTGAACGAAATAGCTGCAGAGATAAAGCTACTTCCTTCTATCAGGAAGACCCTAGAGGAAACATCTGGTCTTGAGAGTGCAGCTTGGTGCGGTGCAAAGGAGTCATATGAGAAGGTCGAAAGTATAGAGGCTGACCAAAAGAAAACACAAGATGAAATAGCCTCCAATCAGAAGAATATTGAAGCCTGGAAGCAGCAAATCACTGAGTTACAAGCTAAAATTGAGAATGCTGAAAAACGCAACCGTGATTTGCAGAATTTCGACACCACCGAGATGGCTAGGGAAATGAAACATGCCATAGATCGTATTGAGGCAGCCCAAAAACTTGAGAAACAGCTTGCCACAGCCAAGCTTGATGAATCTTTGTGCAATGCTCGCCTCAAACATCACATAGAAACCTTTGCCCAGTTGGAGTCGAGGCTTCCCTTCTGATGCTTTCCAGACCTTTATTTGCTTAACCAATCATTTGTTTCTTGGCCTTTTCAGGCCTTTATGTAATGACAGTTTTATGCCTTTGGCATTGATTAATCAATCGTTATTATTTCTCCATTAACTGCTTTCGACCCATATTATATTATGATGCATTTTATTTATTGCTTCATATTTCAGTCAAATTTGCAATTAAGGTATTTTATCTTTTCTCTTGGAAAACAAAACTTTCTCAGTTTTAAAACTTCAAGGCATAAGCCTCTAGCTTTAAAGTAACATTTATAGCATAGCCCTTAGGCATAATTCCAAGAATAACTCACGTGTTTCCACCGTTTGACTGGCCAATCCAATCAATACTTCGCCTCTATAAATTCTATTCCATATGACCAAGTTTCGCATAGAAGCAAACATGAATAATTCAGAGAAATCATCAGCCAAGAAAATGGCTGGAAAGGCAAAGGAAGTTGAGGAAACAAAAAAGATGGAGGCAACAAAGAAACCTGAAGCCTCTATTGGAGCAACCTCTCAAGCCAAGAAGAGAGAAACTAGAATGAAGATCTCTAAGAAAGGACGCTCCAGCACCCAGGACTCTGATGATGAACCAGATGCAGATTATATGGATTTCCTCAAATCCATAGATTGGAGAGATTATGAATAACCTTTCCTTGATTAAAAATTGTTGTATTGATTTTTCTTTGCTTTGTATGCCATATTAGCCTGACTTGGCCTATTTTGGCTTTCTTTTTATTGAATAAAGCTTAAGTTTTGATGCGAATCTCTTGCAAAATAGGCTTATATTTTTTCAAATACTTGCCATTTACTTTCAAGATTCTTTTATCTTTGTCCACCTCTTCCACTTCATAAGCTCCATTAAAGAAAAGTTGTATGACTTGGAATGGACCCTCCCACTTAGGAGACCATTTGCCTAATGTTCTACCCTTTCGATCCATAGGCAAAATCACTTTCCAAACTAAATCCCCACATGCAAAAGATTTAGACTTAACCTTTTTGTTGTAGGATTCTTCGACCCTTTTCTTTTGCCTTCTTAACAACTCCAAGGATCTAAGCCTTTCTTCATCCAGATCCACTAATTCATTCATCATCATTTCCCAATAATCCTCAGAGGGAATCTCATGATGTCTTTGAACTCTTATAGATTGTAAATAAATCTCAACAGGCAATACTGCATCATGACCAAAAGTAAGTCGAAATGGGGTAGTATTAGTAGCCTCTTTAGGGGATGTTCGACATGCCCAAAGAACTTGGTCCAATGTCTTGTGCCAATTTCTAGGCTTCTTTCCCACATGCTTCTTAATTAGTCCAATCACTACCTTATTGGCAGCTTCGACTTGCCCATTGGCCTGAGCATAATAAGGTGTAGAAGTCAATAACTTAAAACTTATTTCTTTGGCAAACTCCTGCATCTTTCGACCAGTAAACACTGATCCTTGATCCGTAGTGATTGTTTCAGGAATACCAAATCTATAAATAATGTGATTTTGAATGAATTCAATAACATCTTCTTGACCTATATTCGCCAGTGGTATTGCCTCAATCCACTTGGTGAAATAATCAATTCCCACCAAAATATATCTTTGGTTCTTTGAAGATGCTGGTCGAATCTCTCCCACTATATCCAAAGCCCATCCTCTGAAAGGCCATGGTTTCACTATGGAATGTAATTCGCTTGCAGGGATATGCTGTATGCCAGCATGAATTTGACATTCTTGGCAACCCTTAGCAAATTCTATGCAATCTTTCAGCATAGTAGGCCAATACATGCCTTGTCGAAACAACAGCCATTTCATCTTCTGACCAACTTGGTGTGCTCCATATGCCCCACTATGTACTGTTGAAAGAGCCAAATATGCCTATGCTTCACTAAGGTATTTAAATAAGACTCCCTCAGGGGTCTTTTTAAACAATTCATTACCCAAAAGTGCATAGCTTAAAGCTTGATACCTAATTTTTCGCTCTGTCGAAGCCGTTGGATTTTGCAAATATTCAACTATAGGCTTCCTCCAGTCTTCATCTGTCAAATTATCTATAGCAAAAATTTCAAAATTTTCGCCATCTATGCATCCAAGCTTAGTTGTTTTTAAGTCTGATGGGCACAATCCAACAGCCACCACTTTACCTCTTGCTTCAATTATTTCTTGAAGGTTTTCCTTCGACACCTTGTATCCAGAGGCAATTTGAGCCAAGTCATTAGCAACTTGATTCTCTATTCTAGGTATGTGTTGGATGGCCACTACCTCAAATTTCTTTAATAATCTATTGGCTATCACAAAGTACATAATGAGATTTTCTTTAACACATTTATATTCCTTTGTGATTTGTTTTATAACCAATTCTGAGTCTCCCATTATTTCGACTCTAGTTGCCCCCAATTCTAACCAAATTTCAAGGCCAGCAATTAATGCTTCATATTCAGCCTCATTGTTAGAGCAAGGTCCTTCGACCTTATACTTGAATTTTGTTGGAATTTTTTCAGGAGAAATAATGTGTATTCCCACTCCTGTTCCATTTTTATGACTTGATCCATCAAAGTATAACTTCCAAGATTTTAATTCAACATAATTCAAATCATTTTCATTTATGGAGTGGTCAACTATAAAGTCTGCAACTATTTGCCCTTTCACAGCTTTTAAAGGTTGATATGTTAGAGAAAATTATGTTAATGCTAATGCCCATTTGCCAATTCGACTATGCAAAATAGGCTTAGATAACATATGTTTTACAACATCAAAGTGAGAAGAAACATACACATCAACTGGTTTTATATATTGCTTCAATTTAGTACAAGAGAAATACAAGCATAAACATAACTTTTCAATCATGCTATACCTAGTTTCTGCATCATTTAAAACTCGACTAAGGTAATAAATGGCTCTTTCGACTCCATTTGCATCCTCTTGAGCTAACATGCTCCCTAGAGTTTTATCTGATGCAGCTATATACAATCTCATACTCTTGTTTCTACAAGGTGGTGAAAGAATTGGAGGGTGGCTTAGGTACTCCTTGATCTTGTCGAAGGCTTCCTGCTGTAATTGCTCCCACTCAAAACCATCTTTGTTGCAACGAAGCAATGTCGAAAAGGCTTGTGTTTTGCCACTCAGGTTGGATAATAAACCTTCTTAAGAAGTTGATCTTGCCCAGCAACGACTGCAACTCCTTTTTAGTTGATGGCGCTTTCGCCTCCATTATGGCTTTGGTTTTATTTTGATTTATTTCGATCCCTTTCTTGTGGACCACAAAGCCTATGAAATCCCCAGCCTACTCACAAAAAGCACATTTGAGAGGATTCATTTTAAGACCATATTTTCTCATCCTTTCAAAGGACTGTCGAAGATGGTCAATGTGACTCTTCCCAGAAATAGATTTTATAACAATATCATCAATGTAAATTTGCATGAATGTGTCTATAAAATCATGGAAGATTGAATTCATCGCCCTTTGATAAGTGGCACCAGCATTTTTGAGACCAAAAGGCATCACTACCCACTCATAGGTGCCTAAGGCTCCAGGGCATCTAAAAGCAGTTTTATGAACATCTTCCTCAGCAATGAATATTTGGTTGTAGCCAGAATATCCATCCAGCATACTAAGATATTCATGTCCTGCTGCAGAATCTATTAACCTTTCTGCTGCTGGCATTGAATATTCGTCTTTAGGAGTTGCAGAGTTTAAATCTCTAAAATCAATGCAAACTCTCAAAGACCCATTCTTTTTAATAACAGGTACTATATTAGCCAACCATTCGACATACCTTGTCATGCAAATGAATTTGCAACAAAGCATTCTTTCGACTTCCTCTTTGATCTTTGACAATATCTCTGGTGCAAACCGTCTTGGATTTTGCTTGAATGGTTTTTTCCCAGGTGTCATAGGTAACCTGTGTTCGACCAACTCCCTGCTCAAACCAGGCATCTCATCATAATCCCAGGCGAAGCATTCCTTGAACTCTTTCAACAACTGAACCACTTCCACCTTCAACTGGGGATCAAGATTGGCACTGATGTAGGTAGGCCTTTTGGTTGTCCCCTCATTGAGGTCAACTTCTTCTAAAGGATCTTGTGCTAGCATTTTGATACTATTCGCCAACGGATCCTTCTCAAATCCCAAAGGCTCATCTTCATAGATGGCGTCGAGCCTCTGGCTTTGCTCTCCAGTTTCAACCTTATCTGGAGGTTTTGGGTCGAAGTCCTTACCAGGACCTTCTTGATAAAATTTAGAAATGGCTTCGCCAGCCATATAGTAATTGGCAGCTTCCAAAGCCGCTTGTAGTTTGGTTTCAGCCACATAGGCCGAAATTCTTTTTAAAGCTTCGAACTCAGTCATGATCACTGAATTCATCTCCCCGTCCTGTGGGCTCTATTGGAGGTGAGCCTAAGCATGGCAACCTTCCTCCTGGTACTTCCCTGTCCCATCTGAAACCTTCGACATGGTGTAAATATAATGAATAAAACGTTTCTTCATCAGGCGTAAACTCAAAGTCAGCTGGAGGACATGGAGCAATGTTCGCCAAATGTTTCTCAAACTGCCTACTATCCACATGATTAATAGGCACCTTAAAGTACCCTTGATCAGCTTCAATATTTTCAACTATCCCATCTGGTCTCCAAATGGTGATTCTTTGATGCATAGATGAAGGTTCAGCTCCTATTCCATGAATCCACTCCCTACCCAAGAGTAGATTGTAGTTAGCTTTCGTCTCGACGACCATAAACACTGTTGGTCTGGTAATGGTTCCCACAGTAAGATCCACTTGAATTACTCCTAGAGTGGAACCAACTTTTCCTTCATAGTTTGACAGAACCATGTTGTAGGGTTTGGTGTCAGCCTCAAACTTCCCAATCTTGCTCAGCAAAAATCTTGGCATTAAATTAACAGTTGCACCACAATCCACCAAGATTTTGTTAACAGGAACATTTTCTACTTTTCCAGTAATGTAGAGAGGCTTCAGATGACCCTTCATTGCCTCTTTGGGCGTTCAAAGAAAGCATTTTGTTCTTCGACGCACCCATTGTTCATGATGTAATAGCACACAGGCTTGTGTGCCAACATTTCTAATTCAGCAGTTTGATCTAAGTCTTCGACCTCTGAAACTTGACCAAATTCTTTTGGCATTACTGATACCACATTCACAAGAATATCTAGAGAAGTTGCTGACTCACTGTCGAAATTATCAGTCATATTCTCATCATCTTCAACTTTCTTCTCTGGCTGAACATTGAACAACTTTCGCCTTATGGGCATCTTTTCAATTGTCCTCGCTTGATTATCAATATTGGTGTTTGACTCTCCTTGTACCTGAGCCTCCCTGATAGCCTTTCGCCTACATTTCTCTCTTCGCCATTGTGATCTAGACATGGGATTTTTACCCTTGTAATTTTGAGAAATGTATGCTTACTTGTTGGTGGTATGGTTCTCTTTTCTATACTCAAATGAAGAACCTCTTTCCACATCAAATTTCTCCCACTTCTTCTTCTGTCCTCTTCCTTCGATAGGTTTGATCCAACTACCTGTTGGTACACTCGCAGCTAGTTTGAATGTACCTGGCCTAACTCCTGGTACTTGGTTTTTCGACCCTGTCGAAAGGCGTCTATGGTCAAAACCTCTGGGACCTTTATTTACCTTCTGCCCCCAGCTTCCACCAGCTTTTTTGACATCTTCTAACTTGTGGGCAGCTTTCTCGTAAAAAATGGCGCTGCATCTAGGATATAGCATTACTCCAGAACCTTTCTTCTGGCAACGGTGCAGAAAGTCCACAATTGTCTCCTCTTGCTTAGGATAACCTATTTTGTTGCGCTCTTCTTGTTCATCTGCCTTACTCACTTGTTCAGCTTTTTTATCTGTAATTTTGACCATATTGACATCAATTCTATCCTTTAAGCGCATCTTGGAGAAATGAGCTTCAAGACTTTCAGTGGTCTTCGCCAGACATCCACCACTTGCTGCTGCTTTTGCAGCTTTTTGGGAAGCTTCTTGCCAAGCAGTCATTTCAGCTTCGACCATTTCTTCAGCATAACCTTTTCGACATTAGGAGATGTCTTGAAGAATTGTTCAGCTGCCATACATATCCAGTTTTCTACCAAACAACCATCCATGTCTATCATCTCTCCTACCAATAGCATGTCATCTTCCAATTCTTTAACAACTTGGACTTGGGGGGCATTTCTGCCCATAGCCTCATTGGTGCTGATGTTATCTGAGCTAGAATCATCTTTTTCAACCAATTCGACCATCTTAATGCCTTCAGTGGCATTTATCTTCAATCCACTTACTGCCATATCCAAAACCTTGGCAGCATTATCCATTTCAACAAACTTATCAGCAGTTTCTTTGGTCACCAACATTAGACTGGTACCATCAATATTCAGGCCATTTGCAGCCTTACCAAAACCTTCAGTTGTCACAGGATTGATGGCGAAGTCCTCAGTAACTTCCACTATGTTGACTGACTGATCAAATCCTTCTGTGGCTTTGACCATTTGGACCTCGTGAGGCTCTGTGTAGTTAACCTCTGCAACTTGCAATGGGTCAGAGTCAATTTTCATCTGGGCTTTGCCTTTGTCACCAAACTTCAGCCTTCCTTCTTGGATAGCATTTTGCACCAAATCCCTGAAAAGAAAACATTGAGAAGTTTTATGACCCAAAAAATTATGGTACTTACAAAAACCTCTTTTCTTTCTTTGTTCTAAAGGTGGCATCTTAGCACCAGCAGGCACTATCATTTACCCATCTTTAACTAACAAATCAAATATTTCGTCACATTTAGTGACGTCGAAAGTGTATGTTTTCTTAGGAAATTTGTCGTTAGATTCGACAGGAGTTTTTCCATCTGAAGGAGCTAATAATTTGCAGGCATAAGGTGGACCTTGCTTTAACTCAGCAACGTCAACCTCATTTCCGTCGAAATAAGATGTTTCATCATACAGGTTCTCCACATCCTCATTACATTCGACAAAGGCTACTTTTTTACCCCTGCTGAATTTAGCCTTTTCTTCTTTCAGCCTTTCTAGTTGTCGAACCCTATCAGCCAGTTGGGCCATATCTCTAAGATATTGGGTATCTAATTTCTTCCTAATGGAATAATCAAGACCCCCAGCAGCCATTTCGACCAACTCATGTTCTGGCACTTGTATAAAGCACCTGGCTTTGAGAAGTCGAAACCTATTCAGGTAATCATCAATTGGCTCAGTAACTTTGCGTTTGATGTTAGCCAATTCTTTCAAACTAATCTTAGTTTGCCCCATGTAGAACTGTTCATGAAACAAACGTTCTAGTTGGGTCCAATTGTATTTGGAATTTGGAGGCAAAGTAGTAAACCATGTGAAGGCATTCTTGGTAAGGGAACTTGGGAAGTATTTGATTCTGAGGCTTTCGTCAGCTGCAATTTCGCCTGCTTCAATCAAATATCTAGCCACATGTTCGATGGTAGATTCAGTAGTATCTCCTGAAAACTTGCTGAACTTTGGAACCTTCGTCCTAGGGGGTAATTCTGCTTGGAGAATATAATCCACTATAGGTGAAGTATAATTTGGCCTTGTGAAGCCAAGATTCATACCATTTCTGGTCATTATCCTTTCCACCATGGCTGCAAGATTATTTTCCTCTGCTTGATTTCGATGTCGAACCTGTCTAAGTAATTGATCAGCATTTTGGTTCCTGTTCACCATCACTACTGGCTCTTCCTCCATCTGGATTGGCATCTGGTTTCTTGGTGGTTCGACTCTAAAATGATCTATCATCTCTTGATCTTCTAAGTTCACCTCAGGTCCATGACGTGGATGACGTCTTGGGATATCTTCGACAACAGTTGCTCTTCGATCCACCGCTGGTACTCCCATGAAATCAGCCATGCGTGCCAATTGTGCAACCAATTGTTGGTTAGTTTGAGTCGTATTTTGAATCAAGGGTTGAAAAACTTATTCCATTGTCTGAGACAATGTATGCACCATTTGCATGTTACTTTCATCCATCTGCTGTCTCAAACAATTTATGGATGTATTTGTAAGACTAGGCGTTTGAACAGAGTAACCAACACCTATACTATGATTGTTTCGACCTCCTGATCCGGATCCTTGCAATGGCGAAGACACCACATTTTCTGAAATTACAGGTGGAGCATTCTGCAGATTTTGCATCAGTGATGTAGGCATACCATAGGGTTGACTCCTTGACCCTGGATGTGGAAAACCTGGAGGAGGATATTGCCTGTACATTGAATTTCCTCCTGGGGGTGTTGGTGAATTAGGACTTTATGGTCCCATGTATTCTAACACAGGTTGAGTATATGATTTTGTATATGTTGATCCTGGTTCAGACACTACTAATGGAGATGACGTTTGTCCTCCTGTCGAAGGCGCTGGTGATGATGTGCTTTGAGACCCCATACTGCTACTTGACTGAGTGTTTGAAATACTCCCCTGAGGATTAACTTGTTGATTAGCATTAGTTGCCATTCTCTTAGTGTATCTTCTCTTTGGTATTCCTTCGTTTGTTGTGGCTAACTTCCCACTTCTCAATAACATACAACGAAAGTATTTCTTCACCAAGAAAAACAAGGTTAACAAAAGTATAAAACTTAGGACTGGGTCCCATTGGGTGTGCCAATTTGTTTACTGTGAATTTTGGTAAACAACCTCTGGTCTATCAATTTTAAATAAAACTGACTAACTTGCAGGATCGACCACACAAATCCTAGGACATGTGCTAAATTTGAGAGAAAAGTGTAAATGACAAATAAAAAATAAAGAGAATGTAAATTGAACTCCACGTTCGACAATGCTGAAATAAAAATCTAACTGAACTCCACGTTCGACTACTTGCAATAAGGTAAAGTGAAGGCTTGAAATTTAAAGGGCTGTAAATAAAGGATGCAGAAATTAAAGGCGTCGAAAGGAAATGACAATAAGTAAAAAGCTTTGAAAGTAAAGGCTTGAATTGATGAAAAATGCATGAAGGTAAATTGCAACAAAGTAAAAGTGCTTGAACTCCACGTTCTTGAATGTAAAAAGTGCAAGAAAGTAAATGACTGTCGAATGCAAATAGCAAGGAAATGAATGGCTTCAAAGATAAAATGCAGAAATGTAAAGACTTTTGAAAGTAAAATGCGACGAACTCCACGTTCTTAAAAAGTAAAGGCTGGAATGATAAAAGTGCTGTCGAAAGTAAAGTGCAGGAAAAATAAAGGACTTTGAAAATAACTGCAATGAATTAAAGGTGAACTCCACGTTCTTGAAAATAAAAGACTTTGAAAAGTAAATGCTTGAAGATTAAATGCTTGAATGTAAAAGTGCAGTCGAAGGTAAATGCAGAAAGTTTAAATGACTTTGAAAGTAAATTTGACATGGAAGATAAATTTCAAGAAATTGTAAAGGCATGGAAAGTAAATGGCTGAAACATAAACATGATGAAGATAAATTGCATTGATGAAAGAAGGTGGTGTTACATCACGTACATTCTCACAAACTCGTTTCTCTACACGCGGGTACTTTGAGTTTCTTTGAGTAACTTGTACAAAAATATGAACACCCTTATTACATAGGACTAACTCCTATTTATAGTGTAAAGAAATAACTACTAAGTGGTGGTTATTGCTTCAGACGTGTCCCTTTGGTGCCTTCTCCTTGGCCTCAACTGTTCCCACGTTCACAACTGCTCCTATTTGAATTTCAAACATTGGAAATTCCCTCCAGCCTTAGTATAACAGCTACAGCGCGTGTTTCAATATTCCCATGGTCGAAACCTTTCCCAACACTTAGCCATTTTTGAGGTTTCTAAAACCTCTATTCGACTCAGGCTTCACCAAAGCTGGGTCGAAGCCTTCTTTATGTTAAAAATAATTTTTTAACTTAAAATAGCTTTGATTCTTTCTAGCGTCGAAAATGAGGGTTAACAAATTGCCCCCAAGGAATGTCCTTTCGCCAGAATTGGTAGGAAGGTCATTTCTTAATATAATAACCATTTCGACGCTTGTTTGCATGGCCTTAAATGAATATCCCACTAATTACGTAGTGGCTAAATTGTTCAGTTTCTTTAACCCACGCTTATGACGTCATACCATCATGATAAATCCTTAAACGTCTCTTCAGCCGTATTCATCATAACACTTTTCTTGAAAATAGACGTTTGCAGTCTGAACATAACTGCTACCTTTCATCATGTCTCCAAGAAAAGAACACGCGTCCCACTAACGCCTCAACTTCAACGGTAGATCCAAGGCTCTTGGGATTTTCAAACGCCTATAAATACCCATTTCCACCACTTTGTGAACTTTCCACATCCTCATATTCTCAAGTAAACATCTTCTTCTCTTCAGTTTCTCTTACGAAAAAACCCAGAAAAAACACCATCTTTTCGTCTTCTTTAACAATGGCATCTTCCCAAACCAATCCTCAACCAAAGAAAACTCAGAGAGACAAGGCCACTCCATTTAAACAAACCATTCCTCCATTCGCTAATATCCCAGGCGCCCAACTAGTGGATAATCGTCGTTGTGTCGGAACCCACCACTGAAGAAACAAGAGCCATATACAAGTCTCAGGTAATGATTCCTATAATTGTTTCTGACAAACCGTATGCGCTATCTGGTCCTCTAGCTGATGTGGACATTTCTAATGAGAGACTAAGTGAGTTTCTCCCCTCTTACCGGAAAACAAGACCGTTAGGGCAAATGAGTTTTCCCAAAATCAACGCTGCTACTGGAACTTCTCCTGAAGAAATCCCCTACCCAAAATCAACGTTGGCTATCTCACTGATGGCATCAGGCTGGTGAGAGTTGTCAATCCCTTGAAAGAATTTGACCAATGGATGGCGAAGATGGAGAAGGTCAAAGCTGAACATTGGAAGGATATAGGGATTTATGACCTTCTTATGCTGTCGAAGACCAGCATACCATACTGTCTGAACATGTTGGCAGCATCCTTATACTTTTGGGACAGCACCCATTATACCTTCCATCTGCCATGTGGAATGGTTACTCTAACCTTGTTCGATGTAGCTGCCATCACAGGGCTTCGCCCAGATGGCCTTACTTATAACCCTGATGTTGATGTTGAGGACACCATCAATATTTCAGGCTCTAATATTAAAGACGAATTACCATATAAAATGTATCTTGAAGAAGCTGGATCTGGCAGGTAGAATGGTAGCATGGGAATGGAATTATCCAAGTATGATATCACATACGCTCCCAAAAACAACATCAAGTCACAAGTATTAGCAGATTTCTTAATAGAATTAGGTTCACCTACCCCAGAGGATATACCATAGCAGTGGATCTTATTAGTGGATGGCTCATCTAACCTTAAGGGAAGTGGACCAGGAACAGTGTTAGAAGAACCAGGGGGACTCATACTAGAGCAATCTCATTGCTTCAGTTTTCAAGCCAACAACAATCAAGCAGAGTACAAGGCGTTGATTTTCGGTTTAAAGCTCGCCAAGGAAGTTGGAGTTACCCATCTTTTGGTTCGAACTAACTCATAATTTGTAGCTAGTCAAATCAAGGGAGACTTTCAGACTAAGGATGCATTATTTCTCAAGTACTTGCAACAAGCATTGCAGTTAGCCAAAGGTCTCACAAAGTTTGAGGTAACCCATATTCCTTGAGAGGAAAATACTATAGCCGACTTATTAGCACGGTTAGCCAGCACTAAGGGCCCAGGGCTAAATAGGACGGTAATCTAAGAAACTTTAGAACAAGAAAGTACAGAAGTGGAAAAGGTGACGGTGTTGAAAAATTCAAACAGTTGGATGATACCCATAATTCAATATCTAACACAAGATAAGTTACCAGATGAAGAGATTGAGGCATGACACATCAAAAGGATATCTTCCCGGTATCTCATGGTAGTCGACCAGTTGTACAAGATGGGTAGATCTTCCTCAATGCTAAGATGTGTCATTGAAGAAGAAGTAGGACTCATAATGAAGGAAGTACATGAAGAAGTATGCGGAAGCCACATAGGAGGAAGAGATTTATCTGGAAAAATACTTAGGGTCGGATACTATTGGCTAAGTATGGTATATTATTGTGCACGATTTTTAAACCATTTTGAAAAATGTCAAATTTACGCTCCCTTCATACATTCTTCGGCAGAAATATTACATTCGGTAATATCCCCTTTGCCTTTCTATCAGTGGGGGGCAGACATCCTCGATCATTTTCCTTTAGCTGCAGTGCAATTAAAGTTTCTCATAGTGGTAGTTAACTATTTCACCAAGTGGATGGAAGTCATAGGTGTATCATGTATCATGACATAAATGGTACGACATTTTTACTAGAGAAATATCATATGCCATTTTGCCTTACCAGGAATCATTGTATCTGATAATGGCACACATTTTGTGAGCTCTTTTTTTATAGAATCCTACAGGCACCTCGACATCCATAATCGGCTTGTATCGGTGGAACACCCTCAGGCTAATGGACATGCGGAAGTAATAAATAGGACCATCCTATCAGGCATGAAGAAAAAGTTGGATGAAGCAAAAGGACTCCAGGCCGAATATCTGCATGAGATCTTGTGGTCCTATCACACTACTCCCCATTCCACCACCAAGGAAACACCCTTTCAAATGGTGTATGGGGCCGATGTGATGATATCGGTGGAAGTTAATTCTCTAACTTGGAGTCGTAAGAATTTTGACAATATCTTAACAGTGAGGGGTTTGATAATTCGACAGACCTCATAAAAGTAATCAGAAGAATGGCTCAAATGAGGGAATGTGCGGAAAAGAAGAGAATGGCTAGAAGGCTCAACACTAGAGTTTGACCAAGAAGTTTTCAAGAGGGATATTTTGTTCTGAAGAGGATTATAGACACGCAGAAGAAAGGAAAGGTTTCCCAAAATTTGGAGGGAACTTACCATATTAAACATAAATTGAGTAGTGGAACTTATAAGTTCGAGAACTTAGAAAGATTAGAAATGTCAAGGGCTTGGAATGTTCCAAACTTAGGTTTTATTACAGTTAAAGTTATTTAATGATAATATTTGAATAAAAAATTTGGGCGGCACTCTTTTCCCTTGCAAGGGCAAGGGTTTTAATGAGGCACCTTCAATTCATATGATTGTGTGTCACTTTTACAGGAAATTTAGGATCGTCCCACTTGAGGCATCACCTCGGGCATTTAAGCAAATCAGCTAAGTAAATGTAAACCCTATGGTCGGGTTAAGTATAATAAAACCTCTGGCCTTAAGTAATCGACTAAGTAAATGTTAATTCTCTGGCCTAGTTAAGTTCAATAAAACCTTGACCTTAAGAAATCGGTTAAGTAAATGTAAAACCTCTGGCCAGGTTAAGTTCAATAAAACCTCTGACCTTAAGCAAACGGCTAAGTTAAATAAAACATCTAGCTGGGTTAAGTTTAATAAAACCTTTAACCTTAAGCAATCATCTAAGTTTAATAAAACCTTTGGGTGGGTGAAGTTTAATAAAACCTATGACCTTAAGCAAATCGACTAAGTAAATGTAAAACCTCTAGACGGGTTAAGTTAAATGAAACCTCTGACCTTAAGTAAAGCGAATAAGTAAATAACAAACCTCTAGCCAGATCACAAAAACCTTTAGCCAGGTTATGACCTAAGTAGTTAGCCAAATAAATATCTGCGACAGGATGGTGATAGCAAGTCATCTGATTTAGCAAAACCGGTCATGAAAGTTCCCCGATGGGTTATTAAGCATAAGAATCAAATCAAAGGTCTGAGGAGCCTCTAAACAAGTTGCTAAATTAATTTGATCATTTAATCACAAAGTCTAAATTATTAAAGGCAAATTATCAAACTGTTAACAAATGAGCAAACTGGTATGCATTAAAAGCC
This sequence comes from Lathyrus tuberosus, assembly GCA_022829125.1. Classification (NCBI taxonomy): domain Eukaryota; kingdom Viridiplantae; phylum Streptophyta; class Magnoliopsida; order Fabales; family Fabaceae; genus Lathyrus; species Lathyrus tuberosus. The sequence goes on along the minus strand of JALAZF010000603.1, from coordinate 1,234,747 downwards.
AGCATCTGAAGCATGCCAATGAAAAACAACAGATATAAGATAATAAAATAATATTAGCGTACTCAAAATGGGCCCCGTCTAAGGGTTTAAACATGTATCAGAAAGGAAAGACATTATTCAAAAACTACAAAGGGCATATCACCATTGATGGCCGAACATAAACAAACTTAAACATCATTGTGCTCGTCATCCTGAACCTCGAGGGTAGTATTGTTGATATCCACGTCCTCCAAAACCTCTACTTCAGGAGAAGCTTCTTCTATGTCCACCAATTGGCCATCCACCACACTTTTAATGAAATTCATCTTCGACACGTCAAGGTACGACATGATGCATAACGCTCAGGCTTTGGCTCTCTCAAAAGCTTCATCATCGGCTAAAAGAAAATCTACATGGGCATCCTGTAATGGCTTCTTTAAGGTCTCTTAAAATCTCGAGTTTTCTCCATTATTTGGACAAAGACGGTGTTGGACGCCTCAAGCTCCGAGCACTTGGATTTTGTGGTTTCCTTTTGCTTCTTCATTTTTGACAACTGGGACTCCGCGATCTCTTTATGCTTCTTTATCTCTGACATTTAGTAGCTTAGCTCCTCCGCCTTGTCGGTCTGGACCTTCACATCATCCTTCAGTTGGGTAAGATCTTTGTTAAGACGAATTTCATTATGCTCATAAGCATCACCAACTTCGAATAGACCCTGGGTCATGACTGCACATCTCATCAAGTAGGCTCCAATGTTTTGGGTCAAATGTTGAGCTTCTATGGTCTTCACCTTCTCGACATCCTCTGTAGTGTTCAGATGGTCATAGAGATATCTTAAGCCACTGAAGCTGTTAGACCAGAATTTGAATTTGGTGGATGGATTGGATTAATGACTACTACCCGAGTCCTGCATTAGGATAGTAATTGTCAAGTCGACTTGACTAACATTATCACTCATCAAGGTCTTCATCATCTTTGGAGAATCTGACTTTGACTCCCTAGTAGGAGGAATGGAAGTGGTAGGGGGTGCTGATGTAACTTAGGCTTATTTGACGACATCCATCTTCTTTCTTTTGAGAGTTCGAGTTTGGATACCTAATAGATCACTCTTAGAAGCTGAATGCTCCCCACACCTCGCTCTTGCTCCATCCATCAACTTTTTCTGCTCTGATGGTTTGAGATTTGTCATGTCAGCTGGAAAGAAAAGAACATAGTAAAGTTTAGAAAAATGAAATAATGGGATAATCGAAGGATAATAAAGGGCATATATAAGCATCACCCAGGAATTTAGTAATTTGTTTTGGGTCGTCAGCCATATGTAGCAATTCCTTAACTTTCACTACTCATAAAACATCCAAAACGGCTAAAGCTCTGGTTTCCAAAATGCTCAGTTTATCATAATCAAAATCGGAAACCGACGATGGGCTATCTGACCAATAAATCGGGAAACGATAGTTCCCATCCAGCTCATACATCACGCGTGGACACCTTTTCCCACTCTTAACTCAAAGGAACTTATCCTTGAAACCTTATAGTTGGTAGTATAAGCCTGAAGGATTTGCTTTCCCAAGAATTACACTGAGGGAAACACAACCTCCTTTTTCTGCTCCTTTCAGCTCAAAGAAAGGTAAGAACAAACCTAAGGTAAGAGTTATACCCACCGCCTCACAAACAAGTTCAAAAGCTTTGATAAAGCCCTAACCATTTGGGTGTAACTGAGAAGGGGCAATATTTAGGATTTTGAGCAAGTCGGATTCAAAATCACTAAAAAGGATACGAACCTTAAAATCCTTGATTACCCCTGTGTAAAAGTAAAAGAATCTCGTCAGACATTTCTCTTGGTCGAGTAATACATACTCTCTCGCCAACCATACAAGGCTCTAACACCACATCCTCCTCATTCCTAGTGGAGGAAATTTGGTTATTAGTACGAAGCTTCTAAATATAACTTTCGTCAATGACGTTGTGGTCGTAACTTAGAACATATTTGTCAATCAAAAAACCTGTTGTCTCCATCAGAATATAAACGAAACTTGATGATGAAGACTCTAAGTCAGTTTTACTATTAGGGGAGGGGGTCTCACCATAAACTTCCCTAAGAGTCTGGTCAAACTCTGCTGGACTCAAATGGCCCTCACAATCTCTGATGCAGTCGTTCTAGATTTTAGTTCTCTTACTAGCGGTAAGGGAAATAAAAAAACTCTCCAAAATCATCACAATCTCTTATTATAACCATAATAAAACAAGAAAAGAGATAGGGAAAGGAAGAAATACCTGAGGCTTGAGTTTGGAGAATGAGGGGTTGATTGAGAAAGCAAAAATAACTTCTCAGCAACACCTGAAGGACGAATCATTTGCTTTGATGAGAAACAAATGAAGAACTGAGTCTCTTTATGGAAATAAGTTTACAACGTTCAAGAAGTTGCATCAGACTGAAATAATAATGATAAGTGAGAATTCCCATAAAAAATGCCATCATGACAAGGAGAGAGAAAGTTGGTTGGCAACGGTAACTCACACGATCGACAATAATTCCAGGATTTTCTTGTCCGAACATTTCAATCTTATAAGATTTTGTAATCTTGGGGCTTATGTACATCTTGGAATTCTCAAAGGTCGAGCTTTTGCAAACCGATTATAAAGAGTAGACAAGTTGGATAACATGATCTTGGACAAGTCGGGTCTGGCCTCATATGGGCTAGGTTAGACATGTAAGTCGGATCCAGTCTTTTGAATGGACTAGAAGGTGATGTGAAAAGTCACATATGACCGTTACGAAACGTCTTCATGATTGCATGGGAGTTATAGAAATTGATGGAAGAGGCGTTACTAGAGAGTTAGGAAGGCGACAGACGTTACCAGAGGTGGCTTTAACATAGAAAATGAAGGGGTATCCTTGGGAGGGCCCTAAAGGAGTAAACAAGTATAAAAAGAAGAATTCTCAATGAGGAAGGAAAAACTAATTTCTCCTAACAAAATAGGACGATTGTAACCTCACCTGACTAGTCTCTAGGAGATTTCTCCAAATATTGTTTAGCAAGAACAATTGTCTATTTTCAAATTCAAATCTACTGCAACATTTCACAAGTGTTGTCTATTTCTAAATTCAAACCTCCTGCAATATTTTACAAATGTTGTCCTTTTTTTAATTCAAAAATTAATCTTTACTTACATATTTTCTTATCATTTTAAAACACACCCAAAATTATTAATTATTAATAACTTGCAATACTGTCTGAACGAGTCCAACCCGTTTTATCACCCCCTCCTTATCTTAGAACTGTATAAACTAGATGTAAGTGTCTGTTTGGTTTGGCTTCTCGGCCACCAAACGCACGTTTGAAAACTCTCCTGCCGTGAAAATTGAGAAGCTCCAAAAGGTAGCTTCTGAGTAAACGTGAAAATTCACCGTGATTCAACAAAATTCAACGCTAAACCAAACACACCATAAGTCTCTTATCAATATTGTTTTTCTATAAAGTTGCATCAAACTTCATACTACTATTTTTTTGGTACAGCGAATTTCATAGTTTTATTCGTTGGTAGTAACACCGAATCAAGAAACATGTAAAAGAATATATTTTCAACCAAAAAAAAAGAATATACTACGTAATTTCCTATAGTGTATTTGAACAAAATTTTTGTTATGCTAGAGTAGAACACTCCGAGGTAGTCGGGTCAAAGAGTGCGGGCAACAAATACTTCCTTCCATTGACACCATTAGCATTATAGCTAGCACCACTTGTGGGGTCCACCAAGAGGTTCCCAGCATAACCAGGGTAAGCCCCCTTCCCGTACACTCCAGCACAAGCAGAACCAGCTTCAAGAGGTGCTTCTTTGGGCCCTTGGTAGTACCCATTCCCAAATGGATTCGTAACCGTCCCAGCCAACAAACTAGCCACGTTAATCACCATGCCGTCAAGACCCACGTCGTTGTTTGGAGCAATTAACGGCGGACTTTGAGGGCCGTAGATTGGTTGATGAAAAGGCCAGGCACATTGACCCGGACACTGTGTTTCCGAATTACCCACCCACACGTACGCGGATTTGGTATTCACCGAAGAACCGTGAGTCCCACACCTACTGGAGCAAAACCCATCAACTGCCACGTCGGCGGAAGTAAGAACGACGCTGATGGCGTTTGTTTGTGAGCCGTTGGATGCAAGCTTTATGATATGATCATTGGTGAGTGATTTTCCGAATGAGTAATTCTCGTCTATGAAATGTGAACCTGTTGTGAGGACGATGTTTTGTGAGTTTGCGAGGTGGTAGTATTTGTCAGTGAATTTCCACCACGTGGCGACTGATGGTTGGGCTGTGATGGTGGGTGAGGTAATGGAAGTGATGAAGTCGGAGATTATGGCTCGTTGGGAAGGTTTGAATTTACCGTACCATATGAGATTGATGGAGATTTTTCCGGTTAGAAGAGGGCCTTTGTGGTATTGAAATTTTAGTTGTTGGTTGTTTTGTGTTAGTTTTCTTGATGCTGAGGTGAAATGGAGAAGAGAAATAACTAGGATTAGGCTGAGTAGAACACTTGAAGAAGTCATTATAGTAGTAGGATAGAAATGTGATTTGTGGTTGTGGAGATAGAAATGTGGAGGGTGGTATTTATAGGTGATATGGAAAATTAGAAGGAAGGGAAAAGGAAAGAGGGTCGAAAAAGAAAGAGAGCGTATCAGTGACGGGTTGACTGGTGAGGTAAAAAAGTGGGGAGAATGGCCTAGAGTGAGGTCCCAGCTAGATTGATTAACGCGTTGTTGTATTAAGTTGTTAGGACTAATTCTTATGGAAACAAATAAATTCCATTGGATTGTGCGGCGCGTTTTCATAATTTTTCAGCTTGATATTTATTGGTTGTTATTATTGTTTTTAATGATAACTCATAATATCAGAACAAGACAGTGTTTGGCCAGCTAATTGGAAACAAAGTCAACATGGAGTACTACGAAACAAGACAACAGACCCCTAGACTAGTCTACTCTTCATTCATGTGCGTAGTAAGCCTCTTTCTTGGACCATGATATGATCCACTAAGCAAATTGACACCGTTATTAGGAGATTTTATCTTAGCCACCCTTTCGGTTACATATGATACCCCACATACTTCTATATGTAAATTTAATCCAAAAAATTGGATAAAATATCTTATAGAGCAAATTAAAATTTTTGGTAAGATCAAAAAATTCGATAGTCCATATAAAAAATATGATGTATTGGATTTTTTAAAAAATCCAATATGTTAAAGAAATTATCGAGATTTTAAGAGTTTTTAGCTTAAATTAAAAAATTTGGTAGTTTGCCTAGTATCAGATTTTTAAAAACATCAGTAAGCTATTGGATATTTCGTTCATGAGTAAAAAATTCGGTAGTTATAAAAGAGTGAAAATTGAAAGATTGAGATTTTGCCGACAGTTTTGTGCAGTTGTGATTGCATTGACCGTTTTGTGTGCTCCATAATGAATCCAAAGTTGTATAAATAGGGGTCATGTGTTGTTAAGAAAAGCATCTTACAATGCCACCTCTGTTTTGTTTAAGGCAGAAGTGTATTTCAACAGGGTGAAACCTTCTATAGAGTTTCGGCTCCTCGAGGGCACCACATGTCTAACCCTTTTGAGATCAAAGTTCAATGATATGTTGCTAGACACCGAGAACAGAAAGGTTAGTAAGATCGAGTTTCGTGAAGACTAAATTGATAGTGATGTAAGGGTGAAATATAACCTTATTGAATTAAAGACCGGTGAAAATTTGAAAGCTAAGTGGATAACATATCACCGTAGACTAACTAAGGGACCAGTTGAGTTTGATGCGACAATTTCTAGATCTGTCGACGACATAATCAAGATGTTGAAATGTCCAGAATCATCTGAAAGTGTTTAGATTTTCTTATTTATTTTTATTTTCTTAAGCTATGTAATCGTCTATCTAAGTTATGTAACTGTTTGCCAAGTGTTAAGTTATATTCATCAAGCATCAATGGAAGTGCCAAAAAGTTACCTAATAAACAATATTGTGCAAATGTCTAAGTAATACTACACATGTTATACAAATAATATATAAAAATAATAATAATGTCTAAATAGGTCCCTTAAGGGCTATGTGTGTTACCTGCGATGCCAAACTATAAACCTCGCCATCTAGGTTCATCAAACCAATGAGGTTATCCATAATGATTGTTATCATCTGCAGGCGCTGAACGTCATCCGCACCATGTGGAGACGGTGGATGAGGTTGCCCGTCATTGGAATGTACCCTAGCCTCAGCATAAGAAGAACCAGCATGTGAAGATCCAACATGAGAAGGTCCCACAACATTTTCATGTTTCCAAGGTGGGATGATGTGAGAGTGTGATACAGTAAGGTACCACTTCAAGTACTCATCCACACACTCCTCGAGTATTAGCCTAGAATTTCTAGTCATAGAAAAGTCAACAAAGAATGCTACGTTGAGGAAATACTAAATGTTAGTATTTATTGACAAGCTTCGATAGGAACAGAGACGTTGACTTGAGCATTTTGACTAGAGTGATGAACATACTTTGGAAGAATCTCAAGAACAGATCTAGCTAATATTTCGACAGACGTCCGGGACTTGGGATAATTTGGAATCCAAATACTTGAAAGTTGTCTCGGCATTAGAGTTTTTCACAAACTACCTTCGATAAGAAGGCAATTATATGCTTGGAGCAGTTACGAACGTGGGATAATGGTTTTCAGTCGTTTACAAGTTCTAACAACGTGAAGATGCTTCAGAAGACTGAAGTACATGTTTTTAATATGTGTCCACTTTCTAGGGAAAAACTGTCAGAGACGATTATCTTTAGATTAGTATAAATAACATGCTTATGCATTGTAATCAAGGTCGCAAAATTCATATATTTCTCTATAGAACTGAAGTGCATGAGTCAAAGAGCGAAATAATTTGTGAGGAACATGTATGAGTCTGTGTCCCTTACTTTCATTGTTTTCATGTTTCCTTAATTGAAACATTTTACTCTAATTGTCATTTACTACATTTTCTATTTAATGCCATTTATTTCACTTTTTGTTTATTACCTTGATCCAAGTTTTTTTGCTATTAAAGTTTGTGTCCATTTTGTCTTTGTACATACATTCACATTTAATTCACAAACACTTTTTTATGTATATTTGTTTTGCACATATTGCTTCCAAGATTTTTCAAGTTAATCTCACAAGTGAAATAAACTGTGATTGTTTGCTAAAAACACCTACAAATAACAAGGAACTAAACCCACACTGCATGATCTCTAATGGCACGTGCAGAACTCAAACAGTGAAAAACAAACTAGCTATTAACGCCCTCAGATGGAATAGTTGGGATTGGTCGTGGGATGTCCATGAAATATCCAAATTGGCACATACACCTCTCAGGATGCATTGAAATGTCGTCGAACTCATGATGCACTCTATGGACTGCATAGGGTGTCATATGGCATTGTCTACAATAAGCTCATCAACCCTCCCACTGTTCTCCGCAACACCTCCCAGATGTGCATTCTTTCCCCTCCATCTCTTGGCTCATACCGCCCCAGCAGTAGTAGGCATAACCTACCTGCCACAAATGGTCGGGAAATGCTCCTATATTCAACACTACACAATAACTTAGAATCATATAACCATAAAAAAGAACAAAATATATAAGAAATATGTATAGTCTGATAGAAAAGATGTGACTTTTCTTGTATTTCTCATGTATAAAGTTAAAACACTATATAAAACTAGTTGATGTTTACGTCTCTTCGCATTTTGAAATCATTAAGAACATGTTATCTAAGCAAATTTTACATAGTCGAATTGGAAAATAGGCACTTGCCCTTACAGAGTATTCCCTAACATATGTGCCTTTAAAGGCAATGAAGGGGCAGGTGGTCGCCAACTTCATCATGGATTATGCGATAGTCGAGGCACCCCAAAATTATTAGGAGCCAAAACCTTGGAAGTTATACTTCGATGGCTCCAGCCATAAAAATAGAATTGGAATTGGTATTTTAATAATTTATCCTAATAAGATTTCGATGAAGTTCAAATACAAAATATAAGACTTTTGCTCAAATTATGAGCCCGAGTATGAGGCTTTGATAGTTGGTCTCAAAATTTTGTTAGACTTTGGGGCAAAAAGAGTCGAAGTAAAAGGAGACTCTTAATTGGTTGTCAAGGAAATAACAAAGGAGTACAAATGTATTAAGGAGAACTTAATCATGTACTTTGTTATAGTAAATAGACTAATTAAGTGCTTCGATTTTGTGGATATTCAGGATGTCCCTCGACTAGAAAATCAAGAGGCAAATGAGTTGGCACAAATTGCCTCAGGGTACAAAGTGTCAAAAGAAAAGCTAGAAGATTTGATTGAACTACGAGGAAGAGTAAAGTCAACAAGGTTGTCTCCTTCGGATCTGTTAATGATGAAATTGGGATCAACAGATCCTAAAAACCTTGAGGTTTTTGCCATTGAAAATTTTCCAGATAATGATTGGCAAAGACTAATAGTGGAATATCTAAAAAGTACAACAGGATCATCTAATCGAAAGGTTAAGTACAAATTTCTAAGCTACGTAATCATAAGGAATAAATTGTTCATGAAGACGCTTGAAGGTATTTTGCTCAAGTGTCTTGCTGAAAGTGAGACATATCTAGTAGTATCGAATGTCCATAATGGAGTTTGTGGTGCCCATCTAGTCGGGCATGAAATTAGATGGTTATTATTTCGACAAGGCATTTATTGGCCCACCATGCTAAAGGATTGTACTGAGTTCGCCAAGGGTTGTCAAGAGTGGCATATACATTCAGACATTCAATATGTTCCTGCAAGCAAGTTACATGCGATTGTGAAACCATGGCCATTCAGAGGTTGGGCTTTGGATTTTATTGGTGAGATTCGACCAACATCTTCTAAAAGTCAGAAGTATATTTTAGTCGGTACTAACTACTTTACTAAGTGGATAGAAGTGATTCATTTAATCAATGTCAACTAAGAAACAATAATAGATTTAATCCAAAACACATTATTTATATATTAGGAATCCCTGTGACCATTATTACTGATCAAGGATCGGTGTACACTGGTCGAAAGATGCAAGAAATTACCTCTGAAATGGGGATTAAGTTATTAACATCTACGCCTTATTATGCCTACGCAAATGGTTAGGTCGAGGCATCCAATAAAATTATCATTGGTCTAATCAAGAAACATGTAGGGAAGAAGCCAAGAAATTAGCATAAAACCTTGGACCATGTCTTGTGTGTGTGTCGAACATCTCCTAAAGAAGAGACAGATACTACTCCTTTTCCATTGACCTACGAACATGACATTGTCTTACTTGTCAAAATATATTTGCACACGACTCGAGTCAAAGGCAAAGTGAGATTCCATCTGATCATTACTGGAATATGATGTTGGATGAATTGGTCAATTTAGATGAGGAGAGGTTGGTTGCATTAGATGTCTTGTTAAGGAAAAAAAAAGTGGGTAGCTAAGGCCTATAATAAAAAGGTTAAGGTGAAAACATTTTCGATTGGAGATAATGTGTGGAAGGTTATTTTGCCTATGTATCGAAAAGATAGGACTTTGGGCAAATGGTCCCCTAATCAGGAAGGCTCATTTCGAATCATTCAAGCGTTTTTGAATAATTCTTACGGGATCGAAGACTTGGCATTTGATTATCAAATCCTGAGATTAAATGGTAAATATTTGAAAAGATATAAACCTATGCTACAGGAAATTCAAATTTTAACAGAATAATATGCATAAAAAGGAAACGCCAAAATGGTATTCATAAAAATGCCAAAATGGAAAAGACATTATAAAACATTGGAAATAAGAGAATCAAAGTACAAGTTAAACAAGAAATATAGATTTGAAATCTTCAAGTTTAGTCTTTGAAAATGTGAGCCTTGTGGTCAGACGGTCATGAGCCTCTTCTAAAGAATCAATTTCAAGCCCCAGACGAAGAGCAGCTTTAGTGTATTCGACACTCTTGGTTGCTTCTTGATCAATGATCTCATAGGTGGGCGGTTATTTTTCCCAGACGAGCTCAGATTTTGCTTTTCCAGATTGTCAATTTCTTTGGTCAATTCAGCAATCTGGGTGCGAAGGTTTGAAATATGTTCATCAAGGGAAGCTTGCTTGTCTACATATTCCTGAGGTTGAGTTTCGAGCCTATCGACTTATTTTCAAATGCATCACTTAAGTCTGATGATACAGTTATGGCTTCCTTTGTTTTCTGGAGTCGGGTGTTGTAGGTCCTCTTGAGGTCGATATCCCGAATGACCTGGTAGAAGTAGGATTTGAATTCAAATAAGAATTAAACCATGGAGTCTGGCACCTTTTGTTTGTTAAGCTCATCCAACAACTTTTGAATGCCAATGCCAAGTTGAGCACCTCCTTCGATGGCATTGAGGAAATTAACTTAAAAAATGTTTGCTTTTAGTTAATGGATCAAGAGGTTCACCGAGTCTTCACTTGCCCCAGCCAACGAAGCATTAGAAAAGTGGGAAGATCTTAAGCCAGTCGAGAGCCTGCGAAGTTTTTGAAGTCTTCTCAGGGCCTCTGTAGGATTATTCCTTTTAAGGGTAAAATTTTTTTCTTGGCTCAACGACGTGTTGGATGACGAGTCGTGAATGGTAGCTTGAGGTTGATTCTTTTTTATGGTGGTGGGCTGACTTTTTTCTTCAACTGAAGTGGTCTCGACATCTGGAGTGGCTTGCTCTTCATCCATTTTTCTGGGTTTTTGGTTTTTGGGTCGTCATGAGATAAGTTGTCAAGAGCAAAAGCCATAATGTTATCCAATTATTTATTTTTTTGGAGAGAAAAGTTGGTTGGCATCAGCCTCAGGTTCAAGGTTTGGTGGTGGAGAAGTACCTGCATCTTCACCAATTGGTTGGTTCGCTGGATGAACATACGAAAGTCTGGAATCAAGAAAATATGACCAATGGATGTGAGAAAAAGTTTCAAAGTGAATCGATCGGGGGATACCTATTGATTTGTCCGCCACGTTCTCGTCCAACTCTGGCGGTCCCTGAAAAGCACAAGAGCAATTAGTTAAAGTTAGAATCAAGAGATAACATTTGTGCATTGTGTAGAGCAATACCTTTGGCTCATTGTTGTCTTGCTCTTCGACTGGAAGATCCTTGGGTTGTTCGTCCAATACTTGGTCATCAGGCACAGACAAGTTTTCCCCTTATTTATTGGAAGGACCGGTAGGCAAGCTTGTTTTTATCTTTGGAGGATTTGCTTTTTGAGTGGCTCCTTTCGTCCTGCTGATGCCTGGTTTAGGGGAAGCTTTGGGCTTAGGTCTTGAGAAGATCAGAGTTTTTTCACTATCTTTTTGTAATACCCCATACTTCCTTAAATGCCCATTATGCATCAATTGGACTTATTGAAGCTCTTAAGTGCTTTAAGTGTCATTAGTTGGGACCAATATAGTAACTTACAGACTCTGAAGAGGTCAGTTATTGATAAATGAGATAGACCAATATTAATAAGTATAATAGAGGACATTTTGGTAACTTTAATATTTGGTCAATTGGTGTTAGGTGACAAAATGTCAAATTGAGATATTTTATACCACTATATAATATTATATATATATATATATATATATATTTGGTAATGAGAAAGAGAAAGAAGAAAGTTAATAAGAGAGAAAGAGGGGAAGAAGAGGATAACTCTTGGGAAAGCTTGGATTCATCATCTTCATCATCAATTCATCTTCTTCTTCTTCATAGAGGTGAGTTCCATAGGTAGTTTAGTTTTGGGGGAAATTCATGAAAAGATTGGGTTAGGGTTTTGTGTTCTGAACCATGAAATTGTTGTTGTCCATACTTCTATTTGCTTATATGTGTTAATACGTGTTGTTCTTGATGTCATGTTTGATGATTTGTGATGGATTAGGGTTTATGTTGTGTTGAAGTTGTTGGTTGTGATGCTTGTGTGTATGCATAACATAATTTTGTCCATGTGATGTTGTTGTTGTTGGTTCTTGATGTTGAAATGATGCTAAGAATGATGGAATTCATGGTATGAATGCTTGATGATGTTAGAATATGATTAGGGTTGATGGGGTATTGTTTGGAAGTGATTTGTGTGAAGAAAACTTGGCATTTTTCAGCCTAGCTGTTGTGGTAATCGATTACCACATATTGGTAGTCAATTAATGACTTAAAATTGAGTTTTTGGGGCATTTTCTGGTCTGGTAATTGGTTACCATATACTGGTAATCGATTACAACATATTGTGAAAAAAATGGAGATTTAGAATCTTTGTAACTTGAGAACTGTAACTCATAATGAGGCACGGTTGGAAGCATTAGAAAGCTATTCTAATGCTCTATGTGATATTGAAGTAATAACATGGGTTTATGCCATTGATTGATAGGATAGAGATGGAATTGAAGTGAGCGTGGATTATGTGATTCTTGGTTCCACCATAATTCATGAATCCGGGATCCGATTGATATGGGACTTGAGGCATTGGAAGGATAATCCAATGGGCTATTAAATGGTGATGTGATACCATGAGTTAACCAAAGATACTTGGTGGAGGATAGTATTAGCTTGTATGCCTTATTAAGTATGTGAACTCTTATGGTTGATTATATGTTAGATATGTTATACTACCATATATGGGTGCTTCTTGTATGATTATGTTATGCTACATATGTATAATGATTGTATGTTTTTGATTGTTTCATAATATGCTTAAAAGACTATAAGAATGGTGAGGAAACCCTTGATATTAATTAATGGAATGAACTAGTAAGGTGATTAGGACATAATGAATAACATAAATGGCAATGCTTGTTCAAGGATGCATAGGTGTGTGTATCATTGGAAAGTAGTTGTCTTGTTGTGAGGAGAGCTTTATATGGAACATGTATGGTTTTTGTTGTTTATGGTTAAGGCGAGTGTGATGCCTTGTGATTGTTGAATACAATCACGTTATACTTAGTGATTACATAACGAATGGAACCTACGGATAAAGGCTTGTGATGTGGGTGGACCCATGGAAAACGACGATTTGAAAGGTTGATGTTATCCCTTAGAATCCAAATCCATGCGACGTTATGTTACACTTTATCACGTAGTCAGAAATAATCCCTTGAGTGTGTCGTTCCAAGAGTTGAGGCTCATGTAGAGCGCTCATCTGGAATGTTACTCACTGTTACTTTGATAGGTTTGATTCCCGTGTGTAGTATAAATGGAATCTACGGGTAAAGGCTTGTGATGGGGGTGGACCCATGGGAAGCGACGATTCAATAAAGGCATATTGAATCCGAATCTATTTCGTATGTCAAAGTACAGTACAAGGATCCATGACCCGCGCCGAAAGACCTAGATGTAGGAGAGAACGGGAAAAGGGGAAGCCTTGATGAGATTTCTGGACTAGTGTCATACCCCAAATTTGTCCTACTTGTATATCATTTTCATCTGTACATCCATCCCCTAACTATCATTCAGAAAAAATAAAAAAATATGTTTCTCCTGCTTGTTGTCCAAACTCAGGGTATCACAAGGTTTAGTTGAAGTGAATTGAGGTTCATTTGAGGCTTATTAGGACAAGGGTATGTGCAATGGTTGAAGTTCAATGGTTTGACAAGTTGGTTTTAGATTCAAGGTCTGGTTGTGATTGATTCAAAGGATGTGTGTAAAGCTACAATCAGGGTTTGTATCAGGCAATTCACATGTGTGGGTCAAATTGTCAGACTATGCAAAGTCATGTGCTTTAATGACTATCGGCCAGGAATATTTCATTTTCAATTAGGAAAGTGTGCGGTTCATGGTGAAAGATTTGATCCATCAATGTTCGGGAGGCCAGGTTCAGAGGGATTTATTTGATTTGGAATCTCTAATTCGGATCCGTTCGTCATGATGAATGCAAGATGCATTTACAATTCAAAGTTTTAAATCCAAGGCTATTATGTGTTATATCTCAAAGTTTGTTAATGATGTATTTCATGTTCCAAGGGTCGATCCAAGCTTCTTTTGGTTCAAAGTGAGAATTCAAAAAGGGTGAGTTTTAAGTCTAACCGGAATTTCAAGATTTGGTCCAAACAAATTGAAGAAAATTTACAAGGCATTGGTTCCAAATACATAATAGAGGTGCAAGTCAAAAATTCAACGAAGTCCATTTTTATTTATCAAGTCCATATTACACAAGAAATCCATTAATTTCCCAATTACACAAATTCCACACACAAGGTTATTATTACACAACCAAGGACCTTCATCAGTTTTTTTGTTTCACAAACCAATCCAACATCTATTTGTTACACAACACCGTGACATAAATGAATAAAAAGTAGAAAGAGGATATTTTTGCATTTAAGGTTATCTCAAGAAGATCTTCAGGTATTTTCTTCACAACGATATGACTGCGCATGAGACACGCATCACCAGTTAAACCATAACCATGTTTCTGCTGCTACAATATGACCCCACGCAACTTGTACGAAGAGGACTCGAAACCGTGCCGCACTACCGCTATACAACAACAACTACGCAGCTCACGCAGCAGCTTTCACCAAAACAATTCATCTTCAGCAACAACGTAACGAAAAACAAGCCACCAGCCTGCTCTAAACCGTATGACACTCCCAGCCAAAACATTGTTGCACACCATACCCGTACCTCTTCTATCTGCTACAAACCAAAGCCTGCCGCTTCCGCCCAAACTCCCTGCTAAATCAACAACAGACATCAAAAGACCTGCCATTGAAAGAGACAACTCGACAACTACAAAACGTACGACAAAAACACACCAAAACGACATTTAAACCGAGGGAAACTGAGAAATTTGGGGAAGAATCTCTAGTCGATATAAGAAAAAAACCTCTCTTCATTTTTTGGGGAAAACGAACATTTTTCCTTTGCTGCTCACCATCTTCTTGGCATGTCCCCATCGCCACCTAAGAGCCCGCACCTCACAACACCAATACATCCTCCACTTCTGAAAACTCCTCCATCCGCCGTTTTTTTCAACATCAACACAACAACCTTCATATCAACCACACAAACCTTTTCAGATTAAAACAGAGAGAAGAAGAAGGAAGATTGATCGAAACCAAAACCACAAATCAATAACAAACCTAAGATTGAACCAAAACAAACGAGAACGAAAAGAACCTAGAGAACTCTTAGAATCCAATTGCGAGTTGAAGCGATTCAATCGAGGTTTGAGTAAGGACGAATTGGGAACTGTTGCACGCAATCAGACGAGGGTGGGTCGAACGAGTTGCTTCGTCTTTTATCAATTTGCTTTTCACTAATGATACTTTCCCCTGTTTCTTGATCTTTCTTTTTGGTAGAGTGTGGCTGTGTTTTGTTTCATCTGATGAGTTTCCTTTATTTACTGCGCTCCTCTATGACTTTCTCTTTTCCATTTTAAAAAAATATATATAATAATAAGCGTGAAGATGATAAAACCTGGGTGGTTTCTGATTCCACTGCGTCTTTTGATGACAAACCGTGAGCTAATGGGCCTTAAGGCCCGTGCGAATCAATCATCTCCACACCCCCTGAATCAGCACGCCCCCCCCCCCCCCCCCCTCCTCTTTCTATTTTAATTTTATCTTTTTTCTCTTTTTATTCATTTATTTTATTAAGATTTATTGGTTTTAGGTTTTGATACCAAATATCTTGAATCCATTTAATGTTTTGTTTTTAATATTTCTCTTTCGATTTCCACTTCATTTTTATTTCATCTTTGATTTTATTTTCGATTTTCAATTTTGGGCCAATGATATGAAAGAATCTTGGTTATGTTGATTTATTTCAAATAGATCTATAAATCTTGATTTATATGAGGCCACTTTTTTTATTTTCTATTGGCCAATGATATAACACAACTCATGATTTAGTCACACCGATTAAATTTTGATTTATTTGAGGCCTACAATTTATTTATATTTATTTTCGATTTTTTTGTTCATAATGTTGTTTTTATTCATTTATTGGGTCAATGAAAACCAAAATATCGATTGATTTATCGATTTCTCGATTAAATCTCGATACAGGTGAGACCTTTATTCTTTTTCCTATTTATTTCGATTTTATTTCATTTTTATTATTTTTATTCATTTTGGGTCCATGAAAACTAAATATCGATTGATTTATCGATTTCTCAATTAAATATCGATAAAGGCGATACCTTTATTCTTTATATTCATATTTTCGATTTAATTTCTTAATTGTCATTTTACATTATTTTTTATTTTCATTTTGGTCAATGAAAGTCAAAAGTCCACGATTATCGATTTCTCGATTAAATCGTGATTAAGACGAGACCAATTTTATTTTACGTCAACTTTAATATTTTGTCAATATTATCTCGATTATATTATCGTTCATTCTTATTCATACCCATATCATATTCATATTCCTGCTTATCTAACCATTTTCATTTGTTGAAACGCTTACTCCCCGTTTAAAATATTCAACACATATTCAAACCATTTTTCTAATTAAATCGCGAAAAAACTGAATTCTTGAGGTCTAGCACCTCTTGGGTTCTTGAGTGACCATCATTAGGGCGCACGCCTTGGGTGGTGATCACTCGACCTTTCGCTCCTAAAACACTCGTCTTAACTATATGGACAAAGGAATGCCATTGGAGTCTAGCATTCCACGTGGTACTTTCGTCGTCCAACAAACAATATTTCGTAAATCAATCGAATGAAAAAGGTGTCGTTGGGATCTAGCATTCCAATAATGCCCCGATTAATTAGTTGCGAGGCCGACGTCTCGTTTATCGAATAATCGTCATTCTCCCCAAAACATTTAACAAATCAAACCATTTCCAAACCAATTCTCGACTCGTCGTCGAGCCACTCTTCGAAATATTCTCGTAAGTCGAGTGCCTTTTGCCTCGTCGTCAAATGCACACTTGCACATTTCGTAGGTTTCATTACTAGGAGCACCCCTAGGGACTAGTATCGATCCTCACCTCTTTTCCCAACCAATTTGACTCAATCTTTTTTCAAACGTTTTTCTTAATCAACTTACGAAAGGAGGAGATTCTTGGAATCTAGCATTCCTCGGATCTTCGAATGAATGGCTCTTGAGGCACGCCCCTTAGGTTGTTATTCATTCACCCTTTCGTCTTAAAACACTTAATTCCTATCAAACATTTTCGCAATCAACTCACGAAAGAACTGAATTCTTGGAGTCTAGCATTCCCTGGATTCTTGAGTGACTGCTCTCGAGGCACGCCCTTGGGTTGCATGTCATTCAATCTTTCGTCTCCTAAAATTCAAACCCTAACCCTTGTTTTGTGGGCGTACCACGAACTACGACTGCTCTGATTCTTTATTCTCGTCCGAGTAAAGATACGTAGGCATAAGATTGCGATGATCTTGGCGAGCACACTTTTTCTTTTTCCCCCGTTTACGTCCACACTTTTTCTTTTTCCACCATTTGCATCTACCTTCCCTCCATCTTCCGTATTCCCTCCATCCCTTCATGTAGTCGAACTACGATTGCTCTGATTTCTCATTCTCGTCTGAATGAGCATACGTAGGCCCGAGATCGTGATGATCTTGCCGAGCACCCTATCCTAAAACCACCCCATTTCCCTTAGTAATCGAAACCATTTACCTTATTGTTTCACGTTTACCATTGAGAAGAAAATAAACAAGCTTAGATAATGTTTCCTCACAAATCAAACTACAAGGTTCCCGTTGAGTACAACGGACGTGAGGGGGTGCGCGTACCTTCCCTTCACGTAACCGACTCCCGAACCCAGAATGTGGTTGCGACGACCATGTTCTTATCCTTCTCCTTAAAGGTTTTCTCGATATTTTCCTTTCCCTCTTTTGGGATAAATAAAGTTTGGTGGCGACTCTGTCGAACCGTTTTCCGCGCCTTTCGCGCGAGGGTCGTGTCTTCGATTAGGCGTATTTTTTTCTAGGTGCGACAACTAATGATTGTTTGAGTTGATGGACTCAAGAGGCATGTTTCCATACATTGCGAATTATGTGAACTCAAGTCTTATTCCCTTTCCCTTTTGACTTGAGATAGAAATTGGTTAGAACCTTGTAGAGCCGAGTGAACCCATAAGATAGGGGAACTCATTGAGATTATTATCTCATCCCATTATTGTTGTTGTTTTTCAAGTATTGTTTACAGGTATTATTTACAAGTGGAGCTATGCTTGGGTGTTTTAAGAGAAGTTTAGTTTGAGTTTATTACTCTGTGTATTATTTTCTTGTACAATGAAGGATATTGTACCTTGATCTTAGATATTATTGTTTTGGTAAATTTCTATGTCTTGTACCATAGGTTGTGTTTTATGTTTTAGAAATGGTCAAGTATATGTTAATTATGCCAATAGGCACTTATGATGGTGTCAGAACCAAATAAAACACTTGTATGGTATTATTCTATATATATATATATATATATTATACAGGGTGTTACAGTTGGTATCAGAGCAGGTCGTATTCTCGACCTAGCCTTGAAACATCATTAGTAAATCAATTCATGCCTCATACGTGTGTGTTGCCGACATGGTTCTTAATATCGTATTATGTATTATTGTGCCTGATCAACCTAATGATATGTATGTGGTAGGTAGGATCATGGTTGAGCGACCACGAGGACTCTGAAGTGTTGTTAGAACTTGTGCTGCGATAGTAGACCCAAGCCAAGAGTTAGAAGTAGGGAGAATTGGTCATCTCAGTTGAGGTCTTATTAGAAGTTGTGCTTCCGGTAACATGGAATTGCATAGTGGTGTGTGGTTCAAGCAATCCTTTAGAAATGATGGAGTCGGAAAGTTGAGGATCTTTACCAGATGAATTGTCAGGGTATTGAGGAATATACAGATTGACTAGTTGAAACTGGATTGGACACTAGTATGGACAAGACTTTCAAGTAATCTCATTCAGTGAGGAAGAAATAATGTTTTGTGGAGCGTGTGACGTAAGGTCTGGTAGTGAGATAGTTGTTAGTGTTTAAGTTTCTAAAGTCACTAAGGCATCTTGGATGAACGGGAGTACTTCAAGGAATATGTTCATAATGGTATCTTCAAGTGGTTGAGAGATTGAGAGTTAAGGATGTTTAGCTTTTGTTGGGAACCTAAGGTAGTAGTGTAGTCTAAATGAAGACACGAGGACACGAATGATTGTATGTTCCAATTGAAGCATGTGTATATCAGACGAGAAGTAGGGGGTAACTCATGTATATTAAGTCTTGGAAGGGAGACCGGTCTTAGGACGATGCGTTAGGAATTCAGTATTTAGTGAGAAACCAATTTGGAAATGTTAAGTTGCTCAAGGACCAGTTATAAGATAATGTTATAGAAGGAACGAGTATTTTATAGTAACGAAAGTTCTAACGTTATGGGTAAGAGAGGTTTGTGTTGAAAGATAGAGCAAGTACTTCAGATTCAATGAAACTCTTGTAAGATGGTTTTATAATTGGAATTAAGAGAAATGCCTTAGGAAGGAAAGGAGACGCATAATAGGGAAATGTATCAATGTTGTAGTATGAAAGTGGTAACATGGTGTAATTTTGGATAGAGGTACAATGGAATTATTAAGATTTTGGTGATATTAAGGTAGGAATGTGTCATCAATGGTCGTTTACTTGTGAAGACTTTAGAGTGTGAAGTGGAGTGGAAGAACTTACACCTTGACATTATGAGATACGTGGTAGTAGCATTGTAGTCACAAGTGTATGTAATAGATTCCTAGTCTTGAGACGGGTGTAAAGTAACACACTTTTTTTAAGTAGTGAGATTGTGGTAAGCAATGAAGAGAAAACCTAGATTTAGTTCGGATTAAGCGTAATCATGGAACGGTCTGTAATGGAGAGTCTTGTAAGTAAATTGTGAGAGTGCTGGTTGTGAGTCATTTAATAAGTGGTTTAGGTGTAGTGAAGTATTCAATCGATATTGGATGGGAAGAGAATCCCAATCCATAAGCATGAGAGAGATGTCAAGGTTCTTCAGGAGGAAGCATTATCTTGGTTGCCAAGAATGGGAGGATTTTTCCGTATTTGTGGATGATTGAACTATTCAGAATCTACCTTTCGTTGGACTAAGGAAGTTTTTTGTTTTGATTCTCACCAAGGTCTAGTAAGGGTATGAGGTAGTATGCTTGACATGATATGTTCATCATGAATGTGGTACCATGTAGTGGCTGTGTGTTGAGGTTTGTCCGTGGGTGAATCAAGTATAAGTTTTTGGCTAAGACCATTGGATGCCATCGTTTGGTGAGTTCTTCTAGCGTCATCGTGCGAGCCTTGGAGAGCGGTAGGCGAGCTCGCTGGCAGCTCGCTGTGCGAACGTGACAGAACTTTAAGAGTTTGCTTTGTTCTCGTTTGAAATGTGTCATTTGCATGTTTTAGCTCTGTTTTATGTTACCTAGTGTTGATCATGGTTGGTGAGTATTATGCAAGTTGAGGTGGTATGAATGGAGGATAAACATGCAAGTTAGTGCAAGACGGGTTGACGATTTCGGAGTTGGAATCTTTAGAAGGGTATTGTATAATTAATTATCTGTATGAATACCAAATGAGTTCTACGTTGGGAAAGACTTGTGGTGGCCATACGGAGAACGGCTCGGCGCCTTTTGTGTATGTGTTAGTAAGACATAAGTGATTGGTCGGAATATGGTGTTTATCGATTCTCGCAATTTCATGGCATCAGATATAGACTCCATAAGAGTGGTGTCGGATGTGTGCAGTTGTACCTTACCCAGCTGAACGGATTTGTAAGTTATATCTCCAGGCAGAAGTTGGAATGAGATATTGATGAATATAAACATGTAACTTGGATCGTATGTAGAAAGGGACGTCGAGAGGAATGAGCTTAGACAGGAAGTGCAATGTAATCTCAAAGGGTGTGTGAAGTGTTGTGTGTGAATCGGTGAGTAGTATGTAAACTCACAGTTGTGTTCTAGATGGCTTATGTTTTCAGTTATGGTGATTTGTGGATGTTTTGAAGTTCCTTAATGGTATTATTTTGTTATTGGTTGAGATCTCGTGCCAACAAGAAACTTGAATGAGTCGCGCCGAAAGTTCTAGACGTAGGAGAGAACGAGAAAAGAGGATGCCTTGATGAGGTTTCTGGACTAGTGATTATTTTAGTTGATGGACTCAAGAGACATGTTTTCATACATTGCGAATAAACCTTGTAGAGCCGAGTGAACCCATAAGATAGGGAAACTCACTGAGATTAGTATCTCACCCCATTATTGTTGTTGTTTTTCAGGTATTGTTTGCAGGTATGACTTACAAGTGGAGTTATGCTTGGGTGTTTCAAGAGAAGTTTAGTTTGAGTTGATTTTGCTGTGTATTATTTTCTTGTACAATGAAGGATATTGTACCTTGATCTTGGATATTATTGTTTTAGTAAATTTCCATGTCTTACCATAGGTTGTGTTTTATGTTTTAGAAATGGTCAAGTATATGTGAATTGTTCCAATAGGCACTTATGATGGTGTCAGTACCAAATAAAACATTTGTATGGTATTATTATTATTATTATTATTATTATTATTATTATTATTATTATATATATATATATATATATATATATATATATATATATATATATATATATAATACATGGCGTTACACTTTTGAACTCTCGACCTCAACCAAATTTTCTATAGGTGTTGGAAAAACCTGAAAAGTTGATTGGTTAGTTTCCTGAATCATCGTAGCCACCAAAATAGGGAAATTAGGTACATACATGTGTCAAGGTATCCTTTTTGGATTTCTTCTTTTTCTTGAGTTTTGAGGTGGTCGGGGAGTCTGGATCACGTTTTCGATTCTGAAAGGAAAAACATTTTAGAATCATCTCGATATTAGCTAATGTACAGATGGAAAAGACTTGCCCTTTTATTTTGGGGTTCTTCGTCTTTATTGGCATCACCAGCATCAGAAGGGCCATCGACATTAGTGTCGCTCATTTCTTCAATTTCCCCTACAACGAAAATGTGTGAGGAGTCGAAAAGTATAAATGAGAAGAATTTGGATAAATGGTTAGTATGTACCTGCTTTTTTTTCTGGATTCTCTTGTAAGTTGGAAAAGGAAGTTGACAATCTCTTATGAATGTTCTCTTTAGAGAAATTACCTTGGAAGTAGCTCGTCCACCAGTTGTTAAATTTCACTATTAAAAAGAAGGATGACCGGAAATTGAATATAGGCAATTCGAGGACTTATAGACGAGTAAATGTCATGCAATCTCTGTATTCTTGAGAAGTAAACTTTCTTTCCTACCACCAGATGTCGTTCTCCCAAGTGTAGAGTGACCTTGGCAGCATTTGGCTGAAACTGAATTGCCTAGCCACTATATTGGGTTGATAGACAATGAAGTCAAACCCAGCAGTTCCAATTTCAATTCGAGTGGATAAGAGTGTCGGAGTTAAGAAGGCTTCCCAAACAGAGTTTGACATTGCAACAGCTGGGGAGTTACACCAAGAAACCTATTTTGAAACCAGGTTGGGCCAACACATCTATCCACGAAGGGAGCCATGGTTGAAACAAAGGGTTTTTACTCAAGGAACAGTTTGATATACTTCATGAAAATAATTTTTGAAGGAGTATCATGTGGGTTAATTAAGGCAAGTTTAGTGCATTCGATACTCATAAAGTCATTTTCTTCCATCAGAGCTTTGGACATGGTTACGTGTAGCTTATATTCGAATGTGGCATTTAACCAAAGTTGCAAAAGGCAAAAAGAGCCAAAGAGGAGGTATGACTTGTTGGTTTCAGGAATGTGATTTAATTTGTAAGAGGAAATTCTGATTGCTTGACATAGATTGGCTAATAGTATTTTTCTCAGAGAGATCTTTCGACCCTCATGGAGTTGGATGGCTAGAGAGACATATTTCTTAGCTATTTGTAAAGAGCTTGAGCAAAAGAAATAGTAGGAGAGCCAAAGGGTCAAGAAGGCGATATGTTCTTGATCTTAAACTTCCTCAGTATTTTTCTTATGGTGGTCAGTGGTGTAGTTTTTAAAGCTAAAGCGTTCGAAGATGAACTCATTTTCAGTTTCTATTGTTGGGGTGAAGGTTTCACCTATAGGGTTAAGTCTTGTGAAAGCTACCATGTCGAATAAGGTCGGCGTAAGCATTCCACAAGGGAATTGAAATGTGTTTGTCGAACTTTCCAAAAAGATGATCGACGCAAGCAACATGGATAGGTTGTACCTAGGGCCAGTTCTAAAGATTTGGATAACATCAAAGATGACTAGTTTCTCCCATTGCCTTTTTTTTTTCTTAAGATGGACTTTGTCAAGCCAGACAATGTACTCTTTATTTTGAGCAGGGGGCAGATCGAAAGACACACCTAGGTGTTTCACTAAAGGACAAGTCGAGAGAGAGTTTTTCGAACGCTTAGGATATGGTAAAGGGGTAGCATGGGAAGAAATTCTTCACCGTCACAAGTTGTGACTTAGCCATCGGATACGCTCTTAAGAACACAAATAGTTTATCAGAAAAAGAGAAAGAGATGAGTACTTGATTAGCCCAAATGACGATTTTTTTTCTTTGACCATTGGTGGTTCAGGTACGAAATATCTTCCTTGTTCTTCTCCTGATGGTGGAATCACGAACGAAAAAGGATTTTTCCCAGTATCAAGTTTGAAAGATGAAGTGGTTACTGCCATTGTTGAGTTTGAAAAGCTTGTTGCGAAAGGGTTTTTCTTTTTGTATGTAAAATGCTAAAGTCAGAGCGAAGAAGATGAGAAAATAATATGAAGCAAGTATTTATAGAGTTGTTTTTCTTGTCAATGACGGACACATGGCATATGCATGTTTATGTGAAATGCTTCATTTCTCAAGAAGTGGGAAAGTTGATAGAAGTGGAGCAGTTAGTGAAAATGTGCAAATCCATTATCTCCTAGAATATAGGAGTAATGATGAATTTTTAAGAAGATCTTCTAGAAAATGACAATGTGCATTAAAGTGGTAATGATGACGCTGATGTCAGCAAAAGAGTTTGAACAGTGTCGAAAATACTTTCAAAAATACCACATTTCTCCTTGATTAAAAGGAAAGTCGAAACATGGCATTTTGGGGAGCAATTTTTTACCTTAGATTTTTTACACAAGCATTGATTATAAGGAGGTGATAAGTTTTTCATACGATGATGGGTTTATTGCCAAAATCGAAGTGGTCAGTTATGACCATGGATATCTTAACAAATTTGACTTGTCGCGAAAGGGTCCTAACTTTGGTCGAGTGTTCAATTAGTAATACTAGGGATTTTATTGGTTTTGAGACTTAATGAAATTCAGAGTATCTAAGATGTTTACTCCACACAATCGAATGAGATGTAAGTGGATAAGATCATACAGTTATTCGAGGACATGTGTGAGCTTGTCGAAGGCGAAGGTTGCATAAATACAAAGACGTGACATCTTTTTTAGTCGACCGTTGCAGAAAGTTAAGTTATAATTAGTACATAAGTAACATTTACTTAGAGTTTTAGGGGCCCACAATTGTACACAAATTTTGTAAAATTTAGAGTATCTGTGTTTGTGAGAAATGAGTCAATAATGTACGTGTATATGTTCTATTTTACAAATTAAAGTATTTACTTTCAAATCATTTAGTGCATTGAATTAAATTTCAATCATTCTTTTAAGTTTTCTTTCATTTTGATTTTGATGTCAAACTTATTTAAAATTTGTAATTTTCACTTTTTTTTATCAAATTTCACAGTAAACAACGTTCCACGGCTCGCTCCGAGAAATTTCTTAGTTCATACCTACGATCCGAAACTGGGATCCGCGCCGCACATGTGATCTGTAACGCATATAGGATCTGCGCATGTGATCTGTCACGCATATGGTGGCCGCCATATTGGAATAATGTGAGTAAGTGGGGAAATAGTCTCACATTGAATAGGAATATGGTGACTTTAGCATTTATAAGTGGGAGAACTCACTCACCTATCACCTTAAGGTTTTAGGTGGACAAGTGGTGTGTCTCTCACAAAGGTGTCTAGTCTTACACTATGTATCAATGTTCCCTAGTGAACTCCCCCAACAAATGGTATCAGAGTCTGGTTCGAGAAAGAGATCGGTTTACTTGTATCAAAATACTGATGAAGAGGTATCCCGTTGAAATCAACGCTCAGGAAGAGGTGTATCGAAATACCCTTAAAAAGTCCTTGAAAAAGGTGTCACCGGCGAGAGTGAACTCCCCCAACATGCCACGGCTGGGAATTTCGAGATAGCGACGATAGTAGGCCACTCTGATTTTAAGAAGAAATAAGTTTTAAGAAGAAATAAGTGTTAACTTGCCTATTTTGAGAGTGACAATGGGTTTTGCAATATGAAGTACTACCATTAAATCTATGTTCATGTTTGAATTGATTAAATCTATGTTCATCTTTGAATTGATGGAATACAATGAAGTGTAAAAAATAAAACGTAACAATAGAAGTGGGCCGAATATAAATCATAGTTTATTGTTTGGATATTTTATGTATAATGTCGAATTTTTTTTTTTAATATAACCTAATTTTTCAACTAATTTACCAAAAAAACCAACTTTTCAAAAAATTTACCAAAATGGCGTAGTTTGAGGTTGGTGTATAAGGGAGGCGCCATATGGGATGGAGCCTCAGTTAGAGACAAAATGCCATACCATATGGCGCCTCAGGCAATGGTGGGGTGCCCTAGAAATTCCCTGAGGAGTAGCCATATGAAATGGCGCCTCAGGTCATTTCTTTTTTTTTTGTTTAAATTTATATTTAAATTTTTTTGTAATATATAAAAAATTATATTATTTAATATGTTATGTTGTGCCTATAAATAAGGGTTCACCTTCACTTGTTTTTGCACAACAATTGTCACCCAAACCCTAATTTCCTCCCTTCCCTCACCAATATCCCAAACTCTCCCTTACTCAACACCATGTCTTCATCCTCAAATAGTCGGTCGTCGTCGTCATCAGCAACAGAGGAGGAAAAATGGCCAGAGTTTCCACTGATGAAACGAAATGCCCTAGTTATATATTCAGTTGTCAAGCCTCCGTTGGAGATGCTACTCTGGAACACCCAGACGTTTGAGCATTTGCACAGGGAACTTCGTCGCTGGCTACCAGAAGAATTTCAGGCAGGTGAAAAGATCAGGAAGATAGAGAGGCATGTTGAGGAGCCTGGTCCAAATGGAGTAACCCGCAGTTGGAAAAAAGTGGTGAGCAATGCCGGTGTCCTCATGATGATGATGTCAAAACAGAAAATTAAGTTGATGGTTGTAATTGCCTAGATAAGCTGCTTTTATGTGTTGTTATTGTTATTGTTATTGTTATTATTATTATTATTGTTATTTTATGATTTGGTATTTGGTTTCGTTAAGTGATGCTTCGTTTAGGTTTGTTATGTTGTTGTATTGAGTTAAGTATGTCATCAATGAAATGAAATTTGTTCTTATTATAAATAGACAAGATTACATAAGTAATTATGCCGTTGTGCTATGACCTAATACATTTGGACACTTAGTGCGATTATGGCCTGGCTGGCGGCACAAACTACACAACCTCACCATTTTTTCACCTGTATCCATCTCCGTTTGAATCCGGCTGCTGATAGGGCGACCCTTTTTATTTCTTCGCATCAAGTCGTTATCTGTTGATGGTTGATCGTCGCCTAGGCTTAGTGTTGTCATGTGTTGGGGTGGGCGATGAACATGACTGTCTGACAATTGGTTTGCCTCGTCGCCGTTTATCATTTCGTCAACAACGTCTTCCGCTTCTTCTTCCTCCTCGTCAACTGCATTCACCTCAGCTTGTTCGTTGTCAAAATCGTTGAAAACCTGCGATACCTCAAGTTGTTGAGACAATGGTTGATTTTGTAACATATAACTCAACCTCATTGAAACCGGAATGCTCATGGCTGAGAAACATATTACGCACATCTTCATCATCCCGTATTTTCATCTGAAAAAATTTGCACACATCATGCCCCTCAAAAAAGATAGGGTTTTTGTATATAATTTGCCAAACTGGACCACACTGCAATTTCTTCTCTAACCGGACTTTCAAATGATAGAAATTTGTTCTTCTATCAATTAAAAACCTAGTCACTTCTGTATCCCTAAAATTGAAACCCCTCATTGAACAATCAAATATCTCACCAAAGATATGTGCAGTTATCAAGTATTGTGGTCTTTGAGCCATATCTGAATTTGTGTTAGGAAGAAATGGGTTACAAACTTTAAAGTTTGGAAGAAAAATAGTTTGCAGACTAGAAATTGTTTGAATGTAAGTGATGATAGGATGTATATTTCATGTGTATTAATGGGCAGAAAAATATTACAAGAAACGTGTCTCTGTAGTCTAATTGCTTCAGAAAAGCATTGCCAAAGAGTCATGTGCTGCTCTGCATGCGTACACACTATCCTTAACATGACCACACAAGACTGCATGCCTACACTAAGCTTGACAAGACCGCACAACTCTGCATGGCTAGACTATTGACAATATCACACTCTGCATGACTCAACGCTGCATGCCTACACTCTTTTTCTACTATTCCTAACCATGCCTCTGCACAAATTTAAAAACAAACATTTTTTTAAAAAATAAAAAATAAAAATAAAAAATAATAAGAAATAACCTGAGCCGCCATTTCATATGGCTACTTCAAAAAATTTCTAGGGCTCCCCACCATTATCTGAGGCGCCATATAATTTGACATTTTGTCTTTAACTGAGGCGTCATTCCATATGACGTCTTCCTTATACCGGTTTCTGAAAACACGTCACTTTTGTAAATATTTTAAAAAGATTTTTTTGGTATTTTTTTGAAAAAACATGTTATATTATAAAAAAATTCTATAATGTCTCTTGCATACACTTTTAAATCACAAAATCACAATGGAATGAAATAAAATGACTTCTATGGTATTTCACTCCATTGCATTTGATTCCACCTATACCAACAATACCCAACTAGGCCAACCAGTAATTAAGAAACCAGAAACTTTGTTTTGATAATAAAACATTGGACCCAATCCAGGATGGATAAAGAACTATCCCAAAACTCTGTTTAGTACCGCAGCAGAACCCAAAAATAGAACATAAATTCAAATTAACGCGAGAGAAAACAATCTGCTAAAATATTAATATTATAAACAGCAAACCATAGTACATTTGCTAGTTTATCATTACAAAATCCGCAAAATTAAAAGATTTAAAAAAATAAATGAATTAATCCTACATAATTGATTATTTGTACATCAACATTCTACATAATCTCTTGTTCCTAACGTAGTAGCAGCAGTGGTAGAGTAACAATGCTAAATCCTTCCCTCACACAAGTGTTGAGCAAGAAGATGTAGAAGGATCATACAAAGCAGGAAGCAGATACTTCCTTCCATTATCACCATGTGCGTTGTAGCTAGCACCAGTAGTCGAATCAACAAGCAAGTCACCAGCATAACCAGGGTAAGCACCTTTACCATAAACACCAGGACAAGCAGAAGCAGCTTCAAGAGGAGCCTCAGAAGGACCCTGAAAGTACCCATTTCCGAAAGGGTTTGTTGCAGTTCCAGCCAAAAGACTAGCCAAGTTGATCACCATGCCGTCAAGGCCCACGTCGTTGTTAGGGGAAACTAACGGCGGGCTTTGAGGCCCGTAGATAGGTTGATGAAATGGCCACGCGCATTGACCTGGACATTGGGTTTCGGAATTACCAACCCAGATGTAAGCGAATTTGTAGTTCTTGCCCTTTACAGGAACAGCGGAAGAATAAGAAGAACCGTGAGTCCCGCATCGGTCCATACAGAAACGTTCAACAGCCACGTCGGCAGATGTTAGAACAACGTTAATAGAGTCTTTGTTGTCTCCTTTAGAAGCTAACTCGATAAGGTTTTTGCTGGTGAGTGATTTTCCAAGTGAGTAATCCTCGTCGAGAATTTGCTTACTTAGAGAAAGAGAAATCTGTGAAGCTTTCTTCTTTGAGGTGAGATGATAGTATTTTTCAGTAGTTTTCCACCATCCGGAAACGGAAGGTTGGTTGGGTCGTGAAGATGGAGAAGATATTGAGGTGAAGAAATCAGTGATAATGGCTTTTTGAGATGGTTTGAAGTGACCATACCAAATGAGATTCACAGAGATTTTACCATAGAGCAAAGGACCGTTGTGGTAGTGAAGAAGCTGAGATTGGTCCTGAACAAGCTCATTCAGATTCCTAGCAGCTAAAGAAAGGTGAAAAACTGAGATGAGAAGGAAAAATTTGAGAAAACATTGAAAAATTGAAGCCATTGCTAAAATTGTGAACAAAATATTTTGAGATGATGGAAATTGAAAGAAGGATGATGGAAATTTGTGTGATTTAGATAATGTGTGAAGAGTGGTTTATATAGTGGTAGCCCAGGTGGGGTTTTAATTTGGGAGTTTTTTTATAAATTAAAATTTAAAAATAAAAAGCTTTTTCTAATAAATTTTAACAGTGGGAAACAAAAACTTGCCAAGAAAGAAAGAAAAAGAGAGAGTAATTAAAGAGTGACTTTTATGCGTGGGAAGTGGTTAGCCTAACTGGCATTTACGAG
This sequence comes from Lathyrus tuberosus, assembly GCA_022829125.1. NCBI lineage: Eukaryota > Viridiplantae > Streptophyta > Magnoliopsida > Fabales > Fabaceae > Lathyrus > Lathyrus tuberosus. Next base: position 1,205,245 of record JALAZF010000603.1, on the reverse strand, counting down.
CCACGGCTTGTTCAGTAAGCAACCTAAAGAGGGACCCTTCATTCAGTACTGTTTATAAACCATTCCCACGTGAATTGTATCGAGTGTAAAACACGCGCGGGTCTGGGATATGTATTTTGGCAAAGCGTGAGAAACAAGCGGTTGAAGGAAGGTGGGAGATTGTTAAAAAGAGAGGTGTTTTAGTGAGACAGGACACAAGAAGAAAGTGCAACCCTTTGTGGAAATAAGTGAAGGTTGGCTTTTGTGGGGTTAGCAATGTGACAAAAGCATGACAGCTTTGGCCAGTTGGATTTTTCAAACATGGGTTGAGAGTGGGCGAATTGTTGTAATTAGCCCTATAAACGGATAAGTTCGAGTGAATATGAAAAGGACGTGAAGGGTAGAATGGGAAAATAGTAGGTGAAATTATGAGAGAGACGTTGGAGATGACAGTCTGGAATGGTGTGTAAATTTTATGGGGAAGCGCGGATGAATAGATAAACAACTGGCATTCATACAATAGTGGAATTATGAATATTTATGGAGGTATCCGAGGAAGCACGTGATGTTAGCCCTAATATTCATGTCTAGGCACGTGACCGCCACCCTGGATTATTTACTTCATGACTTGGCAACCACCATACGCCACTGCGCTTCATTACTTGGAAAGGTTAGGTTCTTTTCATAGCCTATAGGATGAAACTACAACTACTATTTTTATATTTTTTTATATTTTTTTTAGCATATATCTCTAATTTACTTATTTAAAAAATTAAATATTTTTAATTAAAAAAAAATTGAGTACAAAACTTGAATGTTTTTTATAATATTTAGTTCAAAAGATCTTTTATTGAAAGTGGATAAGGGCAAAGTCTTTATCTTGATTACAAAATTTTACCAAAAATGTTCTCACAAATATAGGTGTAGAATATTTTTAAAAAATATTAAGTGTTCAAATTCATGAATTACAATAGACTAAAATAGAATCTTGCCCTTTTCAGTGACACATAAGCTGCTACACTTGTGATAAAAAATGTAGTTTTATGAATAAACAATAATTTTGATATTTGCTGTCATTCTAAATTACCAATATTTAGATATGTGGAAATTCTAAATATATGTTCAAATGTTTTTTTAGTTGGTATTTTGATCATTAAATCTATTTTTTTATTAATTAATTTAATCGATAAAATTACAAACGAAACATATTGAAAAATATTTTTAACAATATTCAAAATTATAATGACAACAGATTAAATGATGATCGCCAAAATGATTGCTTACCTGTCATTTTAGTTTTGGGTTTTGACAGCTATGAGTATATATTTTTGTTCTTATTTGCCAAGTTAAAGTAAAAATATGCCATCTGGATTTATTTGATGCTGATATGGATATGTATGACTACATAATATCTATGACACGTAAGATAATATGTATTTGAGATTAATAAAAATTTAAATAATTATAAAAATAATCATAAATTATATTCAAAACATGAGTATGAATTCAACTTTTCCAATCAAAATAAATATTCGAAAAACTAAGAATTAGTTGATCTAGTGGTGATTGACGTCGAGATTGATAGAAAAAACTACAATTCAAACCTCGCAATTGCAATTGGAAGGAGACTGAATCACTTGATGACAAAAGTGACCCACGAAGCGGGTTAATCGATTTAATGGAGCAGATACTAGTGATGAAAACAAAACAAAAATATCCGAAAAAAATATCATCTTCAAAATAAGAATAATTTGTAATTATTTGTGTTCATGTTTTTTTTTTAATTATTGATGTCTTTTTCTTATTCGAATAAACTTTCGGAATCAAACTTTTATATATATATATAGGCAAAATATCCATTTTGGTCCCTTAACTTTGTCACAGGGTCCAGTTTGGTCCCCTAACTTCAAAAAGTGGCAAGTTCGTCCCTTAACTTTTAAAATGGTGTCAAAGTAGTCATTGCCGTTAGTTGGCTCAAACGTCCGTTTATTCTTGGTTACGTGGCAGTTGACATGGATTTGGAACATCATCTTCTGTATGAACGTTTACAGTGGTCGTTCTCCCCTATTTCATTGTTAGGGCAAATCGAATTCTTCTTCTTTCTTCACAATGTCATTCAAAAATCAAAGGTATCAAAGGTAGTGTTCATTCAAGCATGAAATTGGGTTGTTCTTCGTCGATGTTGAGTAAGAAAAATGCAGAAAGTGGGGATTCAATAGCAAGTGATAGGTCAAGATGGAAGCCCATGTGTCATTGTGGAAACATGGTTGTTCTTCAAAGGGTAAAAACTGTGAAGAATATGGGGAAACTCTTCTGGGATTGTCCTAATTATACGGTATCCAATATATTTTATCAGTGTTTAATTTCTGTTATAGATTCATCTTGAACTTCTTACTATGCAAATTTCAGATGCAAGTTGGATGCAATTATTTTGGTTGGTTCCATGAGGATGCGTGTGATGAGAAGGAAGAATTTTTTATGCATAGGATGGGTGTGGTTACAAAGGGACTCGATGAAGCAAAAAAAGACATTGAAGAACTTGGGAAAAAGATGATGATTATTGAGGCTGAAATGAATAATATCATCAAGTGAAAAAAAAATATGGAATTTGATTTTTTTGATAATTATCATTGTAATGATTTTTAGAATGAATTAGGTTAGTTAGAATGAGTTGGTTGTTTGTATCAGTTGTAATGTGTTTGATGTTTGTATTTGATGTTATCTTGAATGAATGTTGAAACCTTTTAAGAATGAATTTTATGAGTTTGATGTTCACCATCTATTTTGAATGTTGTAACTAACCTGTAATTTTGGGCATGACCTATAATTTTGGGCATGACCTATAAATTTGGACATGACCTATAACATTGGACATGACCTATAATGTTCCATAATTACTACAGAATTGCCAAATGTTCCATAACAGAATATGTTCATAACAGATTTGTTCATAGCAAATTTGGACATGACCTATAATTGTTCCATAAATGGACATGACCTATAATTGTTCCATAACTGGACATGACCTATAATTTTTCCATAACAGAATATGTTCATAAACTGCAGTAGATATTTTTGTCCATAACATAAGCACCAAAGTGCACCAAACTGTTAGTAGATACACTTAGGTTCATAACATAAGCACCAAAATACACAATAAACTTGTTCAGCAACATAGTGCACAAAAAACACAATAAACTTGTTCATTACATCAATACCATAGTGCACAAAAAACAACATAAACTAATTATTCCTAAATATTTCTAGGGATTCTTCTTTGAAGTTGTCCTTTTAGTTGGAGTAGATCTCCTTGTGACTGGACCAACAACATTCTTGGCTGCAGACAACCTGGTTGTAGGCCCAGGTGGTACAAATGGTCTTGGTGCCTTCCTAACAGGTAGCTTTTGTGTTTTGCCCTTAGCAGGACCATGAGTCTTCTGAGCAGCCTTTCCCTTAGAAGTCTGAGAGGCTTGGGTAGATTGTTGGGCGGGCGGAGTTGGAGTCTGAGAGGCTTGGGTACATTGTTCAGTAGTATGAGTTGTAGTCTGAGAGGCTTAGGTAGATTGTTGAGCAGTCTGAGTAAAAGTTTGAGAGGCTTTGGTAGATTGTTGAGCAGACTGGATTGTAGTGTCCTTACAAGTAGACTTATAGTGTCCTGCTTTCTTACACCTACTGCACTTCACCATGAAACTTGTTCTTCTCATTTTGCGATCAGACCCATCAATCTCTCCTTGTTCTAAATTCCTCCTCTTTTTAGGTTTACCAGGCATCTTCTTGAACTTGGGTGGTTGAACATTAGGATATGGTGTCTTAATCCACAAGTTTGATCCATTAACAGGGTAGATCACATGCTTATAAACTGCATTGTACATTGAAACCCTATAATACTCTGGGATGTAACTATGAATTTTAAAATTCCTACTCTAGCAGACAAAGCATGAACACATGAGAGTCCTATGAGTTCGAATCTTCTGCATGAACATATATGATCTTTCAGGTTCACAACAAATTTATCAGCTTGATTATCCAAATGCCTTACTTCAAATATATGTTCATCAGACATCCTAAAGAAAGAAACAAATAGAATATATGAGTCACATGTTTGAACTGTATGTTACAGCCATCCTAAAGAATTAATGTATGTTGATATTACATACCTTACTAGCCAGTTGTTGGTGTATGTGCTTGTGACATCAACTTTCTTTCTAATATTGGGCAATATATCATTCTCATCCAAAGTACCAAACCTCATTATGTTATTAGCCCATCTCTCCCTCAAGTATATTCTGATGTCTTCCAGCATAGTGATTAGAGGTTTTGCCCTTGCATCAAGAATAACACTATTAAAGGATTCAGACATGTTGTTGAGAACTCTGTCATTCTTTACAAACCTTAGGTCTCTACCATTTTGCACAGCATAAGATGTTATTGCTTCCTTAAAATCACCCTTTGAACAAAAATACATTCCCACATCCCACTTGTAATCTGACATGTCTTTTGGTTGTCTAAAAATTGGATGTTTTTTTCTTGGAACTCCACTACTATCATCACTGTCACAGCCACTTTGCATGTCCTCACTGTCATTGTCACTCCCTTTATCTTCTCCAGACTTTTCATTAAGTCTTTAGACTTTTCCATTACCATCACTTTCATACCCAATTAGGGTATTAAGTTGATCCTCCTCAATCTTATCATACCCATCAGACTCATCCTCAAAAGCCACTTCTTGTGCACTATCATAATTGTAGTCTTCATTTTCACTATCATCAGAACTTAAGCCATCATTATCTACACCAACTTTACCTTATTCAAATCCAACATTATTTTCCTCAACTCCAGGTTTAACTTGTTCAACTCCAACATTATTTTCCTCAACACCAGCATTAACTTGATCAACACCAGCATTACCTTCCTCCAACCTAGCAGTGGCTTGACCAACTCCAACATCACCTTCCTCCATCACAACAATGGTTTGTTCAACTCCAACAACTTCATCAACCAGTTGACTAAGTAACTCCTCCACCTCATCTACAATTTCAGCAGGGCCCTCATCAACATTGTCAACAACAACATCACAGTAGTCAGGTTGAGACAAGGTGTGTTGAATGTAAACATCAACACTTTGGTGCACCCTATAAAGATCTGCAATTTCTAAAGCACCCTTGACATCAACAAGTGCATTCATCCCAAATTGAGGGTCCTTGTAATAGATTGTTTCAAAATCCTTATAACCTAAGTCTTTCAATACACCAACTAGCTCAAAATA